>CM012456.1:14846966-15478330 GCA_003999625.1 Oryzias javanicus
CCCGTCTTTGTGTACAACTGTTATTTTAGGCAGTAAAAAAATGAATACATTGATTATGAACTTTGCCTATGGCTCTGTGATGGACTCTCAAATTGCCTGTCGGGCTCCAGCATCGCATCCCTGTGACCCACACCAGGCCTAAGCAGGTTTAGAGGAGGATTGAAAGAATGAACTTTGTGTCTGACAGTCGGTGCTCCTCTCCTCTTCAGACAAATGACAGCAACCACGGTACTAAGAAATTTTGGCTTCAGGGCCATCTGACCATAATGCAGGAGGGGGGGTTGGGGGTGTCCAGTGGTTATTTCACAAACCATAAAAAGTCAGCAACTCTTCTCCAAGGAATTAACAGTAGGACTGTATTCTGGTAAAGGGAGGCCTGTAGGACTGTTACTAATTTACAAGCTTTCCAGCTCCTTGGTCAACAACAACAAAAGGAAACCAAAAAAAGAAAGAAAGCGAAAAAAAGAGGGGTAATTACTAATTCATTATTAGGATTAGGGCAGCATTATTTATAGGTGGAGAGGAGGTGGCGAACACTCTTGGTTTCTTTAGTATCCCAACTGCACAAGAGCTGGGATGATGCGGTGGAGACCAAGCCTGAGGCAGTTATACTGTCTGTCCCATGAGTCTGTGCGTGCGTGTGTGTGTGTGTGTGTGTGTTGGGGGTGAGAGGGGAGGAAGCAATATACTAGCTCTGTATGACCAGCAACTGTACTGATAGTATGTTGTACATTTTTATTCATTGCACTTTTGTATAAACGCTAAATTTCCTTCATAACTTTGGACTTCATTACTAGATTAGGACATAAGTATGGTTGTAAAAATGTATTGCATTACTTAATGACCTTCCAGACCAAAAAAAATGAGGTGCAGTTATTGAATATATTTTTTTTCCACACTTTGTTACACTTTAAATAATCCTAATGCTGGTCACCCAATCAATCCTAACTGTGGATTCTTTTAAACGAAGCCACATGATGTCACATTTTACAGAAAAACCTCTTAACAACAAAAATTCTAATAGCTCTTAATATTAGGAGGATTCTCGTATTTTTAGGCATTTGATCCATCCTGAGGTTCATGGATTTGAAAGCTTTTGTGTTATGGCTGTGAAATGATACATTTGCAGACCTGCTTAAAACTCAATTTAACTGTAGCTGCAGCATTGCCATAATGGCAACCCTCTATTTCCAGAGCTCTCCCAATCAATAACAAATTGCTGAAAGCACAAATGATTCCATTTTCTGCTTGGGGGAAACGAGAATGATGAGAAAATAGGTGAAATTGATATGTGAGGGAATATTATCAATGCTCTAAATGTCAGCAGGATGAGGTACTATGACCTTTCCAGGCTGAGGGTAAAAAAACATGAAGATAAACCCCAAAATGCACAAAGAAACAATCATTCTAATGCAACATGGAATTCCTGGTAGGATTAATTCATTTTTTGCAATAGCTCAGTGGCTGAAATCAAAAGATAAAAGATGCCACGAAAAAAGTTTTTCTTCTATTTCTCATGGTAAAAACTTGTAAAAGAAGTTCAAGTTTGCCAATTAAAATACTGTATGACAATACTGTTTATGGTTTTTTACACTTGTACTTACTTTTTATGGCTGCACAATATAATTATCATATAATATTTAATTGATATGTTTTAGTAGGCCAAGGATAAGGAAAAAAAATCGAAATTTGACAGAAGTCTGTTAGAAAACAAAGGAATTCCTAATTTCTGGATTATTTAGAAATACTCGGTCTTCCTAGTTAACACACTTTAAGATTCAATGATGTTCAGAAACAGTGACGTCACTTTATTTTGAAGATATTCCATTTTATCTATGCTTGTCTTTGTGAATCTTTTGGGCTTCGGAAACATTACACAGACTGCAACTAGTTAAAGTGAGTTATAAGCCTTGTTTCCACTGAGCAGTCTGGTCTGATATTTTGAGCATTTCCATTGTAAAATTAAACAGTTCCGACCCGTACCTCTTGAGGGCCTCCATCCATTGTTGGTTTACTGAAAAATGGAACTGGACGGTTGTATGGTTAGATAACTCTGAAACTGCCATTTTTATTGCACTGGTAATGTTAGGTTGAGGTTGTGAAGGGCTAGCAGGAGAGTGTTTCATCAGATCGGTGAAAGGAAGTGGGGGCGGGCTTACTCTGCAACAACAGTCTTTCCCACAACTCAGAGCCTTATTTCTAATGAACTTCTATGGCTCTGCAGAAACTATGTCGCAGAAAACAACGTTTTTTTCCCTTTTTGGCTAAAAACGGCATTATCATAATTAGTCACCGCTAGATCAAAAGATAATCGAGTGGGATTTAATCATCTCATAATCAAACTAAAACACAAAATGTAATATTTCAGATCAAGTGTTTTGTGCAGCCTTCAGAGATAAAAAAAAATGTCCTCAAACTTTAAAAAAAAAACATAAGTACAATAATCTTTACATGAACCTATGCTATATCTGTCCTTTGACCTTTTGATTGAGTTGTAATTGTTCTGTGTGAATGTCTGCTGAAGTGTATGTTCTGTATGTGGCTGTGTGTATAGGCTTTCTTCTCAGTATCTCGAGTGGCCTTAGCTTTGATAGGCACACACAAATCCTGTTCAAAGCTGGCTCAAGGGTCATATGTATGGTTCGTATTGCACACTGCTGTTTCTATTTGTAAGGGCAAGTGCATACAAGGTAAGAAACTTCATTCAATGGGGGACATGTTTGTTTGGAGCAGCAAACATTCCTATAAAAGACAACAGAGAGTTTATATACTAAGCAAAGGTTAATGTCGACTTTTGTACAAGGTCTGTGACTGGATTCCAGTTCCTGGCATAGGTAACATTCTGTATCAGAGCTTAATTTTAAGCTTCCCTAACCACATCCGCCATCATCCCAAGCTAATTGCTTTAATTATGCTTGTCTGTTTGCTTTTTTTTATGCAACACTGTTATGGACATGTTACCTTGAAATACTGCTTTGTAAAACAGACAGAGATCTGCGAAGCTGCAAAAAGGTATATTTGGTGTTTCCATTTGAACATAATTCCTGGAAATATAGCACAAAAACTGTATGTTGCACAACACAATTGTAGCTTGATAGCTTTAATACATGTTTAAAGGCAGAACAACATTGTTTTAGTGATAATAATAATAATTTGATTCATGGAAATTATTTACTTATACTAAAGAAATGTGTATTTCTTTGGTTAAAACAGATATAAAATGGAAAGTACAAGATTGTTTCATCTCCAGTGTGTGAAAAAAATAAGTAATTTCACATAGTATAGCTTAGATATATTTGTTCTTTTAAATCTGCTTTCTCAAAGACACGTTTTTCCTTTATTTTATTCACAAAAGCATCTGAATAATCCCCAATAACATCCAAAGATACTCCATATAAACATTTTTATTAAGGCCAAAGACACTTAAATACTTAAAAAAAAAGTGAAACCCATAACCGTCTACTCTCCAGTTATCAGCATACAATACATAGGTAACAGCAAAATCAGTAAGGACAAATATAAGTCAAGCAGGGTTTTACGAAACCTCATTAGTCAAAATACCTCTAGGAGGTTTGTGCTAATAACCAAAAATAAAAAATGAATGCATTCTGTGGCTCCACTGGACTCTGTCCTGACCACTGCAAGGACGTGCCCTGCAGTGTTTCTAAACCATCTAATTAAATCTTACAATGTGCAGACCAGAACACAATTAGAAGAAAACTATGCTAACCTAATATCCAGTATCTATCCATTCCTCTTTACCAGCTTTCAAAATCTTGTAGATATTTGAGAGTAACAATTCCATCTGGTTGTCAAATTGTTTGTCCAACATAAAGCAATTTGTTTCCAAGATCTTTATAAAGTTTGGTGTTCCTCAAGGGTCAATTTCGGGGCCATTACTTTTCAATATCTAACTTTTTCAATATCTACATTGATATCACTCTACTATTGTGCTGCTAATTGCATACGACAACACTTTTGATTTCAGATAGGGAAGTTAGTTAACTAACAGATAAATTGAACTATAACCTTCAGATGTATTATGAATGGTTCAAAGCTGATGCGATATTGTTAAATTTAAGTAAAACAAATTACATGTAATTTGCTGGAAATAAAAAAATATGTATACATTGACCTACCAAAAGTTACTAAATTGGTGAATAAATGAATGAATGAATAAATAAAGGTGAATGAATGTATGACATATTTGGGTGGAAAGAGCATATTTATCATGTATGCAAGAAAATCTCTAAATCCATTGGCATGATTTTCAAAATAAGACACTTTGTTCATCCAAAATTGTAATAGTATTGTATTATAGTTCAATCTATCCTTACTTAATGTACTGCAATACTGCTTTTTTTTACAGACTACTTATACAAAAGTATGTTGTACAAAAAAACAAACAAAAAAAAGGGAGAATTGCAACTTTCTCCAAATAATCCACTTTCTTAAAAATGCTATTAATTTTCCTTGATCTCTAGGTGTTTTATTTATTTATTTTCTAAATTTGAGAATTAGGCTGACTCAACATTATCTGTGATGAGTTGGAGATAACAACAGAGAAGTCCTGGCTTGAATGTTTCTGAATTAAACTCTAAGACGTTTTGTTTGTCCTTTAAAACTGTGTACATTTCTAAGTTGTTTTTGTCAAATATTATTGTGAAGCAAAAAAAAAGAAATGTACAAATCATAATAATGAGGATGAACAACAGAACAATAAACCAAACAGCAACAAAAAAAGAAAACTTTTATACTGAATGCCCTTTTCACCTATTTCCTTTGGCTTCTTAATACATTATGAATACAATTCTGCCTGTGTTGCACAAAAACCTTGAAGCACTTTGACATCATTACAATAGTGACAGACATTGTCTGACTTGGTCCAGGGTCAAGCAGTTGTATTTGCACCGTGAATGTGTGTTTCTTCCCAACAAGTGTTATGCTGAACAATAGCAGTTACTCTTATTTTGAAAAAAAATATATATATATATATTTTTTTTAAAAACATGTTTTATGGTGTAAGTGTTTATCAGAAAAAAGAGATTTTAAGTTATTAAAATGCAAAACATTTAGTGAATAAAGTTTGTTGCCAGAACTTGTTTTGCTTCTATATAACTTGATGAAACAATATGTAAAACAGAATCTTTCTCTCCTACTTTAACCACTAATTGTCTTTACCATTCTAAAAATTAAGTATTTTCTTTAGGTTTTAATTTATTTCAACTATAATATATGCTAATTTCATCCCACGGTGTTTACTCCTGCACCGCGGGTGGGCACTCCACCTCTTGGAACTTGAAATACCATCTCAATCAACCAAATTAATAGTTTTTTTATGCTGATGATTGCAATTATACAGATTACATGTGTTGTTTTAGTCTAAAACCCTCTTTTAAACTTTTTATTTCGTCATCCACTGCAGGACCAAAGAACCGCCTAGTCCCCGTCTTGCTGAGATTCTACACCTTCTAAATATTGTGCTGAACTGTTTGAAGGTTACAAAAGAATTAGCTTTTTTTCTCAGCCGCCAAATCAATGCAGAAATGCAGTCAGACAATCTAATCACAGATCTCTGTCTTGATGTTTTTTTCCGCATCACCTGGCCAGCCTGCAGCGGTCCTTGTCTTTCCCTTTGTATTCATTTCCCCTTCTCTTGATATGCCTGTCCATCTTTTTCCCCCTCTATATTTCCCATATTCCTTTTTCATTATATGAATCACATACTGTCTCTGCTTATGTCTGACAGTCTTATTACTCCTCCCTTTCTCGAGCGTTCTTATTTTATTTGTGGAATTTATCAGTTTTAACCTGCAAACGTTTTGTGCAGGTAGGAGTGTGTATTTGTATAACTGTTTTGCACACGTGTAGATGTGTGAGGTGAACGCTGAGGTGTGCACTTGTGTTGTCCTGGGATGTGTGTTGACCATGGAGGTAGACTTTGGGCCTTTCGCACTGGCCCAATGCCTCTATGAAATTGCCTCTGGGTGTGAGGGTGCTCACAATGTTCTGGACCATTAGCTCAAATAAGTCACAGCCAAAACTCTTAGTATCTGTCTCAGCGGCCAAATGACAAACTGCACATCTCCTAAATTCTCTCTCCTACCAAACAGGCTGCAACTGAGAGAAAAAGACAGGGGGAACATTTTCCAAAGTAATTTTTTTCAAAAAAAGAAATAATTGGTTTGTTGAGGTTTTGGAATTTGCCTACATGTATACATGATTCAGGTTATCACTTAAATAATGGTGTGATTGCCCTTATTTTATTAAACTGTCTTTAATAAGTTGCAAAACTATAAATTAATGTTAAAAGAAAATCTTCATTTGTTTGCTTGATACAGAAAATAGAATTTGTAATTTAAATGATTCCAGCTAGAAAAACAAACTTTACAACAGGAAAACTTGCTTGAGCTACACTTTTCTCATGTTTGTACTACAGCTCATGTACTTTTTATCCCATGGCAGGCATTTTCCAGACATTTGCTCTAACTTTTTCTTTTAAATATTTCATGACACAGTTTGAGAGACTGAATACAGGCTAATGACAACTTTTCTAAGTAAGTGGAAAGAAAGTGGTGCAATGTTGTCACAGTGGGACATCCAAATGCATACAATTCAAGTCCAACATGCTGGACCCATAAACATCAAGCGGTGTTGTGGTGTGTATGATGAAACTGCCTGAAATATGCTTCAGGTGTACTTCCGTGTGTGTCCTCGAGAGGAAATTTAAATTCATGTCTGATTGGTGGGGAGAGTCAGGTGAGAAAATCAAGAGCAGAACTCACATGCAAAACTAGCATGAGGAATAAAAGAATGAGGCAATGAGGGATTTATAAAATAAGGTTTGTCTCTGACTGGAGGTGCCTTTCTAACATAATTTACTTGACAGGATGGGCTGTGCAAGAGTGTACATGTCAGTGTACCTTGTAAAATATCTGGGTTTGTGCCTTTGTGTAGTACGTGCACAAATGTAGTTTAATGTACTTGCAGAGCACAGTTCATGCCGTGCCTGTTACCCCAAATGTACTTCTATGATTAACGGATAAAAAGTAAATTAAACAACAAAGAAAGTGGGAAAGGCAATTTAAGAAATAAAAAAAGGAAAACACGAGAAGAGACTATAACTGATAGCTATCTCACTAGAGTGTATATTTTTGTACTTAAAGGGGCCATAACATGATTTTCTTGTCTTTCGGTGTAAACTATATCCACATATATGATCAAATATTACCTTTGGAACACTAAAAACAAATTATTTATGAAAAATTAGTTATTTTTGTGGAGTATTTTCATACTTGCAAGTAAAATTTCCCAACGTCATCCGCCATTCCTCCGCACCTACGCGTGTCCAGTAAACGAGTTTCCACAGCAACCCTAAAGACCTCTGCAGGACATTTCTGGCTACTAAATGGAAAGCTAAAAGAAGTTTCCTTGGTAATGTTGCATTTCTTACAGAACTAATAATTGTCGTGCTGCTGTCTGTTTTTATAAGTGTGCATTTTCCATACGCAAGGTGCAGCGCGTCTGGAAATGTAGCATTAGCTATGGCGTTAATAGCCCATACTGCATAATTTCAGCTAGTTTTATGAATACAGGTTTGGCTTCAGGTTTGCATCGGGTTTGATTGTAGGAATGGCACCAGCTATGAAGTTTAATCCACTTTGATACAGACCAAGGTTTACAAAACAATCATTGCTGAAGTGGCGATCACAGACAAAAAGTTTCTGGCTGGTCCGTCACGCGCTCCTGAAGAAAAACTCCAAAAGCCTAAAAAACATTTTCTCCACTTGAAAGACACTCTCTTACAAGTCGCTCTTTTCTCCTCAGAATAGATATACAAGAGGAACTACTTCTTCTTAGAGTCGATGCTAAAATAATAATGCTGTGATGAGGAGCTTGGCTGTGTTTTTATGTTAGACGGGAGGCGGAGCTGGCAGAGTAGGCTCTTCCTAAAAGGGGCTGTCCTGACTCTGTGACATCAGCACATGAGAACCTGCTCATTAGAGGCTGGTACTGAGAGCGCAGGTTTTTAGAGGACTACTCAGAAATGGGTGAACCACTTTGGGGTTGTTTATAGTAAAGATTGAATAGTCTAATACACTTAAAAGCTCTAAAAGTAGATTATAGTTTATACATTTTTATTCAATAATAACCACAATCTCCTATTATTAGCATTTTTTAGCATATTGTTAAAATATAGAGAATGATTATGTCATCACAGTGGCTATTGTGAACAAAAACCTTATAATGAAAAGATGAAAATCTACAGTTAAAAATAACAAACCCTCATCAGATTTTGTGACCTTTCTATTTTTGCAGATTTTTTTGGGGAAATTTTGCATTGTTTTTTTTTACAGTACACTAAGTTCAGTGTTCTGATTGGCTGTTTACTTTGTCAACCAATCTTCTCTGTGCTGCTTGTGTTTGCCATCAATTTTAATTTGCAAGCAGATCTTCATTTTCATTCTGTAATACTGGACTTATTTTTCTGCAAATGTTAACCAGACAGAAAATGTTTGTGTAGGTCTGAGAAAAGTGTATAAAGTGCGCATTGAAGGGTTTTACAGCCTTAAAACATCTGTTTGTCTACTTTGTGGATTTTAGCGCACAAACAAAGGACCATTGTATTGGTGAACCTAAGCATCTTTACATTTTTCATTTATACTATCGTTACAGTTGTACAGTTAATTCTGCAAACAAAACTGAATAGTCAAAACGACTGTCTTTTGGCATATGCAATTATATGGCAGCCTAATGTCAGCAAATTATTTTGAACAACCTTTGAATGTTACTTTCAAAGGAAACAAAACTCCTCTATCAAAAACTGAGCTCTATGTTACAACAATAAAGCAGCTAATCATAGGAAAAGTGAAACGTTGCATCCCTTCTGCATAGCAATATGTCTATGTTGGTGTGGTATTGGAAAAGTCTTTGCATAAATGAAATCACAAGAATCAATTTTTCAATGGAATGAAGCACAAGCATCCATTACAACCTGACTAGTGAAAAACTTAAGAAACATCTGAACATTAGGCTGTTGTTTCACTTTTCATCTGTTAATTTTGAATGGGAAATGAATGATGTCCTTTGTTTATGGACATTGTATTATCCTCACACGACACATGTACACTTTGATGGTTTGGAAAAGTATACAAACATTCCTACAAACCAGTCTAAAAAGTGAATGAAGATAGAAAGGAACATTTGCATCCGTCTCCTCAATCCCTCACCTCCTCATGTCAGTTCTGCATGCAGGCATTTATGCTACCAGAGTTTCTCAAATAACACCTCAAGACAGCTGAATTTGAATCCCTTCTTAGGGTCATCTGAAAGAACACATTTCACAACAGCCAAACAGGATAAAGTAAACCTGAAGCCTGTTACAACTAGTTTCATCATATCATACCGTAGCATCGCTTGATGTTTGTGGGTTTTGAATGTTTGATTTGCTATAATTCCCACAGTAGACAAAAATGCAATTCTCTCTGTAAGGAAAATTTGTCAGTTTGAATTGTATATCTGGAGGAGTCATGGTCATTCTTATTTAATGCAAAGAAAGATTAAATACATTTATGTAAAACTAAAAATTAGTTAATTAAACAAACTAAAAATCCTAGTGAGCATTGTTCAGTATACAAAAGAAATCCTACCCATTAAATGTAAATGAAATTGCTAACATAAAACCTAAAGTAAAACTGTTTTCAGTTCAGAAATAAGGGGTATACAGAAGGATTCGCATGATCTCTGAACCTGCAAAGTACCTTTGTGTGCAAGGTCAAACAATACATTTCAAAACTGGATTTACTCTAGCCTGTCTGTAGTGCATCTTCATTTTATTGCGTGGGGAGTCTTTCTCACATACGTCAGCTAGCTTACATTGACTGTTGCATCTCTGCGTCTGTCCCTCTTCCCCCCGGCTTCCATAGAAGTGGTTTGTCTGGCCACCCCCGTATCGCTCTTTTGCTTATCCAAAACTTTGGCAATAAGGCTCCATTCCCTCTCCTTCCTCACTGAGTTTTTGTAAAAATTCATGTTTCATGTCATAAATTGTTTTGTCTTTGAACTTCATGGGGAAAATGGATGCCGGTGTTTCAGTATTAACGTGCTTCATGTCATGGCCACATTACCTTTAACTTAAAATAACCTTTAATTAAGTTTTTATTCTGAAACCTGGACTTGTTTACCATTTCTCCAGCTTTTTACTGTAAAATTGACACATGGATAGACTGGACCAACTCTTGTGTTAAGTTTGTGTTCCGTAGCAAGTGATGGATGTCAGACGCAGACATGAGGGAGGCGATGTAAACATGATCAATGTTCCATTTATTTGTATCAATGCAATTCAATGAAGACGCAATGTAAAGACGTATTTTTTGCTTTATTTTAGGGAGTCATCACCTCCCCACCAATTCTCTGTACCAGATCAAGCTCTGCAATGCGTCCACTGACAGTTTGAGGGGCGCCACTCCCAAATGGCGGGATCCCCAACCCCTTTTTTAAGGTCTACGTTGAACCCAGCTTCTTGACATTTTGTTCATGGTCTTTCGCGCTGAAAGACCAAAATCTTCCTGAGCCGTACAACCCTGATCCAACATAACATGTAAAAAAACATGTAAATTTACCCCCTTTTACTAGGATCAGTAAGCTATTAAATTTGGGCTAAGTAAATAAAGAATTTGATGTGAATCCGGACTCTGGTCATGCCGTGAAAAGAATGCTGGCACCCACCCAAAAAAAACTACTTCCTCATCCTGGACAAACCCCCAAATTGTTGAGGAAACCCTCTGTATCCTCCCCGAGTTGGTTGATGAGGAAGAGAGTTACAAAAACCTAGTTTGGTAGATCCGGCGCTCCGGATGTTGAGCAGCACGCATTACCCACAGATATGTTGAGACCACTAAAAACCCTACTTACTATTCTGATTTCATTAAAAAAAAGCAAATTTTCTGCTTCTGTTTTAACTGAGGATCCAATAAAGTACTCACCATAAGTTTGATAATACTTGGATTTGTCATATGTTTTCTGTAATCGTGGATACTTGTGATTGAAGATCCCACAATTAAATAATAACTAGAACTAAATAAATAGGTTGCAGATTTGAAGGCAATAGAAAGATGCAGAGATTTTAATGCCAAACACATGGAATGAGTGTGTCATCAATGTTTCCACGTTTAGATTCTGTTAATGCCAACCTTGGACCAGAAGGGAATTGAAGTGCTAAAGCACTGACATAGGAGCCAATCACATTAAGCCACAGTTTGAACAGTTAAGACCTCTAACCGGAAAAACAGCTTTAAGTTGGAAAATGTGTGTAAAGGACTGAGTCAAACCCGAGATTCAACACCTCATTTGTCTTCGTCCCTCTTCCAATGGAACAATGGCTTTTGTTTAACCCTGTTTGATTTCCCTCTTAGCGCTGATCCCCTGACGAAGAGGCTATTATTGAGCCTCTCAGAGAGGCATGTTTCAGTAACGAGCGATCACTAATAAAGGCTTTGATGTAGGATTAATTACACTCCAAATTGAATGTCTAATTGCTTTTATTCCCTGCCGATGAAATATGCTCTGACTGCCACTTCAATGCCATCTGCTGTAATTAGTAAAAGGAGAGACAGGGAGGAGATGAGGAGGAGGCCAGGGTGAGAGATGGATTGTTAGGTGTAATAGATAAGACATTTTTTTGTTAACTAGACTTCAAGCCTTTGTTCCATTTGCAAAGTATTGCTTTCAAATCTCAAATATGCATCTTTCTCACCTTGTTCCTATTTTCCCCTCGCCTATCTACCCTTCTGTAGCCATCTTTTCCACCTGTGACTGATAAACCAGGGGTTATCAGTTTCCCCCTGCTAATTGTTTCCGCTGATGACTTCAGGCAAACACATTAGCTAATTGCATTTGAGCTGCTCAGACACTGCTTGATTGATACAGTGCATATGATGCTGAATCATTAAAAAGTTTTGGGGTTATTTGTCAAACAGACAGTACAAATAAACATTCACATACACACAGAGGGATGCAGAAGCGACAGTGTGATTAATGCTGTGTTTTAAGAAATTGTTTCTGATCTTGTTAAAAATTATAGATTTCTTTTCACTGTTTTTATTCTGTCATATTTAATTACTGCAAAACATTTGGTTATAGATGATTTATTTAATGTGCGTTGCTGTATAGTCTAATTGTGAAGTTTCACTTATGCTTGGCAATAAAAATAGCAGTTATGCTTCTTTTATTGTATTTTTCAAACTACAGTATAAGGTGTATCAAGTGAGACAAAAGAGTTAGGGAGTTTATGAACTGCCTTCACAGTAACTCTAGAACTTGTTTGTTACACACTACATATTAGCCATGTTAGAAGCGTTAGCATGTTTACAATACCTTTAACTCCCTACCATGTTTTCAATATATATACAAAAAAGATAAAAACAAACGTTACTTTGACTATGCTAACTACTAAAGTTTTTTAGTAGCATGTACTGAACAAAAAAAAAAAAAAACAGTCCAACGCGTTAGCCACATTGGAAGCGTTAGCTTGTTCACCTGAATTACTTAACACTCTTTGATTATTCTAACTCCCAATGTTGTTAGTAACACATTCAGAAAAATAATCTCCCACCACTACACGTTAGCCATATTAGAAGCTTTAGCATATAATATCTTTAACTCCCAACCATGTTTACAACAAAAAAGCCTGATACTGCTAAAACAGATGCTACTATGACCACCCCAACTCCAAAAATTGTTAGTAACCTGTAAAGACAAAACAGTCAGAGACAGCCACACGTTATCTGTGTTAACATTTTCACAATGACACTCAATCAAACATTTTGAGAGGACAACATTTACAAAAATCCCTAATCATATTCTCATTCCCATGTCGTCACATATTGACGTATGGTTAAAGTACCCTCTACGTCAAAACTTGACATTTTGGGTGTACCCATCATGTCGAATTTTGACATGCTGGCTGTTCCAATTAAACCACGACTCGGACTGCACCTAACCCGGTACTGGAGGCGGTACCGGATGCGTAACGGTACCCTAACTTGGCACCGGACAGGCAATGATCCCAGAACCGGACGCAGAGCAGTATCGGAACCAAGGAATCAAGGTTAGGGCACATCCTGAGGACCGGTCAGCATTCGGACAAAAACGCCTGGACCCCTGATTTAATTGGGTCCTAAATTGTAAACCCCAAGTCGTCGTCTTGTTATGCACGGTTGGCTGTCAGTGACTTTGTTAAAGCTAGAACGTGACCACACAGACTGACTACTTCCGGTCCAATAGACGGAAATAAGTGATCCCAAAACGAAGATTCTTAATCATAATATAATGTTATTTTAAATTCTGCTTCATAAACTAGCAAAACAGACTGAGGAAAGAGAAAAACAATTGTCTTTTTATAATTACCATTTCTTTTTTATATTATTACTATTGTCTTCCATTTTAAGCGAAAGCAACAATGAAACAATGCCACAACTTAGGAATGAACATGTGTTGCAAAATAGCTCCAGCATCAAACACAGCCAGAATTGATCCACAATACATAAAGTGCTCCAGATTATAAAGTGCACTTTTGTGTTTTAAAAGTATAGAGAAGCATACAGTGTTCTGTATTTCACAAGTCTTTGAAAACAAACAGATCAATGACAAAAATGCGCTAGCTTCAAGCCATTCTGGGATAAATGTTATTGTTCTGCTTTTTGTAAAATCATAATCCACAATTTAATTAAATCTAATACTTTTAGCTTTCAAAATTAAGATTTAATTAAAGTAG
Source organism: Oryzias javanicus (assembly GCA_003999625.1). Classification (NCBI taxonomy): domain Eukaryota; kingdom Metazoa; phylum Chordata; class Actinopteri; order Beloniformes; family Adrianichthyidae; genus Oryzias; species Oryzias javanicus. The sequence continues at coordinate 14,860,741 of CM012456.1, forward strand.
ATTGATTTTAAGGATTGAAATTAAAAACATTTCAGGTGAAAATGTATATTTTTCCCTGAAGTAGTTTTTTTAAAGAATAAATCAGTTTTTTTTTTTAATTTTTCAATTCTGGGATTTATAAACAGATCTACACACATTTAAATAACTAAAGAAATCAACATTAACCATAGCAGACACTATATTTAGATAATATGGTCATGTTCATTTAATCATGTAAACTATTATTGAGGAAAAAAATCATTATCAAAGATATGCAGCTCCATAATAACAAAGCTGTAGCTTGTGCAGAAGGCCAAAAGATGAGACTCAATGCTATTATGTTGCATAATGGAATTACGGTCTTGATTTTGAATTAGCATGCCAGTGAAAGGAAGTGTGGCAGGTGTGCTTTGTAGCAGCACACTGCTTCTGTCTGATAAGACAATGACACAATATGACGAGAACCAACGCTGGTTGGCAGCAATTGTACTCATAGAAAAGATGACATAGTTGTCAATACCCAATGCTCTTTGTGTGTGCGTGCACACACACACACACACGTGAGTGTAAATGTGTGTGTTAGAAGGACTCCCTAAGGATCAAATGGCTTTAAGCAACACAAGCGGCTGATCAATACATCAATATTCAGCTTAGGAGGTCTGACAATGCTGTGGACGTTTTATCCACACACTCACAAACCCTCAAGCATTGCACATTAAGGCACAGAGATACACATAAACACGCACACGTCAGGGTCTGCTGTATGTGACCCTTGGCTAATCAATTTTCTCGCCACATGATAGGGACGCCACGCGCCGCCATCATCGCAACTGCATCATTAGAGAGTGACACACAATCAAACGCACACACTTGCATGGAAACACACACAATTATAGGCATTTGGAAAGATTATAGTCAATAAAGATGGATTTCATTAATATGATATTCATTCAATGGTACAGACAAAGATACAATGTCATGTGCACACATTTACACAAATTTGTGTTCTCTGACTTTGCTGCCAAAGGACCTGGATGTATGTCACCTTATGGCAGTGTGTCTATTGTTATTCTAATGAGGAACTGAAACAACAGTATGGAGACCAGAATAGATAAAGCTTTGTGTTCTGTGATTATCCGACAGTCCACGCTCTACACAGAGTGATTAGTCACAGTTTGGGCCTGCTAAGTCAGATAGCGCACCATGTGCTCGTGTTCCGTCTTGTATAATCCATGAGGTTGTGGTTACACAAAAGGAGTTCAGTGAAAGGGAGGGGTTTTCTCTATACGTCAACTGCTGTAATGAGTGAGAAATTGTTTTCAGCTGAAATTAAGTTTACTTTGATGTTGCCAATTCTGCCCTTAATTGCCAAGTCTTGTCATGAGGTGAATGCACAACTTGACTCTGCTGAACTCATACCCCCATCCTTTCCCTGTTGCCCACACATAAACATGCACACACAGCCGACACTAAATACCCTCCCGTTCACGAGCCCATCCAGTGAAGAAAACATAATTTAACTGCATATCTGGCAAACATGATTCAATTACACAGAGACATTTAAACCAATCACTCCCATGGTTTTTGTTCATATCAGTGACATCATTCTGACCATTTGTGGCACCACTTAAGCAGTAATGAGCCAAATGAAAACGGAAATGTGGCACTAAGAACATTACAACAGGCTATGGAGGGTTAATGAGTTAAAAGGGATTCTCTGTTTTTATTGTTAGAATTAATCAACTCATACATGTCTGGCAAACAGATCAAGGCTGCTTCAGCTGTTTTTGAAAATCAAGTCTTTTTGAAAGCTTACATGTAAAAGTCCTTTTGATGATTAAACCTGCTTTTGATAAAAAAAAGAACAAAAAATAAGGGCTTTAGGATAAAATTGAGCTCAGTAAGCATGTATATTTGAGGGTTTTTTTTATACACACAGAAAAATAAAGTATTTGTTCATTTTTTTTGTGTGTGTGTTTAAATGTTTCCATACTTTCATGTTCGAAAACATGTTTAAGTCTAGCAAAAACTTTTATCCTTTTTGTGAGCAACATTCTGCTTTGTGTTGGATGTCTTTTTTCTTATTTGCCATTCAGAAAAAATGCTTTCTTTATTCCAACTATGTGTTTGTGAAAATGTCTTTGAAATGCCATAGAAATACTGTTTTTTTTATTATTCTTCAAAATGGTGATGCATCAGTAAAAAAACACGTGTTATACAGTTCCATTCACACACTGATGGCGGCTCCGCTGCCTAATGCTGGCACCCAACCTATAACCACCAGGAGCGATGTGGGGTTCAGTGTCTTGCCTAAGCACACTTTGATACATGGTCAGGCAGGACGAGAACCGAAAGATGCAATCTTACAATGAGGGGTCAACTGCACCAAGGCCAGCTCAAAAGCAGGTAACTATGCAATCTTTTGAGATTTTGCAGCCAACAATTAAATTCTTGGCTTAAAGTGAGGTAAAGACGTAGCAATTGCAATCTGCACTCTTTAGTGGATGGAGTATGATGCTGAGGTGGCACCTCTGTCCCTGTAGTCATGAGGTTTGTTAAACATAAATTGACATAAAATACTGTCACAATTGGCAATCCCACAGTCTGAAAATTACCTTAATCATATAACAATTTCATTATTTAGAAATTAAATGGATGAAATCTTGAACAGTTGTGTTAGTGGCATATGCTTTTATAGTGCTGTACTACCGTCTTTGAAGGCCCAAAGCGCTTAACAGTCACAGTACCACTCAACCACGCACTCATTCACGCACTGATGGCGACTTCACTGTCGAAGACTGGCGCCAACCCATAGACACCAGGAGCAGAGGGGGTTCAGATACACATTCTCACTCCCAGCTCATCCTATATGGACGTATGGTTCGGGCCTCCTCCGTGTCACTTTTTGACGATTTGAGTGTCGCTAACTCATTGTTTTTTGATGTGCTAATCCGTCAGACGTGGAACTGAACTCTGAACCGGTACTGGCCCACATCTCGAAGGTTGTGATCCTCTGATTAGCGCACCAAGCTGCCCTCAGACCAGTACCAGTTCATGGCCTGGAGACTTGGCGTCCCCCTGATGGGAACAAGCCACCAAGTCTAAAAAGAACAAATTGGGGACAGCCAAAACACCAAAAAGTGATGCGACCTGAACCATACATGGACGTTGAAGCTGGGAACCAAACCTGCGATCTTCATCTTAGAGACTGAATCAAAATTATAGACATTTTATATTTTATTTTGGGTAAAAGGAAAGAAAGACTGGATTTAAAACACTCATAAAAGCACAGGCTTTTAAAATTATTTTTAAAAATGTATTAAAAAATAACAACGATAACACCATATCCCCTATGAAAAATTACAGAATTAAGCCTTTTTCCATATAAAAAAGTTTAAATATGTCAAATGGAGATAAAACTCCAATCATGAATAAAATACATATATACATAAAAATACATGTATATACTATAATCCGTGCTTTTTTTTTTTTACTACAAAAGGGCAAAAAAAATGTATTGTTCCTTCTCACTTTTTAAATAAATGATGTGACATAAAAATCTTTTTCAAAACTTAATTTGAAAAGAATAAATGTGCCTTTCTTTTATTTGAATTCAAGATACAGCAAACACATAAACAAATAGCTATTTTAAAGTACTTTATGTCTTTTCAAACTGCAGAAAAAATACTTCTCTGTTCACATTTCATTTCTGCTACATCACATTTTTGTATCAACAAAACCTCTAACCTTAGAGAGATTCAAAAAGGAAAAAAAGCACATGATACACAACTCTTAGCCTTTAATTGGGTTTATGTAAGCTATATGTTCACAGAGACATTGTGAGCCTCGATGCTTTCTTCTCAATTTTTCGTGGACAAAACTCTAAGGCACTGAAACATCAATGCTTTTCAGTTTCAGTACATCACATGTCCAATCACATGGCTCCTTTCACTTTAAAGTTCTATCAAAAGATTTCCTTTGATACGCCTTGATGTATGGGTCAGCATGTACTCAGGTGGAAAAGAAAAGTCTAGGCTTTTCAAACTTCACACTTCTCAGCTGAGACCGCTTCTCCATTCATACGCATTTGCTTGGAATTTTGTGAAACAGGGCCGGATATGATATAGGTTTCTTTTTGACTCCTTTTCGGTACAGGTATTCAATAAGAGAAATGGTTTGAGGTTGACTGCTTCTTACGGTGGCCCTGAAGTACAAATCACAGCAACAAATCACTCAGTGCATAAACAAGTGAAAGATCTCAACGACAACTAAAAAAGCAAAAGATTGCATTTTAGAAATCAAAACAAAATTTTTAAAAACACTGAACACTATTATACAATACCACAATACCCATACTGAATTTTTCCGAGAACTTATTGTGTTAATTTTTTATAATTTCCTTTTGACTTTTGTTTTCTGAAACATTTCAGCTTTTATTCGATTTTAAATTATTTTTGGAATTAAGTTTTTATTTCTGAAATTTTTTTTGATTTCTAAAACATCACTTCTTTTTCTTATTTGCTTTGCTTTTTAAATTGTCATTGTGACCTTTAATTTGTTTTTACATCAAATTATTTATTTGTAGGTGTGATTTGCCCTTTAGAGCCACGGTAGCTTCTGTTGGATTATCCCATCATATTTATAACAAATTTGAGTCAATATCAAAATCACAACAATTTTAGATGAGAAAAAAACTGAAAGAAGTACAAAAAATGTAAAAGAAAAAAAAGTGGAATGAACAGTATTTATTAGACCTTGTTATAATGTGATTTTTTTGGGTCTTTTTTACAGGCATGCTTTATTTCTGAACACATGTTAATCCATTGTAGCATTTTGGTTTGTCCTTGAAACTCGTCTTACATCATGCACTTATGTTTGACTCTTTCTGTTTCTGCACTAAACTGCAGTGATATTCACAATACTCACAGCCTGATAGTGAAACAAATTAACCAATATCAATAGAATTCTGAAGCCAAACTTGTTGCTCCTCATGTACATCCACCATTCCAACAACCAACATTTTACCCTCTATTACTCTTTTCTAAAAATCACAGAGGATCTGGCCAAGGAAGTATGGATTGTATTATCCATAATATGTCCCCTTTCATGTATTAATCAAGTCTATTGACCTCACTTTCTTTCTGCATGCCTCTCCGGTTGTTTGTTTGCTATTACAGCCGAGTGTGTTGCTTGGTCAATAGCTTACCTCTATCTACATTTAAACAATGAAACTATCAGCTAGGTAACAAGAGTGGGGACAGCAGCTCAATACGGCTATGAGAGGTCTCCAATAATCAGCTGGGCTGGAAGCAGACGGGGACGTGGGCAAATACAAGCATGTGATATTGACAGCTGCTGGTTGCTTTCAATCAGGTTCCATGCACTGACAGGGAAATCGGCTGCACTCTGCATGGACTCTGAGCGATCACTGATGAAGACATCAGCTGGAGGAAAAAAAGGGACGTCAACCGTGGGCAGAATGTGCGTGTGGGTGGACTGTGTGAACAGGCGATAAATCTTTTTTAAAAGCTGGCACTTATTTAAAGAAATTTGGAACCTTTTTTTTTTTCTCCTCCAAGCTGTCAAGAAGAGTGGCACCACCTGGAGTGAGGAAAAATGACCAATGAGTTTGCAAAAGAGAAAAATGATGATGAAAGTGTCCTGGAAAGTCTGTTGTCAATATCATCAAGTTTAAAATATAACCAGAACTTAAAACTTTAAGTAATAAAAAAAACATACTCAAGACACTATAAGTTCAACTGAAATTGTGATAGCATCTTGACAAAAAGATGGTTGGAGAGTTTTTTCTCTAATTAACAAAGCAAACATTCAGTTTTATGCTCAGTACAATTTCATCTAACAAAAATTTAATGCAGTGAGTTTCACAAAGTTGTCTGCTGTCATAATGTCTTACTTTGCGTAAAAGAAACATATACACTAACAAACTTTAGCATACAAGCACACAAACTATCTTTGCCCACACTTTTAATAAAATACACACAACAGATCAAACAGTGATCACTACTCAGCAGGAGGATAATCTGCCTGATTTCAATTTTCTAAAGTAAATACAAAACCAAATGTGATAGATAGATAAATAAAAATTAAAACAGAGAAATTAACTTACAAGAAAAGCAATAAATAAATCTAAATATTATTTTTTTAAAAAAGAGAAAAAAACAAACAAAGTGTTTTTACTGTAGTACATAGTTTTATTGTTCATTGCTGGTCACATTTACAAGCACTTTATTTATTTTGAAAGAAATCCCAGTGAAAGAGGAAAGAATTGCACTTGAATATGTCCATACTTTATTATGTAAATGAAAAATAGGTAATCCTTGCTTACGCATGCTGTCATCTTTAACTCTTGAATTGGACAAATCTACATTGTCAGGTCATACTAAGAAATTAGTGTTTGTGCCTTTTAACATTTGTACAAAGATAATATTGTGTTTTTTTTTCAGTGCCATTTTATTAAACCAACATCAACAGCAGTAGAAGATTGTCAGAAGTTCACCTATGAATTGTGGTTGGGGCCATTGGTGAAGAGCAACCCTGCCCTGCTTTTGGCCTGCTCAGTGTTTTTTTTCTGTAACAAGCATGTTTTGTTTTTGTTTTTTTTTTACTTTTTCATCTTCTCCTTATTGACAATGATATGAGTAAATAAAATAACTATAAATGCAATTTTTAGTTTAGTTTTCTTGATTTATGTCCACCATCGTCAGAAAAATGCCAAAGGAACATGTGAAAAACAACAAAAACACTATTTTCATTTTCTATTACCAAATTGTGTTTTAAATGTTCTGTAATTGACTAAATTACAAGAAAACCAAAGGGCTATTGATACCACTCTCTTCTGTAATTAGAGGTGATAAAAATATTCACAAATTTTTTACTTTAAAAAAAAAAAAATTATCGTTGTTTTTATTAATATATTGTTTTATCTTGTTTGTTTTGCATAAAAAAAATGTACAGGTTAAGTCTGTCAGCTGCTGACTGAGAACTGGAGGGGGCTGCCTTTCAAAACTGAAGTGATGAGATCAGTTCAAATCTGACTGCAACACACAAACATCCATGTACACAAACACAGACACTCACAGACACACTTCAAACCCCAGTGGGTTTGAAACTGCTGCCAACACATCATTTACATAATCAGTTCTTGTTAGAAGCTGGGCTCCCTTGTTTGAGTAAAATATGCTTAACCTCTTCACACGCAGACGCTCACACACACGCGTGCGCGCACACACCCCAATTCACAGACACACACATGCTAAAAAGCAAACCACACAAGACTGTGCTTGGGTAGAGCTAAGGTCATAAATAAATTGACTGGGGGCAGAAGGCCTCACAGCTCCAAGTTTATAAAGACAAATTAATTAGTAAATCATGCAACACCAGGAAGTCAACAGATTATAAATGCAGCGCATATCTTTACCAATAGGATGGGTAAATGACTAAATATAATATTACTGCTACCCATTTTTCTGCCTTGGAGCAGGGGTCAGTAAAGGGGAAGCGATGCTGTCTGAAGGGGAAGATAGGATAAAAATTTACCTACATTTATTTATTCCTTTTTTTTTTTTTACTTTATTGTCAATGAAGTGATTTATTTTGATCCATTTTCTTAAAAAAATATACATTTTTTAAATGTAAATTTTAGATGTTTACATGTAATGTTCTCCTTTTTTTGTGGTAAAAACTCAACAAAATAAGGCAAAAAAAAAAATTAAAAGAACTACACAATTCAATTTTGTGTTAACATTCTATTAAAAAAAAGAGTTTTATGTCACTTTAAAAAAATTTGTTTCCTGTACTACCAATATTTTGTAATCCTGTGCCGACATGTCAGAAGCGAAGAAACTCCCACCGCAGCGAGAGCAACACCGTTCAGGCAATGATGGGAGAACAGTTGGCAGCTTGGGGGCCTTAGGCCAACCCCTACCATATGGCAGACGCTGTAGTACCGCTGTGTCATACCCTGGCAAGTTTTAACGACCAATTAGGCTCATTAGGCCTTGATTAGAGATGGTGAAGCCTAGGGGACAGAGGAGAGGGAGGCGGGGGTGTAATGATGATGACTTATCAAAAGAATTGTCAGGGGAATGAATCACTACTGATGTTCTTTCCTGTATGACAGATAGCAGGTTCTTGTCTTTAGGTAGAATAGTGGTTAAAGTTCAAAGTAAATGTCTTACTGTTTGTGGAATTAATTGCAGAAAAAAGAAGTTTTTCTTTTTTGTCTGTAAAACTGATCTTGTTATGTATTTCCGAGCGCTAGCATCTCCACACTAACATAGCTGACGAGCGACTATTGATGAGTGGGAAAGACGCTATTTTTTTTACCATATCTTCTTTGGAGGGCTAAATGTAGGCGTCGGAAGAAGCTGTAGAGTGGGGGAAAGAATTTGGATTTGACCCTAGAGTTGGAGTAAAAACCTGCAGCTTTTTTAAACCACATGTCCGTCTTGATTTGAACAAGGAAATATTCAGAAACACAGTTTGAATCTTAAATTCTTTCAAATATGTCCTCCATCATGAGAAAAAAAAATCTACAAGAACGTGTTAAAAACACTATTTTAATTGGAGTGTAAGTAAAGTTTAGTAGTGTTTAAAGGGTATCTAAAAATGTTTTAAAAAAAGTAAATCAATTGTGCTGTTTAGATGATTATTGTAGCCCTTGATCCATATTTGTAATTAGTTTTAGGACTGAAAGTAAAATACTGGTTTTTGCATGGAAGTTGTGCACCCTGCTGACATCCTATCAGCCCTTACTTCTATTTTCTCCGATGTTTCATATGTTTATTTGTCAAAATTAGTACCTCTAAACATAATGCAAGTTCTTTTTTCTTATTTTTATAGACACTTTTGACTGAAAAACCATATTTGCTCAGCAGTCTCATCTAGTTTAACTCTGATTGCCTCAGTGGGGTGGCAACATATCCATATTATTAAGATTCACTCAGGTTTGTCAAATAATAATGGTAACTAAGGACGTAATACAGATGAGGCCTTAAAAACCAGTTTAATTGCATGTATTAGAAAAAAGGAACAGGCCTTTTATTTCTATTATATCAGCCTTCAAAAGTGAAATGTTCATTCAAAGTATTAAAATACAGTACAATCGGATGAAGAATAGGTGGCGAGATAGAAAAATACCATAGAATAAGACATGAAGGCGGTAAAGCTAAGCAAAAAGCAGAAAGTAATTGACTCAAATGGTCAAAACAGAGACAAAAACAAATACAAAATAGAAGATTAAAACAACCATATTAAAAAGGAGGTTTTCATTCCCACATCATGTTTTGACACGACATCTGAGTATTTTTTTTTAATCCCTGTTTATCTTATTGTTTTATTGTACAACCCTGGTTTGACCTAGCACATGTTCATGTACGTTGTAAAAAAAAGAAAATAAAAGCCAGAAATCAAGAGCCACTAACTGCCAATCACAATCATCTCTGCGCATTTAGCTGCAGTGAGTGTTTTTTTTTTTTTTTTTTTTTTGTGAGAGTACACTGCGGAGGATTACAGCACTAATGATAATTCTACATATGGTGGCTGCAAAACCTGCTTAAGCACTGGGATACTGAATCCAATCTAACGATGATAATCCTTTTGCCATATGAAGAATTAATGTCAAATGTAATGCAGTGGTCGAAATGAGATGACATGTTTGCGATGGTATAATAGTAGGAGACGAGATGTTTACCAATCACTCAGTGATCGACAAACACATTTGATAAAGGAATTATCAAGTGTGTTTGGAGACATTTGATAAAAAAATTGCTTCAACTGTTTCTGTCCTCCAGCTGCCAAAATTGTTGTTCTTTTTTTTTTCCATCTAAAAGCAGCATTTTTGTGCTCTCTTCTTTATTGTGTGAAGTCACCCTGCACTAATCCTACAATGTTGTTATTAAGCTCAAGGCCCTGGAAATGGACAGGATGTAAGATATGCAGAGTGCTCATAAACCAGATTAGCACTGACACACCCTCACAAACATTGTCCCTACATTCATATTCTATTTATATATATGCTTCACTGAACGTGGTATTCAGCTGTTTACTGTCTTTGTGTAAATATGAGAAGAAGAAAATAACAAATTAGATGAAGTAACAGCTACATATGAAAAGGTTTGGAGAGAAAAAAAAAAGGCAGATGCGTAAAAGCATTTTTAGGGGATGCTGAAAGTGCATTCTGGGAAAAAACAAAGAAAGATACATGATAGAAATGGGGGATGCTGTTATTAACGGCATCACACAATGATAAAGCACACAATGATAAAGCTGATGGAGTGCAGCGGGGCACAGTTAAAATTCAGGTAGAGAAAAAGAGAATGACAGAATTGAAAAAATGGAAACGTAAGGAGCTTAGCCCCTTACGGGAGAAAAAAAAAAAAAAAAAAACAAGAGGCAGAGAAAGATTGCAGAAAGAGAGGGAGAGAGCACCAGATCCAGTGTTTGACATTTCACCTTGCTCAGTTGATAAGGGGTGTCACCCTCTGGTCCTGAGGGCTTTGACTGCTTTCTACACTCATCACCCCTCCCCAGGATAGGAAACTATTGATCAACCAGACAGCACTACCTTCACTTGTTTGTGTGTGTGTGACAGAAAGGCCGTGCACGTGGGTGTCAGCTTTGCTGACAAGTGGGTAACAATGTGTGTCTGTGTGTGAGTATGGATGAACTTTTTTTTCTTGATCATGGATCTTCAATAACTGAATCTGCATAAACTGAACATAGAATTAGCCATAAAAGATGAGCTAATTCCAGAAATGGAGGAGCTCTGGGCTTTACAATTCATGAAAAGTAAACTTTCATATATCTAACTTTCTGCCACATTCATCAATAGTAGGTGGGATCAATTTGCTTAGCTTAGAGATCATTTTGTGCAATTTATTTCTATTACATTTTATATTTTATTATGTCAAAATATTTCAACTTTATCAGCACCAAAGCCAGTTAGGTATTTAGGACAAAGTGTGCATTTTGTGGTACAAGCACCAAATTTGGTATGGATGGAAAAATCCAAAATGGCGGCAATTTTTTTAAAGATGGCAGCTGTACACTCAGATGTTGCAAAAATATGCAGCGTACTTGCCCCAGTTTTAAAAATACAAAATATAGCCTTAAAAATTGAGGGGTACCTGCAGAATACTATTGTCTGTATTAAAAAGGTCTCATGGCTAACATGCTTTTCACGAAAAAGGGATCTTAAGGTACATCTTGCCAAAATTGGTTCTTGTAGCCCAACATAAACAATCATTTTAATAACCGCCTCCTCTATGCTACCATATTTTTGCAGCTAACAGCGTTGCAAACCTCTGCTAGTATTAGCTTTCTCTCTGGAGTAGAAGCTAGTTGTTTAGCTAGCTGTTACTGTTGACCAAGGGGACAAACTTACTTAAGTTTATTGTTTATAGGATCCCCATTAGCTGTGCTTATCAGACTCTTCCTGGGGTCCTTCATAAAAAAAACACATCATACAACAACACAATTAATAAAAATAAGTGTAAATAGAAAAAAATAAATAATATAATATGAATAAATAATATAATAACATTCTGATTATGTGCATAACAAGATTTCATGCTTTTGAGTAGAATGAGACATTAATTTTATTCACCATATTGAAAAAATATGGAAAATAGAAGAGAGGAGACACTTTAGTTCTATACTCATTCTTTTGGAAAACTGCTTGATGATGATGTAACAGCTAATTACAGGATATACAATTAAAAACTCAAACACTCACTGCAGTGTGACGAACATCTTCACAGACTAAAGGTTTTATGTCATTAACTCAGATGTGCAAATAATTATCAGTATTTTTTCCACAGTCTGCTCAAGCAGCTAAATGACTACCAAATATAACTTAACCAAAGCGCAAGGGGCATCACAAATATGTGTAAATGTTTTAATAAATAGTTTTTCCGTTATTTCCACTTCAAGTGCATCCCTAGTGCAAATACTCAAGTGAAGTATTCCATCCACTTGAAAGCCGTGTTGTTGTCTAAACTATCTTGGACCCACTTGTTGGGATCGGAAATGTCAGGATTTCTTCCCATCAGCCCCGCCTTAAGTTTCCGAGTGTTCGAGCCGTTCATGGGTTTATCCTTCCGTGATGACTCTTCTCTCCTTTTCTTTTCGGGTTTCGGCTGCCTGAGGCATTCACTTAGCAGGTTATCCCTGGTGTCTGCCTCCCAGATGTTCTACTGGATCTTTATAGATTCCTGTGGAACAGCTGTTTTGATGTTCACTTGTCTTCTTGTGCTCACTGTACAGTGTCAGGGGTGGAAGAGTGAGGCAAGTATTGGGGGAAACCTCTAAATATATAGTGATTAGCTACCTTTTATTAGCAATAAAAGTTTTTCCTTGTGGGTAGGTTGTTGTAAGAGCGGTGTACTCTGTTGGATTCCTGGTTGGTTTTGAAACATCGCCTGTTGTCTTGGATTCAAGAGGATACCTGGGTTTAGTCAAACATTTTACAATCCTGTAAGGTCAGCGAGTCAATGTCTCACTCGGCTCTGGAACACAGCCTGATGTCATCCATCTAGAAGTAGTGACTCATAATTGCTTCACTTTGAAACCAGTAACTCTATATATGTGGCTTTGGGTCATGGCATGCCCTGGAATAGTCCCACTTTTCATACCTGTGAAACCTTCTTGGCCGACTGCCATCGCCAGGGTCACTGGTTTTTGTTTTTGTGCATTTCTCTTGTTAGCTCTCAGATTCACAAGCCGTATGGAATTAGTCATTTCGAGTTTATTTTTTATTTTAATCAGTCTCAGCAATCTATTCAGATCCTTTTACAAGAATATCCTTCAATGTCAAAGGTTAAACGTGATATTTACTCTCATGGCTTCTGCTTCTTTAGTGCATAATCTCAAAAAGTGTCTTCACAAAAGCCCTGAGTTTTTGTTTGGCCACTTCCAGTGCCTCAGGTATGGGGGAGTTAATTGTATTTCCGAGGAACTTCTTCCTTCATCGCTTCTTGCTTTTCCTCTAACTCTTGTAGCTGGCTTACTTACTGCCAAGAAATATCATCCATCAATTTTCCATAGGTCCTGAAATAGAAAAAGTGATGGATGTTCCTTTCTTTGCCCGGAGAGAATATGTTGTGACGTGGTGAAATTGCACAGTTTGCATGGTCAGCAAGTAGGTATTTGATTATTAAACTTTCAGTCCTGGGCAACGGCAGATGATGGGCCCAGACAGTTGTGGTGTTTCATGACATTCTAAATGGTTGTCCAAAAATATATTTGAAATGTGACAATATACTGAAGGAAAACCTGTTTATTTACAGCCTTCACTTAAAAATTGACTGTTAATGCAGAAAAGTACAATTTATGGAATTATATCAGAAAAAAAATATGTTTGTTTTCCTCCAATCTTTGAGTTTTAAAAAATAGAATTGGCAATCATAATAATATGACTACACTGAAAAAAGTGAACTGTTGGATCAATTAACAAAAGTTCTATAATTTCTTTCATTTAAATATTTAGTTTTCATCAAATGCAAATGTTGGTTTGATGGTTTACTCAACTTAAAAACTGAATTTGATAAAAACTAGTATTTTTAAATGTAACAGAGTGATCCAATGTTTCACTTTTTACAGTGTATGTCCAAATATAAAAAAAATTGCAACATATATTGACTTAATGATATGCAAATTTACACCTTAACATGAGCAAATGTTGTTTATCACTATCTTAAATTTTTCATTTTTCTGACTTAAAAAGCAAGTTAACCATCTCTTTCTTTAATCGTGGCCACTCCTTACTACCGTCAGATGATCCAGTATTTCTATAACAACAAAAAGATTTCCTTTAAAAAAATATGATTATGATGAAAAATCAAATAGTAAATCTATTTGGAATGTAAATTTTTTTCTTTTTCACACACAATCCAGATACTGACAGATTTTATTTGGCTCCAAAGATGACAGTTGTCACTCAGAAACAGTTAGTGGAAAAACACACGTCATAGGCTTTCGTTTACTCTCTGGGTATATAGATGAATAAATAAGCAAGGCTATTGAATTAAAATGTCAAAGTGGAACGGAAACCGCTTGAAAAAGGCATAAAAATACCCTGGCTCTTTTTAGTAGTAGGTTTAACCAAAGAAAGGTGATAGAAACTGAAAAATCACGTTTTAATTGTGTCAAGAAAAGTGAAAACAAATGTTTATAACTTTATTTTTCTAAATAAATTGATTTAGCCTGAAAGTAAAAGTTTGTTGACATTTTTAGACGTTATCAGGGGTGGCGCCAAAACATTTTATATGGGAAGGGGGAGGGAGGGGTTGTAGGCATAAGACTTTGGTAAGGTTGGCAAATGAGAACAGCAAAGTGGGCGGCTATTACAAATGAAAGACTATTATTATCATTATTTTTATTTCATTTAAAAATATTGCTTTTGTTATTTTTGCAATGCTTAAAGAAGCGTCTGTTGATGATTTCTAAGACTAATATTGACTCAAAAGTTGGTGTGGGGCAAAGTGTTTTGCTGGAGGGGCAGCAGCCTCCTTTGTCCCCCGTAGCTCCGCCCCTGGATGTTATATTCATAAGTTAGGTTGAAACTATAAAATATATTTATCCATCAAAAAAGATCATAAAACCTAGTCACGTCAAATTTGTAGCTTTTTATTCAATTCAATCACACTTTATTCATAAATGAATTTAAATTCAGAAGTAAAACTTTTTTAAAAAACAACTGTAAGATTGTAAAACACACAGAATCCCCCACCCCTCCCAACAAAAAGAGACAAAATAACATCACTAAAAATCCAAGTATCAATAGGAATAGAAACCGATGTGGAAACCTAAATGTGTACATTTAGTGCACTGCATCTCAATTTAAATACAGTATTCATAAATTATAGGTCAAAGCTGTTAATCAATACTTGAATAAGTGCCTGTGAGAGGAGCTTCTCAGCAGATGCAGAGTAGAGAACTGGCTGTCTCTGGAGCAGTTACAGGCCCTTTTGGTGATATATACTGAATAGGAAATCATCATGTCCATTGATAATAAAATGGTAATTAAGAAAACTGCATCAAAATTCTGCTTGTGATTTCAGACTGAATAAAATAGAAGGCTTTTTATGTTTACTAATGTGTGAACTTTTTCCTTTTCTAAATCAAGTCAATGATGAAAAGCAAAGAAATGAAAACTTGTTTTAATCTTATCCCCACATGAAAAATAAAATAATCCAGCTTGCAATAAAAAAAACTTTCTTCTGAAACTATCCAATAAAAATCTGTAATAAATCTGCATTTTGTCTAAAACCTTGCAGTTGTGTGTACATTTTTGCTGCAGTTAGATAAACACCATCATTCTATGAGTGATTGCAGGCATACAAACCCTTATAAAAATCTCTATCAATACTCACAGGCTCTTATGTTGAAAGCAAATTTAAATCCAAGCGTACCTTAAGTTACAACCTTAATATAACCTCAGAAATATCTCACACTTCGCTACCGGAATATAAATGTGTGGCTTCTCCTAATCTGATTCTGTGATGTCATTTGGTCTTCATAAAGGTTCAAAATTTTGCACAAACACACACATCAGCACCAAGCATTGGGGGGAAAAAAATAAATGATGCACCTGCATGCGGCATTGAAAATTCTTCTGGAGTTGGATGGATGCAAGTGCCTGCTCCTCGCTGCATTCATTGCGTGGCTCATGGCTCAGGGGAGAAAGAGAGGAAAGGGAGTGAATAAAATGTGGGCAAGCACAGATTCATGTTAAAAATGACACAATTAGTTCAACTCTGAAGTGCGTGTTAGTCTCGCATGGCTTCCCTGCTTAGACTCACATGAGGTGATCAGACAGGCAAATACTCCCAGGGCCTAGATGTATAGTCAAATGAAACACACTCGTATGCACACGTACACACTCGCACAAACAAAAGTGCACGAGCCGACTTAATACAGCAACGCAGACAAGGCACACAAATGTGTAATAACACTTCGCTTCTCTCTTTTTCATGTAGACTTGCATAAATAGGACTAAAAGCTCCACAGACTGTTATTTGTTATTTGTGAAGCGAAAATTTTTGAGGAAGAGGGAGGAGAAAAAAAATAAATAAAAAAAGATCTATGCATACGAATAACACAGTCCATGAAAAATAATGTAGTAAGTACAGTAAATCATCCTGCTAGTGTGAAAAACATTACTGTGATTTTAAAGCCTCTTTCACTGAAAAATTGATTTTTATTTTCGGGGCAATGCACTTTGAAACAAAAAGGGAATGGAAACTTAATATGCAGGAAATGAAGAAATGAAAACTGCAGAACATGGAGCATTTCAGTTTGCACTTTCAAAGCCGGCAGAAACGAGCGTTTGAATTTCCCACCCCCCCAAGAGATGGCACGGGAAAAGGAAGAGCCTGATTTTATTAATTTCATCTGTAGTTATGTTTCTCCTGAATAAAACATTAATACTCCCAGGAACAAGGGAATAACAGAAAAAAAAGAAAAGACAGCTTCTTCTCTTTTAATTAGCAACTCACTATCTCTAACCATCCCAGCAAGCTATCTTTGTACAACCCTTCAAGTGTTTCTCTGTCAATCAAGCCATCGTTCCCCTAACTAGAGTGAAAGGGAGCTCTTTGTTAACTCATAAAAACACCGTCTTACTTCATGATGGCAACTAGAGCTTTAAACTGCATGTGTTAAAAACTCAAATGTAACTTTATTTAAACAAAAATAAAATGTCATTTTTCACTCATTTTTATAGTTTTAGTGTAATTGTTACGCTCCAAATGGGCTAACTTCACTGTCTGTGTAATTCCACTTTTAAGAGATTGCATTAGAATAAATTTGCCCTCAGTGAAGACGAAAAAAAAAAAAAGAAGCATCTTTAATAGATGTGTGCAACCCGTGAAGGCACACGGGAGCATGAGCTGAAGTAATCCAAATCATCCAGTGTGGAGGAATTCACACCAAAACAATTAATCCCAGAGAGACGACGGAGGGATGGCAGCAAGAAAATAAAAAGATATTGTCCTTTAAACTTTGAGGTCACTGAAATTCATTAGATCGTAGTTTTTTGGCGTTTTTTTTTAGATATTTTCTGTTTGCCACGGTGGGCTTGAAGTGGAAATCTCACCAGAAAATTACTCAATCATAAAGATCACAAAAAATTTAAAAAAGCAAAACAAATTATTAAATTAAATTCAAGAAATCAAAGCAAAATTCCAGTAACCAAAATGTTAGATGACATGACATGAAATTGAAACTTCGATGATTGGATGATGACATCCAGTATGGCTTTATGTCAAATAACATTTGGTTGAAATGATAGACAAAATTACAAAAGGAGTTTATACAAATATACACCTCACGTGTTTGCAACAGTTAAAATTCAGGTGGGGGTGCAAATAAGGAAAACTGGGCACCAAAAAAAAGGAACGCAGTTTATTAAAAAAATGAAACCTTGTGTCCAGAAATGAAAGAACACAATTGAAATAATTAGTGTGCTGGTTAAAAAAGACAACCCAAAAGGGAGTTGGAACCTTGGCCAAAAAAAAAAAAAAAAGTCAGGCAGACAGCTGACCCAGCCATGTTGACCGTTTGAGTCAGCAGCTCCCTGCTAAGGGCTTTCTAAACAAAACTAAGTGAAGAAAACAAATAAACAAAGCCTGCAAATCAAGACTACCAAGGTCCAACCCCAAACTAACATAACAAAACCCAACAGTCTAAGATTGCTGAGGACAAAAAAAAGGGGTCAAAGAGAACAAAACAAACCAGCACCAACTAAAACCCAGCCTGCTGCCCTGTTGCCCTGCTGCCCTGCTGCCTTGCTGCCCTGCCTGGCTTGTTGTGGTCTCTTCTGTCTTAAATAGACAGTTGGTGACAATTAAGGCACATTGGCCAAACCTGCCAGGTGAGCTGAAGGACTGGAAGGAAAAACGATCAGGCAGCAGCAGCAGGGTGTAAAATACGTCCAACACAGGAGGCATGCAACTCATCATCCAATCAGTGATGTCTCGTAGTACCTACCTTTTCTGGTTTCTTATCGGTTTTGATTTTAGAATTTAGGATAGAATAAAATTGATGAATGGCCAGCTTCTTGTAATCACCACACAAACATAAAAACAAAACAAAAAGATAAAGAAAACCTAAAAACAATAAAAATCCATTAGTTAAAAAAGTAAAAATATTAATAAAAATTATAATGAATCCACAAAATATTCAGAAATCAAAACCTAATAAAATAAATACCATAAAACATTTTTGCAGCGTTTCCTATCGATTTCTGGAAATGACTTTTGTTCTCTGAAATATTTCATTCCTATTTTTTCATTATTTGGGGATTTAGTTTTAGTTTTTTTTTTTATTTCTAGAATGTAATATTGTTTTATTAATTATTTGTTTTGCTTTTTAAATACAATCTTTAATATGTTTATGAGTTGAGCAGTTTGTTGGAGTAATTTAAAACTTCAGGGCCACCGTAGTTTAGCTCGTTTTGAGAATTTGACATCTTTCCTACAAGAAAATCGAGACTAAGAGTCAGCCAGCCAGGCAGGTGTGATAAAATCCCCTCTTCTCCTGTGGCCGGAGACAAATGTATGGAAATAGAAGGCTAATGGCGCTGCAAGGCGAATGCCCAAAATCCATAAGTTCCATCCTGGCATCAGGCAGATCTCCGAGATCACAATATTGAGCTATGGAATCAAGGGTCTTGAGAGCGTGTTTCAGGGGTGGTTGTGCCAGCTTTAACAGAGAGACACACAAAAAAACACACACATTCTGTGTTCATTCATACACACGTATAGTCTCCTCTGCCTTGCCCCAGGGTGCAGGCAGTCTGAGATCACACTGGCAGGTTCACTTGTAAAGCTGCAGCTTTAGGCTCTCAGACAGAGAGAACTACAGACGTTTGCTGCTGCAGGTAGAAAACACTGAGCTTGAAGAGTTTCATTCCAAAACAAGATATTCCCAGTTAGAGATTGTGTGACAAAATGATTGCTAGCATGAAAGTGAAACTTCCATTTGAATCCCACTGATGTTATTGCTTTTCTAAGCCTTTTACCCAAAAAGGTGCATCCTCAAACATAGACAGAAAGTATATGTACATAGATTCATCTCATTTTTTTTCATCATGGAGTATTTCAAGTTTCTGGCCACTTTAGAGATCTGTTTATTTCTGCTTTTTTTCCACAATGGAGATGGAGGAAAAAAAGGAGGCTTTGCATGAGAAAGTCAGCTGGAATGAAGCAAAATGGAAGGAAATTTGGGACTCAATGAGGGTGAAAAAGTTTGGTGAAAAGTGGGGGATCTCTAATGATTGAAAGGATTTCCAATGAAGTCAGTGGACTGGGAGAGGCAAAGAGAGTGAGATGAAGAAGGAAACAGGAGAATATACTGTGCGTTTCCCAAAAGGGAAAGAAAGGAAGTAACGGGGGAACCAACTTGTCCTGGTGTATACACTCTTTTCAAAGTTACTATCATATAAATTAATGTTTTGGATACATTTATCCCCGTTGCCAATAAAACTTTATATCCACTTGGAAATTGTTTAAATCAAATGCTAATGTGGGTAAATGTTTTATTTAAAAAGAAGGTAACACTTTAGATGAGGTGCTGCAAAAGACTCAATATAATATTTACAAAGATAGTTAATGCATTTGTTAAGCAGTTTATTAATATGACCTTTGTAGAGAATAGTCTCACTGTAGATGTTAATAATTCTTACCAAGTATTTGTCTTATTGTGTTTGGCTCATTGTGCTTATAAATACATTGCTAACACCTTTTTAACACATTTATAATGTTTGTTAATGTTTTAAAAAAGCTTTATTTTAGGAATCTTATTATAAAGGGTTACCTACAACAATTTAATGAATGCTAATTAAACCGAATAGAACTGTATAGATCTGTGGAACATATAAGAACTAGTTATACAATCAAAAATATTGAAAAAAAAAATTATTTATATTACAAAAAAGATAGAACTTAATCCAACAAAATTGGAGCAAAAAATACAAATGTTTTTACTCCATATTTTTAAACAGTAAAAAATAATCAAGGTAAACTTTACTTGAGAAAAATTATTGATCAAAAATATCATTTATTTAAAGTCAAATTGGCATTTTTCATTACATTGTCCTATATAAATTCAGAATATATAGAATTATTTTTTTTTTTTTTTTTCGGGATTAATCATCCAAGCTTTGCAGAATCATGCAGTAAAACTAATATATAGAGAATATAGATAGGCATGATCTCTGCCTGTTTCTGTCTGTGCTGCGGCCTGTGGATTTCTGTGGTCTACCTATGCCTCCTATTGGTGTGATTGCTGCAGTCCACAACAATCTCCGTTCTTTCATAGGACGTAGAAGAAAGGAGGAAGGGGGGAGTCAGAAGAGACAGATAAGAGACAGGGGAGAAAAGGGAGGTATGATAATGAGTGACAGAATGAGGGGGGGAGAAGGAAAGAAAGAAAGAAAAGAGAAAGCCTGTGGGGGAAACAGATTGGGATAAGAAGAAGTGGGGAGGGAAAAGGCGGAGGCGGAGAGACCGGGAGGGGAGGCAGATAGATCTTATGAATGTTGACCACTGTCCCTCTACATAAATCTGCACATTAACTGCATCAAATGAGGCTCCCCATGTTTTCTCATCTTCTCCTCCCTTGCTACCTTTCTTTTTTTTTTTTTTTTTTTTAACAGTCCAACACCACTGTCCCCGGTCGCAATCTCTCATCTGATTGGACGATGTCGTTTGCAATGTCTGGCCACATCAAGGAACATATAGAGACCTCGGTCCTAAAGTCACCTCCCCACTGTCACGCCCCAAAGCCTGATGGGAAACGCAAAAAAGGAAGAGTGTCACACAGTTAAAATTTAAATGAAACACACAAATTTAGCATATGTGATGTTTCTCATCTGTGTGTTAAACTTTAAGTAATTGAAAAATCCTATAAGGTGAGACGCTTTTTCCCTTTTTAAAGGTGGAATGAATGCAATGTGGAGAGAAGTGTGTAATGTGGAGTGTTGTTTATTTCTGTATCTTGTAAAACAAAAGATGATTCACAAAATTATAAGCACAATGAAACAAATGATTTTTCAAAAAAGCTAAATTAAATAGCATGTAATTTAATTTGCTATTAATTCATAATTTACTTAAATAAGTAACAGCAACCTGTCATTTTTATCAGCCAAATTGTCATAAAAACAAATTATAAATGTCACTTTTTTCCTTTTTATTCACAGGTATAAGTTAAATTATTTTTTTAAACTGTAAACGGATTTCATCGATTAAAAAAACTTTACTTGAAATTGACTTTAAAATAGGAACTTTAAATACCTTTCAAAACTCTGGTATTCTTGTACTTATTCTAATGCAATCTAAATCAGAAATAAATATACTTTTTTATTATTATTATTATTTTCCATCTCAAGCCTTTGATGATTAAAATAAAATTTGCACTTACAAAAAAAACATTTAATTCAGTAACAGAAAAATATAAATGATTACATCACTTCTTAATAAAAAATCCTTTTCACACAAGTTTCATTTCCTGGACAGGTAAAGCATCCACACATGAAACTTCAATTTTCTCCTGTATATTCTCATCACTTCACACGAAACACATGAAAGATTGAGTGAAGCCTTTGAAGCAGGCGCCAGGGCCACTGACTCCCTCCCCATCCCCATAGCCGCTGCCACCTCCTCAAAGGCAGCTTGACTCCCACATGCAACTCAGGAACATTAAACAGGCCCAACAAAATCCTAATGACTACTTTTCTGACCACACAAAAAAAAAGGGGGCAGCCAAAAATTTGCATTGCTATGCTGATGTTTAGTGGTGAGCAAGCAATCTCCATGTGTAATGAGTGTGTTGTTTGGCACTCTCTTGTCCTGGTCAATAATAACCGGCTTCAAGTCTATTTTAGCATGGAAACCCCCTGGTTCAAAAAGCTTAACTCGACCACAAGCTTTTTCTTTTTTAACTTAGTCTTCCTTTCTTTGTCTCTCTGGATAATCCTACTTTTGTTAGTAGGTGAAGAGCGAAAAGGAGTGGGGGACACAGAGCGCCAAAAGGTTCCTACCACCAGAGATGGTCACTTCTTCCTGATCGTGAACCTCCGACTACCTTGTGTCGGGAGATTCACGTGAAGAATGTGGTCACAACCTATCCAGATTGACCAAAAAATGATTGCGTCCCCCCCCCCATGCAAATGTTTGCCCCGACGCCTACAAAGCTACCGCCGCTGTCCAAAGGCACATCAAGGAAATGAGAGAGCAGGCCAAGCCTTTGTGTGAGCCGCGCACAATAAAAGGAGGATTTAGAGGCCTTGCCGGCCGACCGCAGGGGACGAACAAAATGAATGAAGTGAAGCGGAGTAGGGGTTAGGGCTGGGGACTCCGCCATGGCGGGATGGGTTGGGGGTGAGGGAGACTTGCTAATGCAGCTCCCCCCCACACGCACCCCGTCATTGCTGGACGGTCCATATATAATGCAGACACATTTGGTCTCTCAAAAAGGTCACAAAAGGGTAAAACTTAAGAGGAAAGATGAGAGCGCTGCTGTCATAAAAAACGGGAAAAACCTGTGTAAGGGGAGAATAAGTGGCTATTCCTCTTAAGCCCCGGATAAAATATTTCACATTCAACGATGCAGTGTCCTGACCACCAGGGGTCTGGATTTATTGCTGGGGTCAAATCTCACTGCCGATCAATAGTCAATTGGAGATATCAAACACCAATTATATGAGCACTCACTGCATCAGTTAAATTAGACATTTTTCAAATGTTTTTAATGGTTACTACTTTTAAGGGTTGATGAAAGTTTCAAAAAATGTATTTCTGTTAGCTAAAAATCCCCTTTTGAACAAAACAAAACATTTTTCTATGTAAAAACAAACAAAAATAAAGTATGGCTGCCTAAATGAACATTTAAATTCATAAAAACAAAAAAAAAAAGAATTTTTGGGTATGTGAATTTTTCAATAGGTTGTAGACCATCATACTCACCAAAAAAAAAATCATTTTTCGACTCCTTTTTTTTAATATTATTTTGATGAAGAGAGTGTAATGGCAGCACTTAATAAACATGAGAGGTTTATACTTGAAAGCTCCATCATCCCCCTTAATGCATCTCCATTTGTTTATTGAAAAGAGACTTCATTAAAAACAAGTTGGAAGGGGGAAGAAAAATGGAAAATAATAATTATGTTGATGGCTTAAAAATCACATCAAAATTAAGATATTTATCAGAGGCAAGTGCACTGTAATCCCCTAAGTGCTTAGTGAAGTCCCCTCTCTAATGCCACAGATATCACAAGCAAAAACAAAAGCAACTCTCCGAGAATCTCCTCCCTTTTCTCTTCTTTGCTTTGTTTCACTATCCATCTCTTCAACAAAGCTCTTCGTTTCTCTCTTTCTGCCCTTTCCCCGCCTTTTTTCAGAGAAAGGGGTCTAATTGCACCTACAAAGGAGAATGAGGAACACAAAGAGAGCACCCTCAATGGCAGATCTCTCCGAGATTGAATTTGGATTTTCCTCTCCCGTTATATTACTTTCTCTTTTAAATTTCAAGGACGTTTGGACGCTGTCAGCCCCTCTGTCAGGCACATCTTTTTTTTTTTTTTTTTTCTTAAGTCTCCAGACAGCTTCCCTTCTGATATGCATCTCTGACCTATATGGTAAATTTGCAGTTTCTGTAGTGACATCAGCAATGTCCGGACAAAAAAGAGACAAAAACAACAACAAATGGCGTGTCTTGTTTATGTGTGCATGTACGTGTGCGTCATGGGGGGTGGGGTGGGCCACGGGGTGATTTTTCTGCCCCCGTAACCATGACAACTCTCATCTCGAGACCGCTGGAAAAGAAGGGATGGCGACTTACACTCAGGGAGATTCTGATGTCTGAGGTCCCCCTGATTTCTTTTGTTGTGCTTTTTTTTTGTGGGAGTCAACGCAAACGTGTGTTTCCGGGCCACATTTAACTTTGTTTTTATTTTTTGCATATTTGGTTTAAGAATAAACCAATATTTTTTTTGTTTATGCTTCTAGTGCTTGGAGTACTTGAGGTTGGACAACTGTCGCTAATGTTGCAAAACCAGAAAAATACAAATTATTGTCCTACAGTCAACAAAACACCTAAATTGCATCTCCAACCATAAACATTTCTCACATGTCATTCTATACAGCCATCTCTCAATTCCTATTCAGCGCAGCTCGACGTACATTGGCAGGATTCTAGATACGGAAATATGAATGTCAGAGGGAACATTTTAATCATTTGGCAGGGTTGGAAGCCCAATCTCCAAACATCCACATTTTGACACACAATCTCCTTCTCTCTTCCAACCCTCCCCTCTCTCTATCCTCTGGTTTCATCATCTCATCTCACACCCTTCGCGTCTCAGGGACCTATTAAATCCCCCTCCCAGCCACACCAGTATATAACCCCCCCCCAACTCCTTCAAATGTCACCTTCATTTTTCTGTTCATATTCTCAAAGTGGAGCTCCCTGTAGATGGTTTAATTTTGGGGGGTTCTTACTTGCACCCCTGCTGCCCACTCTGCCCTCGACGGTCCCTCCACCTTCAAGCTCACATCCTTCTGATTGCAGAAAGCGGGAGGCAATAATGCCTGTGTTCTCAAGAAGGCCCGACAGAGTTTGTGCCTAAATATGCACGACGAGACTCAACTTAACTTCAACCGTTTCCTTAAAGCCTTTTCATGGAGCAGTCATTCCCAACAATAACTGCAGTTTTGTAAGCTTGCGGGGGAGACATTGAGAACTGGACTGAGCGAGTCCGCCCATCTCGCAGTCCAAACAGGAAGTATCCACTGGTTCCAAGAAGCCCATAGACTTCAATAAAGAAACTGTTAATTACAGAGTTATTCTATTTGTGAAACTAACCATGATACATTTTGTTCATAACATCTTCTTGGTAATCCCATTTAAATTAGTTGCAAGTTATTCAAGTTATAAACTGGCCAATCAGATCCCTCAGTAAAACCATGTGCCCTCCCCTCCCACACTCACGCCTCGAATGTTTCACTGACAGGCTATTCCGAGCCCACTTTCAGTGGAAGGGTTATGGACAAACAAGCTCATTCCTGATTGGTGATGGTAGATGTCATAAAAACATGGACTCAGACCAATCACTGTCATCTGGCTCCAACATGGCGACGTCCATATCATGGAAAAACAACAACTGCATTGACTTCATTTCTCTGGTGCTGGGGTTAAGGCTTTTTTTTATGGGTGACATCCCACAGCTCAGTCCAGTTCCCCTATACATTGTCATCTATATTTGCTAATCTAGTGTTCATCAATGCACAGTGGTTTTTCACAAAGACTTCTGGGAAATTTCTGGGCGTTCGATTTTGGAATTGTAGATTCGGACAGGAATACAAAATGGCAAATTCACTATATAGTGAATAGTGAAGGAATTCAAACATAGGATTATGTCTTAGAAAATGACACAAGTTCTTGATTTTAGCTAAAAAAAAAAAAAAAAAACCCAAAAAACCAGCATAATCATAATTAAAAGACCACTTGAAACATTTAAAAAATTGATCAAATGATGAGTTGAACTTTAATCCTTAAAACCAGCAACAAACTGACAAAAGTACTGGGACCCTAATTTGCTCCTAAATTGTCTCAACTTGATTCACATTCAACTGGATTATTAACTGCTTATTTAAACGGTTTGTTAGCTGCTCAGTTTTGGCTTCTTTGCCAGATCTTGCAGAGTAAATCTAAAAGTGAAACTCGTTTTTTGCTTTAGACAAGTCAAAATTATGTTTACATTTTAATAGGACTTTGTTTGACTGGAGATATACGTCTAATTCAGTGAGATGACCCAAAGATGAAAGTAAGATGGAGGAGAGCGATCTAACAAAGCTCCAATGTTCTTCTCTTTCTGCAGGACATCGCTGTTGCCATGATGAGAGCTTTGCGGCACTGAATGAAAACATATATCGTTGTGTGGAGGCAGTGATACACCATCCCGTTAATGCTCCTTGATAATGTCACTTCACTGCTATAGCGTATCGCAGCTTACCTTTACTCTCTCCTGCTTCTTCCCTCACAAAAACACACACATGCACACTTGCCGCAGGCTTTGAAGACTCCAGCTGCTGCCAAGCACCGCATGAGGGCATAAATTGTTAGGTGCTGGCCAGTAATTCTAAAATACAATCTTCTCTGCTGCTTCCCTGCTATCTCGCTCTCTCAATTTTCTGTCTCTCCTCAGCATCCATTCTTTCTGAAAGTCTTCTCTGTTCTTCAACTCTTTGCTTGACCTTTCCTTCTGCATCTCTAAACCAAAGCTGCTTTAAATCGGGTTTTGTCTCACGATATGTGCGTTCTGTCCATCTCTGTCTGTCCCGCTGTATTAATGAGCTTCAGAGGTCACATGGTAAGTGAGAGGCAAACAAATCGGAGCGTGTTAAACGGCAGTTCTACTTTCACACTCCGTGGCACCAACTGACAGAAAACTGTGTCCCAATTCAGAATAATCCTGCATTACATTTCTGTCTGCTCTGCTGAGAAAAGAACATAAAAACATAACAACAAAGCCAAAAAAAATGGTGGTAAAGCAAAGAAAAAGGTCCAGATAGTGTTACGAAGTCTTTAGTTCAAGTTTGGGTTTCAAAGAACAGTTTAGTAGTAATTTAATGGTGCTAACTTTGACTTTTTGCTTTTACAAAAATGCAGTTTTTCAGCATGAGTATCAAAAGAAAAACTATTTTAAGTGTTTAGCAAAATGTTTTAAAACATTTCAATGTATACATTCATATACAATTTATAAACTTAGTATTCAAAATTTCTGAAAAAACTAATTAAACGTAATAAAATCAAGTCTTAATGTAAATGTTAAAAGGGGACTATGATGTTAATCCAGGAATGTCATGTCCACATGGGTCAACATGCAGAAGTTTATGATGTGCATGTTACTGGTAAAAACTGGAAAGTTACTATCAATAAAAAATATGTGCCCTATTAACTATACTGTTAATGTTGAGCATATTGCAAAAAAGAAAAAAAAATACTTGTATTAACTGATTTGATTGGATTAGAAAACAACATATACCCTGACCTTCTTCTTCCTAATATAGCAGGGCTGAAAATAATCAAATGTTTTTGACAACTAAAAGTATGGTGGCCCTGAAGTGCAAATCACACCAGCATTAAAAACAATTAAAAAAGCTTAACAAATAATAAAAATAAAAACAGCATTTCATTTTGGAAAAAAAATTCCATTAACCAAAACACAAGTAAAAAAAGATGAAGCTACCTCGTCATGTTTCTTCTTTTGAAATTACTTCTTTTTCTTCTTTTTTATTTTATTTTTTGCTCTTACAGAAACCAGAAAAATGTGGTACTATGGGACATCGCTGATGGGATGATGATGTTTGATGATCCTTTCAAACTAAAGTTATTTGGTATGACACGAAACTGGATCCGCTCTGTACTAATCATAAAACTTTTTTTTTTAGTATGCGGACATGAAAGATGCATTTGAAAAAACGGAAATTTTCTCTTTCTTAATTTTTTACATTTAATTTCTGGAGATTACTATTGTTTTCCAAGATATTTCAATTTTATTTTCTTTTTTGGAATTGTGTTTTGATTTCTGGAATTGTTTTTATTTATTTCTGAAATGTAATGTTGTTATTCTTTGCTTTTTTAATTGTTGTCGTGATCTTCAATATGCTTTCACGTCGATTGATCTGTTTGATTTGTACTTCAGGGCCACCGTATTATAGACCATAACTATCAAACTAAATGAAAAACAGAGAAACGTTGAGAAAAAAAAAAGAATGTCCATTTTCCCCTCCCTCACACCTGAGAAGATGAAGTGAGAGTGCATGAAGGAAAGAATAAGAATGAGACAGAGATAGAAAGTCAGAGAGGAGGACTATTTGTCTCCTCTCTTGGCACTGTGAGATGATAATGCATTTTAATGACAAGGCCTGAGACTGGTTTTATGAGCGGACTGACACATACACATACACAACAAGGGCGCAGGAGCCATCACCCCTCACACTCACCCCTACTGCTCTCTAGCATATTCTATGGTCAATCTGTGGGAAGCAGTTCACCAGGCTTGACATCATTACCTGCTCAAAGAGGCAGGCCGGGAGAGAAGGAGTTTACAGTGAGAAATCAGCAGGAAACTATGGGTGAAGGCAATTTAGAGGCAATCAGAGGGAAATTTAAGGCGGATTAGGATGAGGGTTTATAGATGCAGGGAACCAACGTCGTATCCATCTGTCTATGAGAGACCTTCATCTGCAGGCGTCCCCTGGTTGGCCAAATCAATCTTTTCTTTTTACTCATCTTTTCCTCCAATGTCATCTATCCCCTTTTCCTCTAATCCCACATTCCCAAATATTTTACACATAGTTTCAAGAAGATGGTTTAATCAAGTACAACATGAAGAGAAAAACTTAAAGAACCACTCATATTTTTAGTGTTGTTACATTGTTGTGGTATTTTTCCTCATGATTTATTGAAAAAAAATAGATTAAAATTGCATTTGTGAGTATTTCTTTATTTAAACTGTTTTGAATATGGAGCAGATGAAAAAAATGTAGTTGGAAAAAACTTGAAGCGGGAGAGTGTGTAAACAAATGGATGTTGGGAAGGATGGACGGACTTATTTTAGATCAGGGGTGTCAAACTCAATCAAACAGGGGGCCCAAATCCAAAAAACACCCTAGGTCGCTGGCCGAAAAGGACAAACATTTATTGAACACACTAAAGCTACGTTTATAAAACTTAAAAAAAAAACTTCACTTTTTAACATTACTATGGACATAAATAGGCAGGACTAGAGAATAAATCAACTTAAACCTAAAATAACTTTCAATATTTTACTCTACATACAAATATATTTTGTTATAATTAAACAAGTTAGAAATTAGTGCAAGATAATATCGAGCCATTAATAGCAGTAAAACAAAATGATGTGGAGGGCCGGATATAATTACCCGGAGGGCCGGATCCGGCCCCAGGGCCTTGACTTTGACACATTAGCTTTACAACAACACTTCGGGGCAAATTTCTAATAATCTCTCCAAAAATGGTTTTCTAGAAAACTTTACTTTTTAAAAATGTTGGCTAAAAAAAAATCAAAATTAAAAGAACACTGGAAACACTTTAAAGTCATTCCTCAAGGTTACTTTTCTTAAATATCAGAAAACTGAATTTGATGAGCATTTTTCTATTTTTCCAGTACGTTAGAAAAAAAAAAATTCAGATCCTTTGGAAGAATATGTGATGGTACAGGGTTCAGCATATGGGCTATATGTAAGCAAATGAAATCAAATTCAGTAAAGAATATACAGTGAAGCACAGACTGTACCTTGAAATTCTGAAAGACCAAGGGTAGAGTTCTACTTTGAAATGAATGGATTTGCTCTCCAGACACTCGTCCATTTTCCTATATTATCTTCTCTCCATCATTTACCATATATATCAGTTATCATTGAGACTCATTTATGAGCCCTATTTCATCTGTAGATAATTCACAGAAGATAGAAAACTGATCTCTTCTGCTCTGGTATCACTTTTGACTCTAGCCCAATCTCAAAGCGGGCAGAGTTGAAATTGCTTTAATATTCTCTCAGTTTTAACGTTGTGCTGCTATAGGGCTTAGTGTTTCTGCAGTGCAGTCCAAGAGTTGACTAACAGGAAAAGAAATCGCGTTAACTCCAAACATTAAAAGTTATGAAGCAGATCTTTTGACCTCTTGTAACAAAGTGTTCACTGGCAAAGTTTAGCAGACTGTTCACCAGCCAATGAAAAACCCAAAAAGAGAACACTTGATTGGTTTCTAACTGCCACTATTCCCTAACCTGATTTTTTAAAATTATTGCTCCCTTATGAAACACCCCTCAATAAAGGCGCTGACATCATAATATTTGAAAAAAAGCAATTTAAATTCAAAGAAAAGACATTTACGCAGTTTACTTTTATATCCGTTTCATCATTTTCTTCATTTTTCACATCAGAAACTGATAAAAGAACTGATTAAATTAAAAGGCAGTGAAGCTGTGGAGCTTGTAAAAAAATGTTATTTTTTCATACTTCTTAAATTCTCACATCATTCGGTGAAATACTGTTTCCAATTTCCCAAACAGTTATAGCGATAAGGTTTGCCATAATCTAAACCTGTGTGGAGTAGCAACACTTGAACATCCCCCCCTGTTTCTCCACATAAGGACAGCTAAATGCTGGTGTCATTAACAGATGTTGACTCATAGCTGGGAGGCACTGGTGATGCTTAATGGTTAGCATTAAGCTGCTAACGAAGCGCAAGTGAAGCCATGCATACATGACATTTATTACATTAAACAACAACACCCGGATGCTGCTTAGAGCAAGACACTGATTCCATTGTTGGGTGGTGTGCAATTATAGCTGATGTAACACTGTTACAGTAGCATGAGCAGATTTACTGTTGATACAGACAGGCGAACTGATTGTACTTGTATAAAAAATATACTATTAATGTGCTACATGTACAAATATTTATGAAAAACTCATTTTAGACCCAAAGTATGGAATAAAAAAAATGAACAATATCAGTTTACCCACAACTAATGTGTTCAATTTATAGTCATAAATATAACTTTAATTTATTTTTGTCCTTAGAGAAAGGAAATGATTGTTCACAACCAGCTCTAGTAACATTTGAAAACACTATGAAAGCAGTACCAATCCAAATGTTGCTTTGTGGAAAACATTTGAGTTATTAAAAACTTTGCTTCAAGGTTATGTTCTTATGTTTTGCATCTTTGTATTGCAAAAATGAGATTAAATTTACAGGAAAATGGTAGAGCAAGACACTTGATGACTGGTTTATTTACAGTTAAAGAAAACTGACATACCAATTAAGAATTCAATTAAGATTAAAAAAAAAATCTAATTTGGCACAAATGGATCTTGTGCCAAATTTGTTGGTATTTTTATTCTTATTTCCATAATTTAATGGTTTATATAAAACACAGACAACACCCTTTTATGAGTAAATGGTTGCATCCTCATTCGATTTGTATGAAATGATTTTTTCTGTTTTTTAGTTATTTATTTTATCTGTTTGTCAGTTTTGAAGCTATTTTCCTTCATACAGTCATTTGAGATTATAAAAATTATTTCTGTATGTTCAACCCATCTTAAAACAAAATTATGAAGGACTTTTTTTGTTTATTTCTAAAGAGGAGGTGTAGTCTATGTTTTTCAAGCCCATTCCAAATAAAAATATTTTACAAAAATTAAAATATAAAACTTTCAAAAGCAGCAGTCATGCAAAGACTTTAAGGGATTTATATTCTTCTGTTTGCCTTTGGGCTACAGTGATAGTGATCTCATGCTGAGGTGGAATTAGCCATAAACTCATTTTCAGGGCCTTGACCTGGATTATGGAGAAGGTGGGTCATGGAAGATTTGCCATTGTCCTTATTAGTATTCAATAAAACAATGAACTGAAAGCCAAGGCTCAGCAGGTGGGGACTCGTCTAAGTTCTGTTAGCACTGGAAAAGATAAGGGATTACTGTGCTGATTATCGTCATGTCACCAAAGCTTCAGAAAATATGGCTCAGTGTTTTTGAATTCATTTTTGTTCATCAATTCTCCTTAAAGTTTATTGGAAGGAGTTTGTTTTACTTTCAGCGTCCTCAAAAGCAGCTTTATTTTGTTGTTCCATCGCTCATTCAAGTCAAACAAAATATTAAAAAAAAGCGAGTGCCTTTAGAAAATGACAGTAACACGTGCCGCCTCTTAAATAAGGCAAACGTGAATGACTCTGCCAACAATATATTTGAGGTTCTGCATTTTCATTATTAAAGAATCACCGGATGTTTATGTGAGACAGAGGAAAATAAAGAGAGCGGTAGGGAAACAGAGAAAGAGTGTGCATAGCATGCTGAGGCCATTATTTCTGGCGTGCTCCAAGGCTGGGAGAATTAGAAAATATCATTCTGTCAGGGTGATTTGATAGTGCGATGAAAAATGTCAGAAGTGGAGATGACAAATCATGGTGCTGAGGAGAAGGGACTGGGAGACAGGGGATGTCATTTGTCATGAGTGCCATTTGACTGCACCCCACCTCCCTCCCTCCTCCTCCCTCCCATCTGCCTCCTCTTCCTCATCTCGCAAAAGCCCCCACCACCCCCGAACCCTCCTTAACTTCCTCCTCTTCTACCTCTTTCATTGTCTGTCTGTCTCCCCCTTTCTTTTCTCTTTTCATTGTAATGATCTATTTGAACACATTCGGCTGCCTCTCATCTTTCTTCATCCTCCATCCCGAGCATCCTTACATCGCCTTACTCCCTGCAATATTACTTCCCTTTTCCAGCTGCTTACATTAACGGCACCGCACTTCCTCCTAACTTTGTAAAAAATTCACCAATTTCTGACTCAGCGCTCAGGCAGAAAAAAAAGAAATTGATTTATTTACAGTCCATTTTGTTTTCTCCTCCTTGACTCCTCGTAACTTTTTTTTTTCTTTGCCCCTCCTACTTCTTCCAACCCCCTCCCTCCCAACTCTCTGGTCCTAGAAATCTGTTATTTGTGAATGGAAAGGATTACCCAGGCATTCATTGCATAGCTCACCCACACACACATACACCCAGCCATGAAGGGCACACCTTCACACTTTATAGAAATGCATAGAAACACACATGCATGGTCAAAATGTCAAGCCTGGTGACATTTAAGCATTTTATCCGCCGTGCCGTCTGCCTCAGATCTCGAAAAAGGGGTTGGCAACGGATGCTGCACGGGAAACGCGGAGATCAAGCCAGTAGAAAATGGAGAAATAATGTGGCAAAAGAGAAATCCCCCAATTGAAAAACATAAAATTCATCCCATTTTCTGTTGCTGATTGTTTTTATCTCTCATTGCCCTCAATTCACCCCATCTCCCCTCCTGTCCTCCCCACATTAAGCTTCCTTCCCCCCATCAAGCTCCTGCTCTGTAGCCTGAAGGTGCTGTGTGT
Source organism: Oryzias javanicus (assembly GCA_003999625.1). NCBI lineage: Eukaryota > Metazoa > Chordata > Actinopteri > Beloniformes > Adrianichthyidae > Oryzias > Oryzias javanicus. The sequence continues at coordinate 14,893,698 of CM012456.1, forward strand.
TTTCATGTAAGGAATAAAAAAGGGAATAGAAGCATGTAAAAATATATATATATGTGGTCTGGGGAGCATGCATCTATATGTGTCCTTGTCTGAATGTTGATTCGATGTATGTCCAGACATCTTTGCATCTAATGCAGAGAGGCAGGGAGGTGTGGGAGGGGTAGGGATCCCGTTGCTTTGTTGGGTCTAGCCGTCCTCAGTGTAGCGTGGTCTGTAGCACCGTCCAGGCCCTTAATGCCAGGGTAATTAAGGAACAGCTTCAAGGTTGCATGGACACAAGACAATCCAGGCCTAATGAAGTATCGATCGGCCGCATCGGGGCCCATGCTTGGACTAAGGCAAACCGACATTCATTTAGAGCGGGGCCACTGCAGGAAGAGCAAACACACATATGCACAACACATCACAAAAGCAGGCTGATGACAATATAAGAGACTTGGTTTTAATCACATGGGAAACAATGAAGAGTCTCGTTTAGAGCCGCCGGGTTTATCGTGTGTGTGTATATGCGAGTGCCCACATTTGTGTCCCTTCTTGTCAATAACCTCCTCTGAACAACCAATAGAAGGCTTAAAGCAATCTCCCAGTGAAAACAGTGCTGATTACACCAATGACAATTATGTTGATAAGGATCGTTTTTGCCATCGGTACAGTCATTATTGTTGCATATAAAGAAATATGTCACACCGTACAATCAATGTCATCACAATTTTCTCCTACAAGATTGTTATAACGCAACTTTCATTATTTCAATCTATTATGTGTTTTAATTTTCATTTAGCATCTTCTGAAAAACCTCATTTTGTGTGATCTGAGGTCATTTCAAGCATAAAGTCTTCATAGTAAGCACAATGAGTCTACATTTTCTATTTTTTTTTTTTTAGATTTTGTTATGCCTTCCTCGCCGTTCACACCTGCCATTTTGAAAATGTGCCAACATACCTTCTCTTAAAAACTTTTCCTGTCAAAGTTGGGCATCAGCAGCACATCTCATCCTTAGGATATTTTCTTCATAACTTTTAGAGTTACACTCATTTGGGTGCAGAGTTTTACAACAGAAATACACTCTTGTATGCAGGAAAGGTCAGGTCGCGGTAGCTGTTCAAAATCCAGTTAGCAAGGCACAACACCTTTATTTGTACATAACATGTACCTTTTTGAAGAGACAAGTATTCAGTTCATAGATTTCACTTTCCTCTGTGTGTGTGTCCGAATAGCACCTCCTGTGCTTGCTGACATCAGAAAGAAAAAGTATCAGATTTGGGTACTGCTCATATTTTTTGAAGTAAAAAACCAGGATCCTCTAAAAGAAGGAAGAGAAGTAGATTTGCTTACCCGCCTGCAAAAGTACTTCCCAACCTTCTAAGAGGCTGAAAGCTAAGCTAGGCTAAGTAGCTAATTCTACCGGATATTTTTTTTCTGTACATTTTGTGTAAAATTACAGATTTGAAACATTGAACTGCGCTCATAAGCAAAAAGACTGTTAGGGATTTGGAGCCAATTGTTACTACTGGTGAGTTCAAGGACTATGAAGACCATCCCAACAAGAGGTCACATTGGTTTGATTCCCAAGTAAATTCTTACATTTTCATCCCAAATTTTGTCGTTTTGCCAAGGCCCGCTCTGCACTACTTTTGATGTTTGGGATGTTCTCAACTCGTAGTTTTTCGACGTGCTGGCTGTTCGTAAAATCAAGGGTCATAAATCCTCGGGACGCGATACCGGATGCAGTACTGGATGCGGAACCAGATCCGCACTGGTCCTCGGAACACGTCTGGTACCCAAACCCAGAACTGGAACGCTAACCTTAACCCAGTGCTGATTCACGTCCAGTGCCACATCTTGCACCGATTTAGTCCGGTACCGCATCTAGTCCGGTGTCGAGTTAGGGTACCAGTACTGTACCCTACGCGTTGTAGCACTGGACTAGTTCTCGTTCACACTTGAGAATTTGCGGCCTAGAGGTTGGGGACCCGTGGTTTAATTGGAACAGCCAGCGCATCAAAAAATGACGAGTTGGGGAGAACCCAAAATGTCAAAAAGTGTCGCTGAAGGCTCATAAACCAATCGTCAATATGTGGCGCCTTGGGAATGAGAATGTGTTGGAGCAGCAGATTTGGCCCAGGTCATTTAGAGCCTAGCTCCAAGCAGCATGGCTTTGATGACCCCAGCCCAAAATGTTCATCAATATCGCCAAACTTCCTGTAAAGCAGACATGTCCAAAGTCTGGCCAGCATTCAGATTTCTACAGTCCCACAGTTTTCTGTCATAAAATTAATATTGTTCTCCCGCAATTTTTAAAAAACGTGTATAAAATTTGTTGACTGTGAATGACTAAATTCCATCATAAAGCCGTTGTAAACCCGTAGCAGCATGGTCACGAGACACTTTGGTGACACTTTATAGCTCATTTATAAAATGTCAACTGTAAACAAAACAATTCTAAACCAAACTGATATGAACTTCTGAATAAGATAACTAATTGCGTTATTTTCCTTTCCACATGATTTACATTTAGAAGTTTGCAGTAAGAATTTAATAGTTAAGAATGTGAACCCATATTTAATACTGACATTTTTTTCTAGACTTTTTATTTATTTTATTTCTAGTCTTCAAACACAAAATTCACTGTGATTTGGTCAAGAATGTATTTATGTTCTACAAAATAAGAAGAATTAAAGGCATCCCACTGAAATAATTTTTATCTTAATGGATCATTTGTATTTAATGCTGTTATAAAGGTTCAAAGAAAGCTGGTTGGCCCTCGTACCTTTTCACCACACCAAATCTTTGTAAAAACTATGGACACCCTTGCTTTAGAAAATCAAACAAACCCCTAAGTGACCCTAAATAACTGACTGTGTGCACACTGTCTTACATGTCAATGCATAGAATTGAACGGCTATATTTGTGTTTGAGTATCCATAAGGTCCCATGTTACAGTTCCCACCTCGTCCACAGGCTTGGTGATTATGTCCCTGATTGACATATGTTCGGATTCACATCTATTGGCCTACTTTTCCCTTGATTGAAGACTTGACTTCTCATTTCCAGACAACTTTATCTAGGCATTAATGGTCAGACAATCAGACTGACACAAAGAGACAAAAGAATAGAGAGCGGAGACAGACAAAGACTTAGAGAGGACATGAATGATCTTGATTGTAATGGGTCTAAGTGCTGCTTTTCTTGAAAACATGATGCAAAGACTCTGAATTTTGCTTGCTCTCCCTCCCTCTCTCACTCACACAGACAAAACCCTCATATGTTCCAAAGCCACGCCAAGAAAAACATCTATCAGCATAACTTTGCCATTAAAACATTCATAATTGTGCAAAACTGCACTGCTTGCGCTCTTTACTCCCACGACAATAAAGATACATGTTCTGCGCCTATTATTTCTTGTCCTTGTATTCAAATTTATTTAAATGAGAGATATTTAGATCCACTTTGCTCTGGCATCTTTGCGCAGCTCTCTGCTGCTGAGAGCTGCACAAAGATGGGGCACTGCTGTCCAACTTGTTTCTACTGTAAAACCACAATTTTGAGGACATAACCCCACTCTTCCCCCCCATGCAGTCAGAGCAACTTTTTAAACCTGCAGTTAAAGCGCTGACATCACATTACTATGCCCCCCCCCAAGCCCCCCCCCTTCCATTGATCTGGTAGCGTACTGTGAATTTTTGAGCAGCGCCAAAACGCTCTCATTTTAACTGATCGCTCCAATCATATGCAAATGCAGCAGGCAGGTGGGGGGATGTCTTTCAGCAGTAATTGGTGGTTCTCTAATGGAGACTTTGGGTGTCAGTTGGAAATGTGTTTTAAGCCTTAATGAGTTTTGACGGGTCAGATCAGAAAGTGCCTGGCGTGAAACTGCGCGCGTGTGTGCGTACGTCCACATCGGCATGCTAGAACCTGATGCATTTATAAGCAGCATCAATTACCCCACATAGTGAGTTTCACTGAAACATTTTTATTGTGCAATATATGCTACATATAGAGACATCAACATTCATTAGATTCACAGCCGGGTACTCTGCAAGTAAAAGGTCTAAAGATGGAGGCTAAATGCAACAAAATCTGCAGGGTCAAAAATAACCTTTCATATGGCAACAACAAAAATTCACACCAACAGCATACATTTTGTTAAGTGTTTGATAAAAATGATATACAAACGGGGTCAGTCTGCTTAAAAATGTGAGTTCAAGTGTCTCTGACCTGTACATAAAATCTGAAAGTCCCTGTTTTAGAAGTCAAAACACATTTTTTTCCCGTTTCCCCCCTTCACCTAAAATGTCTATTTCTTAATTTTGACAAAAGTTTTGTCACAAAGCAGTCATGAATAATTAATTTGCACTGACAAAACCGCAGCAGCATCTGAAAATCTCCTATTATTATGTATGTGTCGCTATCCCTGCAATTTACAAAGCAACTTATCATTTTTCCCAGCAATAAAAGTGCAGAGGAGGAGAGAGATTGCTTTGACACTCCAAGTGGTTTTAGATTTATTGTGCATAATAAACACATGAGCAGGTTTTGAATGAAATCATCCAACGCATCTACATGTAGTTTTGCTTTATCTGTAGTGGGTGCATTTATAAAGGAATAGCTGAGTAGATGGTGGCACTTCAACACTCAGATAGAACATAAATCACGTGAATTATAAATCATAGTTTGTTTGGACTTAGAAGAGGGAGGGTGGGGGACTGAGAAGTGAAACTACTGTCCACTTCACAACACTGTTTGTTAGTATAAGGTGCCCTCCTGGGTGGTCGTAAATACCAAATCATAAGACGGCCGCTGATTTGGGTTTGGAATTCTAAAGACTGATTACACAATGACAGAGTGACTGCTGCCATCCCTCAATCATAATGACATCAAAGGAGATGGGAAAAGCACATTTAAGTGTCACACTTTTACCGTATTTTTCAGAGTATAAATTGTCGTTTTTTGCATAGTTTGGCCACGGGTGACTTTTAAGATATACGACTCGTATATTTGTTATTTTCCTACTATTAAACGCTCTCTAGTGGTTGCTTCCCACTAACAACCAATCTCATGGACCCAAACATGACGTCATGGTTACTGATGCTTTTGTAGAGTTCTTCAAAATAACCCTGATATCTCTCAGTCATCATGTGGCGATGAGGCTAAAAACTTGACGGTAGCTTCTCCCACACGGGACGGGAACATTTAGTATGTGATAAGATTTTTGGACAAGCACTGAATTTGAAGCAGCAGACTGGAATTTGACGTGTGAGTTGCATTCGGTGTGAACGCAGCATTATGCCTCCTCCTCCCTTTTGCTCCTATTTTAGGGGCATTTTTACGGGAGGGGCCATCGGGACCTAAAGCTGCATTCACAGGGAATGCGATTCACATGGAAGAGGCGACCAGTTTCAATGTTGAGTTAAGTGATCTGAGGTACAATTTGCGCAACAGATGCGGAACGGCTGTCTGACAGAAGCGCAAATCGGGCGGCAAAGCAAGAGTTCAAATACCAGAATTTTGGGGAGGTCATCACATCACATCCACCAATCAGGAACAGCTTTGGGAATGTGGCGTTTTAACTGATTCAATCAGCTGGTATAATACAAATCAAATCATGTGTGTAATTTTGTCCAGGACTTCCATCCATTTTCTCAACCCGCTGGGGCCGTGGGGTAGCCAGGACCCATCCCAGCTACTGTTGAGCAGAGGCCGGATACACCCTAGACAGCCTCCTGGGGTCCAGAAGAGCCCGCTACGACAGCAGACAGAGAGCCGCTGCAGGGTGCGGACGCTGCTTGCTCGGGCCTCCTGAATTTTTGGGATATTTTTCTTATTTTCATCAAGACAATAATAATAAAGGTTTTCTCATTTTATGTTTGTTTTTATTATTTCCCTCTCAGGTTTAATGTAGGACAGTGAGCTTTCAAGACAAAGAGACCCACCGTTGTCAGCTCCCGGTGCCAGGAGAATCTCAAATTCTGGTTGCATGAACCCAAACACAGAGACAGGATTACAGTTGTTTTTGTAGAAGTCCTCATAACAAATAAACCTGATCTGTGTCCTCCATACATTGTACACAGACACTGCGATCAGGGTAAAAACATTAGCTGATAGTTCCTCCCACATTTGGCCATGGCATCAAGCTCAAGAAGTGAATTTGCCACAAAAAAAAGGAGAGGGGCAAATTTGACACGCAAATCGCATTTAGTGTGAACTCAGCACAGTCCCTCTGCCAGTGGGGTGATCTGCGTTCCGCTTGTGGCGCAAAGGAGAAACGCATTTCCTCATGTGGGTATCCTCTGAAAAATACATTTAAATGTAAGTATTGAATTTTTATAAGACTTTTTAAAGTTATAAACCAATTTTGTTATTTATTTTTTCAAGCACTGATGGGTTTTTATATTAAATTAAGGCTTTTTATATTTTTATGCTATACTACACATTTATATTTTATTATCAGCACATTGATAAAGGCATTGTTCCATTAACCATAAGGAGCTCCAGAAAAGCTAAAACCAGTCAGGGGAGGTTTTAGGGCACTAATCAGTACTTTTCCACTGGAAAACAAAGCCATAAATTACCTTGTTGGCGGCACAAGGGTCAGAGGCATTGACCACTCAAGCTTTAGATTTGGTAAAGATGACCATACAAGGTGCTGAGGTCATGGGGGCTTTCCCCTTTCTTGACAGAACGGCCTGGAGTCAAATAAAGCCCGCTTTAAACATTTATAACCAATCTTGTTTTATTACTCTTGATCTTTGCATGCCCCGAGACCCGGAGATCTCTGTACGACTCTTATCCAACTTTTTTATTGAAACGACTAAATTACAATTGAGTTTTTTGGTCACTTTCTTCCTCATCAACGAACACGCAGAGGTTAGCAGGGGCTAACCTCACACAGCTACGCGCTAACGTAGTTGACCGGTGATTATAGATGATGTCATCGAGCAGTAGTAAAGTCAGAATTTGAAGTCCCTATTTTTCATACTTCTCCACTTGGAGGGTTAAATATAGGGATAAAAAAATTCAGATTCAGCCTTACACTCCAGTGTCACCTTTTTATTATTTTTTTTCATTCTTTAGTATGCATTATTTGGGTGCTCTAATTTATACTTTTGAATGACTCACTGTGTGAAAAAATACGGATTGACAAAAACACAACATGTTTTAAAGCAATCATTAAAGAAGTTTCTATTATGAGATTTTAATCATCGAGAACCATTTTTAAATTATTCAGATTATCCTCAAAGTTCTCTCAGAAGGCTGCAATCAAAGCTCACCGTCCAGCCAAAGAGTTAAAAAGAATGTATTTAGAAGTACTTTACTAAACAAACCACCATGTCAATTTATGCCATGTGAAAAAGTAGGACAGCATAATCCTTTAGCACAAACCCAATCTGGGAGATCTGAAGAGTACGTGATTAATTCTTTGGTATTAATCATGTAATTCTTTCATATAAAACAAAGCTTAAGCCTTATTTGCTAAGATATTTGACCTTGGCAGAGAGTTAAGACATTACAGCTTGGATTTAAAATGCATCTAAAGATTAAAAATGATGGTTGACTATTACTAAGGATTATAAACCCAAGGAAAATTGCTTTTTCATTTTGAAACAAAACTGATTTTAGAAAGGAGCTACAGGGTCAGGTGGTATATGAGGTGACAATTTGTACTTGGATACAGCATGTTTTCTGATGGATATGAAGGTTAGATCGAAGACATGTTGCATAACTCTTTAAGTTTTTTTTTTAATCATAATTTGAATTCTCCATATTTACCCAAGCTGAAATTAAAGTAATACTCTTGTAAGAGAAACAATATTTGTTCTAAATTTATGCTTCACTGCTTGAGGCTACGCGGCACCTCAGACACATAGTTTATTTGATCTCTGCTCGTTGAGGGGAAAAAATCCTTTATGACTATCAAATGTGTCTCACTCTTTCCCCGTGAATCTTGTTTACCGATGCTGCCGTGTGTTTATCTGTGAATGAAAATGACTCTGGAGACACCATGCACTCCTTTGCCCCAACAACAACACATATTTCTTTCATTTCATGGTCTTCATAGAGAGCAGGAAAAACGTAAAGTGAAAGCACAAGGTCGCTTTCAAAGACATCATTTTTATAATTCATGGTGAAGTAAGACGCAGGTCTTCGACTTGAACCTAGGGCCTTACAAAATGTTTTATTTAAATTCATTAGCCAAACGGTTCAAATCTTAAAGCATGAGAAACCCTTGTTTCTATACATGGAAATAAGCAAATACCTCAATTTAAGTCCAAGGAACTCAAAAACTGTTTCAAATATCATTCAACAAACAAGCACACATTCTATTAAACTGTCCAATATCAAATATTTATGTGATTCATAAAATTAGCACTTCAAAAAGTCAATAATTTTTTCTAAATTCTAGATGAAGCTCCCCCCCTACAAATTTCTAAATTGCATTTTATAAACCAGCATACATTTACTTTTTTTTTTGGTCCAAAAGAAATCCTCACTTATTTTTAAAGTAAAAAGGAAATACAAGTTTCACAATAATTAAAAAGGTTCGTGAATGCTACAGAATGCTTAAGATGTTTGCCTTCATAAGGCAATACAATGGTTGATTTCAATATAATCACATAGTTCTAGCTTAAGACAGGTTTGACAACTATCGTATTTTGTGCACTGCAGGCACACTTAAAGACGTTATTTTTTACAATCTCTTTTTAATCCAGAAGGTCTAAGGTACGATTAATTCTGGTAGTGCTTACTGATGTCAAAGCAATTTTGAAAGGTATACAGCGCACTGTCAAAAAGTCAGTCTGGAATTGCAAATACACTAATGTGGCTAATGCTTCTAATGTAGCATCTGATAAAAAAGTTCTAAGTTGTGTTCAAATTTCTTCATTACTCACTTCTAAATGCATGAGGCTGGAACGTGTGTTTGCCATTTTGTAGTGCCATTCGAATTTACGGGAGTGTTCGATTTCTCACACTAACTTCTAAAATGCTGTATAGTGTAGGTCTAGTGCCCTGGATTTTAAAAGTAATTCCAACAGCTGTGTTCACTACTTTTTTTTTAATGACTAGTGTTTCGTCACCAATTTCACAAAGACAAAATCTAATAAATATGAGCATTGAACATGGTCTATTTATGACGCCACTGTGTTCTGATGATGAGAATGTCGATGGTTTATCAAAAACACTCACTTACACTTACACTTAACACTTACATTCAAACACTTTTTCTGCATAAAATTGTTTGAACGCAAGGAATTGTTGTCTATATTTGCCAATAAAGTGAACATTGATGCACATGATTTTTTACAAAGACCTCTGGGACGTTTCTAGGGACTATTTTGGAATTGCAGATTCCAAGAGCATTGCAGGTTTGGCAAAGGCACTATATGTTGAGTAGTGAAGGGATTTGGACATATAAATGAATAAATAAATAGCATGTACTTGTATTTCTAACTTCTTTGAAGGCCCAAAGTACTATGCAGTATCAGTCCCATTCACACATTCACAAAGCGATGGCGGTTCCACTGTCAAACACCGACGTCAACCTTTAAGTGGGGCTCAAAGTCTTGCCCAAGGACACATGGGTGGTCAAGGTGGGAATTGAACCAGTAATATTACAATGATAGGTCAACCGCCCTACCACTCTATCATGGTCGCCAAAATATGGTGTACTAGAAATTTCCCAAAAGTCTCTGCAAAAAACCAGTATGCATCAATGCTCACTAGATTTGCTAATATAGACCACAATGCAATGTGTTTGCTCGACTTTTCAAGTTAACACATTTATTTTAATATTTTTGCTATAAACCGTTACATCCGTTATAATCATTCATATTACAAACACAGTGGATTCATAAATTGTCTTTGTAAAAGTTCTTATTTGTTAGGTGTTTACATTGACAAATGTTATAGTTGCTGTTGAAAAAAAGAGAAAAAAAAATGCAGTGAGCAAGCTGTCTGAACTGTTTGTTTTTTTTTAAATCCCAGGTGCTAGATGCACTATATAGTTTTGTAGTACTTAGGTAAAAATTCAGACATTTTCTTTGAGTTACTGTGAATGCAGTTAATGAAATCGGATTGAAAGATCTTTATCTGACTCTCTTAATGTTCCTTATAGTTTGGTGTTCCTCATGTCTTTGACGTTAGGCCCTAAATTGTGGAAAATTTGGTAGTCCAAAAATATGATCAAAAGGACTTTAGTTTTGTTGGTTTTAAGAATCAAAATTAAACTCTAGAATGAATATTGGTGGAGAGCCCAATGATGAGCATTGTAAAGTTTTCTTCAGGAGAAGAAAAAAAAATGGTGTCTTAATGTCTGCTGGTTCAAATTTTATATCTCAAAGTGTTGTTTCTCATCAATTGACTTTGAGGATGTGGATTTGTGGATTTAAAAAAAAAAAAAAAAAAAAAAAACAGGCCCAGGCCTCTGACGTGGCTGAGCCCAGGGGACAGCGAGACACGACGAGCTGAAGCTACTAGCGCTGACCTTGGGCTACTTGGCAAAGGCCTTCAAGGTGTATGCAAAAGCTGCTCAGACATCTCAGAAAGAAGGGTGTTTTTGAAGTTAAGCATCGCAGTGTGTGTGTGTTTGTTAGTATTTATGTGAGTGTGTGCATTTTTCAAAAGCAACCAAGGATACCCATAGGCCTGAATTTTATCAAGCTCTTTGATATGGGCATTTCAGAGTGTTTATAATTACAAACAAACCCGATCATGATTAAAACATTGCTACAAAGCACAGAAGTGGCCAGGGAGAACTGATCTCACCCAATATGTACAGCATTCGTGTGATGTTCGTGCTGTGGAGTGCATGAGACTGGCAGTGCAGAAGCAACAGGGGCCTTGAAGCTAATGTTGACATCACCAACTGTCACCAACATAAAGACGATCCATAATGACAACTGATCATCATGTCACTCCTGCGGGGCAAAGAGCCAACAGCGCTTGTGCCTCTCAGCTTGTACATTATGGATGTGCGTGCACATTTGTCCATGCGTGTTTTCATCATGGCCGCGTTTCAAACAGAACATGTTTCAAAGGGAATACTAATCCTCAGAAATGAGGCGTGAGATCAATATTCCCATGTTTAATTGGATGCTGGCTGATTTGGTTGAGAAATAGTCAGCACGACATCCCTCTGTCACGCCGATACTGGCCCACGAGTTTCACCAATTTAGCCGTTGAGGAAAGCTTGTCAGGAAAAAGGCGAACAGACAGACGGGTCGACAGAGAGACAGATGGAAAAAGCGAAAAAGAGTGGAATTGAGACTTGACTTCAAAGTGTTAGGACGTTATGATTGCTGCAGCCATTTAAGGAAAGGTTGGAGAGTGAAAGAAAACCTCGGGGGGTCGTCCCATCATCATATGCCCCACTTGCTGCTGTGATTTGGTGATTTGTTGTCCGGAAGCCATGTTGTGAGAGGAGCAGGAGGGACTTTTGGGTTGGGAGGGGGCGGGATGAAGAGAAAGAAGGAGATGAGGACTGGGACAGAGGGATAGAGGGAGTTAAGCAAAAAAGATGGGTGAATGAAAAGGAGTGTCCAGGACCACTGTCAAATGGTTGAGATGTTACCATGACTACAGTAATGAAGGGTCTCAGGACACCCTGGGGGCACAGAGGAGGAGGGGTTCAAGCAAGGGTGGAGGAGGGAGAAACGAAAGTGATGGTGAAGAGTATCGGCGAGGGGGGCAAAATTGAAAAATGGAGAGAAGGAAAATGTAAGAGGCCTGCAGGCTTATTTTCTAGACTATGTTGACACACATTATGCCACAATGCTGTCACAGAAATAAACTGGTTAACATCAGACATCACACAGTTGTTACGACTGTTAATAAATAAACCCGCTTGCAATTTTCAACGAACACTGTAACAACCAATATGAGTATGAATACAGGTTGTCCATCTGAGAAAAAAAAGTAATCATAAATATGTATGTTAAGGTAATTTGAAATCCCAACCTTACCTCATTCTGTCATAAATAGCCCCCAGTCCTATAGGTTAACCCATCAGCAGTGCTGAGTTGCATGTTGAGATTGGATTCTGGCCAAAAAGGAATCCATAAGCTCATATTAATGCACAGAAACACATTCTATGTGTGAGTTTTAATACATGTGAACCCTTGTTTTCATAAAAGCAGATGTATGTAAAGTTAATATAAAAATTGTGTTTTCCACATTATCCAATAAGGCTTTTTTAAGACCCACTCCAATGAAAATGATGTTTTTGGCGTTTTTAGTATGTTCTTGTCGTATTTTTCTCATGATAGAGGAAATGTATAAAGAAAATTAAGATTAAAGCTACATTTCTGGTATTTATTTATTCAAATTGTTGTGAATTCCAATCCATTCAGTTGTAGACAAAAGATCCATTTACTTCTCAGTTTTCCTCATCCGAGTTTAAAACTGTACAGCTGTATTGATCCAATATTGCTTGCTATTTTTATTGCACCGCTAATCTTAGGTTGGGGTTGTGAGGGGTCTGAAAGCTAGCGGGAGAGTGTGTCCTCATAGGGATGATGGGAAATTAGGTTAAGCTAACTCTTTGGTAACAGTCCCGCCCACAACTCAGGGATGAATTTCTGATGAACTCTTGGTGCTCTGCAGAAACTATGTCCTAATTTTTTTTATTTTGGCTTTAAACTCCATAATCATAATTTCTTTCAACCACGCTTGTAAAATGGTTTTAAAATTGATTAAAAGATAATCTATTGAATGTATGAAAAATACAAAAATTATGTTTTTTCCAATTAGTTGCAAAGGTAATGCATTTAGTTACCATAAAGTGAAAAATTTGCAAAAAAAAACCCATTTAAATGTAACATTTAAATAATAAAAAAAACTTATATTTTAATGCTTTCTACATTATTGAAAAATTACATGAAATAAATGTCCCAAACTTAAGAATATTATCACTCTCAATTCAAAAATAATGGTCAGCTTCTCAAATCTGACAGTTGTCTCTTTTTTTGGGAGGGTGATTGTATGAATTCTTTTGGATAATATTATTACATCAAGACATACTTTATTTTAAGGATGATTGAAAAGCTACTTTAAATGTATGTTCTACATCTGCAACATTACTGATTATGTGAAATTGATTTTATTGCACATACAACTTTTTTTAGCCATGGACTGCAACAGTGGGAGAATGCTTTGAATTTTTTTCCCGTAATGATTTCACAGGAGTTTTATCGTGAAGTTTAACAAGAATCATACTACTGAGTCAGAGTGTGTTGAACGTGTTAATTATGCACATAAGCTCTGCGGTGGTTCCATGAATTCTAGTTTCAATGCTAAATGAGCTGTTGGTGCATTACCACAAGTCAAGAACATAAATGTGATTTAATGAGCCTTCTTTATAAAGCGAGGGACTAAACCTCTATCTTAGGTAAGTTCTGAAAATTATAAAGGAGCAAAGTACACGTTATTTACACTGCATTTATAGGGCAGAACAAGTTAGAGAGACAACAATGGTACATAAATTAACACTTGTTGCTTTGTACTTCATGCAAGTTTGTTCGACATTGGACATAAATGAAACATGATTACCCTACACATTCTCACAACATATAGTTCATGTCCCCTCCGTGATACTTTTTGGAGGGGGGCCCAAACCATACAGCCATTTATGATGAGTTGGAAGTAAAAATGCATTGGATTACCTTATATTTATATACACACACGCACAGATGTATACACCACACACACCTACATACACACCCACACATATATATATATATATATATATATTTATTTTAACTTATACTAAATATATATATATTTAGTATAAGTTGCTTTTTTTTTCGTAGTTTATCTAAGGGTACAAATTATGCTAAAGAGCGAGTTATATGTGTTTTTTTTTTAACTTAAATGGCCTCATTGCTCTCCTCTAACAACTGCAAGAGGACATTGGAGATGTGTGTATATAAAACAGACAATTCTACTCCTGAACTTAATATTTCTCTTTTTTGCATCAAAAAGGATTACAGAAACATAGAAGTCCTGTTGAAAGCACCATCATTCACAGTAAAAGGTAAAGACTGCTTTAAAAAGAAAAAAAAATATCTTACAAAATTTTGACTTAAAGGTAAAGTTAAAGTTAAAGTTTTATTTTGCACGGAATATGGTAAGTAATTTTCTCATAATGGAAAACTTTAAATTATATTTCTAAAAAACAGTGGACAGCATAAGTAGTAGGAGCAAAAGTAGGATGTTTCACAAAATCACAAAGTTTTTTTTTTTTTTAATGGTGATTATCTATCTAGTTGTTACCATTTCATAACATTTTCAATGTTCTTCGTAACTTTTGTTCCTGAAGGTTAAACATGTTAAACAAGTCTCCCCAAAATATATTTCTTTTTAATATATCCTAATCCATACTTCCTAAGTGTTAAGATGTGAGCGTTCTCTTTTTAGGATGTGCAACACTTACGTCATTAACTCTTAGTCTGACTGCATTGACACTAATAATCGGAATCAAAATTCACCTGCAAGTGAACCAATATCCTGACTTTTAGGGAGATCAGAGTTTGCTTGTTTGGTCTGCAGAGTTCAAATTACTTTTCACACTTGTCAAACGAAGCTGAGTACTGGAGAAAACAATCAATAGAAAAAACTTAGCTATCAACAATCAGCAAACAGCAAACTTCACCAAGATTCCTTTGTTTTTTATAGTTTTAGGTTAAACTAACTTTCAAACTAAAACCCACATGGTTTGTTTAATCACAGTATAAATAAGTTACTCTATTCCAATTTGCAAGTAAGCATATATACTTGTTTAGTTTAATATTCTGAGTGTAGTCTTGATGATCTATAAAGAAGATTCAATTGCAAAAGTAAACAAACAACACTGATTTATAATTTACGCTTTGAAATGCATCAAACTTTTGATGCCTGTAGAGAAGGATTCAACCCTGTATGTTATATGAAATGATTAGAAAAAAAGGATCTATGTCCAGGGAGCAACAGCTAAATAATGATTTTTAAAAATCATACACACTGTATATTCCTTTTGGAAAATAAACAAAAAGGACAATGCTCGTGCAACAATATGCATTTTACTTGCAACTTCATAATCAAGTGTATATTCAATAGTGCCTGTAAAACCGTCTGGGAGCCAATAATCTTGCCCTGGAGGGGATCCTTAACTGAACTTGAGCTGATCTCACTGTGTGGTCTCAGTAAAAATCCAAACAGATCCACAAAGCTCTGCGCAGCAGCCCGAGATCCTTCATTGCTCATCGATGGAGTGATCAATATGTGGACATGTGGGTATTGACTGAGGTAATGATGATAGCTGCACAACCACGTAGCCACGCGTACACACACACGCATGCACAGTCGCATAAACATACAGAAACAGTATTAATACACAAACATTGCATGAAACATGATGTCTTAAACTGTATCTTGAAGGAGATAAATTCAAGCAGAAATGTTTCTTTTTTTTTACCTGGTTATGGAGAGTGCCTATATGTACAGTGGTGTTCATCCATGTAGGAAAAGTATTAGTACTCATGAAGATGGTCTCAGGTGGTCTCCAACCTTTTTCAGGCCATGGACCG
This sequence comes from Oryzias javanicus, assembly GCA_003999625.1. Classification (NCBI taxonomy): domain Eukaryota; kingdom Metazoa; phylum Chordata; class Actinopteri; order Beloniformes; family Adrianichthyidae; genus Oryzias; species Oryzias javanicus. Next base: position 14,909,258 of record CM012456.1, read on the forward strand.
GTTTACTATCAGGGTGTATTCAGACTGGAAAAGTCTGTTGGTTCGAATTGAGTCTTGAACCTTAACCTTGGTCTGTTTCAAACTGTGATTACAAGACATTTCTGTTTCAAACCAAAGCTTGCAAATAAAAGCATATGACTAAAGATCTCTCAAGTCGTTTGCCAGGAATTACGAAGTCGGGGAAAAGCAATCAGAGAAACACGTTAGGAAGTCCTAAACTTTGCAATCCTTGCCGGGATAGTTAATTTATTCAAACTTTATATTTCACTGAATAATTTAGACAGTCTGTATCAACGACAGATTTTTTGCTTGGCACGGTGGAGGCATGCTGCAAGGTGGTTATTGACGACAAAAGTTCAAGGCTGAAATAGGTGTCCAATTTTTTAGCTTTCTTTTATTTTAAAGTCAACGGCTGTTCCTCTGTGACTATTTTATGCGAAAGAAACTTTCCAACATCTTTGTTCCTTGTTAACTTTTCTTGCTTGGGGTTTCAGTTTAGCGGTCAGAAAAACCACTTCAAGAAAGTAGCGGATGGATTCCCAACTAAGCGACTTAACATGTATCAAAAGTGACTGGGGTGAAATAGGGAGAATTTCGTAGTTTTCCAAAATACAACTTCCTTAAGAATGAGATTATAAAAAAATATATATTTTAATTTCTCTGCGGCCTCAGGGACTGGCACCAGTCCATGGCCCGGGGGTTGGCGATCACTGCTGTGACCCGATCCGTGACTGACACTTATTGACCGGCTGAACCAAACACACTTGTGGCAAAGCACGATTTGACTTTCATTCAGTCCTTCCTAATTTGCCAAAACACCAAGTGTGACAAGGGAATGTCCCAAAAAGAAAAATAAAACCTTGTTCCTTATAGGTCTGTTTAAAGCAGTTGACATCAGCTATAAGTTTAGACCAGAAAATGAGTCATTGGTCTGTATCTGTCAAGTCTTTGCTGGACAAAGGAACCAATATATTTTAATGAGGCCCAGACCCATGATAAAAAATTAAATTACTCATTTGTGCTTTGAAAAATGGCTTAGAGACCTCTGCTAAGACTAAAGTCAAATAAGTTTGAGTTTAAGAACATTATTTTATTCTGTTTGGCACATTGGACAAAAAAAAAAGACCAAAGCTCCTGGCACCATCCAGCGAGAACAAATCCAAATCTCTTTTCCATTCAGGTTAAAACAAGCCATAAAAATTATTTGAGAGCAGTTGGTTCCAGCTGTGAAAAATCAAATTTGGAGGAGAAAAAAAAAACACAGAGATGTGGAACCCCACGAAATGATACACTGTAAAAAACATGTGCATAGAGACAGAAAATGCCCTCACAGCGAGGAGAATGGCATGTTAATTCATTAAAATAATCTCAGTTTGTCTTGATGTTTGCCGTGACACACATCAAGGCATTGTTCAGAGAGGTCCAATAAAAGCAACACTGACTTAACAGGCAATTGTGTCTGTCTTGCTGCAAGCACTCTCTTAGTCACAGACAGTGAGTTTATTGGGCGGATCATTGTCAGGAGCACAAGCACACGCGCACGCAGACACACACGCATGCAGAAACACACGGGCTTAAATAAGCCCACACTTTAATTTAGGCCCCGTCACTACAATGAGGCTTCCGACGTCAGACAGCAAATTGTTCTTGTGCAATGAAAAAAAACACAACAAAAAAGGAGAGATTGGCGGCGGACAAAGAAAAAGAGAATAAGGGGAGGGTGGGGGGCAGTCTGTGCAGATATGCGTGTGCATAAATGCTTACTTTAATATGCGCACTTATAGAAGTATAGGGTGTTGTGTGGGCATTCCTTACCACACCTGGCGCCTCACGAGCGCATGTCGGGTTTTGATGTGCATATTTCCCTCCCAGATACTGTGTGCGTTGAGCAGTGAGTGTGGGTGGGTTGGGGGTGGAGGGAGATCTCTAGCCTCTTGAATATGTTCAGTTAAATAAGCCGATTGTTCTTTAAAAGCTTAATCAAACCCTAATTAGCATTGCTGTAATTGCACTTGCCTGATGGCTGTGGCCCATTGACATGGATTCCCTTGTTAATTACTGTAATTGCCTCACTAATGCTATGAATACATCAAAGTTATGCAAATGGCGATGATGAGTAATCCGGCAAGTATTTGAAATGGCTGTCATTACACATGCACACGCATGCTGTGATTGTTGGATACTTCTCTTTCTGGTAGGAACTCGTGCAGAGGCACAAAAGGTGAAGATATAATACACACATTTACATATTCATTGGCTGTTATTGAACACAAGAGCGGGAACACACACACACGTTAATACAAAGGGGAATACACGCTAACATTAACTAACTTGCTCCCGCCCACACACAATCAAACTCTTGGATCAAAGTGTTAAATCATAAAGATGAGAAGCTCTCTAAGAGTCTAGCACTTTAAGCAGGGTGCTGGTTGTATTAGTACAAAGAATTAATGAGGACACACAAACACTTGCCCTCTCGCTCACACATTTACACACACACACACACTCCACAGAGAAGCTGCAGAACATCGTACTATTCTGTGTACTAATTACCCTTGGTCCGTCTCTCTCATCTCGCATAGTCATTCACTCCCTCAAACGCACACATACACACATTAATGAAGGCCTGTTGACTGCCGTAATCCCATGCTGACACTCCAGGGAGTCAAATCAATGTGACCCCAAAGTCTTTGTGCATAAAATGGCAATATAATGAGGTTGGTGTTGGAACGTCTAAACACACGTTGACAAACGCACACAAGCAAACACTTGTTTTGGTATTAAGGTTGATTTCTCTCAAAGTGAAGATTAATGAGTCTGTTCATGAAGGGTTTATTTAGGGCAGGCTACATTTAAATGGCTATTTGTGATACCTTGCATTTGAGAATATTGTGGCCCCTATAATTTTGGGTTTTTTTTCAGTGAATGTGTAGTTAAATGCAGATGAAATCGATGTAAAATATATATATTTTTCAATGTTCTCAGCTTCTATTTATAAACGGGCATAGGGGTTACTACTACCAGTGCTGATCTCGATGCCCTCGTCTCCCACGACACTTTTGCTGACTCTTCCCAGGGATCTGCTAGTACTTCTAAGCCAGGTGAGAGCTAAAGTCCCTTGGGGTCTTCTAGGAACCTTCTTCCCTGTAGAACCTACTGGCAGGCATTCTCAAGGCATCGCAACCAGATCTTGATGTCAATTTAACTGGCTCCTTACGGTGTAAAGAAGATCTTTCTGAGCCACTCCACAGCACCTGCAATCTCCTAGCTGCCCAATCATCCTGATTGTATTCATAATCTCATTCTTTTTTTTGACCTAGTACATTAACACAGGTGAAGGTTGAAACACAGTATCACCCATATCTGCTTTCTTAACAGACTTTAAAAGCCTACTCATAGAACACCAGTTGGGCCACGCCGTGCTGACAGTACCACAGGGGGTTGATTGCCCGCCATCCGTGGCTCCACTCATAAATTCATTTTAGCATCAGTGCTGGGCCGTGCTTGTCTGTATACCAATACAGTAGAGGGTGGTGTTTATTCTTTCTACTGGCCATGCGATCTGTCACAGCGCACCCTCATACCATGACTGCCGTTTTCTTAAGTCCAGGAGCCGGCGCCATGTCTGACTTTAGAGAGGCAGGCAAGATGGCACCTGAATAGCCGTATACCTTGAAGTCAGATGGACTCTAGTAAGACCAGCTAGTGTGGTGTAGAATTGCTCCAAGTTAATGTGGCTCTAAGGTACAAATGACATCAACAAATCCCCCAACACAGACACACATAAAAGTTTACAGCAACAATTAAAAAAGCAAAAAAACAAAAATAATTTCCAGAAAATAATATCCCTTCAGTGGCTGCCACAGCATGTCTGTTTCCTCTTGTCTTCTGCATCCTCTAACACCAGCCACCGTCATGCCTTCCTATGAACGCGCCTTCCTCTTCTCCTTCTTTGACTAAGGCATTTCCAATTTCCACCGGTACCCTGTCGTTAGACAGGTGGACATCAGGCCTTGACCGATTGAATATCTTGGGTCTGCTGATTCGCATATTTGGTTAGCAAAGATTTTACAAATGCCCTTCCTGCTTTGGACTGGCACAAGGAAGTCATGGAATATCTCTGATTGGATGATGATGTTTGAGTTTTAAAGAAGAGGATGAATATTTGTCCAAATTGTGGTAGAATTGAATGTCCACACAATAATGCAGGTTTTGTGACTAGTACGGAACAAATACAGTATCACTTCATGTGTTTGTCCTGAAATAAAATATTCTGAGTCACCAGAAATATTCACACTTTTGGTTTGAGGCACTTCATGCCAAATAACTTCTAGTTGAAAAGGTGAAGAAACATTATTGTCCAATCAGTAATGTCCTATACTACCTACCTCTACCAGTTTCTAATCTTGTTTCATTTAATTTTGATTTCTGGAAATTACTAAATTATTTTCTTTTTATATAGCCATTTGTTTAGTTTAGTGTATCTTTGGAATTGCATTAGGTTGGTGGAATGTTGTTTTAAGTTCTAACATGAGATGCTGTTTATTATTATTATATAATTATTTCTATATTTTTGATCATCATTATGGTCTCTGGTATGTTTTTGCATTTAGTGATTCGTTGCTGTGATTTGCACTTCAGGGCCACCATACTTATTCTAGCAAATTTTGAACTCACATTCACTAAAATTTTGAGGTAACTTTATCTTTATGCCTTTTAATATTTTCTGGGGTAAAACTAGTTCTAAAACTTAAGCTTGGTACTTTTGGTTCAATGAATGAAAAACATTCAAAATGTTATCAGTCAAGCATTTGAACACAGCAGCCCATTTAGGTATGTCAAACTTTAAAACTAACAGAAGTTTGTTTTCAATATGTAACAAATACATTTTTGTCTTACATATTTCCAGTTTAAAAAGAAGTAGCGAGGATTTGTTTATCCCTTCCGCTCTCCTTAGCTTGTTTACATTAAAAGTGGGGTCATCTGGACACCACAGGACAGTGCGCTGAACTTTTTTTTTTCACTGATTTTCGAGTTTCACTAATGTCCATGACAGACGTAAAAACCTGTCCCACTTCGTCCACATTTGTCATGGAAGAAATCGCATAACAAGGTTGGAGCCATCTGGACCCCAAGGAGAGCGGAAGGTTAAAGAAGAATATGTATGAGTTCAAAAATTATTTTTTACAGGGTCCTGATTAATCTAAAACATTGTTAAAAATATATATATATAAGCCATAAAATCTTTGAGAACTTGACAGCCCCATGAACACAGTCCAGTTGATAAATTAAGCCTGCTTAATAGAAATTATTAAAAATATGTGTAAACGTGTTCCATCAAGGTTGGTCACTGTGGTATTGGTGGGAACAGAAAGCAGAGAGGCCACACATACATATCCACTTCGCACACAAGCACATACATAGGCACAAGCTTCACCCACAAACACAGTGACACAGTCCACACAGACAGCTCCCTGGAGAGTACCACTACAACTTCCACCACTTTATTATTGGTCAATTTGGAGGCTTCTTTCACAGGGGTGACATGGCTTAGGAGATGTCACAGCCCAACCAATCAATACCACTCTGAAAGCTCAGGATCCACACTTGGTGTGTGTGGTTGGGTGCAAATGTGTGCATGCTTGTGTGTATGTGTGTGACTTGCTGAAAGCGGCAGCAGCTGTGGCTGGACTCTACCCTTCTGACCTGTTTACTGGACAGTAATTACATGGGAAGAGACGTCCATCCAGCTCCTGCTGACCAGCTCGACTAATGAAGTAAAACACGGACAGACAGGCAAAGACAGGAAGACAGGAAGGACTGATAGACAAATGCACTGATTAAAAAAACTGCAATGGCAGCACTCCTGCCCCGATGAGTCTCCGTCCACCTTTGTGTGATGTATATTTGAGCTTTTATGTGCATCTCAGACAGACCGATGCTTTCCCTTTGCCTGTGGCGGGATAGGCCTGAGCACTAGATGAACAAGCAGCACAGCATGTAAGCAATCCCAGGCACGAGTTTCCCTGACAAACCTATTGATTCTATGGATTTCCACCCAAAGTTGCAATAATGATACATCATGGGCGGATTTGGCAGGACAGACTGCTGGGGGAAGAGGTGGCAAAGCAATTTGCAGCTGTAAAGACCAAGGGTGGTTGGAAAGGGTGGGGTGAGGAAGTGGGGGCCCTGATTACTAATACCCCCAATGAAACAAAAAGAGAAGAAATATATCCCTCCATATCTCCGTCCGTCACTTCATCCCTCTGTCCTCGGGTGTCTTGTTTCCTGGTGTGTCGATATGGATGTATGAATTTGTTACACAAGGATCCAGCACAATGGATTGGCTTTGCTGCTTTGTTAAGGATAAGGGGTGTGTAGGAATCATAGACTTTGGTGTGTTCAGTGCATGAGCAGCAAGAATAGAGCTCACAGATAAACTGATTGTACTTATGTGTGCTGTTTTTCTGTTCCGAGCTCAGAGCACCTTATCTTTGCAGCCGAATCCGAGGGTGTTTTGTAATATTAAAACTATCTTTCACTCTCTGGCTGAAGGATATAAATTAAATAAATATAATACATGGGCTTCTCTTTGACTGTCATACAGTAACTGTACACTAAAGATAGGATTTAACAGCACACACCTTTGCGAATTCTAGATTTTCGAGTCCCTCGATGCATGCGGAGCAAAAGTTAAGATGAAGGTTTGCAGATATTACCCTCTGTGAGCTGCAAGTTAAAGGTTCATTGCATGAATATTATGTGTGCATACAGCTGCCTGAAACACAGGCTGTTGTGCTGAAGCAAGGGCAGGTTATTTAAAGTTTAGAATGTAATTCTGGGAAAAAAAAAAAAAAAAACCTTACAGAACGAAGCTTAATCCCAACAAGTGAAAGTATATCCGAACGATTTTTAATTCAGAGTTCCTGAGCAAAAAATAACTATCTTTTAAGCCTCTTAAAAAAATGCTGAAAAATTAGATTTGTGATGCGCTGGTGCATAAACACAAGTTTGCATGAAAGGCAATAATTTATGGCCCATATTTCACTCTGATTAAAAACCTAAGCAGCGATTATAGTGACTACTCAGCAATCTTTTCTGACATCAAGGCATGTTTTTTTCCCTCATTCTAATCCACTACATTATAATTATTCAGTCATTTCAACTTTCATAGGGGAAAAATAATAATCTTTTGGTTATGCAAATGATTGGGCCCCAGAAAAGGCCCGTCCTTGGCAGATGGCTGGTATTTCAAATGTGGTCATTTTGGTGTTTCTGTCAGAAGATAGATCTTTGATTTAATGAAACAGCGGCTTAGGCTCGAGCTGAAGAATACACAATAAAATTACTTTATAACTACCAGTCCTGATTAAGTATATTGCTTTTTCTGTGTGTGTGTGCGTTCAGGAACTTTGGTGTTAAAACCTTATATTCAAGATTGTATATTAAAAGGGGAACATTATTTAGTAGGGGTGTGTATTGGCAAGAATCTGGGAATACGATACACATAACGATACACACGACACGATACTTAATAGATATCGTATAGATACCAAGACTGAGCAGAAAAGAGAGCAGAAAAAATTTTACTTTTTTTTTAAAGAATGTGACTTAAAAAAGCTAAGTAGTAGATGTCTCTTAATAAAAAAAAACCGTGAGGCTGACTGAACCAGAATATTTAACTCAAGCTGGTTCTTGCAAGATCTGTTCTGGTGCGGTGTAGTGTGCCGCGCTACTAACTAGCAATCGGGGTTTAGGTAGAAAAACAAAAGTAAGACGCTGATAAATAATAATTCAATATTGGCAAAATTTTAAATTTATACAAGTGTGAACAAATGAAATATCACGATATATCATATAGTCTTGTCAGCATTTTAAATTGATACAAGTATCGACAAATTAAATATTGTGATTTATAAATAGGAAAAGAAAAAGGGGCGGGCTTTAATAAGCTCGGGTTCTTCCCGCTCTTTCACCAACAGGCCCAAATTATTTCATAGAAATGTTCCTTTCCTTTTGTTAATGTTATGTTTTTAAGATTTTATGTTTATTATTATTTATTTTTTAATTGTGTTTCCTTGCTTAAAAAAAACACAAACCAAAAATTTCATGTCTTGTCATCATTTTAAAACGATAAAAAGTATTAACAAATGAAATATTGCAATATATCATTCCTATTATTTAGTACTTAAGTAACAAATCATCACAAATATTGATGCACATTAACAGTAATGTGTTATACAAAATAATTTTCATGAAGTTATATATCTTAAAATATCTCTAAAAATACAAAAAACTTTACTATACACCAGATATCTCCTGAATTGAAAGCAAAAATTCCATCTTAGAATGAGTTTTTCTTGTCAACAGTTTTTTTTATTTTTGTGTTAACCTGGTTGCAATTCTGTCGTTTCTTTTTGCTACTTTTATTCATTCTACAGTCATAAAAGAACACACAATCTCCAGCTCCTTTGTCTTTAAAAAGAGTATCTAGCTGCCAGTCGGGTATCCAATCCCCAGCCGTTACGGGCAAATCAGGATAATAACACCTCCCTTTAAACCAAATGACCGCAGCGTGGGACTGCCAGCTAAAATTAATTCCACCTCTGACCAGAGGCGAGAATACCCCACTGCTTAACCCCCTCTACACACTCACACCCCCATAAACACACACTTAAGCTCTTACATGCTCCAGCACAAGCACATAAACACACACGCTGAAGTGCTCGCCTGCGCATGCAGACTCATGCGTGCACGCACACAAGCGCACAAACTGAATATGGAGGAGCACTCATTTGCTCTCGCTGCTCACTATTCAGTCTTTATCACAAGCCTGTCAGCCAAGCTGCAGCATTTGGCCAAACTATTATGCATTTAAGCAAGGCATTTTCTTTTCTTTTTTTTTTTTTTTTTTTTCCTGGACCGAACATATGCAAAAATGATATAATGGCCTCCTTTGAAAGTTTAAATATGTAGCATTTGGTGAAAAGGTATGCATCTTCTGAGCCTGTTAAAATGTGTACATTTCCAAAGCAACACTTGACACCAGAGTATAAGCTCCACTTTCCAGCTATATTGATTCTCAGCATCAATAACAGCTCTCTGCTGCTTAATACATTTAAACTCTAAAAACAGAAACCTGTCACAACTTTTTGACTGAGGCTTCAAAACGAATAAAATAATAATGATCTAAAATGCTGCATGCATGTTTGCTGAAATGAACGGCTTTTGCTTTATTCCAGTTTGTAGTTTAGTGACCTTTCGTTAACTCATCCTTAAGTGACATTTATTCTCCTGTCTCAGGGCACACTTTGTCTTTGTTATCGAGGCTTGCAACTATTCAACTTTCCATGTTCTTCATGCTTCACACAATCAAGCCAACAGAGGCTCTGCCTTTTGCAGCCTTTAAAATATTTATGTGCAGACAAGTGTAGAAAATGATTGAGATTTATTGCCGTTCGTTTGTCTTAGCCCGACCACAAGAGGGGAGCTTAACTGCTGCCAAATTTGAGTTAGGGTTCAGTGATTTTCTGATGAAGATATAGAGGATGCAAGCGGTGTGAGGTGATTTTAAAAGATTCCAATTCGTAGCATAAACAGAGGCCGAGATACAGCCAAAACAGAAATATAATTTGTTAAAAGCGGGATTTTAAATTAAGTATGACCATTATTTAACTGTGGCTGTCACTGTGCGTGTTTTAACGAAAAACAAAGGCGTCCTCCCTTGGCGAGTGTTTATGTGCCGTTACTAGGGCAAGTCTAAACTCTGTCATGTTGATTAGCTGTAGGTGTTAACACACTAGATACTGCCTCATCTCATTCTCCTCCTGACTGATCAATGTCACTCTCTGTCTTGCTTCCTTTTCCTCTTCGTTACTTCCTCTCTTTTGTCTCTGAAGTTGGCATTCAATACACAAAGACCTCTTTCTCCTCTGCTGCGACTTAAACAAAATGATTGTTCCATCTCAAGTTGCGAGCGCATTTTTGTGGCACGACGTTACGATGTGATTTGCGGTTGCTGCTAATTATTCTCTTGCCAGTGGGTTGCAACCAAGCGGGCGTCAACAGATTGGAGGCTCTCAGCTGCCAGCCTCCCACCAACTGCCTTTGTGCCTCTGCCACTTGACATCTCCATTTGCCGTGTGTGATGATGTAAATAATTACACTCAATTAGCACTTAATTAACAATGCTGAAACAAAAGGACAAGTCCCTGGGCGCCGCTCTCTGTTTTTTTTTTTTTTTTTCCCCTGCATGTACCGCTCTCTGTACACACACAGGCACACACATCAGGGAAAACAAAACATGTCAGCTTTTGACAATGTGCCATCTGTCCTCGAGCCAACAGATAGGCTTAGACACACACACAAATATGCACACACGTACAGCCCCTCAGCGTCCATAAAACATGTAGAAACACTAATCGGGTCCTTAGGCGAACATAATTACAGCTTGCTATGTTAATTACTTAACAATTAGCAGCCATCTCTTTCAAAGGGCAATCAATGAATTGCTTTGCGATTCCCTTGCTGAGTTACAAAGCCCTCCCATTCACACACCCTTCGCTTTACCCTTGGACACACCGAACTAAGCATATGCACGTGGTGCAAACACTTACGGGAAAGTATGAATTCATTTATAGTGCGTTCAATTAGCTTATTTTACATCCCAAGGCGAGCTGTAAAACAATTTTGCCTTGTGTGTAAGCAAAGTGGTCAAGATTTTCATTTCTCCCTTTTCTATTTACCACTAACGCCTCAAGGCAACACTTTAAAATTCATTGTAAAATAGGCAGTAAAAATATAAAAAAAATATATAATTACAATAGAGGAAATTGAACACATTGGGTCTCTTGTATTGCTCTTTGTCTCTGTAATTCCTGCTTGTTATCAAATGAATAATGAGAACATTTTGTAGCTGTAATCCAAAATATGAATCTTAATGTCAATTCTGATTGGAAACAAATTGGTGAAGCAGGTGCAATCCCAGGACTAATGATCAATAAAAAAAACCTCATATTTCATCATTTTTCGAAGATCCAAAAACCTATCAGTATGAAAAATGTGCACCCTTTACCAGAGAAATCATCCATCACTGCTCCTATTGAATTTCCCATATTAAAACTCCAATATGGAAGTCATATAGGCTGATAACACAATCAGATTGAAAATTGAGAAAAATTCACCTCCTGCCGATAAATGTATATCACGGATTAGTGCACTTGGATGGTTGCTTCCCAGAGGGGGGAGAAAAAAAAAGAATCTGTTGACCTCTTAGAAGATGCGCAAACCTTGTGCTGTCTCTTGTTGCATTCAAGCTCAATCAAGCAGAAGCAGCACGACACTCAAAAGCATCATCAAACTCCTATAGATGTGCGAACCACCAGAACATTTATGGGACCTAGCTATGTTTGATGCATATAATTAAACCCTATCTTTTCCTCTTATAGAAATTTCCATTTGTCTCATTATTCATCTTGCATTGCAGTGATTATTACTGCAGATATTAGATCACTATGGGGCTGGCCCTTAGCTTCTATTGCTGAAAGTCATAAGAAGGCCATATGTTGGTAATTCATTCCGATTGCCTTGTGTTATATTTCCACACCTGTGCTCGAAGATTCAGCCTATATCATTAAGTCAACACATTCTTTCTTATATTTATATGTAATTTCAGCAGAATTCAAATATAATTGAACAATATGCAAAACGTATGGATTCTCTATTTCTGTCTCTCCATCACAGACCACAGCTGCCATGCTAACCCTAGCCACAGACAGATCTCTAATAGTCCTGGCTGTCTTCATCTTAATTTGCTGAAATTGCAAAATCAATAGGTGTAGTCGTAGCCACCCGTTCCCTGTTTTAGTGGGAAAAGATAAAGTCTATGGGAAGGCAATCTTCACTTTCAATTTGCTCCCTGTTCAGCATTGAGGCCGAAGTGCTTATCACTCTACTTAAAGAGACCATATGCCTGTCTGGATGTAGGCAGAGCCGGTGGACAGACAAGGTATTCATTCTGGACAGGTGGAAAGACGCTGAAAAGAATAGCCTCAATGCTTTTTTACAAATGACTGCGTGCAATTTGAATTGTATACATTTTTTAAACTGGATCAACAAATATTCTGGGACTATTCTAGGATTTGAGCCTTTGGTGAAATTTTTTTTTTATTTTTTACATTGCAATAACAATTCCCAATACTCTGTATGAGTGAAAAGTTCATGCTTAATGTCTCCAGATTCTTCTGATCAGAATCTATGATGGAATCTTGGCTAAATCCCTCACTATTGGTTCTGTATGCAACAGTATGTCACTAGAGATGCAGTTTTTCATTGGATATCACCTGCTGAAATACACACAACACTTCACCGTTTTGGTCTGCAACCTGACTTTTAAGGTTTGTTCAAAGACACAAATAAGGATCTATATTTGCAAGCAGGTTGAGTTAGATGCATTTGTCGATAAGTTCTTGTGCCTTTTCTTTTTTTTAAAATCTGCCTTTTTACCTATAATCCTTGCTTTCATTAACTGCCCTCCTATACAGCACCACGTTTATTGCATGCTTTTACTTTCTAATTGCAAAAGAAAGGGGAGGTTTGCGGATGTGTGCAGTGGTAGGACGAGCATCTGCAGTTGAAGTTATGTTTGTGGGAGTAAGGCCGCTGTTGCAGCTAAAGGATTGGCTTGCAAAAATAGTTTAGCATTTGTAAAAAAAAAAAAAAGAAAGAAAGAAGATTGTAAAGAAAAATGTTTTATGTTTTTATCTGTATATTATGTCAGCTATGGTTGAGAAACTTTAGTCGGCAGGAGACAGAGACACAAAATGAGTGAGAAGGCAGCTTTTGTTTGTGTCTATTCTATCAGTTTCATAGGTATTACAGTTGAGAGAGAAAGTATGTGAACCCCTTGAAAGTACCTCAATTTTTCTATGAAACGGACACATGTTTTTTTGTTTCTTTTTATCTCAATCAAATAACATCAATGGAGAAAAACCTTCTCTTTTTAATCACACATATTTATGTTTGTATGTGTTTTTTAATACAATTGTGCGTCCACTTTATGCATAATTCCAAAGGATTCACGTTTTTTCTCTTGCATCTGTATTTCATTAATTTCCAGAAATTTCTATTGAATTTATGACTATTAAATAATTTCCCACAATTATTTAGAAACACATCTAAAAGGAAAAAATGGAGGAGCAACAAAGAGAATAGGAGAATGTAGGATCACGTTTTAAAAATATGGTTTAGCCACAAAAAAGAAACATAAAAAAAGGAGGTTCAATTTAGAAAACACTTGTACTGATGCATATTTATGGTTGTAACTGGACTTTATGATAAGCAAAACAATTCCAACTGAAAAAAAAAAGAAATCACTTTAACATATTCTATAAGCAGAGTTAAAGACCGCCTTGTTTGCCGTTTCCTATTTCACCAAAACCCCTCCAACAATCCCCCCTTTCCCTCCTCCCCACATCTCCACTCCACAGCCAATGAACACTGGCCTCAGCGAGACCTCATACTTGGTTACACACTGGCCCCTATTGGCAGTCTTACCACTTGGACAGATGTGAGTAATGCATGCTAATGGCCAGGTTCCTTTTAGCTTTTTTTAAATGATGGATTCCACTTGTTACATGCTTTTTTTTAATCCATTAATCTTTAAAATGTTTCAAATGTGTGCACAATAGTGACATTTTTATTCGTACTATTCTTTTGTGTTTTCTTTAACAGCCCGTATATGGTTAAAAAGGAAATTTAAAAGTCAACGAAGTGACATTTTGGTTGTTGAAATGAAGGTGCATGTACAAATAATTGCACAATTAGATATTTTTTGATGACATCATTTCACATTAATTCATTTTCTATTTTTTTGTTCCCAGACATAAATATTTATTCAGGTCTAAGGGAATGAATGTCACTGTCGGAAACATGGAAATTGATCCGAACAGTAATATCCCTGAATTAACATTGGGAGTTCTCTTTTTCCAGGGAGGAACAGTGTGTCAGTACATTTCTGCTGCTAAATACATGATTATACTTAAGCCCCTGTAGTTAGGTGTGCCCAATTTCCACACACTAACACAGAAGGAACACAAGGTCACACAGTAAGAGTTAGAGAGAAATGGACTAAAATGAAGGACACAGTAAAAGACAAAGAAATACAGATGTAAGGAAAGGTGCAGCATGACCACATTTTACGTTACTGCTTTCTTTCTTACTTTCTTCTTTTTTTTTGTCTGACTAAAACAACCCGGATGACTGATAAGGTGCATGTAGCGTCTCTAAAGTGTCAAGCATAAAAGGCTTTTAAGAACCTTTTGTATAGATAAGGCAAACCTAAAAGTAAGTATTTACATTTCAAGAAAAAAAAATGTGGAAAATAAGTGAATCAAAAAAAGGGGCAAAGAAACTATGAAGTTTTTTCTCTTAGGGGTTTCATAATCATAAAAACTAACTGACACAAAAGAGAAAAGGCCAGCATGTTGTCTTTTATGCTTTTAAAAAGCAAACAATAAATATTTTTTTTTATAATTGATGAAATTACTTAACAAGACAACTTCAAATTATTTTTTTACGTCTCTCTTAATCAGTTACATAAATTTTTTTAGTAGTCAGATTTTTATAACAAACTAGGCTTTCAAAATATCTTAGTGATTTTTTCTAAATATATTTTTTTAATTAAACAAAGTGTAACCTTTGCACATTACAGCAGTTTAACAATGCACCTTAATTTCCCTTTAAGACTTCTCAAATTTCTAATATTTCATTTTCTTTTTTTTAACTTTTTTTCATTAATCTTCATGGTAAGAAAAACAAAAACATTAAGATCAAGATCTCTTTGCAAGGGTGACCTGGCCTAGAGGTCAGCAGTACACGTCACAAATCATAATAATATAAGATAAAACATAAATATGTCATTTTAAAATTAAAATGCAGAAAACTAACTTGTGATTATATAAAAATGCAATAAATGTAAAAGTTTTTCAATTATAAATTGATCTCATGTTTCTATAATTGATTTAAACTAAATAGTGTTTTTATTTTATAGGAAATAAGATTTAAATAGAAATATTGAGTGTGTGAATGACATAATAAAACTCAAACTATAAATAACTCATTTTGGCTGAACAATGATGGTGTAAGGGTTAGAATTACAACAAACATAAAGATAAGTTGTCAAACAGACTTCTCGTTGTTTCACAGGCCCACATTTCATTTTTTAAAATGTCAAAAAAAAAAAAAAATCTCCCCCATTCATACATGTATTGATTTACAAAAAGCTTCTAGTATCAATGTGCACATTTTTTCTTCCATAAAAAAAAAAAAAAATAACAAACAAAAAAAAAAAAGCAGACAGCTTGCTCAACTCCATCATATGCAAATGATTCAGGCCTCACCCACTCCCAGTTGTGGTGAAGTTATATGCACTGTTGAATATAAATGATTGGGAATGATTGATAGGCCTTCCCTCTCGCAGCCCACAACAGACAGACAGAAAGCCAGGCGCATGCATCTCTCAAACTCCTTCAAAACATTTTTTTCTTCTACTTCTTACCGTCTCAAACTAACTTTTTTTGGCCGCATACATCAAAACATGCAAATAGGCAACAGGTTATTCGCTATTAAAACATTGAAAACTGAAAAAGCAAAGAACGATGACGTTCAGTTTTAGATGAATGTCGTGCCTTCACACAACAGGCTTATAGATCTGAAAAATGGTTGTTTTTAAACACTGTAAAGATGACCATCAGCTATATGAAACAGAAATAATATATTAAATCAACTCAATGGTTCATGGGAGTTTCAATAAGCCATTTAAAAGCCCACAGAGTATCAACTTTCCTTGACATTCAGCCCAAACATGTGACATGCAGTGGTTGAACAGTCTACCTCGCTAGCACTGCAACATCCCAACTGACAGCTCACCTCACTGTCTACTGCACTGAATTTAACTGCATTTCTGAGGATGCAGCGGCCGAAAAAAAAAAGTGAGACCCATCCTCGCAGGCCAAAGTTAGGCGGTACCCTCTTTTTTTTTTCTTTCTTTTTTACAGAGGTAATAAGAGCAGGTTTACAATCAGGGATGAACAAAAGCACACTGTTAAGATTGGAAATACACAACAATGACTTAAAAAAATATTATGACAGCATGCCAGCAAATGCAAAAAAAAAAATACTAAAGATTTTATTTACCCGACTGTTTCCATCCGTTCCCTCTTCCCAAAGGCCGACTGGCCAGGTGTGTGTATGTCAGAGTGAGAGCTATACTGTTGTAGGGTCTGTATGTGATTTCTTTCAGACAGGAGACTGGAAATGGGGTAGAAGCCATTACGCTGGGAGAATCACCCAGAGCACCCCGAAATGAGGGGCAGGGGCCTGTCAACACACGTGCATGTGTATGTGTGTGTGCTTTCAAATGCTTGTGTGTGCAACCAGGGTCCAGCCGGTGACCTTCTTCCAATGAGTCCCCCATGATTTATTTACTGTGCCCTTATCCCGCCGCCTCCTGCACACACAGACACATGATTTCTAGTATTTCAGTGATAAGGTAAAATCTGCAAATGCGGCTTTTTTTCCACTCAGGACAGGACGGGCAGGGGAAAATGGCATTTGGTACAAGGAGAACAGATCTGTCACCCTATCTCCCTCTGCAGTAGCATCTTATTTTCTTCTCTCCACTCCCTCCGTCCTCTTCTCATTTCAGCTCTTTCTTCGGAGCCAATGTCTTCCTCTCACCCTTACGCTCCCGTCCCGGCCCTCCCCACGCCTTCCCCCTTTTATATTTTGCACCTCCTAGTCTGGCCAATGTAGTTGCCATATCCCGTTTTCACTCTCTTCATTCTATTCTTCTTTTCTCTTTTTCTCTCTCATTCATTTGTTTCCTGTCTCCCTCACTTTCCCTCGCTCTCCGTCTCTCTCAGCACCGGGGTGGGGTGGGGGTTTGGCTGTCGCTGAGCGAGATGAATTTCTGATTGCTGTTGGGCAGAACGGAGCAATCTTATTGGTCAGAAAAAGCCAGAGAGGAGAGGCAAAGGCTAAAAGGAAAAAAAAATATAGTTTTTTTCATTGGCTGAATTTGACCATAATTGCACCCCTTCTTTTTTATAACTCCTCCTTTTTCACTCCCTCAGCAGAGTGGCAGCATGCTATAATTTGAACCACTGGAGCCAATTATGCAGATTAGCTTGCCCCAGGTTGACCAATGACCTTCTCCCCCCTGTTAACATTTGTTTACAGTATGCAAATTACCTTTGGGTTCAAAAACACACTGGAGAGTGTCAAAACACCTGAAGACTAACATTGTAATGGAACAAAACGGCCTAACCGCCCCATCACTTGCCTCCTCCTGCTCGTACACGTGAGAAGTGCAAATAAAACAGGAGGAGGACATTTTGGGGACATTTTCTGCTCATTTTCCACTTTTTACTATGTATTTATTCCAAAGAATTAAACAAAAACTTTCACTCTGGCATCTTTTCCTTCCGTTTTTGAGTCTCCCACCCGCCATTTACACTTCCAGACCCCCCCTTCCAACTCCACCCCCTGCCTACCTTTCTCCATTGGTACAGAGATGGAAGCTAGTCTGTCTAATTAGCTGTATGGTTTACCTTGGCTCAGTGGGGCCTGCCTGCCTTAACTGGGTTTAAACAGGGAGATGGACGGGCTGAAACGCTGAAACCCTAGACTGTAATTAGAGACAGGCTCACTGAGGGCACACCGCTGCTGACACAGAGCCTCTGTTCCACCATGTGCACACACACTCACACATATGCAGGGGAAGACTGGACACACACAAAAACACACACTAACAAAAAAAAGTTGTACACAATAATGCACAGTTCACTTATTCTAGTAAATATATGAAAACACATTTTACTTGAACTTCTTTAAATATGAGTCATAGTTTATCTCTTCCCACATCTTTTTTTTTTAAAGGTTTATTACTCTTTTTTGCCTTCTATTTTAATCCAACTATTTCTGTGTTCACGGTTTGTTTCTATGCAGGGATGTTCAGTAGATACACCTCCAGCATCCCTTGAACGCGACGGACGCCATCGCCACACTTGAGTGACAGCACGTCCACTGCCGATCTAATAGTTGTAACTGTTCTGATGAGTTTATTATTCTTAAAAAAGTTAACTTCATCAAAACAAAGAACAAAGACAAAGAGACAATCAATGAAATTCATTAATGAATTCCGAAATGCATTTTTTATTCTTTTCTAATTACACGCATTGTAGCTCATAATTGAGTCGGTGTATCAGACTTGAGATTACTTCACCCTTGTGAATGTTTGACTGTCTGTGTGCATGCATGTGTGTGTGTGTGTGAGTGTTTTATTGTGATATGAATGTCTGTGTGCGTGTGTGTAGGAGGGGTGAAAGCAAAAGTTGTCAGTGAAAGAGATGTACAAAAGAAGTAGCTGAATGTTTGGAAAGAGAAGTCAAATCACAAGTATGATGCATAATTAAAGGGGGGAAATGGTAGAAATGGAAAAAAAAAATATTAGAATGTATTGGATTTGTTTTTATTGATATTGTACTGCCCCCTGTTGTTCACACACAGAACAACACTCAGTTTTGCTCGTTTTGATTGGACCCGTCTTACATCTTTTTAGCAAATATCACAAAAAGGAACACTACCAAGACAACATGTAAAGCTTTGAACAGAGTCCACAGTTTGACAGCATCAATTAGATTTACTCCAGTTTATGGACATCCTAAAATAAAGAGAACTTGACAGTTTGTGCAGTGAAGACAAAGTCATCATATGCAAAAGAGAAAATGTGATTGGTTTTAATCCTTCTCTGTGTTACACTCTTTATCTGTCTACAAATACTATGTTTTGTCATAAAGTCATGTCATCATTACAGGCCCTCTTTTTATTAGTGCTGCATTTGAGATTAAAGTGGAATTTTCTAAGGAGAACACGTGCTTTCAGGTGTCACAGCGTTTTAATGTTTTATGACAGAAATAAGGTGCCGTCATCAACACTGTGCATATAGAAGTACACATACCT
Source organism: Oryzias javanicus (assembly GCA_003999625.1). NCBI lineage: Eukaryota > Metazoa > Chordata > Actinopteri > Beloniformes > Adrianichthyidae > Oryzias > Oryzias javanicus. The sequence goes on from CM012456.1 coordinate 14,928,278, forward strand.
TATATTACTTGAGGCCTTTTTATCATAAATAAAAAAAAGTGACTACAATAAGCTAGATGCTGTTGGCACGTGCTTGTGTGCATGTGTATTGTTTGCCATTTGGCCCTAAATGCCCTACAATAACAAATGTTCCAGCTTCTGATTGGGCAATTAAAGGCAGCAGGGGGACTGTGTTGACGGGTTAAAGTGTGACATCCATCATCCGAAACAATCGGCCCCTACGAAGCAGAATTGAGTATGTGCTTGTGTGTGTACATTTGTGTGTGCTCATGGGCTCCTCAAACTACCCAGCCCCCATGTGTCTTTACAATAACTCCATGAAATCTAGCAAACAACTCCTTATTCCCAGGTGATGCACTGTAGCCAGTGGCATAAAAAAGAAGAAAAAAAAAATCAATAATGACCATGTGACCAGACCAAAATATGCTTGAACAAAGGCTAAAGTAGGAAAACAGAAGAATATGGGGGAGTCTGCTAGTTACTGTATTTCTGGCATCACAGAGTGATCTGAAAAAAGAAAGTCAATTAAAGGCCGTAGCTTTAGGTGTTTTATCTATCTTTGTATTTTACAATTCGCTCTGTGCCTTGTTTCATCTATAGTAGTTAATAAGTATGCAACTACACCTCCAAATCAGAGTGTAGCATATTTCCCACACTATAGGGCGTACTAAATTATATGTCTCATTGTCATTGAATAGTGTATTTTTAATCTTTGTCATAAATAAGGTGCATTAAGTGAGACGAAAGAGTCACAGATAACTTTGACAGTGAGTCAGACTTTATTAACTGTGTTCACAGTAACTCTTGAACTTGTTTGTAGCATGCTACACATTAGCTGTGTTAGCTTATTCACAATACCTGTAACCAATGAGGTAATATAGGTTAGAGTCGCTATGCTAGCTTTTTGCGTACACAAAGTTGGACATATTGGAATAAATGTTGCTGTGACCACACTAACTCACAACTTTGTTAGCGACACGTAAATAAAGAATATAAAAATACAGCAACACATTATCCATGTTAGAAGTGTTAACTGCTTTAATGTATTAACACTACCTGTAACGTCCAACTTTGTTTGCAACACATAAAAAACAGACTGATACTGCTAAAGCTAGCACTATGTGACTATGCTAACTTCCAACCTTGATGGTAACACGTGAAAAACTATACTTCAACTCTGCTACACGTTAGCTGTGTAAGCTTACTCACAATTAGATCAAATCCTGTTTGCAACTTGTTAAAACAGATATTTTGACTGAGCGCCGTGTACCTCTCAAAATCCCTTAAACATCACGAAGCACAACCAGAATTCAGAATTCTAAGGACCATTGAAATTTTTGAGGAAAAAAAGTGAAGGCTTCTCAGTGCACCTTAAATTGTGGAAAATACAAACACTCGTGCAATGCAGTATATCAGACCAACTATTAGCATTCAAACTTTCTTTTTTAAATAAAATTTTAGAATTAAAGTAGATTCCCATTTTACTTTGAAGCGTTCGTATTTAAGTGTGCTGAAGGTGCATACAGTATCCAATATCAGCACCAACCAGAACCAAAGATGACAAGCGGGACCGCTTTGTGTAAACTAAACTTCCCCCTACAGTAGCAGAAGTGATTACTGATCACACTGTTTCCCAAACATTTGCATTATTCAATCACAATGAGTCTGTGCAATCTGCAGTTTAATGTTCTTATATGACATACACCTCTTGTGTTTCGGTTGACTACTACTGCTACAGATACGTTTTCCCCTCCTGTCATCCCAAATTATCTTTGTCATACAACAATGGTCACAACCAGACATTTGACTCAGAGAATTGCATCTTACGGAATAGATGAGCTCTTTGATTTCATTTTCTGCAGATTTTAGAAATAGCTGTGCATTAAAATCCCAATCAAAAAAGCGTATCTTCTCCCCTTAAAAAACTAAACTAAACTTTATCATGGTATTAGAATCATGTTGGACAATCTCGGGGTGTATTCAGACCAGAAAAGTCCGTTGGTCTGGAACAAGTCTCGCAAATTTAGTCTGGATCTTGTCCCGAACTGTTGTCCTTAGTCAATATTTAAACTGCCATCAAGCACACTTACCCAAATCAAAAATTGTAAACAGAACCATGTGACTAAAAATATTTTAGTCATTGGCCAGGAAATAAGAGGTCGGAGCAAAGAAATGAGAGAAAAAATAATGAAAGTCCTACACTTTGCAGTTCTTGTCGGGATAGTTCATTTAATAAGACTTTATATTGTGCTTACTAATTTTGAATGTCTGTATTAAGGTCAGGTACAATACTTTTTACTGCTACATATGAAGGTACGTTGATAAGTGTTTATGAAATATAGATTGTCTTGAAAACAGTGTGAGAAGCAATGTGTATCATGTTAAAAGCTGTTGTAATGATCCTGCATTCATCTGATCAAATTTCAATGAGTTGCTGTGTCTCATCATCGCTCCACTGCTCTGTTCACATCCCATAATCCCCAGCTTCAGTGGCTGTTTTAGTTCAGTTGATCCGCTGTGAGCACAGACTCTATTCAGACTAAAGAAACTCAGAGCAAACCAGTCCGATTGGAAATTAACCGAGACCACCTCAAAAGATGGGTCAGACACCGGTTCCTGGTCCCGGATAAGGGCCCGGTTGGGTGTTTCCACCCTGAAAATGTGTTCCGGAATATAAGGGGAAACCATCTCTGGTACACTTTAAGTGAACCAAATGTCTCCATTCTAGAATGGGAATAAGAATTCAGCTTGAATAAATCAAATCCGACCGGTATCAATACAAATATATATACTGTATATATATTAATGCGTTAAATAGCTAGGAATTTTTAAACTTGTTTTTAAACTTGTCTTTTTGACTATAACTTTCTGACAATTGGACGTGATAAAAAGTCATCTTGACTGCTTCATCAAGTGCAGCCTAAAAACAAAATTATCACTGGGGTTGTTTTGAACTAAAGTGTGTTTGAAGACAAGCACTTCCAGAAAACTATAAGGAATTAAGTCAAATAAGCCAACATTACTAATTTGACAAGTTTCATGTGTCCCTTTGGTATGCAAAAGAAGTACTATATTTAAAAACACTCATTTCTGGCTCAGCACATATCCGAGCAGGACTTACACTGTCTGCGATGTTGAAATGAAGCTTAATATCAAAACAGAGTCTTAGTCTTAGCTGTTGATTGTCTAAAAGTATAATTATTACAGCAACTAATCCAGCATGCCATCTAGTCAACCCAGAAATGTCCAATCACATTTACTGTTTCAGTTGGGGTTTGAAGTTGCTCAAAGCCCAAGTCCACAGCAGCAGAGCTTTGAGACCACAGAGGGAGGCACTAATCATGACACCATTAACTAAAAAAACATTGAGAATTAGTCAGATGAGGAAAAACTTGCACTTCTCCTCTGAGCTTTTGTTTAGCTAATTCCCCGTTGACACCCATGTGCTCCATTTGCCAGGAGAAAAATTCCTTAAGAGCGAAAGATTACTTTTGATCCCTAATTAATGCATCTTATTAGCATAGCCCACAAGTCATAATATATGCTAATGTGCATTTATATTAGGGTGTGCTGCTTATGCAGTTAATGTGGCCTAAATATGTCTGTAAAATATATATATTTTTTAAAATTATTTTTCAAATCTTAAATATGCATTAAATAACATGTTTTATGTATTCTTTTTCTTGTCCTTAGGGGTTTTTTATTGCTTGGGTCTTGGTCAGTTACATAGATAAATAATGAAGATGACTCACAGCATGTCCTGGATCAAATCATAACTTAATTTGGGAGTTAAATAAATTGTAGGACTCAGCTAAAAATATCAAAATTCACAACATTTTTTGGAAGTTAACACTTTTAATATACTATTCCTGTGAAACGGAATATTTGAGCACTGTCAGAAAAAAATACTATTGCCTTTGCAGACAAAAGACGACTTGGAACACGGCACATCTGTACACACACAAATAAAAATATTAATAATTCTTTTGTAAATATACAAAAGGGCATTCAGTAAGAAAAGTGACTCTTCTTTTATAATTTTTAAGGAATTTTAGAACGAATTGATGACTCAGTTCACCAAAAAGCATTAAAAATGAGTACTTTGTAAAATAATTGTTTTACTTTCAAAAATGTTTTTAAATACAAATAAGGTGTTGGTGGGGAAAGTGCAATAGTATAAGTATAAATTAGTCCTCTTATCTACTCAAGGTATTGAATTACTAGAAATAAAATAAAGGGTTGTGTCAGGAACGGCATCAAGCTGACAAATTTACAGATGGAAGATGCCAAAAGGTGAATAACAACTACTTCTTAGATCATAATTTTTTTCTTAATTCAACAATGTATGTATTTTGGTTTTTTAGTAAACATATTGTTTACAAATTAATAACCAAAGAAATAATTATAAACCTTTTTTATATTTATTCTTTATTTCACACAGTGTAAAAAGACAGTGAACATGTTCTCACCAAAGAAACTCAAGACCCGTTTTATTAAATTTATTATCTTTTAAAGACTTTGTAAGGGTTTATTCTTTGTAGATTTGTATATTTTAGACGTTTTAAACCACATGAAAACCATTCAAACACCAGATCAGCTTCTATTAAAGCAATACTTCAGCCATAAAAAACTTAACTTACTTGCAGTCAATAATTAAATAGGTTGCATAACGACATTGAAAGCTTTTATGTAAAAGTACTCTATTACAGGGGCACTGTAAATAGGCGCATTTAGCTTTGCTGAAGTCCTGTGTAATTGTTGTCCTTTTGATGGAAGCTGTGATAAGTGTTAATTAATGTACCCCTGCAGTTACACGCCCTTCATGCAACCTTTTCTCAAGAAATCACTTAGAACTAAGTAAAGCAAAATACGCTTGCCTTTCCAGGAGAGGTAGCTGAAAGGAAGGTGACGGAGACCAAAAACACACAGATATGCTTCTTCATCTATACTCTCAAAATTGCGATTATGGGATTCTGAAAATCTCTCCAATGATATTACAAGTTTTAGTTCTATGATTTTTGTCCGACAAAGATCATATGTCTTTATGAATGTACATCATAAAGAAGAAATCACTTGTGATTTAAATTTGTGTTATAATTATGAAACCTCATGACAGAATGACTTTTGTCACTAACAGTTATTCCTTATAAAGTAGCAGACTACACTGTGCACTTAGACGAAAACAAAATGGTAATTTTGACTTCAGGATTCTAAAAAGTCTAACAAAAACAGTAGAATTGGTGACTTTGGAGACAAAGGGTATTCTCCAAACTAATTTTAAGTACAATACTCCCTGCTTACTTGTGGGGTGTAGTGACCGGAGAAATCCGCGAATACTCCAAATCCGCAAATACAGAGACACCCTCCCGTCTACCCCACCACCACCCCTACAGCCAAACAGTATTCGTTACCAATCCATATTCATCAAAAACACTTCCGATCATGCTTTGTAAAACATTTATTAAAGAACATTGGAGTAGGCCAGCACAAAAAATGTAAATTTACTATCAGTGTGGTATCAGGCCAGTGAGGTATGCACACCGCACGCAATAGGTGCCATAAGTGGCGATAAGTGGCCTCCGGTTGCACAAATGCTAAACTTTCTATTTGTAGTTTGAAGTAAAAAAATCAAATAAAGCCCTTTGTGAAATAAACCAATGGCATTTTCATTGACCAATCACTGGAGCCATTTAATGCTGGATGCCAGCCTTCTACAGTGTGGCAGAATGAGAAAAAAAGAAAAAATTTTTCTCACGACACATGACCAAACAAGACTTCCAATGGCTGCTAGCAACAAGTCGGAAGATGTGGTCATTGCACAAAAAAAAAAAAAAAAAAAAAAAAAAACACATTTGTTGCGAGTTCCATAGATCCAGATCTCTTGCGAACAGGCATACCACTGAACATTGATAAAGAGGTACAACAACTTTGATTGGAAAATACAAATATATATATACGTATACCCACACATCCACTTGTAAATAATTATTTTGTTACTCTTAATCATAAATGCACACATTAACTCTTATGCATACAGAATATGGGACATGCATGAGACCATTAAATATTAAACTTGTCAAAAATAATTTGATTGTTTGAAAGGAAATGCGAGGAAGTGATCTTTAATAAATAATTTTTTTTTTTAATTTTCTTTGCATAAATAATCATTGTCTTGTTCTTAAATTTTAATCAGTTATTCACGCTTGAGATATTTAAGTCTTTAATAAATCCATATGTATCAATAAGTCAAATTACATAATTATAGACAAACATTATTTCAGAGATTAAGTATCAAACATAATTGCATATTCCTTGTCAATGGAAAAATATATACTATATTTATAATACAGACTATACATATATACAATATATTATATTTTTATTTATAATGTAATTTTTTTTTTACAAATAGCAACATTTTTAATTAAGACGAGTTGCAATTCAGACTAAAATTATGTTTTGTTATTTTTTTACAAGAAAATATTAATACATGGCATAGAACTGCATCTTTTCGAGTCTAAATAAATCCAAAAATATAATCCAGCCAGTTTATTCGTTATTGCATCTATTCTAGCTAAAAGGAAGTGGATACAGGCTCCATTATTTGCTCTTTCTTTCTGGTCATTTGCAAGCTTCCCTTGTCTTTTCCTGAGTGATTTCATTTGCTGCAGAGTGGTTCTGAGAGGAGAATAACACCAGATGAGGCCAACTTAAAATCAAGGTTTCCCAGAATTTCCAGTACCTCTTAAGGATATTAAGTGTGGTGATGTCAAACGAGCGAGGCTCTCCTTCGTCATTGCAAATGGTAAAAAGCTGCTTGCATTTCTGTTTTAAAGCGCGCACATAGAGGCATATATATACAAACATGCACACTCAAAGGGCAAAATGAGTTGCCAATCCAGAACATGAAAACAAAAACAAAAAAAAGTCCTTTTATTTCAATCCGAGATAGCGGTTTTCTGGTAAATGGGTTTGACTAAAAGATGAGGAGATTGAAGAAAGAAGCAAAGATGATGGAGAGAAGGACAGGCCATTATTTTACAGGGGAAGAGGACAGCAGAACAACACACTGCCGAATTCTACTGAAGTGCTCTCTTGTTTGATTACCCCCTCCCCACCCCCTGCCCTCTTACTTTTCTCTTCCTGCCTACAAGCTGTGATTTGTGTGCATTCCTTTAGCTTTTTGGTTTGAACACCAGGGGGTATGAGCTTTGAGGGCAATGTGCATGCATCAGAGTATCCACAAACCAGAGAATACGCATTCAGCCCTGCCTTTAGCTTGTGCATGCTCACACAGAGGTGTGACCATGTGTCTATAAACTTATCTGTTTCCATTCATTTGGCCAAGGTGGAAACCATATTCCATCTTCAAAACACGCAGTGGCACCATCAAATGAGTCACCCCTTTCATCTGCTTCTACTGCTCTCAGTTACTCCGGTTTCTACGCCTTGCCTAATGGATTTTCAAATGCAGGTACACGATTTCTTTCAAGACTTGACAGGCATTTCCTTTGTGTTTAGGGATGAAGATCTGGCCCTGAGTGGTTCGGTGCTGATGGTGTTGTTGAAAGATTCTGCATATAGAGCAGGAGTATTTTTCCTGAACTTATTTTGAAAAGGCCAAATGTGAGGCGTGTTTATGTATATTTCTATGTGTGGCCAAACAAAGCAAATGAAATACTCTCATGTGGGCAGTTTTTGCTTTTTTTGCATTTTTGGGAGGGTTCTTCAGCACTGGATGAGATTTAAAATTTGAGCCAGATGGTGCAGCAGTGTTTTCTTTTCAGAAAGTGTTAGATGTATTCAGAATTTAAATAAAAGGAATAAAACAGCAAACAATTAACAAAGTTGTCTTTTTATGGCAAATTCTGCAGTTTATTTTTGACAAAACAGAAGACCTGACACTAACCAGCTGAGAACCATGAATGAAAACACAAGCAGCTGTGGATGATTACATCAGAAACTACTTTGACATGAACAGAAAACAAAAGCATGACTTCAACTAGAAAAGTCAAACTAAACTAAGAAACTGGAAAGAAGCGGTAGCTTAATGTCCCCTAACGACTATTTTTTAAATAAAAAAAAAAAAACATTCAGAGTAGTGCTTTATTTATGATTATGACGTTTTAAGCCAAAATCCCACAACATGTGTCTTAAAAAGCCATTTTCTATTTTGATCTTAAGTCTCTGTTTCCAAAATCTCCTCTGAGGGGGCGTGGCTTTTGGTGCTGAGCAGCCCTGCCCCCCATCTCCCCATCTGATTATTATATGTGTCTCACTAGCGTAAATCTTCACCGCTGCTACATAAAAATGTCAAGCAAATGCTGGAAAATCTCTACAAGACTTCGGGAACCTTCTTGATTTGTCCACAGAAATGTGACGGTACTAAATGGGAAGATGCCATCTTCTCTTTTTTTAATCTGAACTAGGCATCGGGCCAGATGAGGGATTTTGTACATGTGCAGCAGAGCTGTTGTGACGTAACTAGGCTCATTAATTCAAACAGAACCTGTCTGCTACAGTTTGATTGACAGCAATTTAAATGGAGAAATACTCAGAAATAAGGAAGAAAATGATTTCTTATTACATTTGCTCTCTTTCATAAGAAAAATGCCACACAAACATATAAAAAAACTAAAAAAACAGGATTTTCAACTTTAAAACTGATTTTTTTTTTTAAATGGCTCAAAAATGCACTGTAAAATCATTCTTTTTCTTTGGTAAATTATTGTAATTGTATTGCTAAATTAAACTAGTATTTCATTTAGTCTTTTCTAACAACTGATTGAGTTTCTTTCACACCACAAGCAAAAAGTTTTTGCTGTAGAATATGTGCAGACGTGCCATCACTGCCATCATGGCTGCATTTTAGCATGTAGTCTTTCTGGTCAGCTTAAGATAAGATGTAACAAGCTGACTCGACGTGTCAAACCCATGTTCTTACCTCAAAGTAACCGGCTCGGATTCCAGCTGCCCTCTGCAAACCGAAATGGCAACACTTTCTAATTAACTGGGGAGCTGTGACAGCCTGGTGCCACCTACATTTGGTCCCCACTTGATACAAGTACCATGTCCCGAGGGTTCCTGTCAGCCTCGGTGCCGTGCAAATGGCATGACATGTCCCTTCATGTCTCCATTCATCTCTCTTTCTCCGTCTTTCCTTGACAACTGCTTTCTTCTAATCACGTTCAAGAAGGAAAAAAGAAGACTGTGTTTGGCTGAAGGGAGGATCTGCACTGTATGGATGCAATGAGAGGAAAGAAGAGTGTACAAAAGAGTGATCAAGTGGGCAAAGCAGAGACGAAACAAAAGGAGATGTTCAAAAGGCCTCATCTCTGGCCCTCAGAACAGTTGTTATCAGTCTGGTTTGTGTTATGATGTCTTCCTGAACCAGCTCTGAGTTTGCAACCATCCCCTCTATACTTACTGGAGCATCATCTGCAGCTTCACTTACATGCACAGAATCTGGCATTGAAAGTCTTTAAAAAAAACTGGAGCGGATGTATCGCTAAGAATCCAGTAAATTAAAAAATTTAAAAAAAACATGCCACAAATGAAATAACAACCCAAAACATTTCCATTAATCCTCCAGATGAGACCTAAGTAAGCAACTCAAAAAAACTGTACAATAATTTTAAGAGCATGAAGGATAAGGAAATTGATGTACCATTTTTTCAGCTGTCAAACAGATGCTTGTGAATGTTTAATATCTTTTCAGTTTCAGAAACCTGAAATTACCTAATGACTGAACTAATTGGACAACAATAATAATACATTTTTCACTGAAATTACTTAACCGACAATTGAGAAACTTCCACTAAATTTAACTACCATTTGAATAACACTGGTTTCAACATCTGAAATTCTATGTTTGCATCCAAAAACTCAAATTTAGTCTGTTAAAATGATTAACTAAATTTTGGCTGAAAAATATATCTAACAATATCCAATGTATGCAGAATCAATACCATAGTTTCTGACAGGTTATCAACTGCCTGACATGTTGGCAAAAACTGAATCCAGAAGAGAAATGTTATATTTCTGTTTCAGCGTTCTGAAAATTATTATTAAACTCAGAATTTAATTAGAACGTGTTCCAAAGGCAAATGATGTGTTATATGATTTTTTAAATAGTCTGCAAATGACACTCAGTATAATTTTTAAGTAAATACCACAACGGAGACCATCGTAGCTAGACGGGGCGAATTCAGTAGTTCTGTGGCCAATAACTTGCTCGGCTGTGTTTTCAGTGGGGAGTCTATGCAAACGCGGGTAGAGCAGAATTTCGGACTTATGTTTTCGTGGACTTTTCATCAGTTCGTGTTTGAAGACATGCCACCAACACTAAAACCTGCGGTGTGACGACATCAAGGGTTCGCCGTCGAATATAATGATCAGGAAATGAAATCTGTTGCAAAAAGTACACTGTCTGCAAGATTTGCTTCATCTCTATATTATACAATGTGGGGAAAGACGTCCAAAATGCCCGCCCACCTCTGACGTCATCACCCAGTCCTGTCACCGTCTTAAAGTTAAACAACTAAGCAGGTAACACAATAAAACATCCCAGATATATTTCAGAAGACTTGCAGTGTTACAAATATCTGACGCCATCAGAGTGTTTATTGCTTAACCTCTGCAGTCTTTTGTCAATAATGAGTGCTATTGTCATTTAATGAAAACAGTTGACCCACAATATAATGTACCAGTATGTCCATATTTCACAGAAAAATCTATATTTACCTGTGCTTTATGAACAAGTGCGCAAAGAGATTGAAGATGACTTAGTAAAAAAGCACAACTTTCCACGTACAGCTGGACTTCACGGGCAACAGAGAACTAAATCTCTGTAAATGTTCTTTTATGACGGTCCTCACAGTGGCAAATTAGGAGTGCAGTACAGCAGAATGTCAAGACTTAAGAGCACAACTTAGATTGATGGAGTTTATTATATTCATGTTTCAGATTCATAATCTGTGGAATAATAGGATTTCAGTTTTTTTTTAATTATTCAACACGTCTCGAACCGTGAGCAAACTGTATAGTTGTATCCCTAATGTCTTTCATCATGAGAGAATGGAAAAAAAAATTAATTTGTTAAAATCACAAAAAAACACAATTCTCATTGGAGTCGGCTTTTAAAAAACAGCTGATAGTAATTCATTATTTTTTTTAATTACTTAAATCAGATTGACTCTGTGTTGACTTGATGTGGATCTATTTGGAGCCAGACAGCAAGGTGAAAAGTGTCAGTACTAAAAATGGTTTAAAACGTCGGAAATCCGAAAGAAAACAGCCATTTGTAAAGTCTGCTCTGTGTTAAGTCAAGATTTAGTGAACCGATTGTGATTGTCAGTGTTTTACCTTGTCACCCTTTTCTCCAACTACTTCTAAAGATGAACTCAAGAATCTAAAAGTGAGTGCAACACTCCAAGTTCAGTGTTTGAATTCAACCTTTGGCTGTCCTTTAAACACTAGACAACCTGTAATTCTTTCCGTTTTTGTGACAGAGCAAACTGACACTGCAACTTAAATTTAGCAGAAACCCGTTTGTCATTTTCCTGACAGTTGACTCTTGAAGTCCCTTCAATTACCTCGCTAAACCGGGATTTACAAAAAGACATTTGTCACAAAAGTGCTTCCAGAGCAGGAGCGTTTTAGCCTGATTTACTAAATCTCTGTGCTGCACCGCAGGATCCGTCCAGCAGTTTGAGGTGCATCACAATCAGCCTAATTAGAAAGGTGTTTGCACAACATTATGACACAAACCGTTGTGTCAGTGGATAGAACCCCCCAACAGCATGATGCCACCTAAAAAGCATCTGAAGGATGAGTGTAATAGTTAAGATAGAGAGGAAGGCTTTTACATGTCAGAGATAAGAAAAAATTAAGATGGAGGAGAGAGAAACACTGCAAAAGACGAGAGAAAGGGAGATTAAAGAAGAGAGGCACTCGCAGTGTGTGGTAAGTCACAGTCATCGCTTGTCAGCCACCCCTGGTGAGTACACCTCACACGGAGCCACAGAGACAGGCATTAACTCTCCGCTCAGCTCAAATGATTCATTTGCAAAGAAGAAAGAAAACATGCAGTAAACAGCAGTAAACGATCACAGCTCCTTTTAATAGGTGTACCTCTTAAAAAAAAACATGCTGCAAAAGAAGATTTGGAATGTAATATAAGCAGGTAGGTACAAATATTAAAGAAGTTGGAAATAAATGAAAGGTAGTTAAACTTAAATTTTAAATGAGTGGTTATACTAACGCGTTTGTCTTCTACATCCAGAAAAGATAGGGAAAATAAGGGATAGAAAAAACTCAAATTAACTGCTTGCTTTCCCATTTAGCTTATAAATTTGATAAAAATAAAAGCTTTTCAAAAGTGTTTCCTACAAACAGTCACTTTAGTGAACACCCAATAAAGCAGGCCACACCCCACTCAGTAACTGTCTTTCCATTAAACATTCATGCAAAACTTTATCGAAATTCTAAAAATGTAAAAGAAAAACACAATTTTGCGATCAATCAAATCGTAATTATGTGAAAAAACACAAATTAACTCCTGCGATAAGTCGTTCAAAAATACGTCGATGACACTAGCGCTCATCTTCTATCAAAGGAGATGTTGGCGTCTTATTTAGGCCATGGAGCGGCAAACTATGCGGGAGAGGCCACGGATGAAGCGATTCTGGGAAATTATAGTTTTGTGAGATACAGTATTCCCCTGCTTATTTGTGTTTCATTATTCACGGTTTTACAAATTCACTGATTTTTTTTTTCACTCACATGACTTCTCGGTTTGTCACAAAAACTCAGACAACTCGAGATGCTTGTTTGAAAATTTTGCATCTGAAGGAAGTGCTGAGATGTATCGGAAGAGCATAGCACCCCATCGGCCACTCCCTCCTCCTCTCTCCATGCCCCTGCATGGAGAAATGGCATCAGCTGACTCAAAAGCGGACAAAAAGAATCCTGATGTGCTGAGAAAAATAATTGCGGAAAATAATTACCATCAGGGGCAGGTGTTAATTATGGATGAAACCAGCCTCTTCTGAAAGAAGATTCCCTCTTTAATGAAGGAGGAAGCACACACTCCACAGAGAGAGAGAGTGACACTCTTCAAGTCTTTTGAATTTGAAAATTTGAAAAAAAAAAAGAACAATTTATGTTGAGCAATACTTCAATGTTCTTTAATAAATGTTTACAAATCATGATCCGAAGTATTTTTGATGAGTATGGAATGGTGGGGACATTCTTTCGCCCCAGGGGTGTTCGCATTTAGGGTATTCGCGGATGTCCCCCCCAAATAAAGTGGATATTTTAGTTTCGATACACCTCAAAAACTACTTCCTCCAAGTGCAAAAACGTTTTTTCTTTTTTTAGAAATGCACGTTTTTTTGTAAATAGCCGTGCTTCCATAGGCAAATTTATTATTCCAAATCCAATTTGCGAAAATTCATAGTGAATGAAAATTCAGCAAGTGTCCCCCACTCATAACCTTATTGGAAATTGGACTCCTGTTTCTTCTTTTTACTGTTCTTTACTCATAAACTTCTATACATTTACTCATACACCTTTAATTATAAAATGCATATTTGCTCATTGATGCCTTATATATTGCTATACCTCTACATATTTATATATATATAGGCCTCTAATTAGAAGATTGCTGGTTCGAAGAATCCCACCTTGCCCAAACCATGTCTCGAAATGTCCTTGGGCAAGACGTTGAACCCCACACGACTCTGGTGGAAGGTTGGTGCCAATGTTCGGCAGCAGAGCCGCCTGTGTGCATGTGTGAATGGGACTGTGACTGTAAAGCGCTTTGGGCTTTTGATGAAGATAGAAAGTACTATGTACAAGTATGCACCATATACCATACCTCCCAGTCTTCAACTGGAATTATGCACTATGTTACTTCATTGTCAATTTCTTGTATTGTATTCATGGTAATAAATGACGAACAGATTTGACAATGAGGACTCTTAGTTATTGTTGATGCATATAACATCTCCGGAGTAGTTTGGAATTGTAATACTTTTAAATATTTTGTGCTTTACTGCCTCCTTAGAAGACCCAAAGCGCTATACAGTCACAGCCCCCTTCACCCATCCATACCCATTCACACACTCATGGCAGTTCTAACACTAGAAACCACCTAAGAGCAATTTGGGGTTCAGTGTTCTGCCCTCGACACTTTGACACTTGGGCGGAATTGAACCTGTGATACCAGCATATATGAACAGAAGAAAGACATGACTCATATGGGTCATTTGGACGTCATCTCTCAAGAAGGAATGATGAAAAAGATGCCAGGGAACTACAAAAAGTTAATAAAATTGCTGAATAAATAATTTAATTGTAACTGGCAGCAATCACGCAAAGTCAGTGTGGTCAAATTTGCAGCAAAAGAAAGCATTTATCCTTTAAAAATTACATTAAACTAGATTTCTAATCACTTGATTTCAACTGAAGCAAGTTTGATCAGTTACACAGCATTTTAGTAACAAATATTCTGTATTTTCAAAAGTTTGTCGAAATTAATTGAAGAGTTGACAATCAATCTATCTTCTGGTTAAGACACATTGGTTTTATTAGAGCCTTGGAGTGAGTTTACAGGAGTCAACCCCTGTGGGTGAAAGGTCAAACTAGAAGATCGAACTTCTCTCTGAGGGGTTTTAATGTTATCAAAGACAAAAACATACACAGCGGAGGGCGAACAGAGAAGGTTTTCTTCACCTGTTATTGGAAGAGGCACACAAGCCCGGGGTGAGGCACTCAATGAATAGATCCTTATTGATTTCATCTAAACGGCCTGTACTGTAGGGCCAATTCAACCTCTCAAACTGCCTCCACAGCAACTGACCCCTTCCATAAGCACATCACATAAACCAATACACACTTCCAATCTTCAGTCCATCTCATGTACATACACATGCCACAAAACCTCTCCCTGCCACTCCAAGCTCTCCTCCATGACCTGACGAAGTAGGGTGAGGCTCTTCACAAATCTAGCAACGGTGGTGAGCAAAGCCCCCCTCATTGATCGGTTGACAGCACCCAAAGGTCAACAAGGCAGCATTCTCAGCTGGCTGAATGGATCACATCAGGTCCCATTGGCAAGCAATGATCTGGTGAAAAAGTACTGAGCACTTGAGTGAAAAGACATCAGAAATAAACAGTTTCAAGTACTGGACTGTTGACTTTTTTTTTATTTTTTAGGTTTTTTGCTAAACAGTTTAAATTTGACCAACTCTTTCAGTTAATAAGGAACAATAAGTTACTAAAAGTACTTTTTTATTAAGATTTTGATGAGCGTTGTCTAACGTGACATTTTAGCATAAATTAAGATTTCATGGCTTCCCAAGACGTGTTCGTCTCTTTGTGAATACATGCAAGAACATCGGTGCATTGTGTGTGTGTAGTTAGCATGTATGTGTGTCACTAGGGTAATTAGGAATAGGAGAGAAGAAGAGATCAAAGGAGACATTTTACACTCTTCATTTTAGCTCCATATGAGAATGTTTCTGCACGTGTGCGTGTGTGTATGTGTGTCTATCTGCATGCGTGTAAATGCATGTGCGTCTCCTTGTGTGATGATCTCCCCCAAGCTTTGATGCTGTAAGCTCTGCCGGTTAATGTACTACGGATAAAAATACTACACCATGTAATCTGGCATTTATCCCTCGAGAGTAGAAGCCCAAAATGTGACACATGTCAGGAGCGAGGAGGAAAGGAAAAGAAGAAGAGGAGCAAGTACAAGAAGGGGGAGAAGAGGAGCTACAATGGAGGTATGAGACTAAGAGGTTGTGCTTCTTCTTCTACTACTCTGAGATTACTCAGAGGTTGTCAGTGGTTTTGGTATGTGCAGAGCAATTCCACCTAATTATTAGAAATTAATTCAGCACAGGCAAAGACAAAAGAAAGACAGATAATGTTCCACGGAGATGAATTTCAAACACATTTTCAGAGTTTTGGTTACAGCAGCAGAATAAAGAAAATTGATGAATACATAAAAAAATTAAAATAAAGGCATTATGTCTTTTTCAATAAAAAAATATGTTTGCAAAGTTAGTAAATGGGCTACACAGTCAATTATTATTATTATTATTTATTTTTAAAATTTGTATTTTGTAATGTAATTAGTGTGGTATAATAATTTATTTAGATACATTGAGTTGAAACATTAAAATTGTTCATTGCTTTAGTTTTTTTTTTTTGGTAAACTATTTCAAGTCTCTCAATTACAGCATGTACTGTAGGGCCAATTCAACCTCAAAACAGAACAGAACAAAATACATCTTTGCTAGTTTGAGACAATGGAAGGATGCAGTTCATTTAAACCAGCATGAGAGTTCTGGAAAATAAGTTTTTCTGGAGAATACGTTATTCTTTTAACCTTTTGAAAACCCACTCCAATAAGAAGGGTGTTTTTTACATGTTCTTTTATAGAGTTAGCTCAAATATTAGCTTGGGTCTTAAGAAGTTAAAGTTTTACATGTGGTTCAAAATGATTCAGAAAAAGTCATAAAAGTTGTTTTTTTTAATTTTTCCAACGTCATAGTCCAAGAAAAAAGAGCCTGAAATACAAAAAGCCCCTAACACCAAAAAGCTGTTTTGTATAGACTGGCAGCTGTGATACAGTACACTGTAAAAAGATCAATTAACAGAAGTTCTGTAATTTGTTACATTTCAAATAACTTTGTATCACATTAAAATATTTGATAAATTTAATAAATAACAAATTACAGGAATGTTGTCAATTGAGCCAATGTTTCACTTTTTACAGTGTATTTAGTCAAAAGCACCAAGATTTATCAGTAGGTTCAAAGAAACTGAGTACATTCAGGCCAAGGTGTGTATTCCAGAAGATTTACAACTATCCAGGTTTTCATAGATAAGAACTGACCTTTTGACACATCCGGCAGGGAGTCACCACAGCGAATCAGCTTTCACTGATTTGCACAGGTGTCTTTTTCACTTCTTGGCACAACCCTGTATATCAGGGGTGTCAAACTGAATTGCACAGGGGGCCAAAATCCTAAATACACAGTAAGTCACGGGCCGAACAAGACAAATATTCATCGATGTATAAAACAACAAATCTGCCAAAACTTTTAAACATAAATTTTTCCGTATAAATATGTATAAAAACAGACGGCAATATTATTCCATAATAAATCAACCTATACTTTAAATAGCTTTCAACCTTTTGCTCTCCATAAAATAAATATTCTGTAAAAATTGGGATGTTACGAGATAATATCGAGCTGTTAATAATAGTAATAATAGGAAATAGTTTGGAGGGCCTTATATGATTACCCTCAGGGCAGGATCTGGTCCCCAGGCCTTGACTTTGACACATGTGCTGTATAGTATCCAGGCTGTATACAACCATTACACAAGAGACCTCAGACCGTTCATTCTCAACTAAAAGACAAAGACACTAATTTGAAGACCAAAATGTACATATTCTTGACAGAAAAGATAGTTTGAAAGAATACATGTTCAAAACTTGTCCATCAACAGAAGGGGAGACCTCAGTCACAAGTTTTACCCTATTTACCATGCTACCCTTTCATTAGCTCCAAAGAAGACCAAAGCTCCAAACACCCAAACCTTTTGATGAGGCTATGGACATTACAAGATGAAAAGGAGTATACTCCAATCTCTTTTCTTTGTTTCCTTTTCACGATCCATCCATTTGCAGGAATGGGGGTGTCCCACCTAGAGAATATAAATGTGGACTGAATCCTGGAGTGGTCAGACTGATAAACCACTTGGATGAGCAACGAAACGTATCAAGAAAGAGGATTGTAAATCCAGTTGCTATGACTCAAGACAGCACTACCAGGATGAACCAGAACCTTCAACGACTCAATTCTCCTACAGCTTTTTTGAACTGGTTTCACAAGGTGGTGAGAAATGTGAGACAGCTTTCTCAGGGTTTTGTAGCCTTCTTTTATTTGTGGATGCTCCGTTGAAGGATCACGCCGGCAAATCATCTGCCTCCACCAAAACTCTCATCCTTTGAATCTTGTTTTCTGGCATCTACCATCTTCATGATGTCTTTCCCCATATCTGTGAATCTTATCTTTGTGTTTTCCCTTGACAGCATCCTTTTGATGCCACATTTACTGTTCCGGTTACAAATATGTAACAATCATCTCAATCTTGCCCCCTTTCCTCTTTTATCACAACCCCTCTGGTGCATTTAAAGGGTAATTGGAGACCAGAAAAAAAAAAAAAAGAAATCTGAATTCAGGCATAGAGCCAGGGTTGTTTTCCTTCCTCAAAACCTCAGACTACATTTTTAAAATGTATTTTCCAATTACAACATACAGACAAAAATAAGCGTGCTTGTTGGTTGAGGGAAAATTGTTACGTTTAACCTGCCAGCAGAATGTCTATGTTTGGTTTTGACTCTAGAAACTGACAAAAGACCGGATCCAGATAACCAGAGAGGTCTAGTTGGTATCTAATAGGTGAGGAGGTCAATCATGTCTGTGCTAATATTTGCTCACAATTTTTTGCAACACTTATCCAGTGTATCTGAGCACCAATTTATAGTAATTATAAATAAGAAAATATTTTCTTATTTAGTATTCCTTTCTTTTTGCATATTCCACTTAAAGTCCAGTGAGATCACGTCCTTAACAAAAATTTCCATAGACAGGTTACAACTGCACAATAATTTGCTAAGTGAAAGTAGCCTTTTCCGTTGCTGCTCCACTTTCCTGAAATAATATTCAAAACTCTCTATTTTCCCTTGAATATCTTTAAAGCTTTAAAAGAAATATGCATGTCACTGACCTGACTGTGTTACTCTTGAGTAGCCTTTTATTAATGGTCATACTGGTCACTTGTATCTTATTATTTTAACTGTATTTATATTGTTGTGATGATCCTTTTTTCCCAGATCTTCCTTGATAAAGAGATCTGATCTAAATGGGATTCCCTGGTAAAATAAAGATTAAATTTAATTTAAAAAAAATTCTGTTTTAAACCAAAGATTGTAAACAAAGACTTTCTGTCATTAACCAGGAATTATGACACAATCTGATAACTAAACAAAGAATAAAGGAAGTCCTTTTGCCATTGTTGTCAGTTCACTTACTCAAACTTTATACTTTGCTGAGAAATTTTGAACATCTGTTAATGTCAGGTACAACAATTTATTTGTTACTTTGGTACGGTTTGAGACAGTGTGAGAATCACTGTGTCACATTAAAAGGGATTTTAGTGAGCCTGAACTTATCCAAACACATTTCAATGAGTTGCTGTGTGACATCCTTGCTACTCTATTCTGCTTACATCCCATTGTGTCTGGCTCTAATGGCTGTTTTGGTCTAGTTGTTCCACTCCTAGTACGGATCGTATTCAGACTGAGGAAACAAACTGAGACCATCTCAAAAGACGGGTCCAAAAACAGATTCTGGTCCCAGACCGTATCCGCTTCGATGTATTCAGACTGAATATTTTGATCAGATTATGTACCTATGTATATATGTATAAATGTATATATGAGAAGATATAGCAAACTTTAAAAACTATTCATTTATGTGTGCATGTGTGTGCACCTTTGTGTCTGACAGACTGATGACCTGGACACAATGCACCTAACTTTTTCCCACCTAGTGCTTCCAGAAGCAGCCTAAAGGACAAGAAAAGCAGTTAATTAAATAAGGCATGGTGACATTTTTTAGGGTTATTGCCTGATTTTGATTTTACATAATAGGCCAGAGAGTGCAGCTGCATGAATGTCAAAAGAGGAGTAACCTCTTATCTTAAACAACATTTGCTTGGAGAAGATTTCAAGAAATTCTGTAGCACTATTTGGCAAAGTTGGTGAGTGTGGGCTGGTATTGATTTTTTTTTCACTTAAACCTATTCTCAGATTTTTCCGAGTAACCTCAAAGGCACGAAGGCAGGACAAAGTGAAGATAACTGCATTGCAGCATCTTTATTCAGCTGCACTACAGTGACATCAACTAAAGTAATAATTGGAAGAGGAGATTGTAAGAAAAAAAGAAGACCTCTTTGACATATTCCAGTTTAGTAAGTTAGGTTTAACATGTACTGTAGCTTGTAACCACAAATATTCAATAAGCTTTTATAAAAATGAGTCAGTGAGGGCACATGAATGGGAAAGTTTCATTTTTTACTTTCAAGCATTTTCACCATTTTGCATCTGTTGGGTGAAAGATGTGGAATGCAAACTCTGTATATGCATATATATCAAAAAACAGATTTTGCCGGGCCATTTGGGCAATGAAAAGCAGGTGGAGTGCAGAGTAAGGTTTGAAGAGGTGTGTGCACTTACACACGACACATACACACACACGCACACACACACAAAGCACTTTGTTCCCCCGGGTAGCCGTCAGAACCACTCTGATTTTGAATTAGCTCTGATTGGCTGTCATTGCCGTGTGTCCCACACAGCTGAGACCATTCAAAACCACACACACACACAGAAACACACACGTTTATGGTCTGGGCATCATGTTTCACTAAACTGCTGAGCTCTCTAGGCTGTAACTAGGGCTGTTTTAAGAGCTGTGGTTGAGTATGAATGTGCACGTGTCAGTCTGTGTGTACATCTGTGCATGTTTGTGTTTAACTGTGAAGAATTTGTGTATGTAATTTATTCAGGTTTTCGAATGGTGAGGGTTCATATGGACGTGTTGTTAAGTCTGTTGTGAACCTGGGATTTTTCAGGAGGGCTACAAACACATTTTTCTACATACAAAAGTGCAACAAGTTACATTTTTATGCATTTTCATTTTACTTAAAATACAAAGTAATTCCCTTTTTTAAATTGTATTATACATATTAAATGTTCTAATGTGAAACAAGACCGTCATGAATCAATCAAATAATCAAAAAGGCCAAAAACTACATTCTTTTTAATTTACTGATTAAAAATGTGGAATAATTTCAAACTATAATGTTTTAAACAGATTTTTTAATCTTAAATTATGATTTTTTATTTATATTACTTTTTTTATATATACATATATAATATGTATTGTATAATTGTTTGCATATAATATTAGCATTATAAGTACGTGCACCAGGAAGGAGGGAAGGTATATTTATTTAATTTCAACTATGGACAAGGCAGAAAAGAAATGTGTTTTTATTATATCTGAAACAAAACAACAAAACATAATGCAGATTATCGCACATAAGGACATCATCATTAATGGTGAGGAAAATGGATTTCTGTGTAAATGCTGAACAGATGTGTGTGCTGCTGGGTCACACAGTCTTTCTTGAAAGTGGCCATAAAAGGCACAGATCTATAATTTTGTAAGCTGTTGTACTGATATGTGGGTGGTTTATTATCACAACTCCACATTGTATTTTTGTCACAGCTTCCAGTCATTTATTTTGCTTCACAGAATTGGACCTGCATGGAGAAAAAAACAGCTGGTTCTTTGGAAAGAAGTAGAGCTAACTATCAAAATGTAAAAATTGAAAAATGCTGTATAAGTTACCTTTATTTGTACCTTATTTGCAACACAAGCAAGCTCAATAAGAAAAAAAGCATCAAAATTAAATAAAAATGTTATTTCAACGGGTGCCACGGTGTTAGCAAAGATTAAAACCCAACACGGTTTTGGCAGCCTTGCTTCAAAAATTTTTTGTCGGCTGCCGATCCAACACTTTGGCCTCTCTCCATCAAAAAATACGAATGTTTCTCTCCACGCGTGTTCTCAAGCTCCACTGGTGGAAGTAACAAGAACTTAAAGTATAAAGGACGTGCAGTAAAAGCCGTCTCAAAAACGTTCAGCCTAAAGCTGGATTTAATTTATAAAGGCTTTGGGATCGGGTTGCGGCATGAACAACAGTCCATTTATCTTCAAGTGTGGTCAAAAAAAGAGGACAAAGTATGTCAGATAGAAAACACACGTGTGCTGCAACATGCAGGCATGCAGATGGAACAGACTTTCACACCCCCTGTATGTGTGGGTTTTTGCAGAAATCAATAGAAAGTCTATGAATATTTGCCTTTAAGATATATAAAGATAAGTATAATTTAGTGCAATAAAATAAATAAAAACTATTTCATTAATCTAGTTTGCATGCTGCAAAAAGAAAGTGTCAAAATGTAGATTTGTGTGTGACTGCATGTAAAAAGAATCTAAATTGTGATACGTCATCGCCTCCTAGTGGCAAAAAAAATGTGTGCGAATAATTTGTATTGTGTTTTATAATTTTATTCTATGATAAAACAAATTATTTTACATGTAATTACATATATGAGTAATTTTTTGCTTGTATCAAAAAGATGAGATGTTGAAGAACGTAATGGCTTGATTTTAGACTTGAGGGAACCTATCATTGGAGTAAACTGAACACCTATTAGTAAAATGTTCTCACAACAATAGCTGCACACAGAATCACAATACTTGTTTTGTTACAGGTGTAATAAGTAAAAGAAAGTTTTGATGGAATTATCAATAAATAATAACAAAAAAATATATACATTTTCAGTGTAATAATATTCTAAATATCTTTTTTAGAAAGATACTTTTTGTCTTGTTACATTGTTAGAAATCAGATCAGGATAAAACTATCAACTTTTTATGAAAATATATTAGACATTAATACATTAAAGTTTTTGAAAAGGAGAATAAACTTTAATTCTTTTTTTTTTTTTTAAGATACAAATAAATGAATAAAGGTACAGCTTGGAGTTTTGTTCTATTTGGGGTATAAAATTGTAAAGATTTCATCCCTATAACAGGGGTCTGCAACCGTCAACACTTAAAGAGCCAATCGGGTCCTTTTCTTACTGACCACAATCCAGAAGGAGCCATAAACTCTTCTTTAACAATAATAAGACGCTAATTTGTTTTAATGCCACTGCAGCTATATATTATAAACCTGCTTTTATTTTTTAATTACTTAAACAAAAATATTTAGAAAAAATTGTAGTTTAAAAAAAATGACAGTTTATAACTTTTGTCGAAAGTTTGCATCACATCTTTTCAAAATAAAAGACACCTTGTAACATGCTTCATGGTCTTAATGCAGCAAATCTTGGTAGAGTCATGTCAGCAGTGAATACAAAAAAAAAAAATCACATTTTATTTTATCATCGTTGGTGCATCTCGAACAGTCATTCACAAATCAGAACTAAGTGAACCATTCTGTATTTTTTAAGGCCATGAAGAATACTCAAAAATCCTTTAATTTTTCAACAATAGGAAATTTCCCTTATAATGTTTCCTAAGTATGATTTTTACATTTTCTTTAACCATCATAGACAGCAAGGCCAGGTGGGCCCTATATGGGCAGAAAATGTGGGCCCTGAATAGGTTTGTCCACAGTTTCCATTGTGTCCCCACCAGTGTTTGCCCACATTAGCAAGAGTGTGCACTCAGTGGGGTGGCTCGCTACACTAGCCAGCCACCCAGTGGACAGTGGAGCCTGTTAGCTTTATACAGCAGAGCTCGCTACAACGGAGCTCGCTAGCTTGCTACAGGGAACTTCGCTGGCTTGCCACAGTGGAGCTCGATACAGCAGACATGCTAGCTCAATACAGCATAGCTTGCTAGCTTGCTACGCCGTCCACTAGGAGGCTGGCTAGCATAGCGAGTCAACCCACTGAGTGCCTACCGAAACTAATCTGGGCAAACACAGGTGGGGCCACCACAGAAACTGTGAACAAACCAAATTGGGACCCACATTTTCTGCCCATTTTTAAACCTTTTGGGCCCCACTTGGCCTTGCTGGTTGGGATGAGAGTCACAATGGAGGGGTCAAAGAGCCACATTTTGTTTTCAGAGCCACAGGTTGCCGACCCCTGTCCTATGACAACATTTTTGGACTATAAATAAAAAGTTAGTAAATGGTAAAACTCCATTCTTTCATGCATTCATCCATCTTTTACTTGTCTTTAAAATATCTAAAAAATGTCATGAAACCAGATTTCTTGGACTCTCGCAGGGATTTTATAGGTTCTGCAGCAAATCTTTACCTCCGTCTTTATCTCACTGCTGAACAGCTGGCATAGACTAAGTACACCTGCAATGGAGAAGCACACAATATTGATTGCAGCTGCACTTTTTAACTGTTTATTTTCAGTTATTTCAGCTTTTGAATCAGATTTTACTGATTCATACATTTTTTTTAGCAGATATTTTTTATGACAGATGCCCATCCACAACCCTGCACTTTTGTCCAGGCTGGGGACCTGCACTGGGAGACCCAGACTTGAGGTTACAGCTCATTTTGCACCATAGAGTCAAACCCTGATTTTCCCTGTGCTGGTCCCCAGCCCGCATAAAATACAGGGCAAGGTTTTGTCAGGAAGTGAATCCAGCATAAACTCAGCCAAAACCACCAAATCCCAACATTTTTAGTTATTTTAGGAGGTGTTTGCCTTTTTAATTTTTTTTTTTTTTGCAACATGCTAGATGAAATTATCATGAAATGACCAAGAACTACAAAGTTTTTGAGTGTTTTCTCACATTCGACATCTAAAAACAACAGCCAAAATCCCAGAAATCGATATGTTCTTTGGGATTTGTGTTGTTTTCCTCTCTAGTTTTTGCAGGTTTTCCTCATTTGCAGTCCGCATATTGTCATCCTGAAAGTGTTTGTTCAAAAACAGTGGAACAGTGAAGAACTTGTCCACACATGCTAGGGGTGTTTCCATCAGGTCTGGCAGCTTTTTTCATCCTCGTCGTTTATGTTTCTCAGGTGTTTATTTCGGTGCAGTGAGATTATAGGAGACAGTGGTCTGTGGGTCAGGTCAGTTTAAGTTGGATGTTTTTTTTTTTTTTTTTCCCTTCTCAAAATGTTTAAAAGCCATGTTTGCTGTGTTTACTTTTGGTGTTTGTGTAGGCGGAGGGCAGCTCCAATTTATGTCTTTGAAATCTGCTTTGCAGCTTTGGTACTTCAGACTGGGCCAGGCTGAGTTGGATCTCCTTTCATGAACTGAAGAGAGGTCACAAATTCCACAGACAGTTTAACAGTTTTAAAAAAATACTGAACTTTTAGGGATGAAGTGAACATTCTGACTCCTGGGAACAGACAGTCTGTTCCAGACGTCTCCATTTGTGTTTTCTTCAGTCAGCAACAATGTGAGATTTTTTTTTTTTCATTCTTTTTGATTCTCACTGTAATGTGATATGAGCACTAAAAGTGCATAAAGGTCTAGTACACACTGTTTTGTACCTTTGTGACTTCTGATCAGCCAGAAAAACCAAAACAAAACTCTGGCTAAATGTTCAGTAATAATGCAGCAGCTTTTTTTCTATCAGTAATGTCAATTTGCCTAAATTTACCATTCAAATGTTTCCTCAGTTATGTAAAATAAACTCTACACAGATAATCTATTTCAGTGTCACTCCAAATAAGAAATTTCCTTTGGGGGAAATGCTCCGTCCTTTTTCGCTTTTGGAGTTTATCAGGTTTTTCCTTCCTGTTGTAGAGTTCGCACAACAGATCACGTCACCATAAAAACTTCAGGGTAGATGAACATACAAAACTTGGTCAATCCTGTGAAATAAAAATTAATATTAATAAATAAGTAAATATTTTGAAAAGTCTCACAAAAACAACACAAAAAAGTACAACGGTGAGATGGCTCCAGGCAGGTATGATTTCTTCCTTTCCTTTATCAGATATCCAGCCATTATGAATCTGATGAGAATATGCAACATATGAAGGCTTTATAATAACAAAATTGACTGTTCATTTAAGAATGAATGTTTTTGATGTCATGTTTCATTTTTTTTAGTATGATTTATCCAATTATTACTTTATTAAATTGGGGAAATTCCAAATATGTGAACAGTAATAATGTGAATGGTCAAATTCACCACCATATATGAATCTATTTTATCTGGAGCTTAAATCACAAGATAAAACATGCTAAATCTGAATTCTTCAACAACATTTAATGTTTTAAAGGAACTGCATATTTTTTTATTATTTAAATGTGTACGTATATATACACATATATAAATTCAAAATTAATTTTATCTATATAGGACCTTTCATGTTAAAAGAAACAATTCAAATTGCTGTACACAAAAACAATAAAATAACCTCTCATAATAACAAACACAGAAACAAACAAATAAAATAGAATAAGAAAAGCTAATGTATTACCCTTTAAAGTAACCTGACAGCACTGTCCACCCTGTCCTTCTGTTGGCTGAGCTGTCAGCCCAATGAGGCAAATTGAATTTGTGATATTGGGCTATATAAATAAAATTGAATTGAATTGAATTGAAGCATCCAAAAAACACGAGTATGTCCCGTTCTTTCCCAGCATCCCCTGCTCAAAAGTCCTCAACCACTGGGCCCAACGGTCCCAACTGGGCATACAAGGCCAGACAGATTTGAGGACCCAGAACAAGAGAGGCCAGAGGACAAGCAGGACCACAACTCTTGGACCCCCAACACCCCTGCCAAGAGTAAGAAGACCCTCGATACAAGCGTAAAATTGTAGAAGTAAAAGATAAGATATATGAAATAAAAGAGCTAAAATATGAAAGTACAAACAAAATTTTATTAATTTCTAAAAATTACCAAAGAGTACAAAAGCCACTACAATGTAAAATTATAAAAATAGAATAAGTTAAAATATAAAAACTGCAGCTTGAGTGACAAGGATTAAACAAATACGTGATAAAATATAATAGCAAATATAAGAGTAAAATACTAGATCCCAAACACAGGATCTACGGAAAAGTTAAAACTAAATAAATATGTCTTTAGTCTCTTTTTAAATAATTCCACAGTGGATGAGGCTCTCACGTCCTCACGCAGGCTGTTCTATAGTAACTAAGTGAAGCCTCGCCGTGGATATTTGTTCTGACCTGAGAGCTCTGGGAGGTCCATAAGCTAAAAGGACCAAGACTGAACACTTTTATGAACTATTAAAACAATTTTAAAATCAATCCTGAAGCTGACATGGAGCCAGTGCAGAGATTTCAAGACCGGTGTGATGTGCTCCTTCTTCCTGATTCTTGTTAAAAGGCATAAAGTCGAATTTTGGACAAGTTGCACGCGATTAAGAGTGGTTTTAAGCATGAGGAAGCAGGGTTCGACATAAACCCTCTGGTTTTAGAATGTTGTATGTTGATGTTGGTTGCACTGTACTTGTTGTGTTTTATGTTACTAATTGTTAAAAAAAAAGAAGAAAAAAAAAGAAGGTTCAACATGGTTGCCGGCCAGCACTGACAATCTCCAACCAGTAGAGTGCACACTTTTCCAACTTTTCTAAACTACTGTAGATTTATGTCTCATGAAGTTAGAAAAAGTTTATGACAGTCATATGCCTGGATTCATTTTGTACTTAGGTAAAGGTTTTGAGAAAATCTTAAAACTCTGAATGTGCATATTGAATGTTACATTACTTATTTTAATATGATCTATTTATCAGAAAAAGCTGTAAAAACTGTAAACACAATGAGTAGAGCACTTCATGATGAAGAAATGCATTGACGAAAACTAAAAAAAACACAACAGATGAAAAGTAAAACAGATTGATCGGTTTCTAGTTAGATTAAAAACTGAAAATTAAATTAGTATGAGAAAGCTGCATGTTGGAGAAGACTAGTGGAAGGAGATAAAATGGAAAAGCATGATAGTAAAATAAAGAAAAGCTGTTAGTGAAATCTAAGGAAGCAAGACAGGCTGTTGTGGTGCCACAGATTACAGAAATCAAATTGGACCAGGCAAAAAAAAAAATAAAAATTGCAATGTAAAATTATTAAATGCTAGAAAGGAGAGATTAAATCCAAATTCTTGTACTTTTGTTTGAGGTTTAAAGAAAATTATGGTCTCAAGGCATCCATGAAAGTAAAATCCGTCTAACCTTTACTTCAACTACAAGAGAGTAATTGAAGAAAGTAGTATATTATATATATATATATATATATATATATATATATATATATATATATATATATATACTTATATATACTTATATATACACACAGTGCTCCCAAAAATTAAAGGAGCACTTTAAAGAAACACATTAGATACATCAGATGTCAATATGAAGTTGGATATCTATACAAATAACGACAGGGCAGTGTCTTAGGAACAAAAGGATGCCAAGTCTTCTAATGGAAATAAAAGTTTTCAGTCTACAGAGGCTCAATTGTGTAGACACCATGAAATCAGAGTGAAATGAAGATGTGGCAGGCTAGTCCATTTTCTCTAAAACTTAATTTCTGCAACTCAAAATGCTTTTCAGTATCTCGTGTGGCCCCCACGAACTTGTATGCATGCTTGACAATGTTGCGGCATGGTCCTAATGAGACGACGAATGGTGTCTTGTGGCATTTCCTCCCAGATCTGTGTGAGGGCATCCCTGAGCTGTTGTACAGTCTGAGGAGCAACCTGGCGGCGCCTAATGGACCCAAACATAATGTTCCAGAGATGTTCTATTGGGTTTAAGTCAGGAGATTGTGAAGGCCATTCAATAGTTTCAATTCCTGCATCCTCCAGGTACTGCCTGCATACTCTTTAACCTACTGCACCAGCGTAGGGTCTGATAATGGGTTGAAGGATTTCATCTGGATACCTTATGGCAGTCAGAGCTCCATTTCCTAGGCAGTAGAGGTCTGTGCGTCCCTCCATGGATATGCCCCCCCAGACCATCACTGACCCACCACCGAACCTGTCATTTTGAACGACATTGCAGGCAGCATAACGTTCACCTTGTCTTCTCCAGACTCTTTCACGTCTATCACCGGTGCTCAGGGTGAACCTGCTCTCGTCTGTGAAAAGTACAGGGCGCCAGTGGCGGACTTACCAATTCTGGTGTTCTTGAGCAAATTCCAGTGCTGGGCAGTGAGCACAGGGCCCACTACAGGACGTGGGGCCCTCAGGCCACCTTCATGAAGTCTGTTCCTGATTGTTTGGGTAGAGACATTCACACCAGTGGCCCTCTGGAGGTCATTCTGTAGGGCACGAGCAGTGCTCAGCCTGTTCCGCCTTGCACAAAGGAGCAGGTATGGGTCCTGCTGAGGGGTTGAGGACCTTCTAAGGCCCTGTCCAGCTCTCCCAGAATAGCCACCAGTCTCCTGAAATCTCCTCCATGTTCTGGAGATTGTGCTGGGAGACACATTAAACCTTCTTGCTGCAGCACGTGTGGATGTGCCATCCTGGAGAAGTTGGACAACCTGTACAACTTCTGTAGGGTTAAGGAATCTCCTCATACTGCCAGTAGAGAGCATTACACAAGCCAAAATCAGCACGAGTGGAAAACTAGCCAAAAAAGATCAAGAGGGAGAAACTTGAAATGACCTCCACATGTAACATCAGTCCTGTTTGGAGGGTTTTCTAATTGTTGCCACTTAAGTGCACCTGTTGTTAATTCCACAGGTTCTTAGGGGTTAAAGCAAAGGCACAACTGCATATCTAACATAAAAATACACGTGCAAAGAAGAAGCTCATGCTGTAACCATCAGAACTGAGATTTCAATAAAGAGGAACATTAGGGATATAAGTAAATATTTGTGTTTCAGAAAATCTGCTAGAAATAAGCCTATAATCTTTGGCTGTTAGGCTCTGTGCTGACGTCTTTGCATGCTTTAGATGAACTCAGACCATAAATGCATAAACCCCAGAGAAACCCATTTCCTTGTCTAGTTGATACAAACTAGAAAAGGCTAGCTTTTTAAAATGATGCTATGTGTAAACACATTTACATTTAATTGTTTAGCAGTACACTCATGATATGGGAGGTGTGCAAGTATCAATTCATTAATAAGCCCTTTCTGAAAAATGACAAAATCATGAAAAGTGTAATCATTTCCATAATTCCATTAATAAAAATCAAACTTTGATAGAGTATACTTTCAGGATCCTCTGTTTAATTGATTTATAGTATATATTTCTTCAGTTTTACATAAATTGGGGTTACAGCTCATGACACCCAAAAAAACAGAACATCAGAAAATGTGAATACTGTGAAGTTATTTGTCCAAATGCCGCAGGACATGACTGTTTAAAACTAAGTTTAATCAGATACTACATTTAAAGCACCCGCAGAGGTTCCCCAGATGACATTAAATTGGTTCAATTTGGTTTTATCTTCTTATCCATCATTAATCCCATCATTAAAACCTCCACAAAAGTTCATAATTAAGGAGTGTAGTTGTTCACAGAGCTGTGGGCCAATTGTCCTGGTAGGACTACAGAAGGATTGAAGATGGACATATCATTTTAAAAATATTTTATTTGATTGATTTGATGTGAACATAATCTCTGTCTTTATAATTTTGCCATAAATTGAGAAATAAATGATGATTTTTGCATAGAATTTAAATTTTCTGAAATCCTGTTTTGTGGATTTTAAGAACTTGAACCCCCAATTTTTGTAAAACTAAACAAATATTTCAAATCAAAACTGGCACCCTAAATCTACATATTGTTGAAGGGCATTATGAAAATGAATATTTTCCGTGATATTTATTTATTTATTTTGGAAAGGGTGTGTACTTCATCCACATCTTTCACACTCTACATGTGGAACCTCCCAGGCCCCCTTCACTCCCCCACTCTTCTTCCTGCCCAGCCCCCTCTTCTCATTGGTTGACCTACTGGAGTTACTATGGGAACGACAGTGGAGAGGCTGCCATGGAGAGAGGGGGATACAGCTTTTGAATGGCACTCCATCGTGCACACATTTATTGAGGTCAGGAAACCTTACCTACCACAGAGAGAGTAGGTTTTTTGGGGATCATCAAATAAACATCCTCGTTTTTGTGCCACTACGAAAAAACTTGCCATTTCTCACTTCCAAAGCTAATATTGCTTAACAAGAGCCTCACTTATGCCTTTTTTTCTGTCTGTGCTTCTGGAGCACTCATTCATCATTCCCCTTAGCACTTGTTGATGCTAAAGTTACTGTGCTAAATGGAAGCCTCTCATAGGATCACCGAAGCTCTTGCTTTGCATTCCACAAACATTTCCTCTCCTCGTCATTAATTTTCATGAGAAGCTTTCCCGTCAGCGCAAACAGCACTCCCTTTATTGTGCACTTTGCTTCCGATTTACACTAAACAAGAAGGAGGCCCGGCGCTGAGAGCTAACGCTCTCATCCGGCAGATTAATAATAAGATCAGCTGACAAATGGAAGCACGCACCGGCACACACCGTTCTCACTGTCAGCATCCGATGCTTTGATGTGGTGGGCTGGTACAAGTGACTGCCTTACGTAAGGCTTTTACATAAACCTCAGTGTGCAGGACTAAAAAAAGAGAAGGCTGCAAGGGGGGGTTAGCTGCACTATCACAAAAGGAATTCGCACTGCACCAAATTCCCTTTTTGCACATGCATGAGGTCCCAAAAACATCTGCTGACAACATTTGTTATTCTAATAACAGTAGAACTAAAACTCCCAGCACACATATCCTCAGAGTCTTGAATGGAATGAATGGATGTGTCTTCTGGAGCAACAGACCAAGAGAGCTTTTTTTGTAGCACAGCAGTCAATGGAAGGCATTGATTACCCATCATCCCCAAACTTGCTTCTCACTAAGTGTGATACTACAGACAAAATGTCACACTAGCTGTTTGTGTTTAAGCTCAAACACTGTGGAAATTCTAAACATTAAAGTAACTGTATAAAAACTAATGGGGGAACTTCATCTAGTTTAAATGAATAAGAAGACAAAAACAAAATACATTTTTGTGGGAAATATAATTATAAACAGTTATGAAAACTGGAATAAGTGATTGCTTTAAACAAACAAAATGCGGGAAATGCAGAGTGCTTTTAATTAAATGTCCACATGAAGGCCCAACTTTAATCAGACAGTAAAAAAGAGAAACATCCGTGTGCCATAAATACATGAAAATGAATGACAAAGGGTAGTTTTGAGATTTTTTTCTTTACATCAAAGGAAGAATTAAAAATATCATATGTGGAAGAAACAAAACAGATTTTCTTTTTAAACACACAAACTTATGAAAAATAAAAAAAAAAAGTTGAGAATCATACTCCATTTGAATAAAAAAAATGCATGAAAGTCATTTTTCAAGCTCGTGTTTCCATATTTGCGTCATGTGAAGCACATCATTTGTCGGGAGTGTGGTTCTACATTCACAAATTTGCCACATTAGGTTACTAGTTGGCTAATATGGTTAACAATCTGCTCAACAAACTAAAGCATACCTACATTTGTGCCTGAAAATGACTCCCAACAATTCTTTTTTTAAAATGCATTTTATCAGAGATCCCACAACAGTCAAAAAATGTCAGATTGAAATGCAGATTTTTACAACCCATCATATTTCCATTAAGTAGCACTCGTAAAATTGGAGGTTTAAAGCTATTTTAGACTACCAGTAAGCTAAAAAGGAAAATAGCTCAGATTTGCCAATGCACTAACTTTTTGTGCTTTTTATGACTTGCTGTGAAAGTTCTTTCTGCAGACATGGATTTGTTTTACTCCATCATGCATACAAGGAGGCTGAAAGGATCAGTCCCAACATTTTGCATGAAATCTTAAACGAACAAGAATAATCCTGAAGTATTATGACATTCATGTGGTTGAAATGAAAGACAATTGCATCATCTTTAGTGACTTCCCAATGAAAATCCCCAATCAGGGAATAATTAGATCCTTGCAGAAGTTTCTCAGTGAATCACTAACAAAGGCCTCAAAGGAATTCTGCACATCCACTCGGTTTTAACACAAGTGGTGCTTCGTAACACTGCACGCACGCACACACATCCCCACACGCACACACTGATCTGGGCTTCATTTCCAGTATCCAAGGAACAAAAGAGGGACAGTGGAATTCAATAATAGTGAGCTGGAAGAAATACATAAGCTTCTTTGCATCGTGGAATGTAAAAAAGAGAGTTTGAAAAGTCAGTAAATTTAGGATTAAATTAAAGGAATAGAAAAATTGTTTTTATTGATTTTCCAGCTTTTTCAAAGAAACAATTTTATGAAAATTCATGTATATTAACACAATAAAACAATGAAAATTTGAAAACTATGAAGTCAGTGCAATCACAGTTTATAAATTGTTATTTAATTTCAAAATAAAAGCCCCTAAAAACATGAAAAACCCTTTTAAGGTAGACGTGCTAATGAAAAGCATGATAAATTAATAGATTTAACACAATTTCTTTAAAATAATGGTGTTTTTTATTGTATTCTTGCATTTTAAAAGTGGGCTTTAGATAAAAAAAAGTCCCATATACCTGTGAAAGAGTCAAACAAAAAAATAAGAAACCAGTGCATTCACAGTTTAGAGGTTTTTGCTATATGGTTTTTAATATAGAAGCCCCTGAAAAATAGAAAACTCCACCTTTATATTATGTTTGGATCACAATTGACCTAATTTTACAAATGAAAACGAGTCGATTATGACCCAGGCGCAATATAAGGGTTAAATGTGACATGTTAGCTTAAAAGACGTGTTTGTATCCTCAGAGCAGAAAGGTATTCTGTGTAACTACGAGAAGTATGACAAACATTGAAGTAAGTGCAGTTGTTGTTTTTCCCTGACCTCTTGTGCCTTTTGTGGCACTGCATGCAGAACTGTTGAAGAAATATAAGTCAAAGTTTGTATTGTTTTATGCTGATACCCTTGAGTGCAGATCCTGATGGAGTAATGCTGAAAGTTGACTGTTTTGAAAACCTAACAAAATCACTGGATGTCCCATGTTCGCTGATGGTGTCTTGAGATACAAAAACAACATTAAATACAAGAACCCAAATTGTATCTATCCACAAAAAATATATATATATCATTATAACAGTGTAGGATTCCCCAAAAAAGTTATTTATCTGCCAAATGGGCAAGTAGCAATACCTGGAGTTGTTTATTTTAACACATAAATCTAAGTAATGATTGAAAAAAACATGATAGAAAGTAATTTTGAAGAAAATGTTGAGTATTTACTTAAGTTTAGGTAAATCAAAATACTTTCTTTAACTTTGGCTCTAAAATCACAGGATAAAGAGGTAATTTGTCACAGATTAGACAAAATGGTCAATGAATGTTAGAAAAAAAACAACAATGATGCAAAACCTTGATTAGATTAGGTCCATGTGAGCAAATTTTGATGAAAAGTTGTCTTAAAAAGGTGCTCTACTTCATTTTCTTACAGTGGCTGTCATAAATTTTAGTTTTTTC
This sequence comes from Oryzias javanicus, assembly GCA_003999625.1. Taxonomy (NCBI): domain Eukaryota; kingdom Metazoa; phylum Chordata; class Actinopteri; order Beloniformes; family Adrianichthyidae; genus Oryzias; species Oryzias javanicus. The sequence continues at coordinate 14,962,415 of CM012456.1, forward strand.
TTTTGTTTCTAGGAACTTGCAAGGTGATGAATGTCTCTTTGTCCATGGATTGTCAATACTTAACCTCCAAAGTGCAATGAGGTCAGTAAAATGTTAACCCAGCTTTTAGGATTTTCTCAGTAACTTCAAGTGAAATGCCAACTCCAACTCTAGTCCAGCCGTTTTTAAGCCAATGAAGAAAATCCCAGGAATGAGTGCTTTTAGGATCCAGGAGGAATTTAAAGGCCATTACCTCTACAGATCCAAGTTTTTCTTGGTCTAGGGAAAACATACGTTATCAACTACTTCTTTCGTGCATTTCCTCCAGTTGTGTCAGTTTTATTTCCAGATCGACGAACGGGCACCTTGGATACAGGGATCCTAGTGCGAGCTGGTGGATTTGCTTGAGGTCTTGGCGGTGACGAATCCGCCCCCAGAACAGAGGAAAGGGCTGACTGGCTTACAGAGTGAGGGGGTGAGGTTGGTTTGGTGCTTACTGGGATCTTGGACTCTCTGGGAAGGCTGGTGCTGCCCTTCATTGATCGGAAGGAGGACGATGATGAAGAGGAAGGGGGGCTTGTTTGGGACGTTGGACTGGTTTTGTGTTCAGTTGATGGAGACGGAGTACTGATTAGATCTTCCTCACCCCTTCCTTCCTCTTCGGGGTCAGTGTACAGGTCATACAAGTGATCCCCAGAGCAACTGTCACGTGATAGAGTTATTTTCTGGTTGCGCTGGAGGCCGCTCTCGTCCGGTGTGGCTGTAGGTGTTGCTGAGGGTGTGTCCCAGTATCCCTCATCACTAAGTAGTTCTTTTTCTCCAGGTGATGTGGGGTGACGGCCATGTGTGTAAGGCATGGGGGGTTTTGCCGATCGGTTTCCCACGGCACCAACGACTGGAATCTTACTGAGCCCAAGGGTTTTCACCTGGGGTGCCTTTCTGTCTGTACATCTGGGACCAGAAGGAAGGAGAGGGTTGGTGCGAGATGAGCAAGTGGAGGTGGGGTTTGTGGACAAAGGTTGATGCACTCGTGGCAAGGCGGGTGAGTCGTCCCCAGCGGAGGGCAGCATGTGCCAGAGCCCTTGCATGTCTGCATCATCGACTCCCTCCGGACTCGCCATTTCTTCCCCTCCACCCATGTAGGCCACCACACCACTACCAGCGGGGTGCTGCTGGGGCGGAGGAGGCGCCTTGTTTCGAGCAGGGAAGGAAAGAGGTGCTGAGCTTTGGGACATAGAAAACATGGGTTGAGTCATCTGTGAAGGGAAAGATGGCTTAGAAGGAGAGACACGAGATGTGGCACCAGCTCTGCCAATGCTTGCTGCCACGCTCCCCCCTCCACCGCCACTACTACTACTACTGGTGCCACTACCACCATTTCCCACTGTCCCTTCTTCTTCGGCATCAGCAATAATGTCACCGCATCCCGTTAGAGAATCAAAGCTCTTAAGGGATGTGACATCGGTGAAGAGGAGAGAACACAGCCGGTCCACTGAAGGCTCTGATGGTGGGTCCCCAGCGCTGCAGCGATCCAAGGGGGGAGTGGCGAGAGAAGGAGTCAGACTAGAAATAGATGCTTTGGCTTTTTGGACAGGGGCCCGCAGCGGTGAATCTGTGGGTGTGTAAGCAAAAGGGGAGTCTGGTGCACCAGATGGTCCTGGCATGGCTTCACAGTGCAAGGGTGTCACAACACTAGAGGTGGGAGTGTCTGCTGCTTGGAGGCTGGGTTTCTCCTCAGCATTTTCACAGTCTTGTTGGTGGTGATGCGGCGGGGGCTCAAGAGTGAGAGTAATGTTCTTGACCTTTTCCGACTCAGCGATACCCCCAACTTTTTCATTTTTGCCATCGACCTCCTCTGTTTCTCCCTCACTTGTTTTCTCCTTACGTCTCCATCGCATGCTGCTGAAAAAGCCCTTCAGACCCCTCCCCCTTCTCACAATCCCCACCCCTCCATTTTCACCCGACCTAAAACTACTGCGTCGAAGAAAAGAGAAAAAACTTAGCGATTTGCTGAGAGACCGCACTGGCCCAGCCTCCAGACCAGCAGGTGCCTCCCCTTTCTGTCCATCCGTGTCGTTGGAACCCGTTAGTCCGTCATGTGTTTTGCTCCTCACAAGCTCCACTGATGGTGCCAAGCTCAACGAATTCCCATTTTCAGAATTCCCGTTGTTGACGCTGCCGGTGGCTCCTTTATTCCTGAACGAGAAGAAGCTGGCCATTCCAGAGCCAGTGCGGCGTTTCCCAAAGAGTTTGAAGGCAGCTTTGTTGATCCTCCCTGTTGGCTGGGGGTCACACTGAGGAGCCACAGGAGGCTCCACACACTCCGTCTGCACTTCCATTTTCCAGCTGGCCGTCACTCCCACAGCGCAGTTTTCTGGGAATTTCTCCGCCTTGCCTTTCTATCTTCTTCCTCTTCCACATTCACTCTTTCTCGCCTCTTTCTCTCCGTCTCCCTCCGCCCTTCTGTCTGGCGCTCCTTTTCTCCCACTCTGACTTGCTTTAACGCCTGCCTGCTGGTTTTCTCTGCCTCCCGCCCTCCCTCCCATCCCTCCCTTTCTTTCTCTCTTTCACACACGCACGCATGCTGGGTGCTGCTCCTTGCTGTATCCATGGCAACTGGGTGGGCTAAGCAGCTTTCGTCAACACTGGCGAGGCGCCAGGGTCTGTCCTCTCCCTCCCCCATCCCCCTCCTCTCATCTTCCTCCACCTTGCCTCCTGCCTTCACTTACCTGAACATTAGTCATCAATATCATCATTCGAGGCTTCCATCCCTACGTTTGAGTTCACAGCATCCACATCCCAGGGGAGCAGTAAACCAACATTGGCTGATGAGTTAAAATGCATTAGACATGAGATATAGACATGTCAGCTGTTTTACATTGAGGATGTAGCCTAAGTGGTTGTAATAGCCAACAAAAGAGCAAAACTTCTGCATTAGATTTCAGTTGTAAATCCTATCAAAATGTTTAGAATAAAGTAATTTAAATCGTTCACTTATATGCAAACACTCTGATCATCTTTTTCTCTGGTTTAAGTGTTTCCAGTGGTCTTTTAATTATGATTTTGCCCCCTTTAGACAAAATTTTTAAAAACTACATCATTTTTTAGGACATAGTTTCTGTTCATCAGTAAGCCTTCTTAAACTTCCTATCATGCCTTTGTTTACTTAATTTATAAGAAATTTGCTGTGGGCACAAAAATAAGCCTAAACTGATATCCCATCACCTCTTTGTTTACATTCTTTCCTGCTTGCTAACAACCCTTCACAACTTCAACGTAGCATTAGCGGTGTATCAAAAATGGCGACCAATACTGGAGGTATCTAGCCGAACAGTTTTGAGCCAGACAGCAGCTCGGTTAAGGAAAACAAAGACATACATGGATCTCTTTGTCTGCATGTGGATGCATCAGGATGAAGCAGATCTGAGACGTGTGGTCTACCGGTTGTAGCACCCGTATTTGCTTGTCTGCTCTTGATACACAACAATTTAAATAAAGAAATACTCAGAAATACAACTTTACTTTAAGTGTAATTGTCTTTAAATGTGTCCTCCATTAGTTGAAAAATGCAACATGAACATGAAAAAAAAAAGATTTTCATTGGAGTTAGTGTTTAACTGTAAAGATGCTTCGCAGTAGTCTGAATAAAAGAGGACTAAACTACAAATATGCTGATCTCCAGCATTACTGAGTATAAGCTGTAATATGGATTAAGTTAAACAGTTCATCGCTGTTGCAGACATTCTGGCTTGACATTTAAAACAATCTTTATTTGTATCCCAGGCTCTTTTTATCCAACTCTTTTGAATTTTTTTGTACTTTCAGGAAATGATTTAAACGTCCTCCAAGTGAAAAGACATAGGACTAAACAATACAAGTGCACGCACACACGCACACACACACACGGTCCTATTTGGGTTGAGGATATGGGGCATATGGCGGCTGGCCCTCCACAAACAGGTGCTGGGGATCCATGGTAACAAGCTAAGTGTCTTCCTTTATTCAAAATTGGGTCTCAGTGTTACCAGTCATGCACACACCAATGTAAGCTTTTGTTCACTGTTTTGATCACCCTTTTAAATTGAACTGTTTGTTTTTTTGTTTATATTAATAATTGTCTAGGTCTAAAATGGCATATTGTATGAATATATGGAGATTTAAGCAAATAATTTTCCCTCAAAATTTCTGTTTCCCTCCTAAAGCAGATGCATTACATGTTATTGAATCCGTTTCTGCTGGATTTTATTGGGTTTCAGTTGGAGGGCTTCTTCTATTGCCTGTTTCATCCTCCCAACCCCCCATGATACCCCAACCCACTTCTCTTCTTCCATCATTCTTACCCCCCCACTACTACTCTTTCTCCTCCTCATCCTCCACCTCAGTCGCCTGTTTGCACAGGCTCTCCTCTTCCACTCCATTGCTATCAAACAATGCTTGCATTTATGAGCCCAAGCCCACACACACACACACACGGATTCGCAGACACCCACACATTTTAAAGAGTGAAGCACTGAAGGATACCCCACTTATGTTGCCCTCCTTTCCATGAGACAGATAATTTGTTAGACCCAAAAGTCAGTAGTCCACAGGTTTCAGGTACATGAGAGACTTGGGTAGAGCCCCCCAGAGCCGTGGCTGTAAGTCATCTGGCTGGTGTAGAGACTTGGAACTGACTCTGGCCGGCAGATGGCTGATGGATTGATAGGGAGGCTGATGAGTGGCTTCAGTTACTGCATGATGAAGCATTGGATTTTGCTTTTGATTGGGAGTGCATGCATCTAATGCATGAAAGCATTAGTAAATTATTAAAACAGGTACACAGCAATGCAGGAACACTGCTCAAAGCATTATTAGAAGTTCTTTTGCTTTTTGCAGAGCTCCACTCGTATCAAAAGAGAGTCTTTGGATTTATTTAATACAACACTAACATTTTACATCAAGTGTCCTACAAGCTTTCAGTAAAAAATACAATTTGCATTCATGAATTGTTCAGATTGATTTCTTTTAGGGAGAAAGCAAAAGAAAAAAGAAAGAAAGAGGATAGACATTTGTAACAGAAGGAGCACACACCCAAACATCACCCCACTCTGTTTTAATTAGGTTCTCGTTTCAGCCTCATGGGAGAATCACTAAGTGGGACAGTTAGAGGACGTTTTCTTCCCCTCCGCATTTCTCATTGTCAAGTCTATCCATATAACTTAATATATCTCTAAAGGTATAGTAATATAACTAAATAATAATACAATTTGTGAATATTTATTTACGTTATAATAAAATTTCTTAGTTTCTTGTTTATTATACTTTCATTTGGCAAGGATATGCAATGAAAACCTGTTCAGGGTAAACATCATTTCCAGAGGTTAACAAATGTAAAATATGTTTTTCTCTGCTAGAAATTGACAGTGGCTGCAAATTATATGATCCTTAAAAAAAAGTTTCAAGTGTTTTGATCATACACTGTAGTACTCATCGTGATTCATCAATGATGTGTTACAGTCATCAACTTCTAACTATGTGGTTATGTAGCCACCTGCAGCAAAAGTATATCCCACAATAATTTTCTTTTGTCTGGACATAACATTGAAAATAAGAAAGAAATAGTTTCCTCAGACAAATCATTTATGACATTTTGTGGAAATAAATTAGCATTTTGTAGACACAAATTAACACTTTGTGGAAACAAATCAGGATGTGGGAATAAATTAGTATTTTATTAGCATTTTTGGGCAGAATAGAATTAGGACACAAATTAGCCTTTTGAGGACAAAAATGAGTGTTTTGTGCAAATAGATCAGCGTTCCATACACAAATCAGTTCGTGAGCAAAAATTAATATTTTGTTGGCAGAGATTAGCATTTGTATGCACAAATAAGTATTTTGTATGATCAATTTAGTATTTTGTGGGCAAAAGTTTGTATCTGCTGGGAACTAATCTGTTTTTTGATATTTTTGTCAGAGTATTTAAGATTTTTGTGCATCAAATGAATATTTTGTGCAAAAGAAAATTGCATTTTATGGACACAAATTTGCACTTTGTGTGCACAAATTAGTATTTTGTGGGCACAAATTAGTATTTTGATCACTAATTAGCATTTACAGCGTGCAAATTCAAATTTTTTGGCCACAAATTACTTTTTTGTGTATAAAATTTTGCATTTTTTGCACAAATTAGTATTTTGTAGACACATGTTAGTAGTAGAAATTGAGGATACTAAAAAACTCATATTCACTCACAAAATATTCATTTGTATTCACAAAATAATTATTGTGTTCGTAAAATGCACAAATGTTTATTCATGCTCACAAAATACCTGTTTGTGTCCACAAACTGGAGCAGTTTTTCTTTTTAATGTCATGTCCAGGACTCTTAACTAAAATCTATTTTTAAAAAGTATTTGAGAGTACAATGTGATTGTTTTACGCGTCTTCAGAAGTTTTTAATAACCCTATAAATGATTCAGCAGCGTATGGTAAAATGAGTTACTCTCATTAAGGGAGTTAAACTCAGAACAATAGCACTAATACAACAGACTTCTCAAGAACCCATTTGCAAACAAAGCATGGGTGTGGCTAACTATCCTTGGCTGCTCCCTTGCATGAACAAATAAATCAATGTGTTGCTGTGTGCAGCAACAGATTGGACACACCCCGATTTGCCAATCCCATCACACGTTCCCCGTGTGCAGCACCAGGGGTCCTTTCCGTCAGGTTGTTTTAGACAGAAGGGGCCTTCCAACTCTGGATTAAGCTAATCTAGATTGTTTGTGTGGATGTGTGTGGGTGTTAACTACTCAACATTTGTGTGCAGAGTGCTAAAACCTTTAGGATTACTGCCTGATCTCCTTTGTTCCTTAATTAAAGAACAAGGAGTGGCACATTTACAAAGGCGTCTTAATGCAGTCTTCAAAAACACTGGTGTAGCTAAAGAAGTTTCTAATTTCTTTACTTTTTTATACATGTGAAGTAATTATTAGATAAAACTTAGAAAAATTCATTTAATTCATTCATCCATTGGCCACATGGTGCCAAACTTTTTCCCCATGTATATTTATTTAAGTCTAACTTGAGCTTTCTCATTGGTTTTACTTGGAATGAATAAATTAAAATAAACTACTACAGTAGCTTTAACACCTGAGATGTTGCCAGTGATGCCTAAATAACAAATTATTTAATCTGTGGTAACTTTTCAACCGTTTACACTCCCAAGATAATTTCAGTGGATTCTGAAGTGGAGAAAAGCGTAGCCTATATAGAAGAACTTCAAGAAGTCAAAGAACATCAACACTGAGTTAAAGGGTTAATGTACTGTGGTTTTCAAACTGAAACAAGCTCTTAATTAAATGCCTCATGGGATAAGGGATGGCAGTGATTTCCTGCACAAATGAGCAAATAGAGTTTGGCCGCCTGATTTAGTCATTTACAAAAACTGTTGACCTACAGTTTCACTGCCAAATTAAAACACACTGCACAAGCAGAGAGAGGATAGTTAGGCAGTAAAACAAATCGAATTACGCGCAACGTCCCAAGACAGCTTTTAGCGTTGTTAAGTTAAACTTAGGGAGGGTCAAAATAACTGTTTTTAACCAAAAATAAAAGGTAGAAAAAAAATAAAAGCAAGAATGGTTTTGTACATGTGTGAGCAAACTGGATACATGTTCAAGTACAGCTTGTTCTACTAGCGCAGCACTCATCTGAATGATTCAGACTGCTGGGAGAGCCTTTTGCTGCTTTTCTTTGCTTCTCAATGTTTAATGTAAAATAATATGCACCAGGGAAATACAAGAAGGCTCTCTGACAGAGACGGGACGAAATACTGATGGTGGATAAAACCTCAAAGCTTTCAGACAGAAAGAGGTTCTTCCTCAGAAGAAGCAAATCAAGAAACGTAGGACCTTTTGTTAAATAAAAAAATATAAAAGCAATAATATATCTTAGTGACTAAACTCATGTTTGCTGCAAATCAGTAAAAGTGTGTACAATAAAGGAATAGAGTGAAAGATGATTGTTTTTTCTTTAAACAGCAATGTTTGCCTCCTTTCTTCTAATTCAATGTACTAGTTTTGCATCACCAAGAGACACAAGTCTGTCTTTATTCCAATTCATCACAGCTGAACAAGGCTTTTTTTTTATTTTCTCATGGACACAGAACTGGCCGGACACCCCCTTGACTGACTGTGAATATCCCCATAGAGTCACAGATCCCCATTTATTCCTGCAACATGTAGGGCAGCTGAGCAAGTGCTGTTCTGGAAGAAACCAGTTTACTGCCAGTGTGGCAAGAACTAATTTCATAAAGTATTCAGAAGCCCAGCGAGTGCTGAATAAAACAAAGCAGACTGATGACTGCATAGCACAAAAATGTCTGTCTTCACATCCTTCAAGTTTTATTTGGCTTCTTTACTTTACCATAAATTGATGAATTTGGGCAACAGATCTAATCCAGTGCACATCTAATCCTTCCTGACCTCTGATATTTACAGAAGTTGCAACATGAGATTGGAATATGGAGGACATGACAAGTTTGAGCCAAAAAACACAATCTGGCTCAAACATTAATTTGAAAGCATTGCCAAAAGTCACAATTTACACGCCCGTCAGTTAACCCAGATTTGAACTTTCATTTTTTTTTTCAAAAGTCACGCAACAGCTCCAACAGCTGCTATGCTATTTATATGTGTAAGCCATGACAGCAAAATTGGTAAGAATTTATCCCGGACGAGCCCCCAATTCATGTTATGCCCCTTTTAATGTCCAGGGGATCTGGAGCATAATATTAAGGTTTTCTTATTTTACCTTTAATTTATTGTTATTTATCTTTTTTTTTAAATAAGTTATGTTAAGAAGCAACAGCTCCAACAACTACTATGCTGTTAAATTTGATGTGACAAGCCAAATTAGTAAGTTTTTAGCCCGGACGACCCTCCGATTCATGTAATAAGCCTTTTAATGTCTCGGGGATCTGAGGGGGTGAGGCATAGCTTAAAAGCATTTTTGCTTCACCTTTTAAAAGTAACCAAACAGGGAAGTTGGACGCTGACTCCACCCACGGCCAAAATTTGAAAACTCAGTCAGAGGGATGGGGCTGAGGAGCAGGACTGTTGTCATTGCTAAAGCTGCAGATCATGACATGGGATTTCTGAAATGACGTGGGACTTAAATGGCTTAACCAATCACAAAATCCAAATTAACACCTTGATTCAACCTGTAGGGGGCAGCACACACACAGACAGTTTTTGACTATATTTTCAGAATTAACAAGATTATTTTAATTTGTAAAAAAATTGGCAATGACCAACAAACAGCACTTTTAAAGCCCCATTTATTGAAGTCAACAGCCAAAAACAGTTGATTTGGGGTTTGGTTACCCTTTAAGTTATTGTTCATTGTTTATCATTTTTGTAAATAAATTTGTTTAAAAGTCAACTCCACCAACTTGAAGCAATATGACAGTGAATTGGTAAACGTTTTATCCCGGACGAGCCCCCTATTACAGTTTTCAATTGCTAAAACACTAAGTGCCATTCTCCAAACCAGCTGATAAACTGCTTTAACTCTTTTCTCAAAAAACATCACATTTTGGTCGAAACCTAAAACATAATTTGAAGTTAACACAAAACTCAATGCTTTTCAGTAATGGATAAGAGAGCAAGACCTAAACGTGCATCAACACCTGGACCCAGATAAAGAACAAAGTTCTGATGAGATCCAGGTCATAGTTATTGGCCAAATGTTGATTTATGGAATGATCACTAGGGGAAAAAGGTCAAAAGGTCAACCCTCAACTCAACAGGTTCAAGTTGTTACTGAAATCTGCATCGTTCACATAAAATTTCAGCAAGAAAATAACAGAGAATATCTTGTTACCGTCTGGGACAATATCAGTTTTTAAAAAATGTTTACCCAGTAGTTCAACACATTTTGAAAATCGTGTTGAATCAATGTTTGGTTAAATGTTTCAGAAAATGTTTTAGCATTTGGGAAAAACTATAATATAATGCCCTTTTTAATGTCTAAGCAATCTGATGGAGCAGAACATACACATATTTTTGCTTAGTTGTTTTTTGTTTATCATTATTGTAAACAAATTAGCTTCTTTTTGTACAGAAGATGTGTTTTTTTCCTTTTTTTTAAAGTAAGGGCAATAAAACTTTTATGCTAGGCTCCATCGACCCTGAGACATAAAATTGGGCAATAAATAAGGGGGGGAGGGGGGTGTCCTGAGATCTTACAAATGTTCCTGTCATGCTGCATTACATTCAACAGCATAGCAATTATTGGATCCCTTGCTTGACTTAAAAAAAAGAAAAGTTTAATTATAAATAACATTTAATTGAACATATTTAAAACTTCAGGTTAATTTTCCATTTGACATTGTAGTCGATTGGACAATAATTTTACGTGCAGCCTGTTCCTTCCATCCCAGTGACCACAGGTATAGATCATCTGTCATAAATAATGGGTCATGATAAAAGCAGATGCAATCAATGAGATTTGTGGATCAGTGCACACTAACAGATCAAATAATCTGATAAAAGTGCAACAATAAACCTGATTGAATCAATGATTGCAATAAATTACAGCTCAACCTTATTTAAAATTGTTCATTTTGTATTGAGACAGTATCCATATGCAAATAAGGTTTCAGTACATTTAAGACAAAAACTGATTTAAGTAGCAACCATTTGTGTGAAACATTGGCAAATCGAATAAAGGGAAGGATTCCTTTTGAAAATGGTTTTCCAAGACAGTTTCGCTCCAAAATTCATGAACAAATCTCGATATTTCTTTAAAAAACAAAAAATAGGACATCCCCATCTTTCATAAAGTAGACCCTGATGATCCACTTTTTAGTCACTGAGATCAGAACAAAATCAGCTTAGCAAGACTAGATTAGGTTGGCTTCCAGTCTTCAGATGAAATCCAATATCCTTATTGCCAAAAAATGTGATTTTCCTGTTTTTTGGGATATAAATTCCGGTTAATATGTAGGTCAATAATGCAGTCACGCTCAAAGTCATATCCGCTTTTTGATGTATTTATTCTCTTATTCTGTTCATGAGTTTTCTATAGCATTTTACAACATTCATAAAAAACAGGCTTTTTTTCATTATAGGTGCAGTAATGATATGATTATGAGGCTTTCCACAGATATTAGACTATACACACACATACATTTTCAGTCATCCTGTCCATTGAGGACCATCATACAATCACACATAACAAGCTTGCCTTAGACACAAGCATACACATGAACATTTTCAGTACAGTTCCTGACTCTTAGCCTCTCCTTTGTGTCCCACGATTACAGTTTGGTTTCAGCAGGTCATACGCGCCACACCGAACTCCAAACTTACAACAGCAGGCTCTTCTTTGGCCAGCTCCTCATTGTGTTTCCCTTCCAGCTCTCCGTAGCTCTGCTTTCGGCTCTCGGTGCCGCTGCTGCCCTCTACAGTCCGCTCAGAGTCGGTGCTCTCTAACGTCTCCAGCCCGACCTCTCCCTGCTCGTCCTCCTCCTCCTGTTGACGCTCCGCTTCTTTGTGGTTGACAGGAGCGCCCAGGATGAGAGAGTCGGGGCGCGGCGGCAGGGGGTTGGAGCGTTGATCTCTGGTGGGAGGAGGCGCGGGGGTGTCGGAGGTTACCATGGGAGCGACGCCGAGCTGTTGGAGCCTCTGGATGCAGAGAAAAGGATGACAAAAGAGATCTGGATGAATATCTAGTAAAGTGGATCCACACAAATGGGATTTTTTTTAATTAAATATCTGCTTCTGGCAACTGATTGAATTTTTAAGTTTTAGTTTTGTCTTTAAGTCTAAAGGTGTATATGAATGTAGCTCACATTCTCCAGTGCATGTAGTGTGCCCTCTGCTTTGCAGGTCTTCTCCTTCAGAGTCAGAATGGTTTTGAGGATGGACTGGCGCGGGTGCATAGACCGATCAAACTGGTGGTACATGTTTCTCCAAAACCTTGGAATGACAAAAAAAAAAAAAAAAAGATTAACATTGAAGGACAATGTAGAAACAGTAAACACTGGCTTAAATCACTTGTACTGACTTGAAATGATAAGGCAGGGTGGAGGGTTGCAGCACAGGATGTGCTTCAGAGTAGGCAGGACTGTAGAATGGATTTAGGTAGTTTTGCCTTTCGCTCATTAGAAACGCCCACAATGAGTGAGTTCTCTCTGTTAGCCTGGAAAGAATACAGAAGATGGGTCAGAGACACGGGCGGAACTGAATCCGGAAAAACACAACTATCCGAAATTAACAAATATAGTTAGTAAAAGTCAAAAATGTTTTAGGTGTTTATCAAAAATTATGCGACTAATGTGTTAACATATATGAAAGACTGTAATTTGAAGCAGGCTTTTCCTGCAACATTAGCTTTTCTCTATATATGAGAAAAAAAAAAGAGGTATCTGAAAAAGCTCTTAACATCCATAAAAGAAAGAAACCCTCTTGTTTGTTGCTTAAAATCCCAGTCATCTTTTAATCAATTGTAAAAGTGTGATATTTTCATTATAAATATGCAGTTTATAGCCAAAACTTGAAAATCTCTGTTGTTTTATAGGACAAATTTTCTGCAGAGTGGCAATAGTACGTTCGAATTTTGCTTCTAAGTTGTGGGCGGGACCGTTGGCGTGGAGCAACTCCGCCCCCTTTCCTTTCCCTGTTGGAATAGGTAGTTTGTCTGCTCCTGATTTGAATAAAGAAATATTCAGAAATACCCTTTTCTTTACATATGTCCTCCACCATGAGAAAATGCCACAAGAAAATTTTAAAAACATCATTTTCCTTTTAAAATATTCTTAAAAACTGGAATTTTTAAAACTAAAACCATTAAAACACAGCATGCAATGGACTTACTGTAACTCCTCTCTCTGCCTCTGATTGTTGCCAAGGAAGTTTCCATACTGACACGAGTGGACATGCTCATGGATCTGCAGCAGGAACCACTCACTGAACTCAAACGCCTGCAGAGAAAGAGACATCGCTGTTGTGAGTCCTGATGGTTATGGAAGCTGCAGTAGAGTGCTGCTGATGATGGTGGCACACCTGTGGGAACTGCTCAGTGAGCTGCCAGACACACTCCAGGAACTGAGTGAAGATGGGAGACACTTCCTTTGGATCTCCATCCAACTGGTCACACCTTAACGCAGATCATTCATAGCAATAGAGTTAGAAAATGGGGAAAAGTGAAGACATTTAGTTTAGAAAAATACATTTTGATCAAGCAGATAATCCTCTCACCTGTCTGCAAACTTGTGACCAAAGGAAATCCAGTCCTTCTCTATCAGTACCTACAACCACACACAAGTTAAATGGGAGTTCAATTAACTCCAAGCATCCCAAAAGAGTTTCACACTATTTGTAGTTTGTACCATGAAGCCCTTAATAGTGCGATAATATGGGTCCATGAGCAGCGCTCCCAGCGAACAGACTTGGGCGGTTCTGTCCCATCCATCGGAGCAGTGAACCAGCACACTTGCCCCTTCCACCGTCACAGCCTGTGGCACGAGTACAAAGGAGTGAAGAAACAGTCTGAGGTCAACAGACAGGCAGGTAGATGGACCAGTATGGATTATTGATTTAAAAAAAAATAAAGAAGCACCTTGGCAAGAAAGATGGCCGCATCCGTCACTGCCTTGATATGTCGCAGCCAGCCGCTGTTTTCTAGTCCCACCAGGTAGTCACTCATGGTAAGAGATCGACTTCCAATCACTGATGGTAGAGAAATGACAAAAAAAAGTTAAACATGGAATAAATATACAACACAGTATCTTCAAAGTGGGCGTGGAGATACCTTCTAGTAATTTCTGCAAGCTCGTCCTCATCACATGGATGTTTTCAATCCCAACGAACTGAAAGCGGATGTTGGAGTAGTTGTCCTCATTCTCATAACCTTTCCCTGCTGCTCTGTTAGCCATAGCGTTCAACTACATGGAAAAACAGCAAGCAAAAGTCAGGAAAAATATATGGATATTTCCAACAAATAAATATAACAACAAAAACCTTTTTACCTTTGGCAAACAATGATTTTATAAAAATAAAAAATAACTTACATGCTTGTGTAATAACCCAGAGGCAAATATGAAAGCAGGGATGTTTCCATTCAGTTTTATTAAATTTATATATTTGTATGACTTTTCCTTAAAATGCATAAATTAGAAGAAAAAAAGCAGCTTTTCAATAACTTCTGCAGCTGATTTAAGCGAGATATATTTTGATTTTTTTTTTTTAAATACATGAACAAGCATCAGTATGTTGCATGCAAAATGACACATATTCTCTTAAGTAAATGTATCTGCAGATTCATTAAAAAAAAATAATAATAATTTAAAAATTTAAATAGGTTATGTAAAGTATTTGGCAATTTGGGATCCAACTATAAAAGTCCATCTGCACCAAAAGCTTCCATTTTTTATTTTTCTTTTGTTATTATTAAAATGATTTCATGTCTATCTAAAAAACTATTTGTTAAAGGGAGAAGTTCTATATTTACTCCTCTTTAATGCATTCTTAAAAAAGTGAGTGGAAAAAAAATTATTTAAAAGTTTTAGGTAACTACTTATTAAAGTCTTCTTATTCTCTGCGTTCGGGACCACTGCTTGTTATTCGAAGAAGCTCTGCAACATCAGCTAAAAGCCGCTCACCTTTGGCCTTGTGTCCATGACGTAAATAAATCGGCTGTTGTGATTGGCTCTGCTGATGGCCTGCAGCATGCTTTCGTCTTCCAGGCATCGTGCGCTGAACCCAGACAGAGGCTGACTGCAGCGACACACTGCTGCCTGTCACAAAATAAAGAGAAGAGTCGTTTAAAAAAATCAAAATAAAAAATAATTGAAAACTATTTTTAGTTTAGCTTTTTCTTTGAGCAGATCACAATTACCTTTAATACTTACCAATCTGATTAGTTTGCAATTCTGCAATGAATGTGCAGTACATTTTAAAATGTAAAATCCTTTTTATTTTTGATGTACCTTCTTCTCTTGGTAGAAATATGTGAGCACAGGGAAGCGGCCTTTGCTTCTGAACTTGGAGCTGCCTACAATGATGGGCTTGCTGGCTGTTATAGGAACATATAAGTCTCTTGGATACGTCTCACAAACCTAAAAGAAAGAAAAAACATGAATCTGAAAGGAAATTTTTTTATTACAAATACTTTGTCACTTCTTTGAAAGAAAATCCATCTTTCTTTTCACAGTACAGTTCAGCTCCATGTCTCAATGGAGCGCCCTCTTCTGGACAATATAGTGTATTAACACTGGATTGATTTATAAACTAAAATAATTATTTTAAAGAACATGAGCAATCCCTTACAAAGAAAAAAATAAACAAAAACACTTAATTAAACACTTATGTTAGTAAGAGTTCACAGTGTTAAGTGTGCACTGTGTGTATCATAACATTGCAGAGTCAGCATGTTGGCACTTGTGGATTATCATTCACAGAGCATGTGACTGGTGTAGAGGCAGACAGAGTTTATGGCACACTGTTTCATAACTGTTGGTAAACTAACAGCTTTTTTGAACATCTTATAAACTTGTTTATCTTCATTAAAAGTTTAATTTGCAAACTACTTTGTATATATGATTTTTAATGCTTTGGACTAGATAGAATAAAAAAAACAATATATAAAAATTATTCTGCAACTTTTTGAAAAATTTTGACCAACCAAAAAATAATAAACTGGACTAAACATCATTTTTTGTATTATTTTTTTCTTCATGGAGAAGAAATGATCTGCTGTCGTTCTAACTCAGATAAGAAAATGTGACAAAATGTCACTTGTGAGGTTAAAAATAAGTGAAATTGTTGGCTGTGTACCTTGTAGTCCCTGTTCACATCAGTGAGTTGCCATTGGTCACAGGGGACGCCCATTCTCTCAAACTCCGCCCCCAGGTCAATGAGCTGCCATCCTTCTTCCCTCTGCTGATCGTTTTGTTTGGGGTTGTAGGAAAATGCGTAGAGTTCCTCGTAGCAAACTGACATGGTGGTAGGAAGGAGTAAAAAGAGAACGTCTCAGTGTATATGAATTATAATGCCTGCTTTGGTTAGCAAACTTTACCACAGTTAAAAAAGGAGTGGAATAAAACCAGAACCTAAACATCTATGGTTAATAAATGATGGGAGATGAAGGCAAAAACATGAATTAATGATTCCTAAAGTCCACGGCAGCTCACCTGGCCGTAGAAGACGCAGCAGCGAGCTGTAGACATCATGGCAGTCTCTTTCTCGCTGCACCACAAAATGAACCACCCTGAAGTTCCGGCACTGAATGACCAGGGGACAGCCTGTGGTGGTCAGGCTCAGCTTCTCCACAGAGGCTATATGGTGGTGCAAAATCTAGAAAAATGTGCATAAACAGGATGTGGATGGGTAAGTATTTTTGCACCACAAAGCATGTAGGGTGGAGAGAGGGAGGGTGTGGCATCGTCATCATCATTAGTCAACCAAGTTGAGAAGTTTCTGAAAATCAAAACCATCCTTGTCAGCAGTTAAAATAATAACTAACTAACTATGGTTATGCCGTTTTTAGCCAAATTTAAAGTTTTCTACAACAGTTTCTGCCGAGCGGCAAAACTTCATTAGAAATTTGCCTCTGAGTTGTGGGCAGGACCGTTGGCATGGAATAAACCTTCACCATTTCCCATCATCCCTTTATTTATACTCTTTCCTGCTAGCTTACAGCCCCTCATATCCCCAACATAGCATCACTGGTGAAACAAAAATGGTGAGCTATATTGGTGCCATCCAGCCGTACAGTTTTGAGCCAGATGCCCGCTCAGATGAGGAAGAGGAAGATGTACATGGATCTATTTGTCTGCATCAGAACGGAGCGGAGCAGGTCTATGTCACATAAACAGTTATGAACAAACTATTTCATCCCTCCGGAACGCCACAGGCTGTGCTTCAAGCATGGAATAATCCTTCCTCTGCATCTGCAGTTCGAGAATTCCTTGACAACATATTCAATTGTAACCTCCTGGTGACCAATGTGAGGCTGTAAAGTCACTTGGCACCAGGAGCACGGTCCACAACACTTCTCGCGAGAACGCGATGAACCCAAGGGACCACTCTGGTGGTCATGTGGAACTCATAGAACCGTAGTTAACCATAACTTTCATTTTTCAGAAGCATTTTTTGGCCCATCTACTCGTTTATGCTTATTTTTCTTGCTATAATTCCTCTATAAACAGAAAAATGCTACAAAAACATGTTCAAAACGCCCAAAACATGATTTTCATCCAAATGGATCTTCAAAGCTTTAATGTATACAGACATTTATCTTTTTTTCTTTTTTAAAACAATCAAAACATTAAAAATGGTTCTATTTTTTCCCTAAAATAAGTAAAAATTCTACCTTAGGGAAAAAAAGCATCTATATATATGCAATTTTGAGTTAGTGAAAGTCATATACAGACACTAAATAAAAAATGTCATCTTTTGGATTATGGACTCCTCTTTATATACAATTAAGCACATTTTTTTTATTTTTTTTTTAAACGTCAAATCTAATTAGATCCATTTGCTGAAGTAAAAGTGTGACAAATAATGACATTTTATGTAGACTTTAAAATAATCCACTGCATTCTGATGAGAAAAAGTTATAATATAATTATAAATACTGAGATTTTTGTGAGGATCTATTATATGTTTATGTTCATCAGTCAGATGAGATTTTAGGTCATCTCTTTAGCAGACTTATTCTCCTATGAAAAATCGTTCAAACGCAATGCATTGTGGTCCGTATTCCCCAATCTACTGAGCACCGATTCATGCAGGTTTTTTCCAGAGACTTCTAGAACATTTTTAGGACATTTTCAAAGCATTTCTGTGAGGGTGAAATAAATGCACTTTGTGCAGTTTCAGCACCACATTAGAGCTGATGATGTCAGTATTTATCCCCTTGACGCCTAATGATGCAAATATGCATCTACCCACTTCTACTCCAAACTTACCTTTATTCAGTATCAATTTAACAGCAAAAACATTAAGTGAACTTGCCTGTCTGGGAATAAATTCAAGCGTCAAGGGGTTAACACACAGCCGACAGAGAGAAAAATGATAAAAACACGGAGGGAAACGAACAATAGTGTTTCCTTATGACAGCATTTGCAGCAGGAAGGACAGTGAAAATAGGTCACAGCCCAGAATTTGCTGAATGCAGCGTTTCAAACCACATAAACCTTTTCCTTAAGCAGACAAGAACTCTGGTTTCACAACAGCAAATAAAAAGAGGGAAAGAGAACCACAGGGCACAAAAGAAACTGCTTAACGGACTTTAATTAGTGGAAAGAAAACCCTCATGTGTGACAGCAACAAACAAAACCAGAGCAAATAATGGAAAATGTAATTTGATTAAGACATTTCCAATAATTTTCTGTCTAAGTCGGCTGACTATTTGCAGAACTGTACCTTGAAATCCCACTTTGACTGTGATACTTATAAAGACTCCCTTCACAAGAGCACGCATGAACATAAAAGAGGCTCAAATATATTGATTTCATAAATATTTTCTGCATTCTGAGTCATGCAAGGCCACAATGTCTACTTTAAAATGTGATAGCCATTCCTCCTATTTATACTCTTTTACAAAGATTAAAACCAACAACAAAGATAAATTATGTTATTGTTTTCTGCCAAAAGCAGATAACTATGTGTTCATATAAGAAGAAATAAAAGGTCAATAATTCGTATTACCTCAACTGTGATATTCACTTAATTTACTTCATAAAATAGAAAAAAAAAAGGAGTCGGTTAATATTTTAGCTTCAAGTGATACACTTCATCTTGTCTGAGGCTACATCCTTACCCTGTGCGGCAGGACTGATAACAACGGCAAAATGGTTGTATCCAGAAGAAACTCACCCAGATCTCCTGCCCGGCAGATGTTGAGTTGTTTGAGCTGCTCTCCACAAAGATGAGATGCGTGGCTGTGAGGTACAGGGTACCATTTGTGGATTTGTTGCTGAAACGGTCCAACAGCCTCACTTGCTCCACCTTCAAAGACATGCAGCAAAAAAGGAGTTGGAGTTTGTGTGCACGTTGCAACTTCATTACACGTTGTCTCTCAACCCATTTCCTTTTATCCTTGATGTACACTAAGAAAGATGGATGAAAAATAATAAAATCATTTGAAAAAAATGCAAAGGTGCTGAACCTAAATGCAAAAAAATGAACAAGAAATCAATGATTTATCACAACCACAGTTCTCTTGTTGAGTCAGACTTCCTATTGCTTCTGCTTTTTTTCCTGTTGTAGATATCATGCAACGGCTGATCCGGTCTCCCAGCAACCTGGTGAACACCGCTCTGTCATCAAAAAGCTTCTTAGAGAATACAGGAAACTGAGTGTGTGTGTGACTGAAGAGTTTATGAAAATGCCATTTAAATTTGAGGGGCAAAAATAGAAAAGTTGTTAAGAGCTTTCACAGTTAAGACACACCCTATCCTGCAGGTGAAAACACCCACAGAATACCTGTTGATTCTTTTAAAACCAAACGTGCAACTTTCATGCAGTGCCTTTGTTAAATTTCAATGCTTGTGTAACACTGTGTCGACACATTACAATCTACACCCAAAGTCGTAAAGCTAACTGCAAAAAAACAGAACAATTAAGGGATTTGTGTGTTGAATAACTGTAAATATGAATGGTAATTCTTGAGGAACTTTTTTTCTCCTTTTTTTTCTTTTTAACAAAATGAATATATATCTTTAAGGAAAAAAACTGAGTTAAAGGAGGAGTAAAAAAGTTGCTAGACTATACTTAAACAATTATTCTTAATTGGCTATAATAGCAAACCGGTTTCATTTTAAATTGTATTTATTTAAAACATTACAACCAAGCCTGTTTGTACTTAAATATCCCGGTGGTTAGGGCTGTTTTTCAATTACTACTATAACCACATGAGCAGATTATGGCATGCTGGGAAATTTTAAACAAATAACTTCAGCTCTACAAGGGTCAATGTTCTGTAGGCCAATTAAATCATAAAATATGAGTTGATGTTTATTTTTATGAATCCACATTTCATTTAGGCTGCTTATATCACTAATTCAGCGATGATTTAAAGTGATAAAATCCAAAATCATGCATACAAAGTCATTAAAAGACAGATGGGAAAGTAAACTGAACAGGCAAAAAAGAAAAACAAACACAAACAAAGGCTTACTGATGCTCGATCGTCATACTTGGAGCTATCGTGACACCTGCTAGCCTTTATGCTAGCATCTTGCTAAGCATGCATTTCATTCATTTTAATACAGAAAGCGGAGAAATACAACAATATACTACAGTAAAATGTTACAGTTCAACAAGGCCAAGTTGCTGACTGCATCCCGACGTTGCAACTGGAAAGAAAATGTTAGCTACCTTCGGCGTCCGGATATGTTCCATTTCTCCGAGTCAAATGTCAGCAAAAACGGGTTCAAAAGCGGCCTAAAGGAGATAACGGTCTCATTTATAGTTTAATATATTCAACTGCTGCACTATCTATCTGTTCTTGTTTTTTGCGGCATACGATAGGTGTTTTTGTCAATTACTTCATTCCTCCATCCGCGTAAAGTCACAGATGATCATTTTAGAACCACTTCCGTCACTTTTCAAAGTAAAAGCCAAAAAGTCAATATTACGTGTCATCACTTTATTTTACAAACTCACTTTAAAAAGGAAGTACACCTTGACTTAATGAGCATATTCTTAAAAAATATACATTTATTTATTTATTTTTTTTGCATGGAATCAAGCTTTCCATTAAGCTTAATATTATTATGGAGCCCTTAATTTAAGGGGGTGTTGTTGTTTTAAGGTGTCTGGCACATGGAAGAAACACTGAGGCAAGTAAACAATTTTTATAATTTTTTTAAATAACGTTTTGGTTTCATCAAGAAATTCATAAAAAAAATCCTAGGAATCAAGGTCACACCACAGCGTGAATCACGTTTTACGCTGAAAGAATTACCGGAAGTTTAATTTTATTTCTCTCTCGCCCTTGCGCAAGGCACGGATGTTGAAAAAAAATAGAGGGTTAAGTCGGGAAACGTAGTTGTACGAAAATTACCCATAACTCCTCGGCGTAGGGAAATACCAGGCGGGTAATAGAAAAAGTCTGTCGTGCTAAATAGCTTCTAGTCACAAGTAGTGTTGTTAAACGCCTTTATATCATTCAATAAGTTAACAAAACGTAAACGCAGAAACCTGCAGTTTCAAAAGAAAACTATTTATTCGCTTTCCCGAGGTGCATTTCGAAAACTAACAAGCTTTTGGATTTTACTTAAGCTAACAGTCGTGTGATGCTAAGGTTTTCCTGCAAGTGTATGGATCCCGCGTAGCTTTTTGTACTAGATAGATGTGGACGTCTTAAGTAAAAATGTCTGGTTTTAACTTCGGTTCGGGGACTCTTGGCGCGACCAACACAGGTGGAGGATTTTCATTCGGAGGGGCAACCAGGTAATGGCACTCGAGGTGGCTAACGTTAGCATAGCCTTGTCCTGTCAGCTAACAAAAACGTGGGTCTCTTTCTGTGTGTAGCAGGAACTAATATTGGGGAAATTATAACGTCTAGACATAAACATTTAATATCAGTTGTGTCAAACTTTATTTTTGTATAAAAATAATTCATCACTTTTACTGTGTTTTTTTTATTTATTGTGTGTATATGTGTGTGTGTATACATATATATATCCTTTTTAAAGGAACCATAAAACACGCTGTAATCTCCCATATAGATTTTTGTGGTGTAGTGATAAATATCTTTTTTTTTTGTAACTATTTAGCTTATTGATCTTTTATTTTAATTTGTTTATGTGAACTTAATTATATCAGATATGTTTTTTCCTGCTAGATTTTTATAGTTTGTTGCAATACTGCTATATATTAAAGTGATTACTTCTGTCATATAGTGCACCTACGGCTAGTACTGGCGGCTTTTCTTTTGGGAGTGTTCTCGGAACGGCAGCTGCAACCCCTGCTTCCGCTACCACCACCACCACAGCAACCCTTGGTTTAGGAGGAAATCCCTTTGGCCAAAAACCAACAGGAGGATTTTCTTTTAATACACCTACCTCAAGTAAATATGTTTCCATTTGTATTGAACAAAGAGTATTATCATAGAATACATGTCATTTCTTTAACAAGTTGTTTGCCAGCCATGTAATTGTCCATTTTTTTTTCCATTGATCCTTTCTGCAGGTGCTGCTGCACCCACAACAGGCCTTACATTAGGTATTCTGTTTTTTCCTCATTGATTTTTGTGAGGTTTACATTTTTGATTTTTATTTTATTTTTTGCTTTGTGTGCCTTATTGCAGGTGGTGCCCCAATTTCTACAGCTGCCACTACTGGCTTTAGTTTAGGCTTCAGCAAGCCCACTGCCTCAGCAACGCCTTTCTCCCTCACCACCACCACAACAACCACCTCTTCAACCGTTGGAGCAGGTTTATCATTCGGCTCCATCCTAACTGCTCCGCAGCAGCCCACAGCCACAAGCTTCTCCCTTGGGCTTGGTGGCTCAACAGCTTCCACAATCGCCACAACAGTGCCATCACTTGGAGGGAGTTTGTTCTCCAGCTCTGTATCTACAGGTGAGACAGAAGTCTTGACCAGACCTGGTTATAACCATTTTGCTTTATTTTTCTTGTACTATTACTAACTGATGCTGGGATTTATCTCTATGTTCCAGGTTTGGGCCAAACCACTCTTGGAGCAGGTGGTGGGTTAACATTAGGTTCTTTGCTGGGTACATCAACAGCAGCATCAACTGCCCCTGCTCCAAGTATTGGTCTAGGTGGAGTTGATTTCAGCACTTCCTCTGAGAATAAGAGTGACACATTGTCTGGATCCAATGAACAGTAGGTTTTATCTTCCTAAATGTACATTTTTATATGTAAAATTGAAATGTTTGTACTGACCTGATCCTTCCTTCTTTGTAAAATACTTGTTCATAAGTAAAATTTTGTCTCGCTCTGAACTTGTAAAACAAATGGTATTCTCTCATTTTCTCCAGAGACAGCAAAGCTTTAAAAGATGAGAATCTGCCTCCAGTTATTTGTCAGGATGTTGAAAACTTTCAGTAAGTATTCTTTACGCTTTGTTGCGTCATGGAGTAAGTTTTGGATGTGAGTTTCGTCCTTGGATCACCTTGATTCTTTCTTTTACAGAAAATGTGTCAAAGAGCAGAAACAGGTGCAGGAAGAGATCAGCAGGATGTCATCAAAAGCTATTTCTAAAGTCCAAGATGACATCAAGAACCTCAAACAGCTTCTCTCTGTCAGTGCAAGCGGTCTGCAGCGCCAAGCTCTGGCCATCGACAAGTTAAAACTGGAAACGGCTCAGGTAAGATCAAGTTTAAGGATCAACTGCAAGTTTTAATTTAATTTGAGATAAAACATTTAAAGAATTGTCTAACATTTGCAAATTCTTAGTAAAATAAGTCCTTAATGATTCAAGGAGGAAAATTTGATGAAAGAAAAATTCTTTTTGGTTGAGTATATCCTGATTTCTCCAAAACGCATCAGACCAAAATATTTTAAAATTAATTTAGTTTACTTTCAAATGTTTCCTGATTTAAAGTTGGAGGAGCTGTCTGGCTAAAAACACACAAACAATTTATATTGTTTTAAACGTAATTTAAAATTTCCCATTTTAAAAACTCTTCATGAGAATAAAAGTAGCAGAAAAAGCATAAATGTCTCACTGTTAAGTAGCTTAATTAAAACTAGTTTCCAACTTCACTTTTTTCTTTGTTTATAAGGAGCTGAAAAATGCTGACATAGCACTGCGTACACAGAAGACCCCCCCTGGACTTCAGCATGAAAACACAGCTCCATCAGAGTAAGTCGGTCACCTCCAGGAGGTCACAAAGCTAAAGGGCATTCAAAGAAAATGTCCCCCTCGTTGCTCTAGAATTATCTATATTATTTTATTAACTTCTTCTTTTCTTTTTTAGTTATTTCCGTAGCCTTGTGGAGCAGTTTGAAGTGCAGCTGCAACAGTACCGGCAGCAAATTGAAGAGCTGGAAAATCACCTGACGACACAGGGCAGCGGCTCCCACATCACTCCTCAAGGTCCTTTTTACTTATACAAAATGGGTTATGAATGGATAGCGATTTAATTCATATTATAGTTTGTGGTCCCTGACACGATTCATAGTTGATATTGGTTCTTTTTGAATTTACTGAAATAAAATGAATCCTGGACACCTTTAACCAAAAATTCACTGAGATAAAATACCTGAGTACTGAATGGTGCAGGTGAAGTTTTCAAGATTCCTTGTATTTCTTGCAAGAAATACAAGTGTACAAACACACAAGTATTCATGGTAAATCCATTCGCATTTTAGTTTCATAAAGTTCAGCCCACTGTTGTTTTTGCACATCAGTATAATACACATGCATGGATCATCATTGATCTGGCTGGATACATTGATTAATCGTTACATCATTATTATCCTATATTTGAAATTAACATAAAAACTGTCAAAGTAAAAACCTTTTGTAGATAGTTTGAAGCAAATATTTCCACCCGTAGAGGTTTACTGCTTTGTTTCATTGCTTTGTTCTTGTGTCAAGCCTTACTTGGAGCATATTTTGAACAAATTCTTACTATAGATGTTTTTCTGTCTTTTAGATTTGACGATGGCTATGCAGAAGTTGTACCAGACATTTGTCGCACAGGCTGCTCAGCTTCAATCTGTCCATGAAAACGTCAAGGTCAGTTTCTTTTCTTTTTATTTGACAGATCTTTATATCTATATTTTTATCCTTGTATCAAGGAGTTGTCTTTTTTAAGTTGTTGTTTGAGAAATGTTTCTGTCAAAGCTGTTATTGTTTGTTATTGCACCTTGTTTGCCCCTTTTGTTAATGTCTTTTTAATATCTGGTACCACAGATTTTGAAGCAGCAGTATCTTTCCTACCGCCGAGCCTTTCTGGAAGACTCCACAGACATCTTTGAGACCAAGCGCGCGTCCAACAGGAAATGGCAGAGCGCACCGCGAGTCACGACCGGGCCTGCCCCCTTCTCCAGTGTCCCCAACGCTGCAGCTGTTGCCATGGCAGCCACGTTGACCCAGCAACAGCAGCCAACTCCAGGTCTGACTGCCTACAAGTTCTAGAAAGTACTCCTCCTCATCACCTTGGTTAAGAGAATAAAAGTCAGGGAGGAGACATAAATAAGAAGACAGTGTTGGAAGGACAGGATGATTTTTTTTTTTTGTGTGTGTGTGTTTTGGTTGCATTTGATTCTAAATATGACGAAATTATTAGAAAAAAAAAATATTTGATGGTGTTATTCTGACTGTGTGTAAACTACTTTAAAAGAAAGGTATGTGAAATAGAAATAATGCACTGGCGTGCCACCATATTTAATAAGCACCTCACAGTATAAATGTAAGGTTACATCAGCTCTAGTGCACAATTAACACTCAACTCTGTCAGTGTTCAAATATAGAGAAGATAATCCTCTGAAATGTTGATGCCAGGAAAAAAAGACTCACCATTCCTGAGTTTGACTATGAAAAAATTATGAACGGATTGTAAACAAATTCCAACAATATTCTTTGTAGTTCTCCACATTTTCATCAGAGTCTATACTTCATTATTTGATTCATGTTTTCTGCTGTTTTTAATAATTCAGCTGTTATATCGTCTCATCCAAAAGAACCAGTTGGTTAATTTAGCTTCCGTTTTAGAAAAATGTTATTTTCAGTGGACATTTATTCTGAAAATCCTCTCAATCTCTTGTGGATAAATCCTTTTGACTTTATTGAACAAGTTGTCCCATGTGTTCCATCACAAGTCTGTGGTGTTTGATGTCAGCCATTTTTGTAGGCTTTGGTTTGTAGGCCACTTTCCTGGCACATCAGGGCGCCAATGGAACGACGAACAAACAAAGCTGTTAGTAGCACGTTTCTGCTGGCCTTTAGTTCCCATAAACCAAGTTTAAAGCAATATTTGATTGGCTTTCTGCAAAGTCTAAACTCTCTTTGTGGGCAATTTACATAAAAAGCAAGATTTCTGGTGACAATATCTGCTGCTTCTTTTTTATAACTCGCATAGACTGTTATATTTACCTGCTAATTGTTAACGGAACTGCTGCTCGCTTTCCATTGCTAGTTTTCTGCTACTTTTGATCACTTCACTAATATGAGTACACTGAAAACGTTGGATCAGTTCACGATAGTTCTGTAACGTGTTACATTTAAAATGATTTGTTTTCAGCAAAATAAAATTTTGAGTTAATGGTTTACTCAACTCAAATTTTTGATTTGATTAAAAATAGACATTTTAACCGTAATAAATTACAGAACTTTTGCTAATTGATCCAACGTTTCACTTTTTCCAGTGTATTTACATCATCTGTAAAAAAGAAAAAAAATGTGCCAAGAAGCGCTGGGATTATTCGTGCACTACAATAGCACCTCACAAACTATCTCATCACCACAACCCCACTGTTGTTACACCACCTCGGTGCCTGCTGAAGATTGTGTTGCTCTTTTTGCTTTGTATTTATGACGTTTCTAGTTTTACATCTGTGTAAATCTTTACATTTACTCTCACTGCCAATTATTTTCTGTCCGTGTGCCACAGACTAGTATTTAAAAACTACACAATAGTAAAACACTGATTTGTTGTGCTGAGAAGCCGACATCTTAAATAAGTGGAACAATTTTTCAATGGACTATATGCTGAATTTCAGCTTGTATTTATTTAGCTATTTATTTCTGGGTGACTTGACGCATGTGGAGGGTGAACAGAGGCACTTTTTTCCTTTAGTAGGCTGTTGTTGAACCCAGACTTTCATTCAGTGTCGGTGCGGTGGTGTGTTTTCCTGGAAGTTGTGGACATAAAACATTCAAAGACTCAGGACTGAAAATGTAAAATATATTTCCAGAGGTGTTGATTTTACACTGAGGCGTTTGTCCTTAGATGACCTTTATTGAATAGCCCAGTCAGGTTTGGTTGGCCTTAAGTTGTTTGGTTCATCAACATCATCAAACAAGTGGGGAGGAAGACGTAGGAGTCATTTTGGCCAATATCACTGTTACTTGACTCATTATTTTACCTTAAGGGCTACCGTCGGCATAACAGGGCTAGTTCATTTCAATCATTCAAAGGAAAACGTGGCGTTCAAATGCTGATGGAATTGTAATGTCAGGTATTTCTTTCGTATTTA
Source organism: Oryzias javanicus (assembly GCA_003999625.1). Classification (NCBI taxonomy): domain Eukaryota; kingdom Metazoa; phylum Chordata; class Actinopteri; order Beloniformes; family Adrianichthyidae; genus Oryzias; species Oryzias javanicus. Next base: position 14,989,562 of record CM012456.1, read on the forward strand.
ACGTAGACTTGTTGACAGATGCTTCTTAAATCTTCTTGATTGAGGTTCAGGTGTCCCGCTGGTCCACAGGTACCAGGGAGGTAGATGTTGGTGCCAATGTTCCCTCTAATTTTTTGTGTGTCTGAGCAAACACAGAAACTCACTGAGCGATTCTTCGACCCCCGTGAGCAACACTGGGGGTTCACTCAGTATTCATGACTATATTTCAACTGTCTGAAATCTCAGATCTTAACAAGTCATGTAGCTTATTAAAAGAATAAAACTAATTAATAAAACTAATTTTCATCTAATTTGGTTTAATATAAGTGGAATGCAACAATAACTATGAAAAGTAAAACAAATCAGAAAGTGGGTCCTACTCCTGCTGTCTGGGAATAAATTCCAATTCAACCTCATTTGTATGAAACTTTTCCTACTACACAGTATCTTAAATTGTTTTCCATAATACATAAATAAATAATAGAAATATAAATAATGAACAATAAAATGTAGATTATAATAAAATATGAAGCATATGAAATAAATAGGGACAAATACAAGCTCAACACACACATTCTAGACATGTAATCATAATTACTTATACCAATTATTAATACAATTTATAAAATCAAATTAAAATATGTGGACATGTAAAAACTAAGTAAAAGCTGTACTAATAAAACTCGTTTTCATTTTTTTCTATAAAACCTCCACAGTGGATGAAGCCTTAGCATCCACAGGCTGTTCAACAGGTGAGGTCCACAGAGCTGAAATGTTTTTAAATGTTATGGTAACATGTAGAGTAACCATGTTGTGGTCTGGATGGGATTATTGTCTGGAAGATGTAACATGTGCACATCAATTTTAAATCATGCAACGTTTTTAATTAGCATTTTACTACTCAGATGACGCTAAAGTAAATGCTGCTGCTTTGAGATCACCTGTCCTCATCACTTCTCCAGCACGTTGCACGCGCAGCCCCACCCCCGCTGCCGCGTGCACGTTCAAGATGTGAAATGACATGGAGGAACAACTATGTGTTTTGTGTTCTTATATGAGATCTGAACTAAAAGAAGAAGGAATAGGACTTTGAGAACACTCCCGGCACCTCCTCCGCTTTCAGGTTAAAGTCCGCTGTTCATTTGAACACCGGAGCTCGCGCACTTTTCATCCTGTTGTTCGACACTCTGGCCGCAGAAAAAAGTCCATCAACAGCCTCCCCGGTGTTTTGGAGAGCTGTTCGTGCTCACTGCGCGTGTTCATTGTGCGTGTTCATTGCGTGTGCGGCCAAACTGAAGGTGTTTTAAAGACAGAACGCATTGAAACCCCGCCTTCAGTCTGAACTCAGCTTTGTATCCTGGACACTCGTCTTCATCAGCACGTTTTAATTCGTCTGTCAATCGCTGAATTACATTAAAAGTGACGAAGAATACATGTCTTTATATGATAATTCTATTTAAAGTTCAGAATGCATTTTATGATGTGCGCAGAAAAGATTTCCTCTGCGCAACAGGCGTGAGGGGCAGTGCGCAATTGCGCACGCGCGCAGCTTAGAGGGAACAGTGGTTGGTGCCAAATCATATTAGAATAAACAGCGTTATATTGTAGATCAAACTAGAAGCAAATAAACTACCGTAATGATATTGTACAGGGATCATTGGAAAACCGAAATGCTTTTATTTGTTTAAAAAAAAAGTCAAATCTTTCCATCTTTTTCCATAAAAACACTAATATTTTGTGACTATAAAGATGGAATTCCAATCAACTTGTGAACGATTTTAATGTTTGTGTGGTTTCTTAGCATATTGTCTTCCATACATTTGTAATAGGTACAATGATGCCACTGACAGTATAAAAAGTATTACCCAGATTGGATTTTTAATTTCACTCAAACTTATTTTTTAGGTACGTTGCTTCAAAGTTCTCATCTTGAAACATGTATGCAGTAATAGCTGCACTTACCCTTCACTTCAACACCACACCAAAATAATCAGTTGAAAACTCTGCTAGTGTTTGAGCGTTCAGCTGTTGTAGACTTTATTGAATGTTTTTGTCTCATGACACAATTGCTTGAAATATTTCTAATATTTAGTAATTTTTAAGTAGTATTTTTGTGTGTGTTTGGCTCTGAAGAGTTTCGGAGTGTGTAGAAACTAGAAACTGAGTGAATAACCAGTTACCTCAGTGTTTAACAAAGTTTGCATCTTGGGTAAATTTAGTCTTGTAATGCTCTACAACCAAAACTACACCCTTCATCATCCTCATCATCACATGAGCCACATGGTTTGGAACTTGAATCTTCTGCAGGCCACATTTGACATCATCTTACACTGAAACCATATTATGAACGCCAACTTATCAACTCTTCTATAAATCTTGAGTGCTTTAATTTAAATGCCTGTTGATACAATATATTTAATACAAAATGTTGTGCCTTTTTAACTATATACAGTAATTGTGCTAATTGTGTGGTGCATTTTTTTTGGGATGTATGCTAGTTCATTCACTCTCAGAAATCTTGAAAATTAATGATTGCGGTAGCAAATAGCAATTAACCAATTCTGTTCCTGTTTGTTTGTGTTTTATGTAAGTGCATATAAATTGACAATAAATCAGTTTTTAACAAAGAAACGTTTGTCCTTGTTTTTTTTTTTTTGTTTTTTTTTTTAACTGAAGTTTAGGTTTTGTACTATATATATTTGGCAGTGCAGACTAATTGGATATTTTACTTTTTTTTTAAATAATTTATTACATAAATACAAAAAAAGACAAGATTCTGAGTGAAAGAACTAGCAACCTTTTTTCAAGTTTTAAAAATCAATAAGCATCCCTGAAATATTAGGACGTTTATTTCAAATAATTTGATACGTTTTTGCTGCATTGTGCAAAGCCAATTTTATTTATAATTGTCAAGGAGATAAACATGAATTTGTAAATAATACTTGGAGTAAAACCAATTTGCAGTTATGCTACTATTTAACTCCAGGAAAGTAAGATACAATTATATTTAACATTATTATTAAATGTGTCCGAAAAACATCAAAGATGTTCCCAGAGCAGTAAAGCGAATGCTTTTTCCTCTGTGCCGTAGGGACACAGGCACCCTTGGGGGCAGGATTTGGAAATCCTTTTGCCTCAGCAGTGGGCACTAGCCTGGGCTCTTCTACCCTTGGAGGTACTACCTCTGAATTTTGGAAACTGTTGCTTTCTTTCCTCCTAGAGTTTCAATTTTCTCCTCAAAGACAACAAACCTTTTAAGTAGGAGATTTCTTGTTTTCAAAGTGCAGCCTGCAAGTGTTTGTGGGTCCAGTCATCTTTAGTTTATAATACTTTATACTCAAGTGCATTTCACACAAAAAATTGACTGTTTTGACCTTGCAATAACCAGAAAAGTGACTTCCAGACTTTTGAATGAAGAAATTTGGCAAAAGTCACCTGGTTCTTGTACTTTTGGTTCTTTTTCTCCAGAAATATTTTGCCCTTTTAATTAAAAACAGACCAGCAATTATAGAAATTGGTCGTCGGAGCAAATTACACTTTTTTTTTGTTCTTTTTACCTTCCACAGACCAGTCTTGGATTTTTGGTTTGTGTGTAGCTTTGTTTTCTTTCTCTCACCGCCAAATCTCTTCCTCTTATGTGCTGACTCTCTGGTTTTCTGTTTCCCGTCTGACTCTCATGTCACTCTCCACCCCCTCCAGGATTTGCTGGTGGACCAGGATTCGGCGGCGTGGGTTGTGCGGGGTCGTCTTTTGGCTTCTCCACCGCTGCTAAGCCCACAGGGGGCAGTCTGAGTGCAGGTACGTTCGGTCTGTCCTCAGACTCACCTTCAGCAGGAGTGGAACACTTTTGGTTGATTCCTCTAGATGTCATCCTCTGATGCTGATTCAGGTCAATGGCAAAAGTTACAGACAAAACAAAGTTAGTTTTGGAAGAATTATGTTCCTACTCTCCATCCATGAAAATGTCTCATAACTGTCATCTTTGCACATTAAATATTTGCAAGTTGGAATTCTGACACTGACATTACAGGTATTTTTGCGCTAATTTTCATCTGCTTGTAAAATCTGTTTTACTTGCTCGTCACAACATACATCTGTTTTTAATTTTTTTCTTCATTTATTCACAAACATTTGGTCAAATTTGTGGCACGCAATTTTTTTTTTTTTTTAAGATTTATATTTTTTATGATTTTATTTTATGATATATTTTATTTTCTCTAACATTTTGATCATTTTTTTAGGCTTTATAAGACTTTTTTTTATTATTTTTTTCTATTTCACGAGAACTTTAAACATGATTTTGAAATAAGTTTTGTTCTTCAATATATTTTTAAGATTTTTTGATTTTTTTTCAAAATATTTTTGTGTTTTATACATAATTAAAACAGAAATTCTAACTTTATTTTTTTCTGCCTTTTAAGATTATTTTTTTTCAGTATTTTTTGTGTTTTTAAATGATTTTCAAGATACAATTTTTGCTTTTTGAATAAAAAAAAATCCTTTTGTTTTTGAGAGATTGTATATATGATTTTCAAGATTTTTGTTTCTTTTTTTGAGTTTTTTTTCTAATTTTTCATATAAGTAAAAAAAGTAAAAAATATATCTTTTTCATAACAATTATGAGAAGTTGGAAATTTTTTGTGATTCTGTGTATGATGAGTTACTGAGCAATTTATATTCTTTTTCTTGGATGTCGTCGTGTACTTTGACGGTCCCTGCTTGCTTTTGCAGCTTCACCTGCATTAATATAAAGGGAAACCTCAAAGTTCACAAAAAAAAGTCCTGTGGTAAATATAAAATAACTAAGTAAATATAACCAACGCTTTCCCAATGTTTTGCTCTGTAACGTTTGAAGGTGAACTAAATAGGAAGAGTAAAATAGAAATTGTGACAAACACATTAATGGGCACAGACACACTCATCTCTCTGTAGGGCTCAGAAACACGTGTTCCTTGATCCTGCACCATCATGGATGTCATGTCTTTGTCTTCTAGGTTTTGGCAGCACCAGCAATTCGGGCTTTAACTTCAGCAACCCCGGCATAAACCCGTCTGCTGGCCTGACCTTCGGCGTGTCCAACCAGCCGGCGGCGGGCTTCGGAACGGCAGGCCCGCTTCTCCAGCTGAAAAAGCCTCCGGCCGGTAACAAAAGGGGCAAGAGATAGGAACGCAGAAAGACTGGACTTTGTAACATAAAAATGAACAGTTCAGTGCTTGAAAGAAGTAAAACTTAGAAGCAGAGGGGGAGAATAAAGGAGACAACAAAAAAGTGATGGCGCTTTTCAATGAATGGATTGATTATTTATATTTTTATGCTCTCATTTTGCAAAATCTTTTCCCCCTAAAACATCTTGCTAACAGAGTTTATTTTGTTTATTCTTGTCACAAGCTGCCAGAAATAGATTGTTCCAGCTTTGTTAGCAAGTTATCTTAAGTTTGGATGTCACAAACCCTTGCAAATAAATAAACCATTGGTGTTTGGGTTTAAACACTCTTTAGCCTCAATCTTCGGCCCACCATATTGTGGCTACCTGCCACCGAAGGACAGAGCTGTTTTTTTTTTTTTTTTTTGTCTTTTTTAAAAAAATAAATGTTTTTGTCCAAATATTTTTTAAGTTGGACATGTTTTCTTGTGTCTTGTATAAAAAAAAACTGTTGATGGTTTTATTGTGTTTTTTGAAACTCTGTACATCAGAAAACTGCACTCAAAGATGGCTTGACCCATGTCTCTTTGTAAGAAGAAGATTGTGGAGTATTACCTGATCCCTGAAAGTTGGAAGGCCTGAGTGACTATGGGGCAAGTCAGATTTATTTTTCTACGGAGCAGAAAAAGAAGCAACACTCGGGAAGGATAAAAGGGGACTAAAGTGTTGGGCTATAGAAAAGTCAAGTCTACATAACCTGTGCTATTTTTTGTTCAAATCCATCCTTTTTGTTGAATTTTTCTGTCATGTTTTTGTTCCTGTGTGCTTTTGTATTGACCTTAGAAATGGATACTGTGTCTTTACCCCATTCAATGTCAAGTTAGCTGAACGGAAAATGTTCACATTGTTTTCTGCTTAGTCAGATTTAACCTGTGCTAGAACATATTTGCACCCAGAGTATGTCATCCATTTTTGTGTCTGTCATGCAGTTATGAATTTGAGTCTATTCTTTTTTGTTTCCCTTTGGGAGTTGTTTTAAGTAGTCCTTCCTGTCGCTTTGGTTACCAAATGTTGGTAGTCGTATTGTCTATTTTCTAATCAGTCTGTGGAAAGTTGTATCTTCAAGATGCCGTTTAATAAAAAAGTTTTTTGCCTGTAGATGGTATTGCTTCACTAAATTACTGTTTTTCTCAAGCACATTTTGTGTATTATATATATTCACACACAAAATATACATATATAAATGTAGCATTTTTGTGGTCCAACATTTAATAAGATGAAATAAAGATATCAGATGTATGTTATGTATACATTTTTTAAAAATGTTTTTCAAATATGTCTGTTTTCCAGAAAACCTCCACCTGTTTTTCAATCGAAGCACCCACCGCCTAAGTGTGTGACTTTTAACATATAGAATAAGCACACAAATGGTACTTGCTCATAGTTAACACACACACTCAAAAAACGTTCAATTAGTGGTGAACTGTACAAAAAATGTTACATTTTCAATTCAATTTTTAATTCAGTTTTATCTATATAGCCCAATATCTCAAAGAAAATTTGCCTCATTGGGCTTCATGCTGATAATTTTACAGATGCAGAAAATTTGTCATAAAATATGAACAATAACTAAAAACTAAGACTAAATAAAACTGGTTATCCCTGCCCTTACGCCGGAGTCACACTGGACGCGATAGCGCCGCGAAGCGGCGCGGAACGGCGTGCGCTTCCATTCGGCGCCCATGTTAACCTATGGCGTCGGTCACACCAGGCGCGAGGCGACGCGGAGCGGCGCGGAGGGTCCGCGGGGTGCAGCGCAACGTTTCGGCGTCTGGCCTATTTTGTGCGCGAGCCGCGAGCGCTCCGCGTCAATACTGGCAGGAAGTTGCATCAAAATACATGAGAAAATCCGGTTTATTTTCAAAATAGAACCAATTTTTCACAATAAAACGCCGCGATTGACAAATGTGATCATGTTTTTGTGTCTAAACAGACTGTAGAGATGAAAATATGCATACAATCAAAACACAGACATGTTCACGAGCACAGAGACACACAAAAAAGACAGATACACACAGAGACAGATCAATGAAGGGGGCACACTGGAGCGGGGCTTGGGGCTGCGTTTGAACGAGAGAGAGGCAGAGGAGCGGTTCTTCTGGGAAGAAACATCTGGTAATATTTTCAGTTTATTAATTGACCGACGGAAACACCTGCGTGCGTGCACACAGACACACAACAGAACAGAAAGACACGCACACGCGCGCACAAACCGATCAATGAAGTGGGCCGACTGCGGAGCTGGGGGGCGGGGTATGTGTCAACAGGGGCAGAGACCATCCCCTTTTAGCAGAAACACTGGGAGATATCCTGGTTATTGACCATGATGGCAAAAAAGCAATAGCTCTAGCAGAAGCGCCTGCCGACCGTCGCGGAAACAAATCGCGTCTGGTGTGACCAATAGAGCGCCGCGTAGCGGCGCGCTCTCTGCTCCGCGCCGCTGCGCGGCGCTATCGCGTCCTGTGTGACTCCGGCGTTAGACTCTCCCTTTAATTCAGTTTCATGGCAAGATTGTAGTAATGCTTTTTAGACAACAGGGGGCGATGTGCATCTTCAACTGCAATGAAGAAGAAGGATGCCGTCACCTTGTTGCCATGCGACGGTAAAGATACAGATTACGGGTACGAAGAGTGGCGTAAATGAAGAAAACAACAACTGCGAATTTTTGGTAAACATTTGAGGTATTTTTTCGCTCATTACAATTTACAGTCTTCATTTTCTTTTCAAGTAAGTAATATGAATCGTTTATTCGTTTTTCACATTAATTTACTTTAGTTGTTATCAATTTTTGGCTATACTGTGTCTGACCACAAAATCATGGTGTAAACCTATGTGAAGAAGAAACATGCTATAAATCTTGTAATGATGAAATAGCTTAGTCCAAAAGTAAGTAATTTGTTTTATTTTACTTTAATTTATTTGTTTATTTTTTGTGAACCCTTTCTACTGTAGTTATAGTTTGTTTTATATTGATGTTGTTTTTGAGGAGAAATGGCCTTTTAAAACCTTTTTTTTTTTTAAATTAATTTCATTCATGAAATCACCTACAGCAAAATATTTTTTCCATAAATTTTTAAATTTTTTATTGTATTTTAATTATTGAAAGTGGTCAAAAGAAATGTATTTTTCCTGTTTTGTTTGTTTTTTATGTTTTGTGCGTTCTTCTTCCTGAATGACATACTACAGCGCAAGTATTTCAGCCATGCCGCTTCCAGACAGACTGTTTTGTGCCGAGCAGATCAACATCCCACCAGAACTACCAGACATCCTCAAAAATTTCAGCAAAGCAGCCATCCGAACGCAGCCCATGGACTTACTGGCCTGGAGTGCAGCGTGAGTTTCTATGGTGGCAAAGCACCAGATTAACTGCAGAGTCATTGTAGGAAAATAAGATCTCCTTTTTCACCTGCGCTTGTCTGTTTTGGTTTTTTTTTTTTCAGTAAAATGCATTAATTGTGTGTTGTTTTTTTTTTTTGTGACACTGTAACTACTTTTATACGGAGTCTTGCGCATGACAGTAAAGAAAAGAGAAAAGGACAAAAAAACCCTCCAGTAATAATTTGTAACAACATATTATTTTTTTATGCACACAAATGACCATTTTTGTTGCAGAAAATGTGATTTTTTTGTGAAACAAGTTTGTATTTTCTGTCCACAATTAGCCTTCTGTGCACATAAATTAGTATTTGTGAGAACAAATTAGCATTTCTGTTGCACAATTTAACACTTTGTGGTAACAATTTAGCTTTTTGTTTGAAGAATTTAGTAAGTGTGCAGACCAATAAACATTTTGTGGCAACACATTTGTATTTTGTTGTCTCAAAATAATACTCAAATTAATACTAGGAATTGATGATGCTGAAATACTATTTTGTGCCTAAAAAATGCCAATAAAATGTTATTTGGTGGACAAAAACTGCTAATTTGTCTGGATCAAATAGTAAAATTTAGCAAATGGAGAGATTTTTTTTAAATGTCATGTCTAGGGCTCTTTCATTAAAAAAAAAAGAAAAGTTTACTTAAAAGAGTGTGTAGTTGTAGGAGTCGTCTGCCAAATCTGAAGAATTTCATATTTAAAAGAAATAAAAAATAGTAGTGCTCAAAGTGTTAAGATGTGGTAAAAAATGATTAAAAATATATTTTTAAAGAGAATCACATTGTTTTTACAAGATTTAAGGCCAATAAAAAATACTATCAACATACTAGTCTCTACAGACCTCACTATTTCTTTAACGGTGTTGAAACGATGAAGCCAATGCTTACTGAAAATATAAAACAAGTTCTTTTTCAAAAATAAGCTTCAAGAACTTTTGTGTCCAATGGACCGATAACATCACGCAGGTGGATCACAGTACACAATCTTGTTTAGCAAATAAGTTGCCAAGCATATCAATACACAACGGTGCTTGCAGGGTAATACATTTTCCTCGTACTTTGCTTGCTTGTACCACTCACTAATTCAGCTGTTTGCTATAAATGCAAAGTTTCCTGTCAACCAATTAGAGCTTAGCTGAGACTGGATCATTTATCAGATCATAATTTGCAGGCATTACATCAAATCTATAACAGAAAAATAGTAAAATTTAAAGTTAGACATTTTAATGGTCCAGACCTTGTAATTGACAACATTGTAATGTATTTTTATTTCTTTAAACCATTAGTTAACAAAATTCACATTGTTTGACATTCATAGATTCTGCATGTGACTTTTTTCTTAACCAATGAAACATAATCAAGCTTGTTGAAACTGTGTCATAAACTCAGGCACAAAGAAGACATATTTTTTAATTGCATCACATTTTCTGTTAATGCTTTTTTTTTTTAATCCAGGTACTTCAATGCATTGTCTAGAGGAGAGTGTCTCCCTGTCAAGGACAGACTAGAATATAATGGTACCACCCAGAAACTGGACCCCAGCTTGACTCCAGGTCTGCTGAAAATCCTACACAAACAGGTATTTGTCCCTGATAGCAGTAATAATCAGGAGTTTTTTTTTTTTCATTTTTCTACGTGTGTTTTTGTAGATTGCAAAAATTCATTTTTTTCTTTTTAACTTTAATTTTATTTTCCTGATTTATTTTAAACACAACAAGTTATATATTTTATCAGAAGTTTTTAATCTTTCACACTGGATACATGCTAAACTGGATTCAAATAAAAAAAGCATAGAAAGATTTATGTTTGTGACCATAAATGTGAAGCACCATCCCACTAATCTCAGTTAACTATTTTTGTCGTTTTTTTTCCTTTCATGCCCAATTATAGTTGTCCTCCAGGAAAACATGCAGCATAGAGGACCTGCAGACAAAATGGAAGGGCTTGAGTCTTTCCCCCAATCAGTTGGATACTCTGTTGTCCTTAGGCGGCTTTGATTCAGAAATCGACTGGATTGAGTTTTTCGCCCTGGGCTGCAGCGCTCTAGGAGGGGTAAACTGCTACAAACATATGTACTTCACTCACTTCAACTCTTTTTGACTAGAAGAACTCAAATCCAAATTGAAAACCTTAAAACTTTATTTGATTATGTTGAGCAGCTTTATTTCAATATAGTAAAACTTTACGGAGAATTTTGATTGTGAAAGTTCAAGACATTATTTTGAGTGCTGTAGAAAAAAATTGGGTGATTATAAAGAAATTAAATTCTTATTGTCTGTGAAGTAAATGCAGCAAAGCTCAAAGTATTTCAAGTGGCCAGAATGGCGCTGCAACCACAAGGGGGCAGTGTTGCACTGCATCCATTAGAAGAAGCTTTTTTTTATTTTTTATTTTTTTAAACCTAATCCATTCATACATTCATATAGGTGTGTTTTTTTATAAGGAATCTGTAGCATGAATGTTTGTGAACGCTCCTGGCATATGATTTTATTACCAATGTGTACAATTCCTGACACTATATGTTGTTCTGCACTTTTCCAGACCCTTATAAGCTCCATGAAGTTTGCCTGTGAGATTCTGACAAATGATGAGGAGGGTGGTGCTGCAAGGATCCCATTTGATACCTTTGTCCAAATCTATACTTTCTTGGCTCGCCTAGATGGAGATGTACCACAGGAACACATTGACATCTTCCTCAACAGTTTAAAGCCACAGGTGTAGGTATTCTGTTTGTGTGAGAGAGCTGTTTCATCAGTCAGTACTGCAATAGGCAGATTGGATTAACAGCACATATTCATATTATAAATATTTTTTCCTCATTAAAGTTAGATTCCTTAAATTCTGAACTTACAAGGGTTTGAAAAAGGACAATTTGAGGACTACTAAAAGGAATAGACAGATTTTTTTTTTAAGATGTGTGTTAGCTTAACTCCAAAATGATAAACTAGTAATGACTTTGAAAGAAACACAAATATTCAGAACTCATTCCAAAAACATTATTTTGCGTTTCCTTTTCTAAACTGAATTTTAAAGTCTAATCATCGCTTGATCAGTTTCCAAAGAGTTCTCAGTAGTCTTTTAATTGTGATTATGGCGTTTTTAGCCAAATTTACAAAACCTGTGTCATTTTCTTGGACATAGTTTCTGCAGAACGGCAATAGTTCATTAGAAATTTACTTCTTGTTGTGGGCAGGACTGTTTTGTGAAGTAAGCCAGCCCGTGTTTCCCGTCATCCATCTGTTTACACACTCTGCTGCTAGTTTACAGCCCCTCACAACCCCAATCTAGCATCACTGGTGCAATAAAAGTAGTAAATATCTTAGTTATATCCATCCGTACAAATGTCAGCCAAATTCCAGTACAGATAAGGAAAACGAATGGATCTGTTTGTCTGCAAGTGGGTGAATAAGAAATATGTCTTTTTTAAATGTTTTTTTTCTCAACTGTTCCCAATTTTACAACAGTTTGAATACAAATATGCTTAAAAATATGATTTTAAGCTAAATTTTCTGTATACATGCCCTCAATCATCTAAAAAAAATGCCTAAAGATTTTGATTGGAGTGACACTTAACTTACTTAAAAAGTCAATACAAGAATGTTCACATAGTTTTTGGCTTTTTTTTCATTTTTTTGCATATACAAAAGACGCTAAATGTTAACTAGCCAATAAGCAGAAAGTTGCCATAGTTTCCTGTAGCTCCAGTTGTTCTAAGGCTGTGATTTTCACTGTAGCAGTCCATGTACAGATAGGTGGGGCTTCTGCGGACCGCCAACATTCAGGTTTTCAACTTCTTCACCAGCAATATGTTGGGACGAGAGACAGAAACTAATAGAGGAGGGAAAGAAGCCGCGAGAAAGCAAATGACATTGTTCGATGAATAAATGTGCCCACCATCGCTCCTTCAAACTGTGTTGTTTCATTCCCAGAAATTGGTCCCATTAATTGTTGCTTCTTCTTATTCATCACTGTCCAACTGAACCAGCTGATCATTTGATTCAGGGTGAAGTCTTTTTAATGAACAAAAAGAGAAGCACAAAGCTGCCTTTCCACAGACTGTCAGATGAAGTATGTGTCTGCGTTTAATTTTCCCACTCCCTCGTGTCTGGGTTAGCCCGAGTTCATTTATCATGCACACAAGTTATCAGCTCGCAGCCGCGCCACATTTGGCCTCTGTGGCAGCGCAGATGAAAAGGAGGAGGGGTACAGAAAGCGTCCACGGCGGCGGGACTTTTCCAGGTTGTGGTAGAGGATTATGTTTTGTTCCTCCCTCTGATGAGCAGTTGAATGGACTCCCTAACAGGTTTATTATCATACTCGGTCAGAGCTGACATTCAGGGCCAACTATAGAACCATGCTTTCGCTTTTTAGCATCACATCCAGCTCCTCTGTTCGTCTACACAAAGCGATGTTACGGCGACTGTTCATTACATTCTTAATGGGGGCAAGCATTTTCACAAAACTGAAGCTGTGTCATTTTATGAGTATTTTACTAGGCAGGACAGGAAATGAGATCAGTGGGGGGTTTAAATCAGAGTCACGGCTGGCAGCTAGTTTTAGGTTTGGAGGCTAAATAAGAGATAAACCTTCTCTCTTCTTGTAGAAAACTAATAGATACAAATATTCCATTTTCTGTTTACATCTAATGTAGCTTTCACTCTTTGGTTTTAACAGAAACCTCTTTTTTTTACTTCACTTTTTAGGCAACAAGACTTCCATCTTTTGAAACAATACTATAGGGCCTTTGTTTAGTTGGGCCGGGACATTTATGATGCAATTTCAAAGATGTCAGTGCTTTAGGAATCTCAGCTCCAGGGTGGAGCTGGAGTTGATGTTTTTTCGAGCTTTTGCTCATAACATCACATCTCCAGGGAGTGGAGGAAAAGTTGCAGAGCAGTGTGAAAAACGCAGGAAAAAGAAAACACAAAGGCCCCCTTATGTTAGACACTCGTGTAGCTGTTGTGTAACAGACACTGATATGAAGGGAAAAGGAAAGTGTGATTCATGCTATATCCTGACCCTGAAACTTTATCATCCTCCACAAATAATTTGATTTCCTTGAATAATAAATGTATTCACAGGATGGAATATGCTATTGCTACATGGAAAGTTTAATAATGTGACTTGTTTTTTATGAACATTTTGCTAACATATAATGTGGTTTTTCAGGGAACTCCAACATGGGATGATAAAACCTGGGAATTTCAGCCATTGGGAAGATATGGACTTTAAATCTGGAGCAACAGCAAATGCTGACCAAGAGTGAATAAATGTTGGTGACCAAAATAGTTTGAGTCAGCTCGACTTTTCTTTAAAAATCGTAAATGATTTTATTTTAAAGGACGTAACAATACTTTCAAAGAATGAGGAAAAAGGTCAGTGAAAGCAACACAAGAATGAACAGTATACAGGAAAAAAGCCATACTGAACCCTGTAAAGCCCACTACATTAAAGAATTGATAGAATTTTTTTTTAACAAAGATTATTTAAAAACCTTTTAATTAAAAATCCACACTTTTTTGAGACATCATTATTTGTGTAAGAAAAATAACCAATTATGATTAATTGGTTGATCTGGTAAGTGTTCACTCACAGCAATGCAAGCTTAAGATTTAAAAATATTAGCATAAATATTCAAGAGAAATTCCCCTTAATTACCCACTGTCTCAAATTTGATCCACTCATTTTTAGCATGATTTAGCTTATTCTAAAAATACAACTTTGAATAAAAGTTTCATTCTTTCAATTCAGGAAGTGGTCATTTAAAAATAAAGAATATCACATAATTTATCAAGCTTACTATTATACTGTCTGAATACAGACAGTGGAAATATGTCAGTGCTAGTTTTACTGGATCTCAGTGCTGCGTTTGATACAGTCGACCACGCAATACTACTCAGACGACTGGAAAACTGGGTGGGTCTCACTGGGCCAGTACTAAACTGGTTCAAAACGTACTTAGAAAACAGGAAATATTTTGTGTCAATTGGTAACTTCACTTCTGAGCCAACAGAAATTACATGTGGAGTGCCCCAAGGCTCCATCCTGGGACCACTTCTATTTAACATCTACATGCTCCCACTGGCCCAGGTTATAAAGAACAACAACATTAGTTACCATAGCTATGCAGATGACACACAGATATATATTAGACTGACACCAGGAGACCGAGGCCCTGTACAGGCTCTTGGTAAATGCATTGAGGACATTAATGACTGGATGTGTCACAACTTACTTCAATTAAACAAAAACAAAACTGAGGTTATTGTCTTTGGGGCTAAAGAAAAAATGTTAGACGTCACTACAGAGCTTCAATCTATTCAACTAAAAACTACCAACCAGGCCAGAAACTTGGGTGTAGTGATAGACACAGACTTAAATTTTGATAAACACATTAAGGCAGTCACTAAATCAGCCTATTATCATCTCAAAAATATCTCAAGGATTAAAGATTTGTTGTCTAAGCAGGACCTGGAGAAACTAGTGCATGCTTTCATCTTTAGTCGACTTGATTACTGTAACAGTGTTTTACAGGACTACCAAAAAAATCCATCAGGAAACTGCAGCTGATTCAGAACTCTGCTGCTCGGGTTCTCACAAGGACCAAGAAAGTAGACCACATCAGTCCAGTTCTGAGGTCTTTACACTGGTTACCTGTCTCTCAGAGGATAGACTTTAAAGTTCTGTTACTGGTTTATAAAGCTTTGAATGGTTTAGCACCAAAATACATGACTGACCTCCTGACCCAGTATGTACCAGCCAGACCTCTCCGATCATCAGGATCCGGTCTTTTATCAGTTCCTAGAGTCAGAACTAAACATGGAGAAGCTGCATTCAGCTTCTATGCACCACAGATCTGGAACAGACTTCCAGAAAACCTTAGATCTGCTGAAACACTCAGTGTATTTAAATCCAGGTTAAAGACTCACCTGTTCTCAGTTGCATTTGATTAATATGTATTCAAAAGTTTACGTCCGCACTTTTTATCTATGCTTGTTTTAAATTAAAATCTTTTTACTTTCTTTTAATTTTATTTTAATGATTTGAATAATGAATGACATTTTTACTATTTCTTTTGATTGTTTCTTTTAATGTTTTATGTAAAGCACTTTGAATTGTCTCTGTACATGAAATGTGCTATACAAATAAACTTGCCTTGCCTTGCCTTGCCTTAAGTTTAAAATATTAGCAAAACCTTTCCCGCCAAAAGTGTTTTTGAGATTTCCTGGAGGCAGCCATTTTGAAAAGCCCTTCTACTGCCCCTAGTGGAATGATGAAGAACTACAAGGCAAAAAACATGGACCAAATTGTAACCAATGGCTTGTTAAAGGAAATTTGGATTTTTTTTTAAAGAAAAGTGCTCCTGAAATGTTAACACATTCTAAGATCCTTTTGCCACCATTTAGTAATTAAAAGCATTTAGTACACATCACCTGTCTACTGTGGCCTATTTTTTTTCAGTTATTGTTTGTGCACAAATAATGTTTCCTTGAAAAAGCCTTAATTCCATTACTACTGCTTTACCACTTCATTTGCATTTCAAAACCCTTGTGTTACCCATGCAAGAGCATTTGAGGAGCATGAATGGGATTTTAATAAATCTGGCTCTTTCATCCTGGTCCTGTGTCGAAGTTGTTTTTGCACACATGACCTCTCGGTGCAAAAAGAACGTTAATTAAAAACCATTGTTGCCTATTACCACTTGAGTACTTTTGGATTTCTCCTATTTAAGCGGCAACAAAAGGTTTCCTTTACTGATAATTTAAGTGTTGCACTTAGCTTCTGAATATGCAAATATATGTGTACAGACCTCATTAACTAATTAAGCAGCAAAACCATCTAATCAAGACATTACGACAGAACACATTCCATTTTAGCAATAAAAGGAGAAAAAAAGGGTGACATAAACACCTGATTTCTAGTCACAGTTTTTTTTTAATTACACAAACCTAACAGTTCAGTGCTTGTTTTCAGGGGGGCACACACAGGGATCTTTGTGCTGCTGCTACATGCCACAGAAGAGAGCCTGGTGTGAGGGTGTTTTGGTTGTTTGGGTTTTTAGGGCAAATAAATGAATGACTGCAAACAGGAAGGCACACAGAAGCACGCTCAAACTCACCCTACAGATATATGTTCGTGGGATGCATTCAGGGCCACACTGGACAGTTGGGAAAAGTGCATTTTTGACCCAGTTCAAGTGGTCAAAAGTTTCTAATGGACCCACTCTTCTGGTTAAGTGAAACTTTGGTGCTTCAATTTTTTATAGACATCTGTCCCTGCAGGAGAATATTATTATAAAAACGTATACTTTGCTCATCAATGCACACATAAACCTCGCAAGTTTATTTGAAAGCAATCAGCTTTGTTGAAGTTAAAGAATGTATTTTGATATGTGCGGGTGATCAAACAGATTGTGTCATGTTTTTAAAAGTCTGGAATTAACTTTCCACTTTTTTTTTCCATTTTGAGTGTCCTTGGTCATGATCACAGACTTTCCAGATACTTTGCAGACAACAGAAAAAGAAAGAACTCAAGGGTTTCCATGACATCTTCATCAATATTAATTATCGTCTGCAGACTCGAGAGTTTGTCGTCGGGACTTGGAAACTGTATTCATCCATTTATCTTTATATTTACCTCTAGGACATAACCATTTCTCACAGAGCAGTTCAATTTTAACTTAAATTGAAAAATAATTTATTGGTCAAAAAGATATTATTAAACGACAAAGGAATAATGAGTGTATTTGTTTTTTTTACATAGTTTCATACAAAATAATTACATTTTTAGCTATGATGCTGTTGGACTCATCAAAACAAATGTTATTGTTCATGTAGTAATCTGACTAAGATAAAATTCCTTAACATGGGCTAGTCTGTGATTATTAGCAGTAGTTTCATAGAGAAATTCTAGTGGGTTTGTTGAAATTTGACAGAAGGAATAAATATGAATCACTTTCTTTCCAACTTAAGCATTTATTAGATTTTTCATTTACAGTATATCTATTTGATATAAATGTGATTTAAAATAAAAAACAGTAAAAACAAAGCAACATTAATAGAGTCAAAATAATGTTTACTTGTGACTAAATTAAAGTCTTTAAAATCAAATGTTTGGGACCACACCTGATTTTCTTTTCCTTTAAAATGACTGAATGTAATGGATCCCCACACATTACTCAAATTTTAAGAGAAATGTTAGTTTACAGTAAATATGATCACAGAAAAGGCAGCCCATGGGCCACAATCTCTTATTTGCAGATTGCGTGTAAAAAGTTTTGGGCATTCAGTGCACAAAAATCTGTCTGGCGAGCTCCTGGTTTTCCCCTCATTTGAAGTCCCATGCACTCTGATCATTGTTTGATCTACTATAAAAGCATTCTCAAGTGAGCCAAATTAAAAAAAAAAACTTGTTTTCTAGGACATAGTTCCTGCAGAGCGGCAGAAATTCATTAAATTTACTTCTGAGTTGTGGGTGCTCAAGTCTGACCTCATTTCCCATCATCCCTATGTTTACACTTTTTTCATCTAGTCCTAATTCACCATGTTTTAAATTAAGAACTACTCAAAAATGTTTGATGTTCATTATACATGTCTTCCATTAGAAAAAAAAATGCCACAAAAACGTGTTAAAAGCACAATTTTCATTGGGTGTTTAAGTCTGTTTTTGGGAATCAGAAAAAAAACCGTAGTTTTTTTTTTTTTTTTTTGTACCTCGATCTCCTTGAAATAAGAAGGATTGATACTGCTGAAAAAAAAGTAAAAGCTGCAATTGAAGTTATTCCATCCTTCCATCCAAAAAAGATAGAACTATAACACAAGGCATGAACAAACAAATAGCATAAATGATCTAAAAATAACAATGAAAATAGATCTGGGTCCAGTAGGATTAATCTCTTACTAAGATCTGCATGCAAACCCCACACCCACGCGCACACGCATGCACGCACGCAGAGATCCCAGTTGCGTCTAATCGGATTAGGTGGCTGTGGGTTAACAGACTGGGTTCTCTCTCCGCCCTTCATGGGAATGTGCGCGCAGAGCTGCTTTTACTTTCTGCTTCGGGACCCGTTCAAGTTTACATTTTTTTTTAAAACAGATATTGAAACAAAGTTACGGACTAAAAGAGGTTCCATTTTCAGAACTTCATCAGGAGCTGCATGGCTGCATGGGCGCAAACTCTAGAGATGACCGACGGTCAGACTTTTACGCGCAACAGTTTAACTTCTCAAACCCTTTGACAGCCGCCCAAAACCGATGATTGTGAGTGTTTTCTGTCTTGACTAAGCAATGTGAGGGTTTTTTGTTTGCTTCGATTCTTTGTTGAAGTGATAGTCAGTCACATGCGCGCGCCAAACACTCTCCCCCGAGGACAGTGCCCTGGGTTAGGGGGTTAGATGGTGCTGATCACGGACGAAAGGGATGGAGGAGGCGCCTCATCGGTCCGCGTCAAGCAGCTCCAGCTGCAGAGAAAAGCCGGAGGAAACATCGGACAAATCCATCCAACCATCGCCGAGGAGCCTCTGTCCACCTCCGAGGAGAACTACCTGAGCGCGTACGAGGAGGATGGAGACAGCGAGGAAGACAGCGACGAGTTCGAGGAAGTTGACTTTGAGGACTTGGATGACTGTCGGAGCATCGCCTCGGATGACTCCTTCTACCCTCCGGATGATACGTTCGCGGACTCGGAGCGCAGTCCGTCTCCGGAGAGCCCGGAGCTGCTGTCCCTGTTCCGGGCGTGCTGCACCAACAACGCGGCCATCGTCCGGATCATGATACGGCACGGAGTGACCAAGGAGGAGGTCAAGGAAACAGACAGGAACAACAGGGTATAAAACACCTACAGCAACTCAATGACACCCAGAAAGTTGTCCACACAAGTTGAAAAAGACAATTCATAGTAAAAAAAAAAAAAAAAAAAAAAAAAAACTTTTGTGCAACAGTTCACTCAAATAGAGATTTTTTTTTTTTACCTGTATCCACAAAGTCAGATGGTGTAGAAATAATTAAGCATATACTCACTCTACTGACTTACCTGGGATTTCTCAGGCATTTTCAGGTCAATGAAAATTAATCTATTGGGAGTTCTAGGAAACAGCATGTCTCAAATGACCACACTTGTGCGCACAATATGAAAATAAACGAAAACAAATAATAAACTTTACTTATGAAGCACTTCAATTCTCCATAGAGACCAGATGTGCTGGACATTAACACAGAAATAAAATATGTCGGCTATAAAGGAATGGATAGAGTAGATTAAAAACTGCTTGCAAAGTTACAACCCGCTGTTCTTACACTCTGCTGCTTTTCCCAGGTGTGCTGTGTTGTGCAGCTTCAGAATTTAGCACAACTTAGCAGAGGTTAAATATAAATGCTTTATGCATAGTTGTCCAAACACACACAGACTGAGACAGCTCTTACAAAGATGACTCTACTGTCATTTATAAAAAATACAATATACTCAAATGGTTTTCTCACAAAAGTGTTAAGTCCCATCCTGAGTGATTTTGATCTATTTTTAAATCGTTTCCAATGGTCTTAATTATGATTATGCCATTTTTAGGCTTACTCGAGAACTTTCCAAGACATAGTTTCTGCAGTGGTTCATTAGAAATTTGCCTCTGAGTTGTGGTGCGGAGTGAGCCTTTCCCTGCTTCCCGACATCCATCTCTCCTGCAGTCCCAACCTAACAATACAGCTGCAACAAAAATACCAAGCAATATAGGAGCTAACCAGCCGCACAGATTTGAGCTAGATGTCAGCTCGGACAAGGAAAACAAAGACGGATCTATATGTCTGCAAGTGGAAGTGCATCGGAATGCGTGAAGCAGGGAGCTTGTGGCTCGCCAATTGTAGATTTTACATCACAAAAACGCTCTTTTTCCAACTGAATGTTTTTGTTTGCTCTTGAGTCACTACAATTTAAATAGAAAAATACTAAGAAATCCAATTTTAAGCTTAATTGTCTTTATATATTTCCTCCTTCATCAGAAAAATGCCACATAACATGTTAAAAACACAACGCCCCCACAAATTTTAGTAGAGTGGGTCTTTAACCCTTTAACACTGGAGCTCCAGGGTTTATGTTTGTTTAGTTAATTCTTGCTACTTGTCCTTCAGAATCTGCTGGAATTACATTGATCGTGTACAGATTTAGAGTTTAAGCATCACAGACAACGTCTCAGGTGTTAAAGGGTTAAGGCAGAATTCAATAAGTTCACAATTTTAATTAAAAAAACAAAAAGACTTTTACAGACAGTATGAAATAATTTACGGAACTACTTTGAAATGACAAAACCAAAGTATAGTTTCTTTATCTTAATCAAATGTTATTAGAAACCACAAGTTTCTACAAATGTCAAGAAATGTCATTTCTGCTGCAGAAACTGTCCAGCTTTTTGGAGCCCAGAGCAAAGAGATAAGTTCCATTCTGAACGATGGCCAATTGCCAGCAATTAAAAAGGTCACTAATTTATGTAACCCGTTTGCGTTCTCTTTAAGATTTTATTCCACCCATTGAGTTTTTATAGATCCCAGATGACTATGAGCTACAAACCATCTGTTGCATCATGTTAGCCTTCTGCTAACTCATCAGATTGTCATCAGCAGTATCCTTGAAGACAAACCCCATGATCCTGCTTCACTTGGTAGAGTGGAGAAACCACAGTTTGTGATGCATATTCAAATACATTCTGTGTGTGGTTTGTTACACTGAAGGTCAAGGTTAGAGGTCAGGGTCAGCGAGCCCGGATACAAATACAGAGTTGTGTCAGGAAGGCAGCTGGCGTAAAACCAAATGTGCAGATCGGTGTGGCGACCTCTGAGAGGATATGCTGAAAGTTGAACAACAGTTTGATCTATTACAAGCCACTGCAAAGCAGGCACATTTACTTCTAAAAGACATTACATTCAAAAGTGCAGTTATGGTAAAGACTACTTACCTGTATATATTTGTAGTTTTTGTGCTACGATAATCTTCAGATTACTTTTGACATTTCCTGTGTTGCATGTTGAATGCAGACAAATCTTTATCAAAAATCTGATCATGACATCCTGTTGTTTTCATGCAACATGCTCTGCGCAGGATTAGTGATCAATATTGCGATGAAAATATGAAACAAATAGCAAAACAGAAAACCATCATTTAAATTTCAGTGCAACAGATTTATTTAAATAAAACTCAATATAACTACTCCTAATGACTCTCGTCTACACAGGAGACGGGCATCTAACATGAAAAGAATCCATCTGATTGGTCAAATATGTAAAGGGCTTGATTTGTTTGCTAATACTTCAAGATTGTATCAGCATGCGTGTAAACATTTGAGCTAAACATTTGTCTTTTGTGATATCGCACAGGCTGATATCGTGATTACCATAAATTTGCAATTTATGGTGCAGACCTATTTTTGTTCTTTTCCTTCTGCACTTATAAAAACAATAACAAAATGACAGTTTTTTATGTTTAAATATAATTGGCTGAACAGGTGGTCAATATTATCCAATGAAGTCTAAATAATTAAATGTTCACATTAGAGTGGAGTGATGCCCAGTTGAGAGGAATATTATTTTTGAGAAAATTTAAATACATCTAATGTGCCGACATACAGCAATTAATACTTGGACAGTTCACTGCTGATTACATTCTTACATTTCCATGTGTATTCTATGATTCCAATTAGAATTGTCACTTGTAAAAAGTAGCAGATGAAGTTTTGCACCTGGCCAGCCTGATAAGGATTTTACGTTTTTTTGTTGCCGCATGGTAATTTTATACCTACCACCATCTGACTATTCACTTTTAGTTAAGTCATCAAAAAAGGACTGCATTTTTAAATATGCATTAGTCTTAAAATTATGTAAACATATGTATAGCATCGATCTTTGATACTAAATAAAAGTGCTCATTTATAATGATCTCCACATGTCTGTGGAATTTTAATTAATAGCAGCCATCTCAAAGTGATGTGTTTCTGAATCATAGAAGTGCTCTCAAAATCCCAATTTCATCATACTTTGATAAACTGTATTAATCAATATGCTCACACTATTTCGTTTCACCAATTTGTGCTAGCTGGATCTCTTAGCCGTCTCAAACCCTCATAGCTTTAATGGTTGTAGAACTACATATTTTAATGTACAAACGCCAACTTGTATTTCAACTGTGCTTATAAAAAACAAAAAGTCACTGTAAAGTGCACGCTGTCAAACCTGATTAATTACAACCATAATCTAATTTTCATAAACCGATCTGTTGTTGACATGCATAGAGAGAGTCAACAGCAGAAACCCAGCCAGCTCAATGACAAAAGGTAATGACAGGTTATTATGCAAGTGACAATCAAGTGTCGGTATTTAATTCTGGGAGCATATAGATTAGTGCGGTTCTGTGACTTAAATTGCTTCTGATGTAATGACATAATTTTGTGACAATATTAGCATATTCATGTTTGCAGTCGGGATCAGAGTTATCTCGTTTGACTGTTATGACTTGTGTGTTGCAATTACTGTGACATCCACAGGCACACCAGATATGTGTTCCCTTTAGAGCCAATGTGAGAAATAACAATACACTAAAAAAAACCTCCAGAAAACTCAGTCGTCACAATTAAAACACCTCTTTATTCGTAAACAGTAAAACTGACTGAAAAAAGCTTGAATTGGAGTCAGCTGATCAACACCAACAACATTGAACTGAGGGTTTGAACATGGCGACGGCACCCAGCCCTGCAGATGACAGCAAGAACAATCCCGTTAGTGAAGGCTGACAAGTGGAAAAATCAAAGCAACAGTCATACACATCTGATTTGATACAGCCAAGTGAAAGCTCAACAGCAGACAGAAATACATTTAACAGGGAGTTCATTGACAGACACGTGGCCTGCTGAAATGTGTGTCAGTGGGGCTTCGGATGTGTGCAACACAAGCCGATTTAGAGCCTGTGTGAGTGTGCGCATGTTCTTAAACACAAATGCAAACCATAAAGTAAATGCTACTGTTTATAAACGCTGCAGGAAAGCAGATTGTCTCAAAAAGTTAGTTTCTATTTAGGAGTGTTCACTGTCATTCAAAAGCATTTTGCAAACGTTAACAGACACCTATTGGAAAAAATATTTTCGGTTAACTGGAAGGCTTTAGATTGATTAATTGATTTGAACCAACTTTAAAAAAGCAAAAATAGCAGGAACCACAAAAACGTGCAAAAAAAAAAAGTGTAAATCTAAAAAAAAAAAGTAATTTTAAGGGCCACACTAAATATACCATTTATTCCATCCTTGTTAGGAAAAGTTCAACATTTCCACATGAAAACAGATAACCTACCCCCCACCCCCCACCCCTACGCTCTCTGTTTCATTTGAACTTGTGGGGTTAAGCCTTTCTATTCCTAGCTCTGGATTTTCTCCAGATTACTCGGTGTGAGCATGTGCATGAGAGTTTGTGTGACATTAGGCTTGAATAGCCCTATACTGTACTCAAACATTTGTTTACATGACAACCAAAGTGTGCGCACATTCAATTTCGTCAGCATTTACTGGAGAAGAATGTGACAAAATACTCCATGAAAAGTGGAGAACTCCTGACAGCCTTACTACTTCTATGCCAAAACTCTTCCTATTTGATAAACACACATTTCTGACACCCCAATCTCATTAGCATGATCCAAACTTTCCTAAAAACCCATTAGATATAACTTTCTCCATGTTTTCTGTCTTGTAGTTCATTATCAATCCACTAGGGGCAGTAGAAGGGCTTTTCCCGCTCATTTCAAAATGGCTGCCTCCATGAAATCTCCAAAACATTTTAGGCGGGAAAATGTTTAGCTAATTTTCAAACTTTATGCAGAGAATAACTCTACTATTGTTATTATGTTGAAAAGGACTATATGAATGCTGTATTGAAATAATGCAACATTTGTTTACAGTTATTATGATCATTATTATTTTGTGTGTTTGTAAGAGTGACTTTTTATTGTAATTCAGACTCTGTTTAGGTAGCACTTCTCCCCTGGTGTTTTTTTAAATTTTTTTTTTATATATAATATAAATGTATTTATTTTTGTACAAACAAGACATACGCCTGAAAAAAGACGAGACTATATTATCACAAACAGAACAAAATAACAGCAGTAATATAGATAATAACTGACACACAAAAAAACAAAAGAAAAAATATATTCAAAAAATAAAAATAAACAAATATTTATTTATTTTTATTTTTTTATAGTAGTTTTACACCCCATTAAAATTGGTGAGTCAAATTTGAGACAGTAGGCTAAAATGGTGCATTTTTACCTGTACATTTAAGTCAATTTTTTTTGTTTTTTTTTTGCATCTTACAATAACAAAAACTTACCAAATCACCTAAGGTGTTACAACTGATGATGTCTTTATCTAATCCAAAAAATGATACTGCAATATAAATATTTGATATTTGAAGATTTCCTTAAAGGTTTTAAAAACACCTTAATGAAAGAAAATATTTTTTTTTCAGTTAATTGATGCAGTGGGCCTTACAGGGTTAAACGAGCTAAACAGGAAATACTTATCAAACAACAAAGTTGTTCAAATCTTCTCAAAAGTGGAAGATTTCTACAAAGATATTCCAAGTCAAAAATATGTGTAAGGAAAATAAGAAACAAGTGCAGGAAAAACTGAACTCCCTCACTGACAGCTCCTCAGTTAACAGGGTGAGATAGTTGCTATCTCTGCTAGCGCCCACATGCATGTTAGGTTCACTGATGATTCCAAATTGACCTGTGGGCATGAGTGCATAGATGTGTGTTAGCGTGGCCTGGCTTCGTACAGGATGTACCCGACCGATCTGTACAGGATCTCCTCTGGTTTGCAGCTCTGTGACAGCTGGCAAGGTTCCATTCCCTCTCAGTTCTGAAAAAATGACTTGTTCAGTTTAGCCGTTAGGTTTTACAATAAGCGGCACACAAATGTTGCTTTGGTGCAAAATAAAAATCTTCAATCTTACATCAACTATTAGCATAGAAGTGTGATGCAGCACAACTTTAAAACTGATTTTTTTCTCCATCTTTACTGGACTTACAAAATCTCCAACTAAAGTGATGGAGAGGTTATCAAACTGCTAGGCTGCAAGTCGTCATTTTTTTTTACCTTCACTCTTCTAAATGACTGGATATAATTGATTTGTCAGTCAGTCAGGTGGTATTACTTTCTATGTTGTTTATTTTTTTTGCACAAGAAGCATTTTTTTAAGGAATGCCCATCTGTTACAATGCTTGCTGTGCATTTTCATTCCTATTATGCCTGCAGCCATCGAGTTTACCATAAAAATGTGACGGATAAAAAAAAAAAAAAAAAAAAAAAAATCACAGAGACCAAGACAAATAAAATAAAATAAAAGTTTGAATGTGTGTGTTTGTGAGGCAAATTCTCAGAGCAAACTGCAAGTCAGACAACTTAAATTGCTCCAGACAAGCTTTAGGGCAATGGGTTTCTGTAAATCACAGCAAGGCTGGAGGGTTGCCAGCAGTATGTGTGCTTGTGTGTGTTTGTGTGAATGTGGCAGAGACAAGGTTTACAGGAGAGTGTCTAAGCAGATGGAATTATCAGAAGCCGTGCCAGTTGAAGGGAGAGTCTTGCTGGCAGTCCAGCGGCTACTCCACAGAACTCTTGTGTGACCTTTCACCTCAGTCTGACAACATTAGTGTGATTACATCACTGGATGGCCGACAGCCAGTCTTGTTTACAGGTCAGTTTGGATTACAGGTAAACCACTGTTTACATCCCATGAATTCTGCAAGGTACTGTAAGCAATTAAAAAACAGTGGGCAGCAGCAGATCACAAAATTTAGCAAAATACTTTCTTAACGTTTATCTTTCTATTTAAACTTTTTGATAAAATCGCATAAAATCAGAATTGACTGAAATCCTATAAAGACAATAGTTTTTGAATGTATCACTGCTGGGATCAGTGTATCAAGATGACACCCTGTGCCCAAATTGAAAACTGAAAAATGAGAATGAGGGGGAAAGTATTAGGAAGATTTTAGGAGTGATTTTAAGAGAACATTGTGTTACTGACAGCATGACACATGAATCTGATCTTCCCAGGGAATATTAAAACCTGGAACATTTTGTGACGACTTACTTTAATATCATAATATTTATCCATTATTCTCGCTGGAAGAGTTCTTTCTTATGGTTTTAATTAAATTTGCACAAAGAAGTTTTAATACACTGATATGACTCCATAAATCGCTGTTCAGTCGGGGATTTAGGATATCGCAGAGGTGAAATCTGTTCCAGTTACTAGGCTTTAACACCCAAAATGTGCCGTGACCTGGAGAATCCTGACTGAATCCTGTACTTTTTAAGATACTTTTTAATATGCTTAAATATTAAGAGGATTCTTAGGTGCTGGGGAAACTTCTAGTTAACAGATGAAAAGGAACTTACTGTAAAAAAGAGAAAAATATGTTTCAAAATGTTAATTAAAATGACCAGTCATTTGTTTAGAACCTTTTAAGCATTTTTTCTTTAAAAGTAACATGAAATACCTCATCATTGCATTAAGACATCACACAAGAAGTAGGAATTATGATGGATACAACAACGCCTATATTTTAAAAAAGTTTTCCCCCCTCCTGACTATTATTTAAGGCAGAAAAAGCAAAATAACTGAAGAAAAGAGGATATTTATTCCATGTGTTCATTTATAAAATATATAATTTGAAATGCAATATCCAAACAATGATGCACACAGTCTTGAAGAGGCCATGTCCTGTTTCCTATATGATGCATGAACCTGTACATCTAAACATTGTGTGTCTGTGTTGGATGCATATCACATTTTGACCATTTAGAATGTTGTCATTATTGCAGATAATGAATAAGTATACATGTAAGTTTTTGATAAAATGGGGAAAGAGTACTATTTTATTTAACTTTCAACACTCCATGACTGCTTTTTCTTATTATGTGTACTTTTACATTTTTTTTATCATTATTATTATAAAATTATTATACATTTTTTTTATCATTAAATATTTTTGTAACTTTAGTTTTATGGTAAATGTTTTATACTTGTGTAGCGCTTTAATACCTTCCTTGAAGGCCCAAAGTGCTTTATAGTCATAGTCACACATTTACATACTGATGGCGGCAACCTACAACCATCAGAGGAAATGTGGGGTTCGGTGTCTTGCCTAAGGACACTTGCAAGCCACGTGGGAATCAAACCTGCAATCTTTCAGTCAGAGGTCTACCGCCCTTCCACTACCTGACAGCCGCCCATTTTATGTGTTTTTGGTGTGTGTTGTTGGGAAACCAACAGCTTACCTACTGACTACTGTTGAAAATTCGTTTTGCAGCTAACACTGGCACATTTACAGAAGTGTACATTCATCTGCACTGTCCCTGTTCAAATAAATATTAAATAAATACAAATCTAGTACCAATCAGAAGCTGCCTGATTGAAAAAAACTTAGCAGTAATAGTCTCGTGCAAACGCTGCATTTTTTTTTTTATTGCTCCCATAATTTGATACAATTCTCCATGTGCAAAAATAGAAAACATTGCATCTGAATTTCTTCTATTCGGTAAAAAATAATTTTTTTTACAACATTTTGCATGTAATTATTGCTTTAGAAAATGTTCACTAAATTTTGCTGATTCAAATCTTTGTCCTATCTGAGACCATCTTGCACATTTTGGAAAGTTTAAAACTTTTATCAAAAGCTTTCCAAATTCCCATGCTCATGAATTCACATCCAGAGACTAAAATCCGCACATTTGTTCCCTTATTTATGAAAAGACCGCTATTCTGGCTCTGGCACAGGTGTAAAAACACATCACCTAGAAGTACACATCAACTTGTTTGTCAGTGAAACCAGATATCAATTCCACTGAGAATCCATAAATCATATTCTACATATTGGTCTATTCTGTTATTCTTTTTAGAAATATTTTTGATTCTAACTCTAAAATGTTGCTTCTTTCTCTTCTCTGGTCCATTTTCCTGCTCAGACAGGACTTTTGATAGCATGTTACCAAGGATTTGTGGACGTTGTGGTCGCTCTGTCTCAGTGTCCATACCTGGATGTCAACTGGCAGGACAGCGAGGGAAACACCGCCCTGATCACCGCCGCACAAGCAGGTAACACAAACAGACACAACCTGGCAATTTAGTGTTACATTAGGCTTAGTGGTGTGCTCACAGATGCTGACAGGCTACAGCAAGGTGCTGCTTGACGTGTGCAGATATAACTCACACTGTTTGGTACAAGTGCTTACACAGACTGAAAACTTTCCACTTCTGCCACCAATGCTCGAACAAAAGTGATGAGTTTGTCATTTGTACAGTGAAATTTTTTTTTTCTCTTCCAAAACGATGTTGGATCACTCTCGTTGTTATTTTTGGCTGCTTCGTTCCGACCCTCAATAATTGTTGTTTACCCGTCTGTTTCTAAAGGCCACATAACAATCACCAACTATCTGCTCAACTACTACTCTGGGTTGGACATAGAGAGAAGAAACTGCCATGGCTTCACCCCTCTGATGAAAGCTGCCATGCAGGGCAGGCTGGAATGTGCACGCGCGCTGATGCTGGCAGGTGAGCAAAACATGTAATTACCCCAAATGTTCTGCCTCAACAGGAACAGGATGGTGCATGAAAACGGTAAACAGTAGAAAATGCTTCAGCAGAATACACAATGAAAAAAAAAACAAGAAAGAAATTGTCTTAAAAATGCTACTAAAATGTGCTTTTTAACCATTTATTATGATTTTATTAAATAAAAATTTATTAAAAAAACATTTTATTAGGTTTAGTAAGTCTGTTTATTAGTATAAAACATTAAAGATGGTCTTAATTACTGTTAAAATATATTTATTTTAATTTTTAATTTCACTAGACATGTGGCACACATTCAAGAACGCACTAAATGAAGGTTCTTGAACGCATGTTTACCCCATGGTGTTCACACTGGACAAGCAGGGAGGGGCTTCTTCTTTTTCTTTTTCTACTCTTCACTAGCACATGTCCGCCACCTCCAGCTGGAAGAGAATCGGTGCGAAATATCAAAACGGTGCAAGTGTCCTAAATTTTGCTCCAGGCTTTTTCTTTCACAGCTCTATCCTGATGTATGAAAGACTTGGGCCTAATCCGAATTCTTCCCTTCTCCTACCCCTAGCCCTTCATTTAGCCCTCCAACGGAGAGTTATGAAAACTAGTGTCTCATATTCCAGACCTTACTTTCGTTCAATGACGTCACCAATAATTGCCAGTCCGCTAGCGTTAGCGCAGAGCCTCCAGTGCTCAAATATACGTGACAACAGCAGCTTTATAACTTTAAAAAGGTCTTGCTACAATAAAAAGTCATTACTTACATTTCAATAAAAACTTCTGTGGTCATAGAAGCAGTCATTGAAATTTGCATAGTGATGCATGAATACAGAAATTTTGAACATGGAAGTGGAAAATGTGCATATATATAAGTAGACTTTTTATTGGAAGTTAGCACATTCTGAACGTAGCTAAAAGCTTGGTTTATACTTTGCAGCGATCAGCTGTCACATCAAGCATATCTACAATTGAATGGTCTAGTTCAGGTGTGTCAAACTCAATCACACAGGAGAAAACACACCTTAGGTTGCAGGCTGAAAAGGATAAACATTTATTGAACATGCTAAAACTGAATTTTTAATAAAAACCTAACTTTTTAACATTACTATAACATTTCAGAATAAACCAACTTAAACCTTGAATAGCCTTCAATATTTTGTTCTCCATAAAAACGTATTTTGTCAAAATAATACAAGTTAGAAATAAGCGCAAAAAACATCAGACCATTAATAGCAATAAAATAAGATGATCTGGACGGCTGCTTTTGACTTTGACACGTGGTCTAGTTCATACTACTGTTTGCTGGTTTTTCTAGCGATGGATTTCATTTATATTTGTGAAACAGTCTCATGACATATTTATGTATTTTTGTTAATATATTTGCTTTCTTTTTTATCAAAAGAATTTAAGAATAGAATGATTTTTTCCTAAGAATTCCTGTTATACCCTTTCATAACAGATCAAAATCTAATATCCTACATTTTTTCCATCATAACTTCTATTCATAATTAATATCTGTGGAGCTGATGGAAAATTCTCAGAGCAAATTTTTAAGGTCCCATTCATAAACTGTCTCTGTGAGCGTTTTATTGTCTCGGAATAGTTTTTTCCTAAGACCTAACTTCTTAGTTTTCAGCTGATACGGCACATCTGTGTCCCAGATTCCGTATTTTCACTTTGATTCCACCAGGTGCTTCCTTGGATGCAAGGGATTTTGGTCGCAACCTGACCGCTAGAGAATGGGCTCTGTTCACGGGACGCTACGAAACGGCTTGGATGATGATGCGTCTGATGGAGCGCCCCTGCCCATACCAGTTCTGCGACATGTACAGGTAAAACTCATACCCGGATGTCTTCATAATTTTTATTTGCAGAGTTGTAGTTGAGCACAAGTCATCCCATTCTAAGTGTTTGAACACTTATTTTGTTCATGAAAACTTTTAGTTTTTTTCCAAGTTTTTTTTTTTCATTTAGAGGTAAGGAGATAAGCAATGTAAGGGCAAAAAAACACCAGAGCAGCTTTTACCCCCCCAACAATAAACATATTAAACATGGCTAAGAAACGTTAACCATAATGGGGTGTCAGTTGTGAATCTCGAAAGTAAAATTTGAACATAAATATTTTTTGCATGTTTTAGTAGGAAAAAAAATAAGTTTCATTTTTGCAAATGCATATTTTCACCTTTTAAATTCATGTTGCATTTATTAACTAAATATTTAGTTAGCCACATAAATATTACATTTTAAGCTAAATGTTTACTTTAAAATTATATATTTAGCTTACTAAGTAAATATCACATTTTATGGAATTAAACATGTAATTTGCACATTAAATATTTGAGTCTGATCTAATTATTTATTTTTAAACTAAATATTTGAACAAAATATTTATTTCGTCTGTAACTAATTGTTAAGCAAAAAAGGAAAAAAGAAACGTTAAAAAAGGTTATTTAATAAACCTTAGTTTAAAGTAACTATTTAGTTAAAAACTAAATGTTTGTCTTGGATCCAAATATTTAATTAAAAACTGAAAATGAAGCCAAAAAAAGTAAGATATATAAAACGTTAATAACTAAATACTTGGTTTCTCTCACTAAATATTTAGTTAAAAACTAAATACGATTAAATATTTACTTTAAAAAAAAAAAATCTGGCTTTTAACTATTAATTTATTTATTTGCTTAATATTTAGTTTTTAACTAAGTATTTAGATCCAAGCTAAATATTTAGTTTTTAACTAAATATTAACCAAAAAGAAAAAAAAAAGAAAAACTAAATAAAAAGTTAAAAATTAAATATTTAGTTTGAAACTAAAAATGTAGTAGTATTTAATTTTTTATCTAACCATTTAGTTAGAAAAACAAATATTTAGTTACAAAACTTAAATATTTATTTTGGAAAATAAATATTTAAGTCAGATTTAAAAAATTAATGTGAAAATTAAATGTTTCATTTTACATAATTGATTAATTAGTTTGTAAGCTAAATATATAATTTTAAAATAAATATTTAGCTCAAAATATTTTTTGTTGGGAAATTTAACATTTATAAATACTTCTTTTTTCAATAGTTGAAAATGAGCACTTGAAATTTGACATTGACATTTTCCTTTTATTTATTCTGGTTATACAATTATTAATAGTCTATCCAGATTTTTTTATACAACTAATGCACATTTATTTGGCAAAAAATTTAACTCCAACTTTAATTCTCTGTTTTTAGTGGCTGAATGATGCCCTTTTCTTGTATTTCTATATATATCCTTTGTCGTAAGTTTTACTGTGACAAATGATTACTTTTATGTATAAATGTTGCATAGACCAAGGAGCGCCTTTTGAATTCAGTTGTTCCTGTGAGAATGACAGTAATGCTTACATTTCCTCCATCCAGTTTGGAGTGGCCTCCACTGGCTTCTCTTGCAATCAAAGCTCAAGAGCCACGTGGTTGCCTGAAGCGTCTGTCAGACACGGTGCGCAACATCTTCAACATCGCAAATGTCACTAATCCAGAGGATGAAGGTGTGATTGACCACATGGTGTCTGTTACAACTGCCATGAGGAGCCCTTTTATTGCAGTAGCGTGTCGTTCTGTGAGTAAAAATCTTCACAGACGCTGTTAAGTTCATTTTTCTACATGTTGGAATGTGACCGGCAATTCCTGATGTCTAATGGTTTTATTTCAGGTGTGTCCTGACAGTCCTCCAAGTGTGGGCAAACGTCGCTACGCAGTTCCAGAGATCCTCCGGCAGCAGCGGGCCAAAGAGCTCCGCTCCACCAACCCAGACAGAGTGGACAGCCACCTCAAACTCTTCCAAAACTCGCGGGTCACTCTGGTGGCCAGAAGTGCAGAAGACCGCCGAGCCAGCCTTCAAGTTCAGAGATTGGTGCCTCGACATAGGAGTTCCAGTCTTGGAATGGTAGCCTACAACCAAGCCCTGGAGCTCAGGAGAACCAGCCTGTTACCCATGCACATGATGCTGAGGAGGAGTAGCGTCCGACCGGGCCTCAGCATCCCCAAAGTAAGGGTGTCCAAGGCCCCCACACTCACAGGCGAACCAGTGAACATGCGGAGGAAGAGCAGTGCCAGAGAAGGAGGGGTGGACCTACTGCAACTCCCAAAGTGGCGGTATAAGGAGCTGAAAGAGGAGAGACGGAAAGCAGAGGAAGCTGAGAGGCGGAGGGTGGAGGCTGCAACCAGGAGACACATCGCTGCCGGAAAGAGGAAATAACTCACTCGTCTCAGGAAACTTTTTGTCCTTTAACCTACAATGTGACAGAATATTGACAAGCCATAAAGCCAGAGTGGATTGAATGTACAGTATGGATTCTGAGCTCAGGATGCATTTTGAATCACCCACAATGTGTGTTCGGCCATTTCTGAGTGACTTCCACAGCATTAGTGCTCGCTGCTCAGCATCCTTTTTAATGTCAGTGAATACCCAAAAGATTTGATACTTGAAATGTTTCTAGATATATTATTTTTAATATTTATTGCTTTTTAACAAAGGGCAGACAATGCATTTTATTGAGGAAACTTACAAACTCTCACAGAAAAAGCTTTTTAATATTTTGCTTCATTCAGAAAATTTTAGGTAAATTTAAAAAATTGGCTAAAATACCAAATATGTGGATACTGACATTTACAATGAAATAATTTTTATTATGCTTTTTGTTTAGAAAAAATGATTTGGAAACGTCTGAATGTATTTTGCATATACATGTATTTATTTATAGAAATCTCAATGCTTTTTACTCTTTTTTTTTTTAAACTGAATGCAGTTTATGTCCGAAACAAATGTGCTTCCAACAAATGTTTACATAAAAAAAATCCTATAATGCAAATCCAAATGATAGAAACTAACAGTTATGCAATGAGTTTAATGCACAATTTGTGTGTGTTTGTGTTTCACCAGCAATAAAATCTTTAAATTAACAAAAAAAAAACACGTTAATTTTTGGAAAACTGACTTTAGTCGATGTGACATCTAATTAACATGTGAGATGTAGAGCTACTTAAAAGCAGACAAACTATTATAGAGCATGAAGTCGGTCTCTAGTTTGAACATTAGAACTGTGAAAACAATGAGGGCAAAAAAAATAAAAAAAATAACCTTGATTTAAACACACTGAGTCACAGGGAGAGCGGCAACGCAACATTGTCTGGAATTTTGAGAGCACAATTTCACGCTCCTTACTCCTCATGGTGATTGCAGTTTAAGTGCTATTCAAGAGAGTGTGTCTAATATACATGGTGATGAGTTGCTAAGGGGTTACAAGGGCTCTGCAAGGCCAAATGGTTTCTTCAAATAAACTTCACTGACTTCACAGTGGCTCAGACGCTGCCCAGAGGAAATCTTCTGAACACGTCCAAAGATGAGCAAAGCGCACATTCCCAAAGCCTTCTGGGAATTTTTAAGTGCCTGCAGGAATACAATCTTTAATGCAATAAAAATACTTATGCAAATACAAATTTTAGAGTTAATCGTGCATCTGAAAATTAAGGACGAATATTTTATTCACAACACAAATGAATGAGGCCTGACAACGTGCGTGTTAGGGAGGGACACAGAACCTTTTAGTCCCCTGAATGCATCAGACAATATTTAGGTCATCGCGGCTCCAGCAGCTGTTGGCTTAGACTGCATTATGAAACGCCGTGAGGCTTGGTCAGCGTTTTATGATCAGCTCTGTACCGCCTGCTCCACAAAAGGCGACTTAAAGGAAACTGGAAGGTGGAAAAAGAAAAAAAAGAGCAATAATATGACAGCTTTTATTGTTGACCACACAAACAAACAAGTGTGACCCCATTCTGAGTGTTCATCATTTACAAGGTGGTTATAAACAAGTGCAAACGAGGAAAATCTTTATCTACCGCCATCTGCTGGCCACTTTTGGTACTTTTTAAATTTTACATTTAACTGCTCATTGATTAAAAACTCTAATTACACACATGATTATTAGTATTTTTATCGCAGGGAGGGCGGGGGTAGGTCTGTAATGAAGAACCACGTTGCAAAAAACTGAATATTAGGACAGTAAAAAGATTTATGTATATTTTCTGTCTTGAAAGACAAAACTTTTTTCTTTTTTTTTTTGCAAAATAAGTTTTGTTTCAGAAAACATGTCTTAGTCTAAAATATTTTTCTTAAAATAAGAATTCTAGGTAATCCATTTTCTATTCCCAATGGCTTTTTTTTTTCTTGCTACCAGTGAGGTAAGAAATGTTAACTTATTTCTGTTGGGCCTGTTTTTGCAGTGCAGAACTCTTATTCGAAGTGCTGCACATGCCTCTCCTTCACTTAAGTTTTTGTTATTTGTTGTATTTGCCCTGCAGTTTAAAAATACTCTTTTTTTGTGGGAAAAGCTAAAAGAATTTTGTTTTCATTTATAGACATTAAAAACAAGCAACAAGATAAGTATATGACCTAGGAAACTGTGACTTAAGCAAAAAAGTGACGAACAAAATGCCCGTCAAATACAAATTAATAAATTGTGCAGCTCATAATGCAATGTTGTAATATTTGGGTTGATTTTCTTACGTACTCAAATGCTGAAAAATGTTACTATAGTTCAGAGATCTACAATCTTTAATGCTACAACAGCAGTTACTCATCGTAAGTTGCAAAATTATTGTTTTAAATTTACCCTTCTATTTATAAAATGTACCTAATAAATGTTTGAAATGATTGAATCGTAGCAATGTTACATTTTTCCACATTACCTTTGGTAGGAGCAAATTCCTTTCAAAATGAAATATTCTGTGTCAAATAGGATCCTCCTACTGAAGGAGATTTACTTTAATTAAAAATTCAAGAAAGTCAGGTCAAATAAAGTCTATCTTTTTTTATTCTTGTGGTTGTTCTAGTGCAACCACAGATAGATCATCATCGCACCTTAAAACTTTGAAGGTACACTATATTTTTTGACTCCTGGGATATTTCAAGTTTGAAAAGCTTGTCAAAAATAGCATGGATTAGGATCTTTGTGAAGTTGTAAAACTGCAAGCTCTAGTTAAACTGTTGTGAACCAATCTTTGAACTTAACTTTTCAAAAAAGAAGGTCGTCTATGGGTAAATTGCTCCAGATAAAAGATAAATCAGCATATGGTTACTGACTGATACTCGCCACTCCTCCAGGGGATGGGTCAAATGCAGAACATAATTTGCATTTCCAGGTGACTAATGAAGATTTAACTTTGAACTCTCTGACAGAAGATTTAACCAAATTCAAATATTAGAAAATAAAGAATTTTTTTTGGGTCCAAATGTCACCATGACTTGGTCATGTTAACACAGCCCATATGTCTTATCAGAGCGTCCACTGCATGGATTACTCATTCCTCCCCGTCACTACACAACAAACAGAAGAAAATTGAGAAAAATTCTCAAGCCCACAGTTGGCAGCTGGCTGTACAAACTAAACTAATCAGCAGGCTGTTTAAAGGTCACTGCATCATAGAAAGAAGCGGCCTGAACTAGTTGGGGCAAGTTTTAACATTGTCAAGGACCACATGGTCAACAGCTGGTGGTCTATACTCAGGAAGAATCTTGAATTTTGAACCGAGGTGACTTGCTTTACTGAAGTACAATTTAATCTTCCTGTTTGGAAAAGACGAGAACTTGAATTCTTTAGTCCAGGATGATATATATTCTAACATCAGTTGCACACAAACTAAATTTGTATGTTTGTATAAAAAAATGACTTTTGATATTTTAACATTTTTATCACTAAAACTAAGCATTGCCAAGGCCATATTAAGATAGTCATTTCTAAAATCATGTAACATCTCCATAATTTGCACAAAAAAGCCTTTCTTCTGGCCGTTTCTCTTCAGATGTCTCCTGATTGTATATCTTGAAACATCCACCCCACCGTTTTTCAGAATTCTGGTTCACAGCTAAATTTATTTGTGGGTTTTTCTTTGCACCTCTAGCAGGATTTCTGGCAGTTGTAGCAGAACTTTCTGTAACTGTGGTTTGGTTCCAACAGAACCCCTCACTTTCCTCTTCTTGATCAAAGTTTGAACACTGCTGACTGGCATTTTCAGTTTCCTGGATATCTTCTTATACCTCTTTCCTGTTGTGTACTACTCGGTTACCTTTTCCTGAAGGATTTTTTGACAAAAGCAAAGTTTGAAAGAAAAAATATAATTTTAAATAAATACACTGCTAAAAAAAAAAAAAAAAAAAAAGAAACACCCAAATAACTTAATGTAACTCCAAGTCAGTTACACCTTTGTGTAATAAAACTGTCCAATCAGGAAGCAACACTGACTGACAATCAATTTCACATGTTTTGTGCAAGTGGATTTGGAATTCCTCCTAATGCAAGACAATGCTAGACTTCACGTAGCTGGAGTGTTTCAGCACTTTCTGCTAGATGAAGACACTGATGTAAAATACTGGCCCGTTCCCAAGTACTGAATTCAATTGAGTTCATCTGGGACCTCAAGTCTCGCTCCATCCACCAACGCCAGGTTGCACCACAGACTGTCACGGAGTTGGCGGAGGCTTTGGTCCAGATGTTGGAGGAGATCCCTCTGGAGACCTTTTCCGCCTCATCAGATGCATACCCAGGCATTGCAGGGAGTTCATACAGGTACACGAAGGCCACAAACATACTGAACATCATTTTAACTTGTTTTAAAGACGTTAAAGTTGGATCAGCCTGTAGCGTATTTTCCACTTTAATTTTAAGTATGATTTAACATCAAGATCTCCACAGGTTAATACATTTAATTTCAATTAACAATTGTGTGGTTGTGTTTTCAGCGCATGCAACTATGTAAAGAATAAAACAGATGAAAAGATTATTGAATTCATTCAGACAATGGATGTGTTTTGGTAGTGTTCCCTTTATTCTTTTGAGCAGTGTTTTATTTCTAACCTTGTCAATGTCTTGACTATATTGCTTATTCATTGTCCAACTCATTTGGTAAATAAAAGTGCGACTTTCTATGAAAAAAATGAAATTGTCTTTAACAATAGTGTCTATATTTTTGCCATAATGTTAAGTTGACATTTGAGACTTTATTGACTTAAACTGAGATCTGCAGCTCCACTATCGCTATTGATCAGCAATTATGCATGATCTTGACTAAAAGAATGCTGTTATGCAACTACCAACACCTGTTAGGTGCCCAAGTTACTGAACTTTTTAGGAGTGTCTCATTTTTATTTGTTTTTCTGGCCAGAGTAATAAAGCATTGCAGAGGGTGAGAGACTGGATGAGATTATGTTTGCTGCAATGGGAAGTTTCAGTTTGCAGACCGAGGCCTGCATTTACTAAACCCACAGCGACTGCTTTATTGGCCTAACGTAAGCTGACAGAACACCTGGTTGCAGATGCATGTGAAAAAATGAATTACATGCACCAACACCTGGTGCACACAGCTTGTGTGTGTGTCTGAGGGGAAAAAAAAAATGGCAGACAGGTCTCGGGGAGATGCTCGTTTCATTTCAGACAGCCAGCTGAGCCCTAATCCATTAGTGCCAGGGTGCACGGGACACCCAAATGCTCGAGGTGAACAACTGGACACAATCCATCAAGCAATTTAAAAATAAAAAACGCCATGTACTCTTTTTATACCAAAGACGGATTTTTTTATTGCTTAAGTTTTCCCCAAATTAGGATATCATAAAAACAACAGACAACACTTTGTTAATTTCAAGATAATTTATATCTTTATTTACTGACAACCACACCTAATACCCAAGTCCACCTATTAACAGAATGTTCTCTTTACATTTTGAAAGATTTATTCAAGAAAACCAACAGAACAAAAACGAACCCTTATCAACAAAATCATAAGAACACAAGAGATGACTCCTTCATGGTAAGATACTTCTGTTTCTTCAGGAGACCTATTAGTGTTACCCCAGCTGATTGTTTGGCTAAAGAAAGAAAAGGTGTGTGTTTCGTGTTCTCTTTGGCAGGATTTTAGATTCCTGTAGTGATTTTAAGCAGTTTTATTTTGTATTAACCTTCTTCAAACACTTCCTTATGAAAAATGTAGCCTTTTTTTTTATAAATATGCGCACATTTTTACCTTCATGTTCCAGCTGATTAGCTCCTTTCCTGGTGTACTCATGTGAGGTTCAGTCATGAAAATATAATATCGCTCTTGCAAATCGTGCTGACATACTGGCTAATGTTGATGTAGACACAGGTTTAGTAAGTTGCATCCAGTTTCATCAGATCATTGTGTAGTGAAAAGCAGGTTGAAAACCGAAAGGGGTAAATTACACAAACTGCAAAGAAACACTGCGGCTGATTTAACCCCAAAATATGTTGACTTTTACAGGAAAGTGTATCTATTGGTTTCCTGAAGGTAAAAAAAAAAAACCAAAGGTAGCAACATGAATAACCAGAATTTCTATGGTTCCAAAGTGATACTAGCCTCTATACAACAACCTACTTGCAGATTTACTACTCCAAAGCAAATTATGCTCTTAAATATAGATTTTTTTGGTCTGTAATGAAAATATTTAATACTAAAAAAATATTTTTCTGGTGCGAAAATGAAGTAAAATGGAATGTTTTTCTGTTTCACGGATGGCTTTTACTTTGCATGTCCCTCAGACTCATTACGTGCATCCACCTTGTTAATGAGACTGACTCAAAACTCTCCTGACTGCAAGTTCTCAATCATATTCTTTCGTATTTGATATTTGGTCTCTGAAATCCCACAAAGAAAGGAGTTCAATACTGCAAAGCGATAAAATGGCGTGTAAGGTTGATTATGACCAGTTGGCTATGGTGAGGACTCACCCAGCAGCGTCAGTCAGATATGTGCTTGCCTAAAGGAGAACCGTTTCACAAGGTTTCTGTCTCCTTTGTAGCAACTCAAGACCACAAATATCCCTGTAGAGACGAGGCCATGAAGGTGTCGATCTAGGACTCCAGCATCACAGCAGCAACAGCAGATATTCTACAACAGTCGAACTGACATTTATCATTTGGTTCCTGGCGAAAATTCTCGAACACGAAAAGCAACAAGCAAGCAAAAAATTACTGTTATTATTTAGTAGAGATCTGCGCCTGATGAGAAAGCATCTTCATCCTGTGTGTTCCATTGGGAAAAGGCTGGTTGATGGAGATAGCGGAGGAGCCGGCTGATTGACTGGCTCACTTGCGGGGTTGGTGGATGTGTTGGTTGATGTGCTGAGTAGGGGGTAGCTTAGGAACACTAGGCTGGGGCTTCTGGTGCGCTACCTGAGCAGCTGCTGGTGTGAAGTCCTTATCGCCCTGAACAGAGCACAGAATCAATAATTACCTTCTCAACCTTGCAATATCTTCCCCCGTCAGACCGATGAAACATGGTAAAAAAACACAAGATATTGACATTGGAAAATGAAAAAAGAGATAATCAAATTGTCATCATAAACATGAGATTCTACATTGATTAGTAAGCTTATAATTAATGGTTTTCATAAGAAAACATAAATATTAAAAAAGAGAAGGCAAAAACAACAAATTAATTCCTTAACAGGATAAGTAAATTGATTAATATCAACCCAAAAGTTAAAAAAAAAAACTTTTGTACAGGCCATGAGAGTGACTGACTGAATCATAATAAAAAAAATAATAAGAAAAAAAGTAATAAAGGTATAATATAATCTGACAACAATCTGTACTGCAATCCATCAGTCCTCACATAAACACAAGGTTACAACGTGAAAGTTTGCCCTTTCACTGGCAGATTCCTTTTCAACTTTAGATACCATAAAAGCATGGTGAAAGAAAGAGGAAAATTTGATTAATGTTGTTAATGTTTCCCCCAAATTTGGATATTATTAAATTAAGAAAAAAAAAAAAACTTATGGACTTATGGAGAGAAAATGGAAAATTTGCTCAAATAAAACTCAATTTGTTGAAGCACACACAATCAACAAGTGATCAAATTGCAGCAAAAGATGTTTTCCAAAAGTCTTCAGTGTTTACAATTTTTATGAGTAATCCATATCTTATTAATATTTTTCTCTAGTTGCCATGAAAGCTTTTATAACTAATTCCCTTCAGTAGTTTTACAATAACACTTATGAATTCCCTAAAGTGTAGAACGAACTAATTACTAAAAAGATCAAAACTGAAAATGTCATTTTTTTATATTGTTAATGAGAAATTTTTTCCATTAACACTACATGACTTAAGATATAATTTGTCATTCCCCCAATTAAAAAAAAAAATGACACCTGCACCCTACATCAATTTTCCTTCTATGAAAAAAAAAGTAAAAAAAAAATAAAACAAAAGTTTTCCCATGTGAAACCTTTCAGGAGACGAGTTTGTTAAACTGCAGAAACTATGTGGATTTCTTCTATATTTTCTTTTAGGGGAAATACTGTCTGAAAACATTGATATTTACATCAATCAAACAGACTTAAGCAACTTTCACACCGCCTTCAGCAAAAAAATATTTCGGGCTCTCGAGCATTTTGAGCATTTAAAACTTTCGCATTTCCGTTTCTGTGTTGTGCCCAAATTGTGAAATTTGTACTGCTTTGAAATTTCGCACCAAGCGTCTTGCAACTGCAGGTGGCGAATATGCGTGTAAATATGTATGAATATGCACTAGCAAACAGTAGAAAACAGTAGACAAAAGAGAAGAAGAAGCCCCTCCCTGCTTGTCCAATGTAAACACAGGAGCTAAATGAGTTCAGTGCGTCAAATACTTAGTGTTTGTGGCTTTACACAAATAATAAGCCAACTTAGCATTTAGCTTTACACACATAGTAAGCAAACTTAGCTTTCAGCTTTACAAAAATGATAGGCTAACTTAGCTTTCAGTTTTACACAAATGATAAGCTAACTTAGCTTAGTTTTGTTGAGGCTTGTATCCCCGCACACAGAATCCACTTCCAGCCTCTTGCTGAACTTTACTCCCTAACCTAATTCTCTCTGTATGTGATAGTATTACTCCGTGTTGTAGTTTTCCAGCATTTGTGTGGAGGTGGGCGTGTTACTTTTACAGCTTGTTTGTAGGTCAATTCCATAATGAACGGCAAAGAATGTAGATGGAAGTGACCCCGAGCTGCCCCCTCGTCCTTTTAAGGTTTCAGTTTACAACAATTCTGTTTAACTGAGGAAGAGTTGTGGGAGGAAACGCAACAAATTAACTCACTGAGATATTTTCAGGACATTTCTATCTTTAAAAAGACAATAAAAGAGAGACATGTCAAAATCACACCCAAGTGCTGAAGGAAAAATAGAAGAGACACTTTCAGGAGATGCCCCAAAGTCCTGTTTAAAAAAAAAAAAAAAAAAAAAAGCACAAGGACCCAAAAATATCCACACTCTAACCGCCATAAATACACACATACACTCTGAAGTGTTTCACTTGGCATCTAAAAGGCTTTTTTGAAGCTTTGTGTTGCTAGCCTGTGGGTTTGATGGCAGCGATAGCAGGCGAATGGGAAAGGCTACTAGAGGAGGACAGAGGAATAGATGGGACGCCTGCCACCTTCTCACATCACTGCAATCTTCCACCAAAAAGCTGCCAGGTCTGACACAAGGCAAGGAAAAAAAAAGGAATGAAGGCAATCAAGCAGTCAGGGATAAAAATAAAATTTTACTTAACATCACACTACACACTTTATACACTTTTCTCAGACAGACGTGAACATTTTCACAACTTTCTGTATTTAAACTATCAGAGTTCAAATTTTCATAGAAATTAAGTATAATTTTATTGACCGAAAACAAACAAGAGACACAAAAAAGGTTGACTAATGAGGTCTACAGCCAATCAGGACACACTGTAGAAAAAAAATTAAAAAAAATAAAAAATCAAAGAAACGGTAAAACTGAGATAGCGAGGAAACACTGCATTTCTGTTAGATTACAGATTTCTTAGGAGTTCGAGATTAATGACTTTGTGCTTCAGTCCCTTTTAAATAATTTAACACATACAACCTAACGGTCAATTGGTTTAGTAATATCCAAACTTGAGCTCTGAGCCACCGCTGTTCCCTGCAGAGCTGGAGTCGCAAATCGAACTACCTAATGACGCCTATTTCAACTCTCCTTGTGATCTGCGTGAGTGGGATTTTCTTACCTTTGTGACCACTCCAGAAACGACCACAGGGGCCTTCGGCGGGCTAAAATATGAAACAGAAAATCTGAGTTAGCATACGCTATCAGAGTTCAGAATCCACTGTAAAGGACACTTTTCTCAAAGTAGAAAGAACAGGAAAAGCCCTTCGTGACACTGTGTCAAAATATGGACATCCCATGTTGCCGAAGCAGCACCCCAACACCCACACGCTGGATGGAGCTGCCAGCGGCTTAAATAGCCCCCATTCATTCTGGCAAAAACACTCAGTCCTCATCGTGTCTGGATGGGGACTGCAGGGGGGGCTAGAGTAAACTGAAGCTATCAGGGAAAATGAGAATTATGGAGAAGGATGATGATGAGGAACGAGAGGGCAAAACAAACTCAGAGAAGAGAGGGGACACTAGGAGTAAAGGATTGTCCAGGGAGGAGGGGACGGCGGGAAAAGAGAAAGCCAAATATATAATAAGAGTCTCGTTAGAAAAGAGGAAAGAGGGTGAAGGAGAGAGGGAAGCGAGCACTTACTCACATTCAGGGGAAAGTGAAGGAGGTGGAGGAATGGATGAGGAGGAATAATGCCCAGCCTGAAGTAAATATCGACCTTGGCATGACAAACGAGGGCCGTCTTACTGTACAGCAGCATCACCCCCCGCAAATGAGTACCGTTATCCACCTTCAAGACTCCACTCAAATACGTTTTAGCAGCAAAGCTCATTCAAGTCAAGGCCCGGGCTCCTTAGCAGCTCAAATATGAAGAGAACAGTTTCAAAAGCGGCAATTTTACTTTAAGTCCCACTTGAATCGTCTTTTGATCTATTGATAAAAAATCTTCCCAGTTGTCCTGTAATTATGATTATCCCACTTTTAGCCAAAATTTGTTTAAAAATAATGTGTCGTTTTCGAGGACATAGTTTCTGCAGAACAGCAGGAGTTTGTTAGAAAGTTGTGGACGGGACTAATGGTGCAGAGTAAACCTGCTCTGACTTCTCAACATCCCTCTGTTTAGATTCTTTCCCGCTATCTTGCACATTTCAGGTACAACCAAAATGTTGGGCAATACTGAAACAATCTAGCTGTACAGTTTTGACCCAGAAGCCAGCTCAGACGAGGTAAACATGACGTACGTGGACCTAACAAGTAGACGCATCATGCTGTAGTACGTCACAACTGAAAGGTTTTTTTCCAATGGCATTTTTGTCTGCAACTGATTCACCACAATTTGAAAAAAATATATAAAAAACACTCTGAAATGCAATTTCAATCTTCAAGTTCAAATTTTGTAATTTATGTCCTACCATGAGAAAAGCACTGCAGGAAAATGTAAAAAACAAACAAATTTCTTTCACATCCTAGGCATCTACCACTCATTTTTTAGGAGAGTTTCAGAGTTTTCACAGATAATATTTGGTTTGGTTGATTTAATTATTAGACTTCTTTGCACCTTGATAGTTTCCTAATTCGAATAAATACTTAGGAGGGAACACATATGACTTAAAAAAAGGAATATGTCATATATTGGTACCAGTATCGATACCCATCGA
Organism: Oryzias javanicus; assembly: GCA_003999625.1. Lineage (NCBI taxonomy): Eukaryota > Metazoa > Chordata > Actinopteri > Beloniformes > Adrianichthyidae > Oryzias > Oryzias javanicus. Next base: position 15,034,309 of record CM012456.1, read on the forward strand.
AAATTGCAAAATTTGAGTTTATCGGTATTAGATCTATACTAAAAAAAAAAAAAAGAAGAAATCCACAGATATTGTTGACCGTTTGCAGACACACTTTATTTTTGACATGGGAACTTGTTCCTAATAGATCCTTGGCACTGGGAAAGCTTATGTTTACAGTCATAGTCAGTAATTACTCTGACCATTTATATAAAAATGTTATATTTGAAAGGGATACATGTTCCTAATAGATCTCTGGAAATGAAAAGCTTGAGATGTACAGTTACGTCTAATAGTCAGTAAATGTTTTCAGATGTATTATAAGTTTTTAAAGTCAGATCCCTTGGTGTATGTTAAAAAAAGGTCAAGTACAATGTGCTTCATATATTAAAAGAAAAGTTTTGCATTTCTAATAAAGAAACAAAAAGCAAATCTAAACTTGGTGTTATTATAGACATTTAAATATTGTATAGGCAAATATCGTCTATCGACTACAGTTGCAGGAGAAATATCAGTTATCGTATTGGCAGAAAAAATGATATCGGCCCATCCCTACTAAGATGTTGGGGGGGTGGGGGTGGGAGGGTTATCAATGAGATTTTATTTTCCTGAATACTAATGTAGAGGCATACAAAAACAAATTCTTTTTTTGGTGTCCTCCCAAGCTGCACGGAGGGGTGCAGGTGCCACAAAATTAGACTTATTCTGGACGTTTTTCAATTCTGCATAATATAGTTTAGACTCCTGAAAGATTTAAAAAAAATGCAAATATTGAAGGAATACAACACAGAAAAGCCACAAACAAGAACCTCCCTTGATTGAAAGACTGAAAAGTCTGTACATCCCGAATTATAGACAATCAGCCTTCAATCACTCCCATTAAGAGGAAGAAGACTGTGAGACCGGGAGGAGCCTCCAAAGGTGGAGGACGTCTGTAGGGGGCAGCAGAGATCTGCGCAGCCTTCAACAGTCCTTTTATGCCATCAGGAGGGGACAGGGTAACAAGAAAGAAAGAAAAAAAAAGAAATAGAGACAAGAAAAGGCATGAGGAGCAAATCAAAACTAATAAAGCTGTGAAATGAGCACGAGTCCATTTGCTTTTGTTCCTGTCGCAAGCTTTGACACCACCGATTCGGCAAACCCCACCCACCCCTCCCTGCTTCGGCAGCGTGAGGAAGTTTGTTGCCGTGGGCGAGGTGGTGGTTGCCATGGAAACAGATGCCTGTTGTCTGTCTTCTCTCCCTCCTTCGTCTCTCTATTCCTCTCCAACTTTTTCCACTGTGAGCTGTCAGCGCACGGCACATTTCAGCACCGAGCTCAGTCCATTTAGTCCGCACAGCCACACCTGCTCCCATTCCTCGGCGGCTGGGGCACCACATAAAGACCCTTTTACTGCTCTCATACATGTGGGATAAAAGTTCTCTTACCTGTTGGCCAAACTTTTAGAAGAAACATTGAAAAATCAGAGTAAATTTGAATGTATTTTAGCTGCAAATCCAGCTCTGCTGTGTTCCTATTTACTCAGTGCGGCTTTATATCAACATATTCCCATGAGACCAGCAGTTTCCTCCACTATCCTTACCCTCTCCCACTCAACTTAATCCCCCAGCCCACCTATCGCTCCCCTCTTCACTGCATTTGTTGATTTCAGCGAGATTGGCCACGGCAGGAGATTCCCTCTCTGACGGCAACACTTTGCCACCTGTGCTTAATGCAGCATCTACTCAATAACCCCTGCAAGACGTCCATCAGCGAGACAGAAGTGGAGCAGACAGACTGTGTGTGAGTAAGTCTCCCCGACTGCTGCTGAGTCGCATGTAGTTAAGTTTCTGATAAAAATAAAACACAAAAGCTAAATATGTTGTTGTACAGAAAAGCCAGGAAAAGCAAAGAGAGCCAAATGAAGCGTGATGGATTTTTTCCCCCTCATGCGGTGAGGTTTATTCTTGGACTTTTTGCTTTAAAAGAAACTATTTCGGGAAAATTAAGCAATAAAAAATGCAAAAAGGAAATTTTAACAATGGGTGAGGCTCAGCCAGAATTTATGGAGGTGGAAATATTTTTGATTTTTAAGGATAATCATATCATGTCTTCATAAATAGGCGAATAATGAGGCATATTTTCATTTTTCAGCTGAGAAAACATCACAATTAATTAATTAAGCAAGCATAGTTTAACAGGAATCAAATCAATGATTAAAAAGATCAGTGGAACAATAACAATTTCAGTATTTTTCATTTGCGCATGTAATTTAATTTTTTCAGGAAAAATGGCTGATCATTTTCTCAGATAGTACACAGTCTATACAAGCATTTAGTGACACAAAATGACTCATATCTGATTTTCAACTGTTTACAACCCTGTGAATTTGTGTTTTTAGGTAAGTACTGTTAACTAACCCTTAATTAACTTTCATATATAGTAGTTTGTTTACTGTTTACTAACGCATGTCTGCCACCAACAGTTGGAAGAAGTTTGGTGTGAAATGTTGAATTGGTGCAAATTTTGTGAATCTTGCTCCAGACTTTTTGCTTCACAGCTCTATTCTGATATCTGAAAGACTTTGTGTCATATAATTCTGGTCGGGCACTAACCGCAATTATTAATTTCTCCTCCATGATCAATTTTCAATCAAATGGCACTTTCATGAATCATCCATACGTCACTACCAAATCCAAGTCCACAATTGGTCAAAGCTTAACCTGGTTTAACTTTCAATGTGTGTTTGATGGCTGCGCATTATGTATCTATGAAAACGGTTGGAAAAACTTGTGTCCCTACGCACAAGAGTTTTGCACGCAGAAGCCCAAAATAGGCATTTACAAAGAATTTTTACAGGAAGTGGCCACTTGAACCTGCGTTGTCAAGAGACGTGTGAACCTAGCTAGAGAGCCAATTACTTAAAGGCAAACACTTAATAATCATAAACAGTAACATAAGGTATACAAATTATTTGAATGGAAATAAAAAAAATGAAGACAGAAAACAAAAATAAACTGTAGTAAAGTACAATTTTCAACTAGATTTAAAGATGTTCAAGTCACTTTCCTCTAAAATTCTCCCACAGGTTACTATGGACTATGGAATAGCGCAAATTGGATTTGCAATAATAAATCTCTCTAATGGAAACACATCAATTTAAAAAAATATTTAATTTATCGAAACAAAGTTTTCGTACTTGGAAGAGGTACATTTTGAGGCGTATTGAATTTGATATATTTCGCAAAACAGAAATGGAAATACTTTCTTTTGAGTTAAACAACAGTGACAGCACCACTGCACCATAAGAGGCCCCCCAGCATCACACAGCTCATCAAGAGTCGAGTGTGTCATGCAGGATTATTGGATACAGCTCGCTGCTCCGTGACCTGAATAAGACACCGACATCTCCTTTGATAGATGATGATGAGTGCCGTAGCAGAAATATGAATGTATCTGTTTTAATTTAAAGTATTGTTGACATTTGCTGCAGTGTTTTTGAATGACTTACTGCGTAAATTGGTTTGTGTTTATTCCCATAATTCTCATTTAATCAAATTAGTGTAATTGAAAAGGTGTGTCTTTTTGTTATTTCTAGAATTTCAATCAAGTTTTGCATATATGTGTAATGGAAATGCAGCTACATAATACTGAACTTGTAGAGTGTTGCACGCTCAGCTCCTTATAGCAACTACTTTATCTCACAGGTCATTTAGATGTGGAAGCTAGCTCAGCAAACTACCTTTGCACTCTCATCCAATCAACATGATACGTGATATAGATGTCTCTATCCTCGGCACAAAGGACAGTTTAACACAAAAAAAAAAATCTGCCATGTAATGAATTGGCCCAATCACCACTTTTGACTGCAAGACATCTATAAAAACAATAAGGATAAATGGGTAAAAAAAAACTAATTTGAAGTCCGATCAGGGAATGGCGGCTCACTGCAGCGAAGTTGCAGACGATTTCCTGTCAGGCTGTAATTTTTCTGTGCCATGTTCACCGCGGTGTGGAGCACGTCACTCTCCATTTCTCATATCTCATTAATACGCATGCAAACACTGATATGTGACACAAATGTAGCACCTCTACAAATATGCATATAGCTGACAGGTTGTCATTAATATGGAGTGGGCAGGCGGGAGCAGAGGCACACAACTACACGCACTGAAAATAGAAGCAACTTGCACCACATCTTTGAGAGAAGGGAGTGACTAAAGTGCCAACCATAGATTCAAGCAATAAAGTAGAATATACTATAGTCAGAATAATGATAGATTGATGGGAATGTATGCAGACTGTAGTGTGCAGGAAAAAGAGAGGGCTAAGCTAATTTATTAATCAAAAATGATAAACAATGTTTTTTTCTTAATTTTTAAATGTGAGTAGCCTGATCCCAGTCTCACAAATAGAATACATTTTAAAAACACCACATATTTCCATGCAGCGCTTTACTTTTTATAAAGAAAGGTCAAGTTTCTGCAAACTTTTTCAATCTGCGTTTTAAAAAGTCACGACACAGAAACATGTCTTCAACTTTGACATGGTGATCACGATTGATCATGGCCATTGACTGTATAAGAGAAATGGACTGTGTACCCCCTCGCAGAGGAAGTACTTGCTGGTTCCAAGAAGCCAAAATCTCAAAGACCTCTATTTAGAAATAAATAGCCATTCCTCAGTCGTTATATTTGTCAGAATAACCACTCTTGCTTATGTCGAAGACTCTCAAGGGGTAGGGGTGTGGCCTTCAAACAAGCTCTCTCCTGATTGGCGAGAGTGGTTACAATAGAAATGTTGACTCAGACAGACACGGATCATCACTGCTTACTGACATCATCTTGATCCAACATGGCGGCATCCATATCGCGTAAAAATGGCAGCTGAATTGACTTCCTTTCAGCGGCGCCGGAAGCAAGTTGTTTTCTATGGTTGATGTCACACTCACTCTGTCCAGTTCTCATATACAGTTAATGTCCATGACACAAGAATGAAAACATCCTCCATCTGCTTTGAGATGATGCTTCCAGTTAGTAAAAAATATACGGTCATTTTTATTTGGGTGTGTTTAGAGACAGAGTTAGCTTGCGGAGGGTTACCTGCTGCTGACGTACTCCTCCTCGTCCTCGTCTTTCTGCGGAGGTTCGATGGGAGGAGGCGCCTGGTGTTTCTGCACTATCCTCATACCTCCTGCTTTAACTGCAACAACAACGGGATGCACATTCAATTCAGAGAACTTCTTACAGCTCAACCAGGACAAAACAGAAGTTTTAATCATCGGTCCTGAAGATAAGAGAGAGAGGATTTTACCCAAGCTCAAAGGTTTTAATCCTTCTCACTGTGTGAGAAATTTGGGCGTCCTTTTTGACTCTGAGCTGAATTTTATTCCACACATTAAAAATGTTGTGAAGACTGGTTTTTATCATCTTAAAAATATCGCCAGAGTCCGCCCATTTCTCTCTCTTGCCAGCACAGAGGTGCTAATGCATGCTTTTATTTTTAGTCGGTTAGATTACTGTAATGCCCTGCTCTCTGGTTTACCTCAAAAATCTCTCTCAAACTTACAATTATTACAGAACTCGGCGGCACGAGTTTTGACGGGAACCAGGGGGGGAACACATTACACCAGTTTTAAAATCGCTGCATTGGCTCCCTGTGCGTTTCAGGATTGATTTTAAAGTTTTTTAATGGTTTATAAATGTTTTTATGGTCTTGGGCTTCTTATTTGAGTGACCTGCTTTTAAAGTATGAACCCTCGCGGACCCTGAGGTCCTCTGGCACTGGCCTCTAGTTGTTCCTAAGGTGAGGACCAAAACATATGGTGAGGCCTCGTTCTGCCATTATGGTCCTCACCTCTGGAACAGTCTGCCGGAGAACTCAGGGCTGCAGAGACCGTAGAGGTTTTTAAGAAGAGGCTCAAGACCCACCTTTTTAACCTGGCTTTTAGTTGATCTTATCCGCATATGTACTCTTTTAGTCTTAATATATTATTTTATCTGTATATTTTTCTATTTATTCCATTTTATCTCATGAATTTATAACTATTTTAATTTTATGCTTTGAATGCATTTTCATTTATGTATTTTACTATGGTTTTAACCCTGGTGTTTCCTGTGGGGATCTATCATGCCAGGGCTTGCAGGCTTGGTTTGGGGTCATTGCCGTTGTTGTCCCCCCTGCTGGGGCGGCTGGAGTCCTGCACTGCAGCCTCACCGCTGCGGAGTGGACTCCACTGCTGTCCCGATTTGGGGGGGCACTGTGGCGATGTTCCTCTGACCGAGCTGCTCCTGGTATGATAGAATCCCCATACTGTTTCCTCACAGCAGAGCAAGCCTTATGTTATGTTTTTTACAACTTTTATTCTCAAGTTATTTTTCATAAGTCATTATGTGTGGGATTTTGGGTTGTGTGTGACAATGGAGGGGAGGGTGAAGGGTGGGTTTGGTTTTTATTGTATATGTTTGTTTTTTAATGTAAAGCGCTTCGAGCTGCGCAAGTATGAGAAGCGCTTTTTTATAAATAAAGTTTGATTTGATTTGATTTGATTTGATTCAACAACGGGGTAAAGGATAAACGTCATTCATCCTATGAGGGGAAATCTATTACGGAACATTAGGGCCATCATGGAAATTAAAAAAAACAACATACCAGAATAAAGTTGTAAAATTATAAGTAATGCTTTTTCAAAAATAAAGCTGGTAGGGTAAGTCTCCAGTCACATTAGATGCAGACTAAATCCATCAATCCAGTCATTTATGGTGATGCCATAAGGCTTTAGTTTTTTTCATAGTCATGATGCATTTGGACCTCTACAACTATTCTGCCAACGGCATAAATGGCGCACCCGCCGGAAGTCCACCCCTTGTGGGTCCAGAGTCTCCTTCTGAAGAGGCCCAGTTTCCTGCAAATTCTCATCAATGTCCTCAAACTCACAATGACTCACAAAAGATTGAGTTTTTTCTTTTTTGTTACACTGAAGTGATCACTCACGATGTGTTTTGTTTCTCATACTGAAACACAATATAGGTTCTTTTTGTTTGTTGCATCTAATTTTTTTTTTTCGCAAACAGACTTTCCCTTCATAAATTTATGATTTTACTCATAAAACAATCAATATTTATAAAATAGTTATTTATTTTGGTAAAATATTTACTTCTATATTCAAAATTCAACACATTTTTGTCATTAAATTATCTATTTATTACTTTCTATGGTGTCCCTAATAAAAACGTGAGTGTCAACACCAAAAAATGTGCAGAAAGTTCCACTCTAATTATTTTATTCGTTTTAACTGATTATTCCATTTTGAGTCCAAAACAAAAATGTTGTTTTCTCTGACATAGTTTCTGCAGAGCGGCAGTAGTATGTTAGGAATCCACCTCTGAGTTGCAGAGTGGAGTAAGCCTACCCTCACTTCCCATCATCCCTTTGTTTACACTCCATTCCACTAGCCTACAGCCCCATGCTAACATTACCTGGGTAACAAAAATGCTGAGCAATATTTGAGCTTTCTAATGGTACAGTTTTGGGTAGGGGTGTGTATTGGCAAGAGTCTGGCGATGCGATACAACGCTGAAGGATGCTTATAGATAATTAATTAAATATCGTCTCGTCAGCATTTTGAATCTATACAAGTATCGCCACACAAAATATTGCGATATACTGCCAAATCGATTTCTCCTTACATCCCTAGTTCTGCCTCATCTCGGAAGAGGAAAATGAAGACGTACATAAAATTATTAGTCCGCAAGGATTCATCGGAATAGACGCTTGTGGCCTGCCGATTGTAGCACCAACATCACTGCTACAAGGCTTTTCGTCTGCAGCTGATTCGCAATAAATGAATTAAGATATACTCAGAAACACAATTTTAAGATCAATTGATGTCCGTCATAACAAAAATGCCACAAGAACACGTTACAACCCCGATTTTCATTGGAGTGACTCTTAAGTAAAAATCTGTGTAATATGAATATTAAATCTCATCAAAAAAAAAAAAAAAAAAAAACTTAAAGAATAACCCAATTGGATTTGTGTGTTATATTAGAAGTGTTTCAGCATTGTTTTCTAAGTATTTGAAGCAACTTCTGGCTTCCTGCAGGGCAGCAGGGTAAGCTGGCCTCTCCTGATCACAGGTTGTGTGGGAGGGGCATGTTTATCTCTCAGCTGCGGCCCACTGCTGCCATGCTTCTCTCTTCTTGTCCACGTCTGCCCTTTACTGTGGTCCACGTCACCACCACCATACAACTGCCCGTCATTACAATAAAAAAAAAAATCACGCACACTGACACGCATTGATCTCCAACCTCCCCGTTGAACCGGTCTGCAAAAACCCTGATAGAAACAAAGCCAAAGCGAACCAGGAAGTCAGGAGCCGTAAAACTCTGGGAAAAAAAACAACCGTGACAGGCTGAGCCAACCTGGATGGCAGAGATTTGTTAGAACGGCTGACGCACGCACGCCAGATGATTGCATGCGTCTTATTCACGTTCATGTGTGTGAGGGAGCAGAAAACAAAGGCCCTCGGGTTCAGCAGCTGAGGAGGCTTTACCTGCGGGGAGGTGTCCTCCTTTGGTCTCCACTTTCTCCTTCGGCGGGGACGACATCTCTGCCCTGAAGCGGAGTCTGCTGCCGGGGCGCAAACCAAGAAATCTCGAACTCAATCTGCCTCAAACTGAGGACCACTCTTCACTCAGATAGTCAACGTGGCTTTTTCTTGAGCATTGTTTGGAAATGTTGCGTCCTGACGTCACAGGAAGCCGTAAGCGGCGCAATGACGTAGCCGTACGGATCCGTCAGAACATTACATTTTTTTAGAGGAAATTAAAAAAACATGTCTTTATTTGTATTTTAAGTTAAAAATATTTTTAAATTAATTATTTAAAAAATATGTAATAATATGAATACATTTATAATTGTAATACATGTATTTAATGCAAACATTAATGAACACGTTTAAAATACCACACACAATATAATAGGCTAATAAATGTTAAAGACCCACCCTGAGAAATTTTGTTTTTTTTAATTTTGTGTTCTAAGCTATTTCCTATTTTAAAAAATCTGATTATTGAGGACATTAATAAAGGAAATTAAGCTCAAAACAACATTTCAGAGAATTTTCATCCATCCATCCATCCATCCATCCATCCATCTATCCATCCATCTTCCTAACATTTTATCCCTTACAATGGACACAAGGTTCCTGGATCCTATCCTGTCCACTGTTGGGCGAAGGTGGGGAACAACCTGAACAGGTCATCAGTCTATTGCAGGGATTTCAGAGAATTTATTTATTCAAGCATGCTGCTTGAAAAAAAAAAAACATATTTGTGACACTAAAAATATGCTTGGGTGGGTCACAAACTCCCTGCTCAGAGCTCTCAGCAACGGGGAGGGGATTGTGCCAACAGTCCCAACATTACAACAATATCTGGGGACACATATAATCTATATAAACCTGTGAACTATCTGGTTGAAAATTACGGAAAATTAGGAATTTGAAAACAAAAAATTCCTAAAAGAATGAATAAATAATAATGACACTGGAGACTTGGTCTTTGGGTCCACTCATTCTAGGGACTTTACCCAGGGACCATGACACTCAGAAAAATGCAATATATTTGAAATCATGTAAAGACTTTTACTTGGGTGAAAATCACCCGGCGATAGTGCTCTAGGGTTAAAGATTAACCCCTGCCTTGACTCTTCTTGAGTAAAATTATTTCTACCTCTTTGGCTGCTTTAAGATCCACTCTGATGAAAGTTATTTTTAAGATGTTTTTGTGGGATTTGTTTGATGATGGAGGAGATATATGAAGAAAATGAATCTTAAAAATGCGTTTTTGAGAACATCTTTATTCAATTTGCTGTGAAATCAGGAGCTGATGAAAAATACTGTTTAAAAAGATGTATTTATTACAATCCTCTACTACATTCTGATGCATTCATTTGTAGATGACTAGATCCATCAACATCTTCATCTGAGGTAACATCTGGCTCAAAACTGTTTGGCTGGATAAGTCCAAAATTGCTCGCCATGCTTGTTAAACCGCTTTTGTTAGTTTAAGGGTGTAAGGGACTGTAAGCTAGTGGGAGAGAGAGTTCAAATTATAGGCTTCAGTAACAGGGTGGGGAAGGGGGGCCGGGGTTGCTTCACACCAAAGGTAATTTCTAATGAACTCCTGCCACTTTGCAGTGATTCTGTCCTAGAAAACGACACACGTTTTTAGATTTTGGCAAAATAGAACAGTATTGTCATAATTAAGAAACCACTGCAATATAGATTAGAGTGAGTCTTTAGGATACCATTAAAATAAAAAAATAAAGATTGCAGGCACCAGACTGTGGCTGCACTTTTCAGAGAAATCTTTGTAATATGACTGTGCTCACAGAGGAGCCTTGAGCAAAGCTGATGTGTATCAGGACTTTTAATAGACTTTTGACAAAAAAAAAAAGAAAATGGAGAGAAAAACCACCTAATTGGACTCATTTTGTAATGTCTGACTTGATAATTGTTAAAATCTTAATTATGGAACCAGACAGTGCTGGTTCATAAAACAGGTCCACTGAAAGCTCTGACAAAACAAACGGTCCTCGTTGTAGCAATCTGCCTACACTGTTACCAAAACTTAAGCTGTAAATGTTTATTTACTTTTTATTTTTTCACACATACTAAGTAAATTAGCCTTTTAATGGGAGTGAAAAACTCTCCTTTAAATTCACAAAATGTTGTAGAGCAATTATTCCATTAGATACGCTTACAATTTTAATTGGGTTCACAAGGATTTTGTGTTTGTATGAGTTTGGTCACAATAATAAATGCAAGAAAGTGGTTACCTCTGTAGTGACATAATTGTTGCATGGAATAGCACCAGAACACCTTCTACCAGATCATAAGAAAAGGGAAGTTTAACACTAAACCCTTCACATGCATAATGATTTTATATTTATCAAAACACACACACACAAAAGGCTAAAATAAGACATTGCACATTCTGTGGTTGCAAATACTGTCACATTACACCCTCATTTTTTTTTTTTTTTTTTTTCCTGTACCCATGTGTACTGCTAATTAGCTGCAGACCTTGACATGGCAGTGTTGCTCAGTGCCACATTTATCCCAAGAGTGGAGGAATCTGTTAACCGATTGTGGGTCTTTGAGGAAGGTGCTGACAGTTAATCAGACAAGAGTTCACTCTTGGGTCAGATTGGTTTTCTGATGGTAAAAGGACATTTTGATCATTAAAATGCTTGCCTGGATTCTTTTGTCTTTTGAAATGCAGACTGTCCAAAAGTGCTGCCTTAAGCACTCTGGTCCCGGTTCACGAACGAACAACTTGGTCTTCAACTCTCCTCAACTCTTCGTCGTTTCAAAGTCCTTTACAAGCGACTTTAATCACAAAGCTACTGCAAAATAGCTAATAAACAGTAGTATTCTGCAACAAGACAAGTTGAACATTGCACAGAAGAAAAATCTAGAAGCTGACTTGATGGAGCTTAAAGATGCATTAGCCGACATTCCAGCTAAGCTCCATTGCTTCTGGTGGATGTTAAGATAGCAACACTGATGGAACTTGAGGCTAAGCTATCAACGCTGCTAAAACTTGTGGAAGAGTTCTGACTGGAATAGGCACGTAATGACCAACGAGATAATCGGCTTGATCTTCTGGAGAGAAGAATGAACGACGTGGATCAGCTAGTAAGAATGAATAACACCATTCTCACGGGACTTCAAGGCAAACCCCGAGCCCGGCCTGGTACAACTAACATTAGCATGGGAGCTAACTGAGCTTTTGGAGCAAGCGTAACTGTGGAAAGCCACGTTGGATTAATCCTCACGTCTAAAGATTACCTTGGATCTATATACTATTGAGGTCTGCCATTCGCTTCCTTGGAAAAAGAATTGGTAAAATAATTTGGATAAATGAGAATCATTTGCATTGATCGGTGCCAGGGGTCTGAAATATATCCAGATGATTCTTAGTCATCTGGGTATGCTTAGGATTTTTAGTGCTGGTTGGTTAGTTACTTTTATATATTTATTTTTTTGTGATCACGGTCTGAATGTGCTGGGATTTTTGGTATTGATTAATGTGGATGATTTTTCCCTGATGATAATCATCTGAGTATATTTCGATTTTTGGTACTGATTAATATAAATGACTTGTTGGTGCATGTTTGAAATTTAATCACATCACTGACCTTTAGGATCTTTTATGACCTGAATCTATGATTGTAGGATATAAATATTTAATATTAAGTCCTGAACCGGATGTTGAAAATTCATGTAAAGAAAATGGGATGGTCGAGCCGACGTGGGATTGTATAAGTTGGCTTCCTCCCACTCCCTTTCAATCGATCAATTTGCGATCTGTCATAAATGGTGGTGGAGGACCCAAATGCAGGAGACCAGACTTGGTGGCAGAAACATAAACGTTTACTAAAATAACTTAAACATGACAAAAACAGGAGCAAAAACCAGTGAGGTGACAGAACGTAGAAGAGCAGATGACCTGACAATGAGAAACTGAAAACCAGACACTTAAATACACTGAGGATGATTGACTAAATGAAAACAGCTGTGGATGATTAACCTGAATATGGTGAGACTGACAGGGAAAACAGAACATGACAAAACCTAAGCACTGAAACATGATAGCGATCTATTATGTATGCTGTTATTTTATATATTATTACCCGATTGCTTGAAGTAAACCATTAATTAATTAATTGATTGATTGATTCATTCACTCATATGTTCATTCATTCCTTCAAGTTGGCATAATTCCCACCGTATAAGCATGTGTAAAACAGTAACCTAAAACAGAGGACCATTCAGTTTTTTAGCCTATAATTGCTTCAAACCATCCAACAGGTACAAAGACAAGGTTTTGCTAAACAACAAAGTGTAGGATCAGAGTTTCCCTCATTTCATTAAGAGTAAGAATTGGGCACTATGGTACTTTTACACCTAATGCCTATTTTGGTAACACTTTATAATAAGGGTCCCTTTATTACTGTTAGTTAATGCATAATCAAACATTATTTAGCTAATAAATGAAATGATAACACACACTTTTATGAATCATCCTGGATTGCTAAGTGCATAATTTAATGCATTAGCAGCAAATATTGGTGTATTATTCAACCCTACTTAATGGAAAACACAGTTTCCCTATGCAGTTGCATGGGGTTATGCATGCATATACAGGTATATGCATAAAGTTGCATACGTAAGTGTACTATATATATACTTAGACTATACTAAAAGTGAGTCAATGTACTTGAAGCTTATTTCTTATTCTTTTTATATTGTCAACCTAAGATGTTTCAATTTAGTCTGAAGAAATATTCAGCTATAATACGTCCAACACTACACGTACATAGTCTAGAGTAGACTTGCTATTCAAATACTTTAGCAGAAGTACATCAAGTCAACTATGTCAGGGTCGGGATGAGGACACAGGCGCAGAAGCAGGGTGTTCAAACGAGAAAGTCTTTTTATTCTTTTTCTTTTCTTTTTCTTTAGCTCGAAAGGCTGGAAAGCTCGTAGTACTCAGGAAGCACACAAAACCATCTGGCAACGAGTAGAGGAGGACAGACAGCTTATAACCGAAACAAAACAATCAAACACAGGTGCGTCCAATAAGATGGCAGAAAGACCAGGTGGAAAGAGAAAGGAAATCAACCTGTAAGACAGGAAGGTGAAAGCAAACAGGTGAACAGAAAACCACATCCAGCCCCAAACCCCACATACTATACTTATATTCAAATATACTAGATTTGCTACTCTTATACTCAAGTCCAAGTATAGCAAGTATGGTTATACTTAAGCTTGATAATAAGTATAGCAAGTCTACTATAATATTCAAATATAGTAGATTTGTTATACTTTTACTTAAGTATAAGTCTTTGCTAAACTTATACTCACATGTAGGTGTAGCAAGTATACTACTCTTGTACTAAAAATAGTAGATCTACTTTCTCTTTACTCAAGTAAAAATCCTATAAATCCCTGCTATACTGAAAGTCAACTATACTTATTCTCAAATATAGTAGATTTGTTATACTTATACTCAAGTGTAAGTCCTTTAAGTTCTTGCTATACTTATGCTCAAGTATAAGAATAACAAGTCTGCTGTACTTATACTCAAGCATAAGTCATTTAAGTATACTCAACCTATAGTTCAGTATAAATATAGCAAGTGTAATAAACCTGTACTTCAGTATAAGTATATCAAGTCAAATACTTATTTATACTTACTTATATACTTATTAAGTAGACTTGCTGTACTTTTCATACTTAAAGTAAACTTTCAGTGTATTACTTTTTGTTAAGGACTAACTTCTACAAATTCTAAAATGTATCCTATAGCTGTAGATTTTGTCTTGTTTTTATGAAAAATTCCAGTTCACTTTTGAACGTAGTATTAAATTTTGCAAAGTAATATTTCACTGAACTTAGCAACTATCACAATAAAGCAAACATTTGAAACACAGTTATTGTTACTGAAATAAACTGTGAGGTGGCCTTCCCCTTCTTCTTATTCTCTTTTTTACATCACAAACACAATTCTCTGAACTTCCATTGCTTTTCTATTTGTGACACTTGTTAGGCTAACACATAAAGGGTGTTGTGTGTTCAGCATCACATCTTGTGAGGATTCCTTTGGCTTTTACTGTTTCACTTGTCATTGCTCTATTGGTCCTCATCAACACAACAGTTCAATTTTATTTGTTTAACCTCTCAGGACCTGAGTTCTTGTTTAATATGCCCTTTTTATTTCTGTTTGATAGGACCCCAGTTAAGTGGAAGTACCTACTGGGGTAATATAACCCAAAATGTGATGTCCATGCATGTGGGCACCAGGTCCTAAGAGGTTAAAGCTTATACTTGTTTGAAATTGCCATTGTAGTAACCAGTAACACCAATCACAACCCTAAAATGACCGCAATTTCAACAGGCCAGGTCCTTAACTGCTTCAATAGCCGGACTTTCCTTGACCCAGAGGTCTGAAATTGTTCCTGGAATATGCTGCAGCCTCTTTTCAGTCTCTGAAATATAAATGAACATGCCTGTCAAGTGAAAGAGTCTTTTTTTTTTTTTTTTTGCAAATGTCTTAATTATATTAGGATTTTGTTTAAAGACATAAATACAGGAACAAAACGGCCTTCAGAATAGCATAACTTTACAAATAAATACGTAAATAAAAGTTTGGGATATTTTACATATATAACATATCATTCGTAAAACTCTACTTTTTTTCTATTGAAGCAGATAATCTCTGCGGAATCATTTCAATATGCTCTTTAGTATTTATTTTTTCCCTCTGATCATATATTAACGATGGACGGATTGGTCTGCTGCTTAAAGTCTAGCGGATTAGGATTCTCAGTGGGGTTGAGGTTTGAACTCTTTGATGGCATATTTATGTGGAAAAACGATGTTTCATTCTCTGTAATCTACTCTTTCACTACAGACTGATTCATGTTGGCATGACCATCTTGGAGAATACCTTAGATACCACATCTTCTGATGAAAAAAAAAAACATGGTAATTCGGTATATGGTAGTTATCACTTATTTGGAGTAAATTGAGTTTGTGAGACATTTAAAAGGGAAAAAAATAAACACAAATTTGTAAGGGTTTCTTTTTAATCCACCTAAGACATAGTATCTTATTGAATTGGTTTTTGCTGGGTTGAATATGTATTATACACAATTTACCCCCAAATTAATAGTTTATTTCCGACTTAAGTGGGGTCAGTCTCTTCTTGTTTGAGCATTTATTTCTTACTACACATGCAGTAAATAAAGCTGCAAGTGTGTTTACTGATGTGGCCACTAGATGGAAGAATGCATTTTCATTGCATCATAGTCATGAAATAGAGTTTATGTCCATCATCCAATGAAGGCCAGTCTGTGATGTCCTAGAAGAACTCAAGAGTCATCGACAAAAAGTGCACAATAAATCACAGAACTCCGATTCCACCTTTTTTTTTTCCTCCTCGCACACAACTGTTAAACTGTCCTTCCATCAGAAACACCCCCTTCCCCCTCTGATGTACACACTCAAGTGCACACAAGACAAAGTGTGAGAGAGAGCGTTCATTACCATGCCGTGAAAATAGATGGCACACGTTCAAACAGCCAGAGGTGAAATCCTCTTTGGAAGTCAGTGATCTCAGCACCTGCCCATGGCTGATATGACTGTGTGTGCGTGCCGCCTGGGCCTCTGAGAGGAGCACTCTCAGTGACGGCTTACAGAGAGACAGAATGAGGACGTCACAGGTGAGCGAATTTGTTCAGACTGACAGGTCTACACACATATTTTCGCTCCACACATACAGTCAAAGCCTCAAACATAAATACTGGTACTCTGTGTTTTCTTTTTTTTTTTCTCACACACACGCACACACACATACTGATGAATCTCTGTTTGAGTCAGCTGAGTCCTCTGTAGAAGAACTGCCATACATGAACCAAGGCTTTGCTCTGCTCTGGATTCCTCAAAAGTTCTTTATCTGACAGCAAATGCAGTGTTGTGCACTGTCTGTTTGTGAGTTTATGTATGGATTGCAAGCAACAATCACCTTCAGTCTCAAAATCAGTCAAAAAGTATGTAAAAATATGAGATTGGAGTCAGTGGGACGTGCTCCGATCACAATAGAAACCCAGGGTCACAGTGATTTTTTAAAACAGATGAAATGAAGCACTACTTCACTTAAATATAACATATCCATAAAAAACAAAAAAAACTATAATCTTTATTTTTAAGGATGTCTCTTGCTTAGGAAAAAAAAAGTCACTCAAAATAAAAAGCTTTTACATTAAATTTACTGTCACAATACTGTCAGAGATGAGTATCTTTGGAGAAAAACTTAACTTCATATTTTCCACAATAATATAAAGGGAAAAGATGGTGAGTTATTGTTAAAGAGAAGTTTGTTAAATTACTCACTTATTAGATAATCAATTTGACTAAAATCTATGTTGCAACCATTCCATATGTCTTTTTTTGAAGAATCTAACAGCATTTTTCAGGCTGTTTTCTATGGACAAATCTATTGACGAATTGTATGTACGGACCAACAATAGGTTTTGATTGCGTCAATGAAATCATACAGAATGGTCGGTAAATGAAAGGGTACCAATGGCAACCCCTGTGCTGTGATTTTGCTGTCATTAAAAAAAATATATAAACTGTTTTATTTGTTTTTCAGATTGTCTTATTTACATGTAAGACACTTTGTGTTATATTCTGTTTGAAAAGTGCTATATAAATAAAGTTTTACTTGATTTGATTACAGTACCTCTTTTTGATTTCTGGTTTACATGTACTTGGTTTAGGCACTAAACGCTATGTTCATACCGTAATTGGCAGCGCCTGTTCAATGGGAGCCCATGTTTACATCATATACATATATTATTTCACTGGACAAAACAAGGTGCTGACGTCACCCATTGAAAGTGCCTTATCACTGGTCCTCGCAAAATCAGGCCAAAGGTGTCACCATGGCCTCCCGAGACCCGTTGACAGTGATTGGTCCTAGTTGATCTCAATCACGTTTTTACAGGAGCTACTGTCTCCTATCATGAGAAAGCTTGTTTGAAGTCCATATCCCTTCCATTGAAGACTGAGGCACTGTACCACTGAGGCATCTGATTGGTCAGTTTATAACTTGAATAACTTGCGATAAAGACAAAAATAGGATTAGAAAGAAGATGTTAGCAAGAATTGTTATTCTGATAAATAGAATGACTGAGAAATAACTGTCTATTTCCCAATAGAAGAAGTCTATGGGATTTTGACCTTCTTGGAACCAGCAGGTACCTCCAGTGACTATACAGTCAATGGTGTACATGTGCGTTTTGAGCTTCTGTGTTCAAAAGTCTAACGCTCACATGACGCTACACAAGTTTCAACAATGGTTTTCAGGCTTTACGTACAGTACACACCATTAAATGTGGTTTGAAAGTTAAAGTTGTTGAACTTTGATGTATGGATGGTGTCCTTCTAAATTCACAGAAGTACCAACCATTTTACAATTGATCATGAAAGAGAAATTAATGCGGTTTGTGCCTGGCCAGAAACCTATAGTAAATAGTGTATAATTGCATAGTGCTTTTCTACGTTCTTCAGTCTCATTCACACATTGATTGCGGCTCCGTTGCCAAACACTGGCGCCGACCTGTAACCACTACAGGGAATGTGGGGTTCAGTGTCGACACATGAGTGGGCAAAGTGGGAATCGAACTCTACCAACTCCACCTCTGCATCAACGCCACCCTGACACCAAATCTTTCATACTGTATATCAGAATAGAGCTGTGAAAGAAAGAAAAGCTTGGAGCAAAATTTGCACCACTTTGACATTTTGCACCTCTTCCAACTGTTAGTACGTTAGCTATGGTATCATGTAGCGGCAGTCCACTGAACATTGCATGCTAGAAGCTGTGTTTCTTGAATGACACATGCCTGGAATGAACACATAAGGCACAACAGAAGCTCAGAAATGCAGTATGTACTTTGCCATCTGAAGCTGTAATTTGGGCTGAGCCAAGAGTTGATTTACTCTAAATATACTAGCAAAGTAAAAAAAAATCTTGCCTGAAGCAAATCTATATACAATTAAATATAAATGCAGGCCATTTTTTAATACAAGTATGCATGAAAATTTACACCCTCATGCAAAGTAATTATTTTAGCTTTGCACGTTATTTTGGATTACTTACCCCACCAGCTTTCCATCATCATCCTCAGCTGAATTAATCATCCCAGTCCATCCAAAGTGCCCTGAGAAAAAACTCTTGGCATGAATCAAAATGAAACATCCATCCACTTCCCACAGGTGTAAATGAACCATGATAACACTCATGTCAAATGGTGTTGAGCATCATGCCGTGGAGAGGTTTTCAGACATATTTTTTTTCCTCCGGCTAAGCCAGTAGATGAAGTAAAATTTATTATGGCGAGGGAAATAAAAAGTGAAAGGTATGCATGATTATTCAAGTAAGATGGATTTGGAGGAAGAGGCTTACTTTTAAAACTTCTGCGGGTTTGTGCACATCAGGTTTCTTAATAGATTTGTCCCCAAAAAGAGACACTTAGCATTATTCTTACCCATCAGTGCATGTTTTTGATGCTTCATCAACAAGAGAATATCAACTAACACCAATATTCATTATCATACCATGAAATGCTGAGGCACTGGAGCGTGGAGAGAGCAAGCCTCAGGCCGGGCTGAGGCCTTTCTTTGTTTTTCATGTCTCTCTGTGAATTCTGCACATAATGAACTAACACATTAATGGAAGCTTTTATTTCTTTGCTTCTTATTTCTTATTATACATAAAAACACCCAAAATATTTTGATTAAATAAAAAAAATAATGAATAAATAATGAGATTTTATTTATCAAGCTTTTTCTCCATCCCAGTCTTATTGATTGTAATTGACTTAATAATTTGTTCAGAGTATTTTAATTACCACATGATTAATATGCAGATTGCATTGCACATACATGATTTCAATCTACCCTTCTGGTCAGAAGCATAATTTAATAGGCTATTTTTTTGACTGGCCTAATTTTGTAAGATGCTGCTTTGAAGACTCCATAGTGGAGCTCTGAATGTTGAAACTCATTAGTTGGTGTTCATCTTCCTGTTTAAGATCCATCTAACCACTTTGTATGTCCTTGAGGTTCTTCTCCGTATCCTTCAGATGAAAACATTCATTTGTCAGGGTCCCACGGTGGCTCCTAGTGACTCAGTGTACCCTCACCTCTCCTTAAACACAAATTGATTTTACCCGTAAATCCTCATAGTATAAATCACAGCCCCTACACCTGCTACCCATAGGTTCTGTGTCTCATTTTTTTTCTCCTTACATCTCACTTTGTGTCTAACCTCCTACCCACCTTATGTCCTTCCTGCCCCGCTGACATGCATTTGCGTGCACATAAATGTGTAGACTCAGGCTTGTGCACCTCGAACTTGCCACGACTGAGCAGACATAGGCGCTCTGAAAGCAAACACTAGCAGAGATGGAGTGAAACAGTGAAGGCCGGAGGCATCCGCAGGCTGGAACAGGGGCTGTTTCCAGAAAGGCTGTGCGTAGGAAAATTGAAGAGCTATTTCCACGGCACATTAAGTTACACCAGCCTTTCACTGTGAGACTACGCTCTGACAGAGAAGCCTTGCCTCTTTTGTAAAAGCCAATAATCAACGCAATGGACTTATTACCCTACCCAACATTTTACAAGCATCAAAGAAGGCGACGGAGTAGAAGGAGGGAGATGGGGAAAGGTCTGAATACCAATGGCTTGCAACAAATTACTCTACCTCCAGTTCAAGCTCATTTATTTTACATGCTTCAACTTTAATTCAATCCAAATTGATGCATGGACAATTAGGATGAAAGGTGTAAAGCAACAAAGACACAAAAATGACACTTTATCACTTTTAACATAGCAGTGTGGAGATACATTCCATTTTTGCAGTATTCTGCATTGCAAAATGACATCCACACATTTAAAAAAGTTTTCAATCTGCAAGTAAAATTTGTGCATCTTTGCAACCCCCCACCAGAAAAAAAATGTGGGTATAAAATCATTTTAATTAAGTTTAGAAATAGTTTTAAAGACAAATGTCAAACTGTTTTTCGCACAAACGTTCCCATCTCAAGCTGTCAGCAATGGGGAGGGGAATGGGGGCGGGGTTGATGTTGAACAGCAGTTCAACACACAACTTGGAGGCAATTTTTAAAAAATCTGCAGAAAATATGTCCTCGAAATTGAAAGGTGTTAGATTTTGGCTAAAAACATCATATTCATAGTTAAAAAACCATTGAAAAACTTTTAAATTACATCAAATATAATTTGAGTGGCACTTTTATAACCACGCATCTTTGATTTGCTGGGGAAATTGATATCGCAAAAGCACAAAATTATTCTATATTATCATTATCATTTTTAAGATGCAGATATGTTGTTTTCAGATTTTAAGCTAGTTTTACAACAACAAAAACCTGCAAATTGAATTTAATTCCATATAGCCTTGAAAGTGGAAAGAAATCAAGTGTTTTTAACAGTCCCTTTGTTTGGCACTTTTTGGTACTTTACGAAGTGACATACTAAACATCCTTTCACTTCAACTCTGTGTAAATCCATTAACCGTTTGACATCTGAAAGGGGTTATTATCAGCGGAAGGAGATACCCAAAACTTCATCAAACCCTTTCCCACAATGCTTTCAGTCAAGCCTCCAAAGCTTTGTATTTTGTAAAAACATAGTAATATTGACGTGCTAACAGCGCTGCTCGACAAGATAATAAATAGTCTGGGTGTGTAGAAGTAAGTCCATTTTGTTGAATGTTAGTGTTATTTTTTTATTTTTTTTGCCATTTCTTTTTTAGCGTTCCACAAGTTGTCTATTATTATTATTCTGCAAAAACATTCAGCACCAAACTTACTTGTGATTGTTTTTATTCCACTGATTCACACTCAGTGCAAATGTAATAAATCTCCAGCTTTGCAGAAGTATGCTGATTCAGTTAGCGGATGAAACTTGGTTTTCACTATTAAAACTGAATTAAGTTAATGTGAACCATCACTCTGTCCACTGATTTTTCTGTGGCAGATGAACAATTATTGTAATCTGTTTAACAATTATAAAGGCATCAACTTTGCTCATCTGTAGCATCACTGTCAAGAGGAAAAAGGCTGCAAATCAAATCTGATTTGATTGTAATACCTAATTTCTATTTTTTGTTTTTGACATGAAGACAAAATATATAATAGAAATTAACCCTTGACACTGATTGATACAAATATGCACCAAACCACTTCAGCTTTAAAGTTGCTCACTTGAAGGTAAAAATATATATATATTTTCCTTTCACAGCTGGAAATAAATTCAGGTATCAGGAGGTTAAGGAGATTATGGGGAAAATAAGATCTTTTTACCGCTGTATGTTTAAATGATCAATGTCAGTTGTGGAGGAAAACTGCACAGAATTTAATTAACAGAAATCTATCCAGGCACATGGTCTAAATATATAAGCGTTACTTAATATAGATCATGTATATAAAGATTTTTTTTTTTTAACCATTGTTGTCTATGGAAATGGATTAAAAAAGAAAATACAAAATAAATGCTTTACATGTATTATGAACACAGTCAAAAAAACGATAAAAGGATTTTCACTCGTGTTCCAATAGTAGCCCCAGCGTTTAAAACAGTAAAATAAATAAATAAAGGAAACACCTAAACAATTCAATGTTGTTCCAAGTCCATCACACTTCTCTGTAATCAAACTGACGAATTTGTACGCAACACTGACTGACAATCAATTTCTCATGTTTTTGTGCAAGTGGAAAAGACAACAGGTGGAAATAATGGCCGATCGTCAGCAAGACTCCTCCGATAAAGGAGTGGTTCTGGAAGGGGTGACCACAGACAACTTATCTGTCCTATGCTTTCTGGCTGGTGTTTTGGTAACTTTTTAATGCTGACAGTGTTGTCTCTCTAGCGCTACCATGAGGTGGTGTTTACGACCCACACGAGTGGCGCAGGTAGTGGGTAGTAGGCCATTGGCCTGTTCCAATGGGAGCTGTAGCAAGGTTTGCTGTATCCGTCAATGTAGTGTCCAGAGAATGGAGGCCTACCTGAAGAAGGGCCAGTACATCAAAAGATGTGGAGTAGGCCGTAGGAGGACAATAACCCTGCTGCAGGACCACTACCTCATTCTTTGTGGAAGGACAAACTGGAGGAGCACTGTCAGAATCCTGCAAAATGACATCTAGCAGGTCACAAATATGTAGATACCTGCCTCCCTGTCACTTTTTAACGTTTTTGGTGTCCTCAACTTGTCGTTTTTTGGCGTGCTGGATGTTCTTATTAAATCATGGGTCCCCAACCTCCAGGCTGCTGACTGGAACGGTCCAGCACTGGACTGCAGAGCGCACTGGTACTATAACCCGGTACTGGTACCCTAACCCGGCACCAGATGTGATACTGGACCCGAACCAGTACCAGATGCGGTACCGGGCGCAATCTGGGTGTGAACCACTGGCTTAGGGTACTGGACCCGTCCCGAGGACCAGTCCGCGCCCTGTACCGCATCCCGAGGGTTGTGGACCCTTGATTTTATAAACAGCCAGCATGTTGAAAAAAGACGAGTTGGGAACACCCAAAAAGTGGGAGGGGGGACCTTGACCAAACGTCAATATGTTACAACTACGGGATGAGAATATGTTGGATTGACCTCTTAATCCAAGAGAATGCAAGACCTCAGCAGTTTCTGCTAGACAAAGCTATTGAAGTAATGGATTGACCCAGACCTGAATCCAATTAAGCACATATGGGACATCATATCTCGGTCCATCCACCAACGCCAGGTCGCACTACAGCCTGTCCAGGAGTTGGCGGATGCTTTGCTCCTGGTGTGGGAGGAGATCCCCCAGGAGACCATTTGCTGCCTCATCAGAAGCATACCCAGGCATTGCAGGGAAGTCATACAGACACATGGAGGCCACACACATACTGAACCTCAGTTTGACTTGTTTGAAAGACATTATATCCAAGTTGGATCAGTCTTTAGTGTGATTTTCCACTTCAATTTTGATCATGATTTCACATCTAGACCTCCATAGGCTAATACTTCTCATTTCCATTAACAATTTGTGTTTGTATGCTAAAAAATTCATTCTTATCATTCTATAGGATGTGCTTTCATTGAGTTCCTTTTATTCTTTTGAGCAATATATAATTATATATATATATATATATTCAAAAGGACAAATCTGAAAGGGGTGAGATTTATCTACAACACATGCAAATGTGTCAGCTTCACCAATAATGTGCACTCACTGCACGGCATGAACAGTTTTAATTGGTGTAAAAAAATAGGTGTGAATGAAAGGTGGAACTGTGGTAAACTCAGCAAGCAACAGGGCGTCTTTGAGAAAAATATAATGCAACAAACAGTAATGGAGACGGTTATTTGATTGCAAAGAGTCTTTATTTTTGTCTTTATTTTTTCTTGTGTTCAAGTACGCTCCTCTCTCAGCGGGCTCATCTAAGAAGCATGGACACACAATAACGCACAACTCGCACCAGAGCCTGAGCACTTTTGGGGGAGGGGATTTCTGTTTTGTTTGGACAGTGGTTGGGGGGTCGGCAGGGGGTTCTGATCAACAGCATCAATGCTTGAATCAACTGAGTCCTGTTGTTGTACAGCACGTTTTTTTTCTCTGTGAACATTTTTGTTGCATTTAGTGACATTGACATCAGCACATAAAAATTATATATATATACATATGTATAATTATATTTATATCTATATTCATGTATTTATAGCTTTGCCATTCTATATCAACATTTCATTCTAGTGATTTTTTACTTTTTTATGTTGTAAAATCAGACAAACTGTCAGTAGGAATGCCTTGTTTGGACATTGGTTTACACAGGAATGCTCACGCACGCACACGCACAGAAGCACACGCACACAATTACACACATGCATGCATAGATACACTCGCTCAGGTTTATATGTGCACACTTACACACTCTCCCACATACATGCACCTACACACAAACACACAAGTGTCCACACGCACGCTTTCACACATGCTCGGCCAACACATGGAGGCAGGTCTGTACATGTATGGGGCAAGAAGTTACCCATGACCCCCCCGGCAATAATTTGTACGGCTTCACCTGATTAACACACAAGAAAATAAAAGTTACAGCAGAAGGAGTCATAGTCTGTAAACTTCGACAGAACGTTCTAAAAGTGTCCTGTAGGACTGGTGCTTGATGTTTCGAAGTTTGGCACAATGTCACCTCACTCTTTTCTTTATCTCTACTGTACAATGACATGTACAATATTCATGGCATGACAGACCAGCCTTTGGACTGAAAAAAAAGATGACAAACCACTGGATGTGGACACTGTCAAACATAACCAACCTCCAAAGTCAATTAGGTGACCGTTTCCAGAGACAGTGCGCTTCAAGAAAAGACTCTTCAGGCAGTGAAAAAGCACCGGTATTCAGATACAATGCTGTCCTGCCAATAGCTTTTCATTTAGTAATGTCCACTTTGAAATTCATCTGATGGCAAAACAAATAAAAAATAAAATAGAATAAAATACTGCAGGGTTTCCCGTCAAGCTGAGAAGTGAAAAAAAAGCATAAAGGCCCTACGATGTTTGTTTCATCTAAGGCTCATGTTCACATTTTACTTTAATTTAGATTCTTTTGTAGATTCCGTCAAATGTCAGTCATTAAAAAAAGAAAAGATTATAATATAGACACTGTTTCACCTTTTATCTACACAGAAAATTATAATAAAAATGCTTTTGTTAAGTGAAAATGTAGAAAAATAAAAAATGTTAATGAATGACGACCAAAAAAAGTCTCTTGAAGTTAAACATTCAATGACAACACACCTTTAAGCCAAGACCGTGGCAACAAAAAAATGTCGGATAGAAACCAGTGCTACGTTTGTCGCTTTGGTGAAATGGTAAACATCCACTTCTCACCTTGTGCCTGGTGTGCTTTCATCTTTCATTGTGCTTTTATTCTTTCTGAACTTCTCAAGAACCTCATATCATCTTGTTCTGTAGCATCTCCTTTTCTCTGTTGACAAGAGAAGGTCAGGCCAATTCCAGCTCCTACAGGGTGAGAGCCTCTCCTCTCCAGCTCCCCTTTATTTCTTCATCTTATCTTTTTTCTTTTCCCCTGGTGCATTTGCATACACTCTCATTCTTTTTATATTTTCATTCTTATTCATAGAGCACCCCGTCTTGGACACTCCTTCATATCAGCTTCTACTAGCTCCACTAAGGGATGAAATGGAGCCAACTTGAAAGGAAAAAAAAAGTGTTCTGAAATAAAGAAAAATGTCTGCATGCACATGCACGGTCTCTCTTTATCATTCCATCTGACATCATTTTTAACCCCATCTGGCTCTGTCTTGATTGTTGGCAAAAAACAAACAAACACAAATTTCCCACCAAAAGATTTGGCATTGAGGTCTTTTTTTTTTTTTTTCTTCCAAGTTGCCATATGTAGCCACTTAAGCTCCAGCAAAAATAATCCCTTTCACACAAAAAATTGCAGTCATCCGCTTGGCCCCAATGCCCATCTCACACTAGACCCAGGAATCAGGTGAGGCTGGGTAGTGGCTGGTCTCGTAGTTCAGTTCGCTGTACGGCCGAGAGGCCGAGTAGAAGTCTACATAGTTGCCGGTGGACTTTAGGCCCAGATGCATCCGCAGATCTTCCCGCGGGTCTCGGGGTTGCCCAGTGGAGTTGGGAGGCTGCTGGGGTTGGGCCTGAGGCTGGGCTTGAGGCGGGACTGGTGGCTGGGACTGTGGAGGCGATGGGCCCTGGTCCTCGTAGTAGGCCTCGTCGAAGCTCCGGCTCTGGCTGTGAGGTGGAGGCTGTGGCGGTTGAGGCTGGGGGAAGGAAGGAGGGGGAGGGTAGGAGTCGTAGTCTTTTAGCACAGCTGCTGACGGGCTGTCCTGCTGGGGCTGAGGGGGCACGATGCAGGGCTGGGCCGGAATCTGGTGGGAGGAATGATCGATGCGGCGGGATGGGGGCGAGGTGCAGCAAGGAAAGACAGAAGGTCAAGGAAATGTGGGTAGCGGGAGCAAAGAAGAAATAAAATGGAGGGAGGTGGAGATGGAGAAATAGAAAGAAAAGTGGCAGGTAGAGGGTGGAGACACGGGGAAAAGGGACTTTAAAAGCAATGCACTGGGTCAAAGAACTCTGTTGGGCAGGGACTCATGCTGTGAGTTCTTTATTACATGCAGGCACTGAAAGGGCTATTCGATTCTGACATTATCACTCACACAGACAGCTCTGAAACTGTGTTTGAGTTGAATTCATTAAAAAAAAAACACTTCCCTTATTTTATTTTCATTTTATCCACCTTCAGTATAAACCACCAGCCATAAAAGTTGAATGAACCCAACTTTAATTAGAATCTTTAAGCAGCGTTAGAAATCCCAACCACATTTTCTGCTCTAATCTGCCAAGTCAGAGGCTGTGATGCTTCCTGTTATCCCTCCCTTTTCACCAGCAGAGGCATTAAGCAGAAACAAATAATTATCACAATCAACAGGGGTAACGGCTTTAATTGGCAGTCAAGGGGTAGTTTCGGGATGCAGTGGTTTGATGTCTGAGCTGAGAGAGTGGCGGTGTTGCATGCTCTGCCAGGGCATCTCTTATCACAGTCAGACACCTTTTGTTTCCACGCTGCGCCTCTTTCAACAAGCTGCCATCTGTCCTAATAAATGCCGTTTTTATGATGGCACACGGCAATTTTCTGATACGTGTGCACTGCTTAAAAGTCTTACGAATAAACTTGTGACTGAAATGTGCTTTTATAGTGGACTCTAACTCACCTGGTTTTGCTTGATATCATCGCTGGTGGTCAAGTAAGAGTTGCGGAACAATGTAGATGTTCCACATGATACTTGAACTAAAAACACAAGAGAAGATGAAACATTTATTTAGCAAAGGATAAAATCAGGAATTGTAACAATATCTTTGAAAAACAGCTAAAAAAAAAAAAAAAAAAAAGGACCTAGTACCAGGGGTAAAACAAACAAAAAACTTATAAAAAAGAAGATATAATAACCAAAAAGAAAAATAGTATAATAACTAGTAAGGAAAGATACAAAAAAAACTGATAAAAAAAAAGGAATAATTTAATTTACTGTGCTTCCAAACACATTCACACACACGGACACGCCTACACACACACCTGCCATGCCGTCTTTCCGGGATGCATGCTCTCCTTTGTTGCCATGGAAACCAGCGTTGGTTGCCGTGGAATCATAGTCCATCTTGCGTTCCTTCAGACTCATCATCTCTCTGGGGGAGGCTGGAGCGCTTGCTATACACACGCATGCACACACACACACAGTAATGAGCAGGAAATGCAGAACAGCATGAGTCTTCACAGTCTGTCTGCTTATGTCTGCGAGTCTCTTGGTCTTTCAAGGTGCACAGTCATTATTCATCATTTAGCTTGTCAGCAGAAAGGGTCACCTCCAGCCTGTGAAACAGTCACTGCAAACTAGCAGAAATACATTCCTGGACACATTCCTTATATAGAAAGCTTTTTTAGCTGGTGCATAGAACCTAGAATAGACAACATATTTTACGTTTTTAATTGATACTCTTAAAACTCATTAAAAATAACACCTTGACATAAATCCTAAAGGCTAAAGAGTGAGCAATTCTTGAAAAATGCTTACAAAAATGTCTTGTTTCTTCAGCTTGTAAATTTCAAGAATGTGAGTATTTTCTTTTGAGATTGGTTATGAAGTTTTTATTGGTGTCAAGTACAAAACCAAATATCTAAAAAAAAAAAAAAAAAAAAAAAAAAAAAAAATTTAACTTAAAACAGGGGTGTCAAACTCAATCGCACAGGGGGCCAAAATCCGAAGAGGATAAGCATTTATCAAACACACAAAAACTAAAATTTCAAAACTTTAGAAACCTAACTTTTTAACATAAGAACAAATGAACAGGCAGGAATTTTATTCCAGAATAAATCAACTTAAACCTTAAATAACATTCAATATTTTACCCTCCATAAAAATTTATTCATTCATTCATTAATTTTCCTTGCCGCTTTATCCCTTTCGGGGTCGCGGGGATGCCGGAGCCTATCCCAGCGGCTGATGGGCGAAGGCAGGGTTTACCCTGGACAGTTCGCCAGTCTGTCGCAGGGCCACATTCGCACACACAGTCACTCACACATTCATACCTAGGGGCAATTTAAGGTAACCAATTAACCTATGAAGCATGTTTTTGGACGGTGGGAGGAAGCCGGAGTACCAGGTGAGAACCCACGCATGCACGGGGAGAACATGCAAACTCAAAATTAACTCAAACTAAAAATTTATTTCGTCAAAATTATGTAAGTTAGAAATAGGCGTAAGATAACAATGGGCCATTATTAACAATGAAATAAAATGATCTGGAAAGCTGAATATAATTACTCGGTGGGCCGAATCCGGCCCGCCGGACCTTGACTTTGACACGTGATCTATAATGTGTCCTTAAATTTGTATTTGCAGCATTACTTTAACACATGTGCAAATGTATACAATTCCCTCTTTGCCCCATAGACAGACACATACAGCGCTTTCATCCTCCATATAACCTACTTTCACTGCTTATTTAAAGGTTCACTTCCAGTCGACTTTAAAGACCTGACAAACACCTAGTGGCGTTGCTTTAGTCTGCCTCCTAAAATATGAATCCACAAAGTTCATAATATCGATGACCCTCGAAATAAAAACATATTCCAAAAATTGAGTCAGACTCTTACCATTTGTTAACTACAGTTAATGCATCTATGCAACAATAACATTTAACTTATTTTTAAAACAAAATTATTAGTTATTTGTACAAGGGATAACATAAATGAAATATTCCAATGTGATTTTGCAATCTCAGTTGAACTAAAATAGAAAAAATATTTCATATTTGCTATTTAAGAAAAAAAAAGTTTTTTTTCTTTAACCTTTTTGCAGAACTATAAAAACCAGTACATGTGCCCACACAGTTGAACAAAGCAATCTGACATCCTGCAAAGACAAGCTATCACCACTGGTTACAGTTACCTTGGGGACTCTTGGAGTTGATGATCTAACAATTTGAGGCCCAAAGGGAGCCATGGTGGCTACAGAGGTCTCTCTATTCCTTTGTATTTCTTTCCATCCTCTCTCTTTAAGCATCCAAGTCAGTTTCTTCTTTTTTTTCAGCGACTTCTCATTCTCTCCTCACACCTGCTCTTTCACTCCTCCTGCCCTGATACGCTGCCACCTTTACTCCCTCTGCTTTGATGCATCTCTGAGGAGTTTAATTGCATTCTGGAGCGTAAGCAGTCAGGAGACACAGGCGTTTGTCAGAGTGTATTTGTGTTTGACTGAGTGAGCACTGAGCTGATCCATAAAAAAGTGAGAAATGAAACGAAGAAGTGAGACAGTAAGTAAAAATGAGACAATAAGTGAGAAGTGGCAGGTGATAGCAAGGCTAAAGAAGAGATGGGGTGTCTCTTGTGCTATGTTAACACCTGGCGTGTTCAAGAAAACCATATACTACACGTGTGTATTTAGCATATGGTGTTCACACTGGACAAGCAGGGAGGGGCTTCTTATTTTTACATTGCTACTGTTTACTAGCGAATGTCCGTCAACTAGATGGAAGAGTATTTGTTCAAAATGTCTAATAGGTGTAAATCTTACAAATCTTGCTTTCACAGCCCGTAAATCAGACTAAAAATATGTATCTGAGTTTTTCATGATCATCATTGTGATTTTGGACCAGCTGAAATAATGTAACTTGAAAAAGTTTGTAAAATTTACAGTTGGCATGCCACAATCTCTCTGCTCTGCTCCAATGATGCATCCGCTTGAACACAAACAGATCCGTGTACGTCTTCATTTTCCTCAACCGAGCTGGTAACTGGCTTAACGGCTGGATAGCTCTGATATTTCTTGGCATTTTTGTTGCACCAGTAATATTATGTTGGGGCTGTGAAGGGCTGTTGGCTAGCGGGAGAGAGTGTAAACAAAAGGAAGTAAGGAAGTGCAAGCAGGCTCACTCAGCGCCAGTAGTCCCGCCCATAACTCTGAGGGAAATTTCTGATGAACTATTGCCGTTCTGCAGAAATTGTGTCCTAAAAATTTACAGTTTAGTTCAAACTTTGGCTAAAAACGCCATAATTATAGTTAAAAGACCAATAGGAATGCTATAACAATAGATCAAAAGATGATTGGAGAGGGACTTTAACAAATTTTCATTACATTTTTTCCCTGCAAAATTCTTTGTCCCCCCTTGCCTTTTCTTTTTATCTCCCATCCTCTTAATCCCATCCCTCCTTCTGTCTCCGCTTACCCGCACTCAACCACAAATACACACATTCTCTCTACTTCACGTCAGCCTCTCTCTTAGTCGGTCCTTGAAGACCTCTCTCAGCCGGAAGGAAGGAAAAGTACTTTTCTGCCTCATCAGCTTGCTAAGCCTGGTGTGGAAAAAGAACAGCTAAAGGCTCTTCAACTATGGATGCTAACAGCTAATGCTAATGTGGCCTTTGCAAAACCATGAAGGCCAGTGGGCTCAGACTGGGCTAATGATTATCATACTGTACACCGTGCAGGCCAATAGGTGGCAGGCACTCATGCTAAAAGTCATTTACCCCGGCTAAAAAAATATACGGAAGAAAAGGAACAAGGAAAATAATTGACAAGTTCAAATTAAAAGTAGTTTTTGTCTAGTTTTTGTGTTATTTATTCTCTCAAGTTTTTTGGGGAATGATAAAATAGTGTTAAGAGTTCTTACATTTGGACGCATGTCATGATACGATAGACTGCTCTCTATCTTCTCATCAAAAAATAAATAAATAAAACTATCTAGACCACTGTAGAAAATATAGAAATTTCTGAGATAACACTAAATTTAATCAACTTTTAAAGAAATATTTGGTTTAAACAAAAACTTTATAACCACAGAGTTTTAAATTCAAAAAATAAAACACTTTAATGATCATTTCAAAGCAAAATGCTGCTGTAATCAATTTCATGATTTTAGACTTGTGTTTCTGTTTCCCACTTTTCTTTCCTTTTTTTTAAAAAAGTCTTGCCTTTTTCCAGGTCACAGCTGAAAATATTAATACTGTTCTTAATGTGTCTTGCCTGGATAAATAAAGGTTAAACAAATAAACACTTTCAAATTGATATGACTAATGCGAGTGTTCTCATGTCATTAACTGCTCACCAGAGCGATTGTTTGGGGAGGTCCTGACGGGAGAAACGGAAGGAGTTCTTGAAGAGGAGTAGGGCCTCTGTCTGTCTCTCTCTATTGTTGAAGCAGAGCCCACAAAGTGATGCTGGGAATAACCGTCCTGCAAAACATGAAGCAAAGGAAAAAACAAACACTCAGTAACTCCAATAAAATACAATACACAGGAAAAAAAAGAACCTCTTTTATAAACACACAAAACAAAATACATTTTTTTTACTTTTAATAACAAGTATTGCATGAAAACAATTGGACTTTGGCTTTGAAAAGCAAAAACAAAAAAAAAGAAAAGAAAAGACAACAAATAAGTTTCACTTTTATTTAGGCATTGAAACTTCCAAACAATATTAAAAATATATATAGATTTTAAGCAAATATAAATAGTACTTTAATAAGAGTCATAATTCAGATATAATCAGTAACCTCACATTGTTGTTGTACAAAAAAGACGACTCAGTCTATAGTTAGAAAACTAAAAATCGAAAAATAAAGACAGATACATTAAAAATGTGTTTTGGTGTTTTTAACACGTTCTTCTAAAATTTTCTTCTAATAGAGGAAATACGTGAAGAAAATTAAGCTTAAAACTGCATTTTTTAGTATTTATTTATTCAAACCGATTAGTAGGCATTTCAAAAATTTCATAATTGGAAATAGCTTGTAGCAGTGATGCAAGAGCTATTGTTGGTGGTTATCAAGGTCTCTGCTCCGCTCCATTGTGATGCACCTACTTGAAAACAAATAGCTCCATGTACGTCGTTGGTTTCCTTAACCGGGTTGAACTCTGGCTCAAAATTGTATGGCTGGATAGGTCTGACATTTGTTGCCATTTTTGTTGGATTATTGATGTTAGGGTGGGTTTGTGAGAGGTCGTAAGCTACTGGGAGAGAGTGTAAAAAAAAAAAAAAAATGATGGGAAGTGGGGGCAGGTTTACGCTTTCTGATAAACTCCTGCTGCTCTGCAAAAACTATGTCCTAGAAAAATACATAGGACTTTTTAAAATTATTATTTTGCCTACAAACGGCATAATCATAACCATAAAACCACTGGAAACACTTTTAAAAAGGAATCAAAAGATGATGTGGACTTTAAGCTCAATTAGAGTTATTTAAAAATAAGCACGTTCTGTGCTGCAAACTAGGCACTTTGTTGTTGGTCAACAGTAAAGTATTTAATTTCATTAAAAAATATTAATGGATGTGTTGATCATTACTTTTCACACAATGCCACTACTTCAAAAACTTGCATGAACTCAGAGTAGTAAACATCCCGCTGTCCTTGTTGGAAAAATTAATATAAACAACAACCGCACAAGCATAATTATTGCCAAGCCGATGACTTTGCATTAGTTTAGCGGTGATTGGAGCAAAGCCCTTTTCATAAAAAGTGAATTAGGAGAGTCAACAGCAATCACAGAGCTGGAACCAAATTCAATTTAGCATTAAGATAATTAGGTACCTCAAAAAGCATAGCGCAAGCAGATGATTAAAGATAATACGGGCATATTCTGTCACAGCTCCACTCACTGGAAGCCTCAGCTGAGCTGGTGACCATGAGAAGGTGGAAGAGGTGAATTATTTCAGTGCAATGAGGAAAATGGAGGGCAAGGAGAACGAAAGACCAAAACAGGAAGGGGATGAAAGGGAAAAGAGGTGTGGGGGTGAAGAATAAAGATGAGGAGAAGGGCGATGGAAAGTAATGATGGCAAGGAGGAAGAAGGACAAAGGAATGACAGAAGGTCAGACCAAGCAGGAGGATGAGAGGAGTAAGAGGAGAAAGTGGGACAATAAGAATGGAGAATGAAGGATGGGTTGGAGGGAGCAGAGTCCCATATCATGGTGTAGCACTGTAAACTAATGGAAAACTGGATCCTCTGACATGCAGCAGTTCAAAGGTAGCCTCAGCCATTCTTCCCTCATTCTCACTTCATCTAGTTATTCAGGAGTCCTCACCTCCCTCCCCCATTTCACATTCAGCCTCTCCTTTTCTCCATGGACAAACCTCATTAAATAGAAAGTAACCTTCTGGTGGTGTACGGGACTACCGTGGTGGTGGACACTGCCTTACTGCCATGCTTCTCAAGTGGACGTAGCCTCTGAATACTGCACGATAAACGAACTCTGCAGACTGATGTGTGCCGCCAGCAGCTGAAGCAAACTAATGGTGCCCCAGGAAGGAACCACACTGAGCAACTTTTTAACTACAGTCTTTCCCACAACAATGATGGCAAAACATTACTAACACTACACAACATAAATGTAGTCATCACAGTTTAAATAGCAAGCGAACAGTAGGATACACAAACCATCACGCTCCGTGCTTAATGTCACTACGGCAGCATCACTGCAGAGTATGCAGGTCTCTCTGACTCTCACTCATCTCACTAGCTCTTTCTTTTCTTTCCACCCACTTCTTCTCTCTTATTCTTTTAGCTCTAACTGTAGGAATGAAAGGACACAAAGGATTGTGGGTTTCTAGGCAACCAAACTGCCTGTTGTCATTACTGGATCGTAGGATTAAGGTTGCAGGACTTCAAGGTAAAAAGCAGCAAGCACCTGAACTAATGAGTTGTGTGTGGACCCAATGAACCTGAAGCTACGAAGCATCTATGTGAATTTACGTTTTATGTTCTCTATATTTGCTGATCTGGCTTTACCAGAAGAGGCTATGGCTCTGTTGGCTGTGTGTAGGACTGGTACACAGGAGGCATGGGTTTGTTTCCCAGGGAATGCGATGAGGTTCATCTAATGTAAGTCAATGTTAATGTTAGTCAAGTCTGTTTATGATACAACCTATGTGGCCATAAGAAGGCCAGAGTCTGGTTCCGGTCTCCATCCCAGATAAAATACAGGGTTCCTAACCAGAAAGGCCAAGTGGGATCCATATGGTTTAAAAATAAGCGGCCCAATTGGGTTTGTCTGCAGCTTTCATGGTGGCCATACTTGTGTTTGCCCACATTGGCCACACTGCCTAGGTACCGGCAGCCTGGGCGACGACCTTGCTACCTCTTCCGGATCCTGGAAAAAACAATGTCGGACATCTCTACCCCTGCAAATGCCCCAACAATTGGAGGGGTAGGGAAAAGCCATAGGGGAAGATTTGGGATTCTGGCATGCACTAACATTAGGTAGCGACAGTAAACACCATGTCCAAAAAATGCAAGAAATAGTGTCTCAAAACCAGTGTGAGCGTAGCTTTTAAATTACCTCCTTGCCATCGTATCAGCAGATTTACATCTTAACCTCTGTTCTCATCTAATGAAGGTAAACATATTTGAGAGAAACAAGGTGAAACAAGGATGCACCACCTGGTACCTGAGTTTAGTTTGACGCCTACTTTTCCAATATCCATGGAATAACAAGCGCAGGCTAACATCATTACAAACCACCTCAAACGAATACTTTATCTTACTCTTCTCGTCTTTCATAAAGACATTCGTCTCATTTGCAAAACCATTCTGTGATCAGGGAGATATCTGCCTGCCAAACACAAGACACTGCAATCAATGACCTCACACGCAGACATCAGTCACAAATTTCTCACATGCATCAGATCACGCAAACACACCCCACACGGCAAATTATGAATCCCTGGAACATATTGTAAATCTGTCACATGTGTGAGAAACACAACATCCCTCTGACCCTGAACTCCATCTGTCATGTGCTTGGATCTGATTTGTGTGCGCTTTTGATGTATGACTGTGATGTGTGAGCGGCCCTATATAGACTGTATGTGTGTGTGAGAAGGAAAATGTGTCTGATTAAGTGCCCAAGACAGATCATTTATCAAGAAATGAGGCACGGCAGCCCAACAGAAGCTCCGCAGTGTGCAGGGACATGACAAAGTGTAACAGTGTGAACAGGAACTTTAGAGCTCTGTTTGTGGACGTAAAGAACAGAGGCAGAGGGAGGATTGATATGAGTCCCACAATTAGGTCCTTCTGGTCCCATTAAGAATAGTTTTATTAACAATGTGAGAATGCCTCTGCTCCATGTTTTCAGTAGAAATCTCTGTTGCATTGCACTTTCCGTGACTTGAAAAATGACCCGTGGCAAAACTCCAGGCAGCTGCAGATCAAAACGCTGCACACACAGCAACACAAACTGGCCGTGCTTTCTATAGGGAAAACTTTACACAAAATACTGTCATGCATGTTTCCTCCAAAATTCACTGCTGTTGTTGGTACAAACAGTTTTGGTTTATTAATGACTCCAATATCACAGATCTTTTAGCTCATTTCAGATGCTATTTTTGTCTAGAGCTTGTGTTCACTGATGGGCTCATTTGAACATTGTTCTTCGGGCCTGACTGATGTGCTGCAGGATGAGATTTCATTAAGTTTTCTTACTGAAGTTTGATTAAAAAAAAAGGAAAAAATGCCTTATGCGGCACAGAAAAACAAACACAGACGTCTATTTTTCTGAAAAATATCTCTAAATGCTTTTATTGCTCACTGAAATACTTCAACACAACTTGCAGCATTATTGACCTTCTCTATATTCAAAATATGCAATCCCCAGTCTGCCAGCTCACTTCTTTCTCATCCCTCTTCACTGCATTTCCCCTCCTTTGGCTCAGCTCGCAAACACTTTGCAGAGACAACCCACTTCTCTCTCATCTAAACTGTATGCTAATCCATGTTTGGACTGGAGGCTAACAGGATTTTTTTTTTTTAACAGCTAACATGCATGACCTAATGTGCCATGGAAAAAAATCTTGCAGTAAAGTCACTTAAGTTGAGCTCTGGACTCTGGTGATAAAGTCAAAGCGTGAATGGTCTAACGCAACATTTTGCACAGTTGGAAAATTAGACTGCTTTGACACTAACAGAGCAATTTAGGAGGGAATTATTAGGGAAATGTGTCTGTCACTCTTGAAAAAATGACTGGATGCAGACTAGTGCAGCAATATTTAAAGACTGTTTTGAAGTTAAGAGTGATTTTAAATGACAGCCATAAAAGGATCACTGTTTTAAATTGCATTTGATTATTTATAGATCGCTATAACTGCAAATTTTGGAAATCTTCATCTGACGTCTAAAATGCAAACTTATTTGTGAAACCATCCAGTCGTAATATCAGAGAAATAAGAAGCAGATGGGGCTCAGGTGGGAAAACTAGGCTGTGATATTGGTAAATGAGAGTGTAACGCAGGAGGAGGACACAGTATCAGGATCATGCAAGTCCCATGGGCTGATCCATCTTTAAAAAAAAACTCAAGCAAAAGACAGATTCAATGGTGTCCTTGGTAGCTTTTTCTTTTTTTGTAAGTTAAATCTCTTCTGCTTCACTCTTAGAATTGATGGAACAAATTAGCGTTGACGCAACATCTGAAAAAAAAATAATTCCTTGAACTTTTTCTGTGCCAGAGCTGCTTTCAAAACAATACCTTTGACTTATTTGAGGAGCTTTAAAAGCTCCACAACATCTTTGAAGATTGCATGCGGGTGCTTGAAATTCAAGAGTCACCACAGTTTACCATCAAAGGAAAATAACAGATCAAATTACTCGCTGAAGTTGAAAAGGTTGTGCTGTTCAAATCATCTCGTTTGAAGTTTTGTTTCAACAAAGATTTCATGCTTAAAACCGATGAAGCTGAGTGCAAATATCTTTCTGTGACTGCAGATATATGTGACAACATTTTTTTACACAGTAAAAGTCAAGAAAATGATAAAGAGAAAGCACATTTTATAAGGATATTTTTTAAAGGTAGATGAAGCGCCGAGAGCTCTAGAGTCTCGAGACTTTACTCGCTAGGCTGAGACTATTCTTTACCCACTCAACTATATATATATATAAAAAAAAAAAGTCTTCAAGCTTGCTATTTTTGACCAGCTAAGCAGCAGAGCTGACTAGGCTTTTTATATGGAGGGAAATGTGATCTTTGAATATAATGCAGTAAACCTCTTTAAAATACAGTAGCACCTTTAAACTGCAGATGTAAATATGCTCTTTCTGTATTGCATTTTATAGTAAAGTAAAAAATAAAAATCCAGTCAGCATGGGATTTTAAAAGTAATATCAGTGAAGGAAATTACATGTTGCAAATCAGACTGAAAATATGCATCCATTTGATACAGAGTTTTCTAAAATATGAAAAGACAGCTAATTTTACAGAAGATTTGGTAACATTCTGAGTAAATTCCATATTTAATGGAATCCTCCAGGAGGTTTAAGGTAATATTCATATGTATGTATTTTTGAAATGTTACTGATTAAAAACTTTCAAAAAGTTATGAGGTTCATCTTATTAATCTGCTTTAACATGACATAAATCAGAGAGGTTACACTTGCATTATATATTTTACATTGTAAATATATTTAATTTCAATTTGTATAATAAAAGCACGCTTTGAAGATCTATTCTGATGAAAATCATGTTTTTGGTGTTTTTAACATGTTTTTGAGCCATTTTACTCATGATGGAGAAAAAAATAAGATTAAAATTGTAATTCTGAGTATTTCTTTATTCTACGCATCAGGATAGACAAGAAATGCTGACGGAGAAAGTCTGTAGCAATGACGTAGGTGCTACAATCGACAGGACACAAGCTCTCTGCGTCACTCCATTCTGATGTATCCATTTGTAGACAAAAAGATCATCATCATTGTTTTCTTATATGAGCAGGCATTTGGCTAAAACCTGTATGGCTGGATAACTCCAATATTGCTCGCCACTTTTGTTACTTACTTACTTGCTGAACTCCTGCCGCTCTGTGGAGACTATGTCCTAGAAAACCCAACAGTTTTTGTTTTTATTTTGGATTAAAAAAAACATAATCATTACTAAAAGAACGCTTTTAAAATAGATCATAAGATGATTGGAGTGTGACTTTAAATGTTTTATTATAAAAGTTACCTGAAAGTTAATTCAATTATTGTGATTTTGTCTTTTAATGTCACTGAGCTGAATTAGAACAATATTGTTGACTTGCAAATTTAACAGGGGATAAATAAACTAAAACCGTGTCTCTTCATTTTTGTCATTGTAGGAAAGTAAATATCTGAAAAGCAAAAACCGCAAGAAGGACAAAAAAAGTATCAGAGAAAACATTCAATAGAGCGATAACAAGTTTGAGTCACACTCACAATTCTGAATCCACTGAGCACTGATGTTGCTCTTTAGAAAAGTTAGTCCAAGTGAGTGTGCACAAACTCTAAAATACTGAAAGAAACAAACTTTGATGGAAACGCTTGTACAAAGTTATTGATCTAAATGTATGGTTCAAAGCACAGTTCATTTTTTTTCCTTATTTGGCTAAGAAGTGACCCTTAAGACAGAAACAGAATTCTAAGTTTTGTATATATTGACAAAAACAGACAGAATATCAAGGAGGACAAACAACCCTGAGTCTGATTCATAAAAAAATAAATAAAAAAGAGGGAATGGATCAATAGTCTGATACACTGACAGGTTCCCGAGCAACAAGATAATAAAAAAAGTTATTCTGAACTCTTTGCAGTTCTAATCCCGAGGCTGATTGGTTTCACATAAATAAAGACACAACCATAGAGTTTCCTAAACAACATACAACACACAAAAGTGTGAACACCATATAGGTATATTTAAATTGCATTAAGTTGTTTATAAATATGAATTACAAGTTCCAGTGGTCCAAATATAAAGAGGCAAAATACAACTGTGTTTACTGTATTTTAATTGCTTCATTAAAGGGTTTCCATAGAGAATCATCCTCACCATCTGTTTCAAACGCCCTCCTTTTAACACAGTTCAAGGCCAGTTTGCTAAATATAGCCCTGGTATTTCTGATTATGCAGTTTCACACAACCTAATACAATTATTAGAGTTGCTAGCTCTGCCTAATTACATTTCTGCTTTAGTAAGTAGCTTTTTCTTTGCCTCCTGAAGTCGCAGGTGTACAGTATGTGGGTGGAACGACACGTCCTCTGGGTGACTGATGTTTGACAAGCAAGAATTATTTCCTGGTTATCAAACAGTACGGCAGAAAGTACAGACTAATATGAAACACAATCTATAAAGTGGACACAAATGCCACAGAATGAATTTAAGGCTGGAAATGTTGCAGAAAAGCATTGGCTGGCCCCTCCTACCTTTTTGTAGAGCGAGCGCAGGTCTCTGTACTGCCACATGCTGCTGAGGACTTGAGAGGCTGCTTTTACCACCTTCGCCGAGTGTCTGCAGAGAGATGGAGAAAGATGAAGAGCTATTTCTCTAGGACCCCATTTATTTTAATGTGACCACACTACTGCGCCTCCTACCCCCTTCCTGCTCCACAAGAAGTGTGCAGGCCAGTGGAACTCGTAATGACTTTCAAAGTAAGACGCCCATCGCTCTTTTCAAAACAGAATGATTTTCCTTGAGCAAAAGTAGAGGTTTTCAGATGAGTTTAAAACGACCCACTCTGCCATGCTAATGGTCCCCTCCTGCTACCCAACTGAAAAATGACTCTGGTAAGAGCTCCTTCATGAGCCCTGCCCTTCTCACAGCTACAGGAGGGAGATGGGGCAATGCTCATTTCACTGTTAGTCCAGAAACTTCAAACAAAAAACATGAGTCATTTCACCCCGGAGGAGTTTAAAGAAATAATTCTATTTGCCATTTTATGCAGACAAACTGTTTTTCCCAGCAGACATGTTGACATAACAAGAAAATGGGACATTGGCAGTGAACCACATAGAGATTATACACTTCTTGGTTAAAAATAAATAAATAAAAGCAGTCATTCAGTGTCTTAAAGTTCCACTCCAATGAATATCCTAATTCGGGTGTTTTTCACATGTTCTTGTGGCATCTTTCTCATCATGTAGTAGTAATCTTTTGTGATGTAGCAAGTAAAGTGGATGGGCCAAAGTCTC
Source organism: Oryzias javanicus (assembly GCA_003999625.1). Taxonomy (NCBI): domain Eukaryota; kingdom Metazoa; phylum Chordata; class Actinopteri; order Beloniformes; family Adrianichthyidae; genus Oryzias; species Oryzias javanicus. The sequence goes on from CM012456.1 coordinate 15,074,937, forward strand.
ACTGCTCCTCTCCATTTACAGACAAATAGATTCATTAACATCTTCATTTTCTTCGCCTGAGCTTGTATCTGGCTCACAATTGAACTCCAATATTTTTTGGTCGCCCTTTATGTTGCACTGGTAATGTTAGTTTGGGGTTGTAAGGGGCTGCAAGCTAGTGGGAGAGAGTGCAAACGAAATGATGATGGGATATCAAGTGAGAGTTACTTCTGTGCCAACAGTCCTTCCCCAAATGTTATGGCTGGATCAATACTGGATGAGTTTGAATCACCTTTTTACAGACCTAAAGATATAATCAGAAAACACGCTTCAGCTGGAATCAATCACTCATATTTGATTTTTGTGCATTTTTCATCTGAGTTGATAAGCAGCCAGTATCTGCCATATGTCTGTAATGCAACTGGAATTTTTTTCTCACAATCTAAAAGCGTAATTATGAAAATTTACCAGGCAGAGACTGATAACACAGTGTGTCTATCCTATGAAATGAAGATGTGTGGGCTATTAGCAGATAACTACAGAGAGTGTGAAATTTGAATTTATGGATGTTTCTGTCAGCACCTCATCTCTCTCGGTAATAGTGCCCCGGAGAACAGTTCCCTAAATAGACAGGGTCTCTCTCCCTAACAATAAATCAAAGTTTGACCTCTGCCTGATAACATGCCGGTGTCATGACAACCCCTGACCTGGTGGTTGCCATAGCAGCTTGGCAGAACACCCTCCCTGGTCCCCCCGTGGTGACAAAAGTTAGATTTCAACTGTGCATTTCTTTTTGTTCTCTGTCTGCCTTTTGCGGATGAATGAACACAAGAAAAGCAGACTTGGAAAAAAAAAAGAAAAGGATGACACGAGGCTACATCAAGTCAAGGTTCACTGCTCACTATGTGAAATGTGGTCAATTAAAACACTAGATGTAGTGCAATAATGGAGTCACTAAGATACACTAAGAGTTTAGGGCCAAAATTATTAACCTCGTCTAAGAAATCAAACATTTTTTGACTTTTACATGAGCATGGGTGAACATATAGTTGATAAGGTGGAGAATGGGTTTCTAAAGGAACAAGGACACAATCTCTTTGTACGAGAGGCTACAATCTCCTTGAGTTGGAACAAAATGTTTAGTCTCTGTCAATGAGAAATCAGCTTCAGTGACTCACAACCTCTTATAGTGTGTCTCTTGAAGGATCTTATCCAATTCTTTAGGAGAAATCAAATCGTTGCAGCTCATCCAGATGATATGGTGTCTGATCACAGAAATCAGGACTTAGATTTGGTTGCTAAGGTTTCCTCTGCAGGACTTTAATACCAGTGATTGCAATGAATTTTTTTTTTCTCCACCAAAATTTTATAGAATGGCTTTGTTTCTTGTATTTCTAGTAACCGAGCAGCTGCGTTACAGCTAGACTGACAGAGAAATCTTTAAAGCATTCCTCAAGATGTCAACATAATCCCCTTTTTTCATCATTCCATGCAACCAAACGAGATTCCCCGTGCCTGAAGCGGGAAAACATCCTTAAAGCATCCGCTGTGGTGTTTTTACTGTGAGAGCGATGTTTTCAGGGCTGAGGGCTTTACCAAATAAAATCAGCATTCGTGTGCCGACATGGCTCAACTTAAATCTGGCTTTGATGTGCTCTTGTGTGAGTTACAAAGTTTCTCTTGGGCTACAAAGTCCAGCACATTGGAAAGCCTTAAAGATTGCCTTGTGTGAAGTCCACAAAAAGCCAAATCAGCAATAATCATCTTTCTGGACAACAGAGGTTCTTTATTGATGTCAAAATATTTTTCCCAGTAGATTTAGGAATCCTGCAGTTGTTTTTAATTATATATATTTTTTTTGCTGAGTTGAGTTTCACTCTTTTAAAACCTTTAGAAACAATGTCGCATCTTTTAACACTTTTTTTTTGCACATTTTGCTAGAATTCCAGCAAGAACTGCATGGTATCTGTAGAAAAATGAAAGAAAAATCTAAAAAGTATTAAGACCTTGAACGTAAACGTGTTAATGCACGCAATTAATCAGAAAGAATGAATGCATTTGTTAACACAAATTAATTATACCCCACAAAGAAACAGTCTCTGTGTCGAGTATTATCCCACCTATAAGATGGTCACTTAAAAAATAAATAAATATTAAATTGTTTTTTTGTACATTAATCTTGTTATTTTCTTGGTTTAGATATCTTTTATCACAAGAAGCGGACTACTTAATAAATGGTGACCAGAAATACTTTTTTGTTTTGTTTGTTTTTGACGTCTGCAGGTTTGTTTTTTATGGTTGTATGACAGTATCTTTGTAAAAAGTCTTAAGAGTTCTGCTCATATTACTGTTACTGTGTTTTGTACATAGAACTTCCCCTTCTGTGTTCACACTTGATAAGTTAAAAAGAATTTCCAACAATAAAATGAGAGAAAAATGTTATTTCTGGCCTGCTATTGTTAAAAAGTCGCATATTGTCATATAAAATGTACCAAGTAAAACATTGCGATTAATCAAGATTAATCACAACACAAAAGTCGGATTAATCTGATTAATTTTTAAACCAATCAGCGGCACTAATAAAAAAACACTAAATGTACAGTTTTGTGCGTGATTTCATATTTTAATTATTTGCAGAAAATAAGTGGTCGTCAAATACTGTAACAAAAAAATAATATTTGCGATTAATTGTGATTCATTTTTTTCCAGGTTTGCGATTAATCTGATTCATTTTTTTAAATCGCTCAGCAGCACTAATTAAAAATAAATGCTCTAAATGCACAGCTTTGAGAGTGATTTCATATTTTAATTATCTGCAGATAATAAGTGGTCAGCAAATACTGTAATAAAAAAATGAATAATCGCAATTAATAGTAGTTAATTCCTTTCCAGGTTTGCGATTAATTAGTTCATTTTTTTAATCGTTTCCCAGCCCTATAAATATGTATGTCTAAATGTATATTTCATATGATGAAACAGAATGGCTGAATTATGTTTTAATACCAAGCTAAAAGAGAAAAAGACCTTTCTTGATCTTTCTTGTTAACATTGACCCACTCACTTGTCTCCTTTGCTGCGGGCGATCCCGATGAGCTTTTCGATGCCACCGGCGTCTCGTAGGCCTTTTGCGTTTTCCATATTCTTGGTGATGACTTCATGCAGTGCGCAGCAGATGGCAGTTACTGTGTCGTCTGACATGGTCTTGCAGACAGAGCCAGTGGTCCCAGAGGTTCCTATGCTGGTGGCGTTATTATTGGTGCTGCTGCTACCACCTGGTAGTCGATGGATTAAATCCCTCATGGCATATTTACCTGGTTTTTTTTGTGGAGAAAAGAAAAGAAAGAAGCTTTACTCTCTTCAGACTTGTTAGCAATACCTTGTGGGAGTCACTATTGAGGTTCATACAACCATGCAAAGAGATGATTGTAATTATTCTGGCTGGGGCTGTGGATGACAGGCCTTCTATAAAAAGAAACGTCTTGGTAATAACAGCTTGTGAATTTCAAAGATTTGGTTTGGAGAGCACACTGCAAATCCTCTGACACACACACACAGACATGATGAGAATCTAATAAAAAAAGGGGTTTATTTTAGTGAAAAAGTTGTCATCTATAAAAATGGGAAAAAGAGAGACAGAAAAAGCAGAAAAAAGGGAAAATACCAGATAATATTAGTTATTATGAAGCACAAAAATGAGGTTTGATTGGAAAGACTGACCGCTACGGTTGAAAAGAATCATATTTTTATCTAAAGTGTGCGATTATTTATAAAAGGTAAATATATCTCCATCTAATATGTATACCTTTAACTAACTCCTGCCGTTAAATCATTGCAATGTTCCCCTTAAATCACAGTGTCACTCATCTGTAAATTAGTAAGAACACATAAATCCTGGAAGGACGCAGCTCTATTTTCCAAAGTGTCTGAGTCATCTTCAAATGAACTCACCAAGGAACTTCCCATGAGAGTGAGATGTGGGGCTGACAGAGGACAGGGCCCCGACAGATCAGAGCCCAGAGGTATCAGGAGCAGACGACAGTTGAAGAAGGAATACATGAAAGATGCGATTGTGCTGACTAAACTGGTGTGGGGACGCATCAAATACGAGCATTAGCTGGAGGGCAAGAAGTATTTTCTGTGTCGTAAAATATGCCAATTAAACAACAGTCATCTTGACCTCTTGAGGGACAAAACCTGCTGTTGATCTTTTGAGGTAAACAGGAATCAATCTGGTCGCAAAGGTAAATGTCAGAGTATCTTTTGAAGGCGTCTTTGGAGGGTTGAGCCTCTCTGTTTGTGACACTGTTCAGACAATGAATGGAGTTTATGTAAGTTGATTTTTATGCAAAGTTTGATGCAACATTTACACCGGGCTCAGAAACTAGCATTCAAGCGACCGCTTCCAATGAAAGTTGATGTAATATATGCACATATAAGCATCATTCCGGGCTTCTGAATAAAAAACACTTGCTTTCACACATTACTACATAAGTTTTTGGATTCTGCATACAAATTGTGCAGCCATTGAACACACACCTAAAGTTAAACCAGTTGAACTTTGACTGATCAAGGGCTCAGATTTTTGTAGTGATGTACAGGTAGCATCTATTGTGTGTAGAAGAAAACTGGACTGATTGAGTGAACTGTCATCCATACAAAATGTCTTATTTTGGATTCCAGCAAATTTAAGCAAATTCAGCCGCCATTTTTCCTTGATGCGGACATCAGTCACCATGTTGGAGCCAAACAGCAGTGATTGATCTGAGTCGTCTGAGTCAGTGTTCGGCAATTACTGTCTCCAATCAGGAGTAAGCTAGTCCACTTTCAGTAAAAGTGGGCTCGGGAGAATCTGACAATGCAACGTTTGAGGAGGGGGCCACATGCTTTCACTGAAGCATTTGATTGGTCAGTTTAAAACTTGAAAAACTTTCAATAAAGAAAAAAAAAATTCTAAAAAAAAAATATAGGATTCTGACAGTTATAATGACTATGTAATAACTGCCTACTTCTCACTAGAAGTCAATGGGATTTTGACTTCTTGGAACCAAGAAAGGGGGTGGGCGGGGTCACTCAGTCCAGTGTTCTAAATATAGTCAATGGTTAACTACTTCCAATGAAAAGTCTATGTAAATGCAAGTATTTACACATTTCGGGCTTCCGTGTTCAAAACTCTCAGGTTCAAGGGTCCCCACGCAGTTTTTGGGCTCTGCATACAGAAGGCCCAGCCGTGGAGAGCGCATTAAAATTTAAACCAATTGAACTTCAAGCAATCAAGAACTTGGATTCGGTAGTGATTTATGGAAAGCATGTTTTTCAAAACATGGAAGTGCCAACCATTTGAAAATTGATCATGAAGGAGAATATAATAATTGTGTTTTATGCCTGACCAGAATCCGAATTCACACCAAGACCGAATCCGAATTCTTCCCCTACCCCTATGTCTATTCCCCACCCCTCCAATTGTAGGGGCATTGGAGAGGAAGGGTTGTCTGAAATAGTCTTTTTAAGGGCCCTCTGCCGCAAGGGTGTTCAGTGTCGCACTGTGCCGTGGAGGAAAAGTGTATTTTGTTATGTTTTGTTATGTTTGAAACACAGAAGTTTACATTTAAATGTAAGTAATGAGTTTATGTTTTAGCATGACCCTTTAAAGTTATGAAACTGATGTTATTACTTATTTTTCCAGCACTGGAAGCTTTGCGGTAACGTAAATTACCAGCAACTAGTGGGAATATCGTCCAGATTTGAAGACATTATTTTTCCATATCTCTCTGTTTGGAGGGATAAATGTAGGGGTAAGGAAAAGCCTTAGGGGAGGAATTTGGATTTGGCCAATATATATCGGAATATTACTGTGAAAGAAAAAGTCTGAAACAAGATTCACTCAATTTGCACCACTTTGATATTTCAAACCAAGATTCTTCAAACTGTAGGTACATGTGCCAGTATCTACAATCTAGTGTTAACTACAAATGCTAAAAATGCGTTCAACATATGCCCATTTTGCTTGTTCTTGAACACACATCACATGCCCGATATGTATGTGGCACAAAAGATATTTAGTTGTGTTTTCCTCCGAAGTTAAAAAGTGTAAAGGCAGCAAAATTCCCTGCTGTACAATCGAAGGCAAACTACTGCCTTCTATGTCCAAGATTAAAGAAATAAATAAGTAAAATGACTTTTAAATCACATTAGGGTTTCATTGAGTGCTTTTCACTTGTTGTGAAATAACACCTCTAAACAGCTCACTCTTGCAGAACCGCGCTTCTTGCTTTTTTAACTGCCACTCTGCATCAAATGAACAATTTTCTGGATGGTGCTACTCTGAATACATTACATCTCAGAGAAAATACAAGTAGGAGTGAAACATACTTGTACCTTAGAGGTTTTCTCCTTCACACTATGATTACTTTAAAAAAAAACTTTCCTCCATCTTTTCTTTTATTTATAATTTCTGACAAAATTCCCCACTTCGATGGTATACTGTACGTTTCTCCCAAACCATTCCATCACTGTCAGATGAAAGCAGCTTTTTCATTCTGTCAGTAAATCCCCGCACAACTTCAAGAGCTTTTTATGTGCTCAAATTTGTTTTCGATCTCGTGAGAGTGTTAGTATCTTTAATCAAAAGTGTTTTTCAAATGCAAAGCATGATCTCTTGTTTTCATGCTCAGTATGCTGCTCTTCTTTCGGGATTTCTGACCTTATAAGCACAACAGTGTTGCATGAGTGCAATTTGTTTGGTTATATAAAAATGTTTTCCGCAGTCAAATACACTGTTACCTGAACAAGTACGCTCCTCATCATTCCGAGCTCCCAGAATTGTTTTGTACTGGCAACATTTCTACTTTCTCCTCACAAAAACAAGCACAATAGGCCCTCGCAGCTTAATGATACTATTTCACTAGTTTAAGTGTAGGTAATTCTTTTAAAAAGGGATCTCAGAAAGCAGAATTTACAAATTTATATGTTCGTATGACATATTTTGGTAATACTTTATAAAAAGATTCATTAAGAAGCTTTAACAGATTAACAAAAAATATTACTATGTTCATAGGTTGTTAGTAAGACATTTATTAGCACAATAATAAAAATAAAATTTATTAACATGCTTAGATTTATTAACATCTAATGTGAGACCGCTGTCTTCAAAGGCCATACTAATAAACTTCTTATGAGTTTAGCAAATGTTTGACTGTCTTTGTAAACATTATATTAAGTGTTTTGCAGCACCTCAGCTAAAGTATTATATTATAGTATTATTTATTACAGCACTATTAAAAACTGGTGTGTTTACAAATGTATGCTAATTCTTAGTTTTCATACTATAAAGTCCCACTCCGACTATGTTTATTCTATTGAAAAATCGTTCCCAGTGTTTTGTTTGTTTACTTATGATCATGCTGCTTTTAGCTAAAATCATAAAGCCTGTTTTAAGACATATTCTCCGCAGAGCAGCAGGAACTCATTAGAAATTCACCTCTGAGTTGTGGGCGGGACTGTTGGTGCAGAAGTTAGCCTCTGCTAATTCCCCATCAGCCCTTTGTTTACAAACTCTTCGACTAGCTCGCCCCCTCATAACACCGAGCTAACATTAGCACTGAAGAAAAAAAAAAACCTGAACAACATCAGAGCTGTCCAGCACAGTTTAGAGCCAGATAGCAGCTAGAGGGGGAAAAATGAAGACGTTAATGGATCTATTTGTCTGCGACTTCATCGGAATTAGAGCTGAGGAGGGAAACTTTTATGGAGACAAAACAGACTCACCTGGATTTGTGTGTGCATAATTCTTGATTTGTGTGTAACTTTGGATTTGTGCATGCGTAGTTCTCAATTTGTAACTTTGAAAAAATGCTAATTTTCAAAAGATAATATTCGTAATCTAAGTTCAAAGCAGCTGATAAGAAAACTCTGATAACCCAGCATTCTGGCAGTATTTAAATGCATCACTTAAAGACAAACATTTAAGACACAAGTCTCATTTCACATCTGTGCATGAATGTAGTTTTGTGTGTCTATAACAAGTAATTTGTGCATAATTTTTAAAGATTTGTCTGTGTAGTTAGTTTCAAGCTGCTGTCCTTTTAATATGTGCATGTGTACATTGTATTTTTTGTTATTTAATATTTGTACTTATGAAGAAAATGTATTGCATGAGTTATCAATCAAGAATTACACACAGACAAATTGGGGTGATACTATTTTCTCTCCATGGCTTTGGCATGCTCATGGCGATTGCTGCTTGATTTTAAGTTTAAGCGTCACCGGTGACGTCTCAGGTGTTGAAGGGTTAAAAACACGGTTTTTGTTGGGGTGGTTCTCAAAAAGAATACCATTTGCTCAACTTCCTTAAACTTTACACATGCAGAAAGGCTGGCCCTTTTGCTTAGAGCTTTATTGTACTCCCCTTTGTAGTTACATATGGAAAATTATCCCCTCAGTGAATCAAAAATAAGAACAAAACCCCCTCCTGATAGTGACCATAGAAGCTTCAAGTATCCTGCCACAGTTCCAAATACAGAAACCTACCCCGAAAGACAGACGAATATGCAAAGCCCATCCGTGTCGATGTAGTTGTGCTAATTGCCAAGTGTTATCACAAGCTGGCAGACTGAACAGAGGTGAAGCAGCCATTGTCTTCTAGCTGCAAAGACAAAATTAAGCTGAATCCTAGGAGGAGCACTCATTGTTTGACTGACTTGAATCAAGTAACTAATTTCCTGACTGATTTCTTTGCTGAAGCCTGAGCAATTTACTTTCTGCAATTAAAGATCTGAGTAATTTCTAAGTGATAGACCAAAGTGTGTTTATTGACGCAGTGTGAGAGATTCATGGAATTGCTGGTTTGTAGGCGGACGGGCCAACAGATCATTTTCTCTGAGAACTTTCTGCTGAAGTCCCGAATATATCAGTCGGCCAAGAGAAAGCGGAGATCATGAGAGGAAAAAAGAGTGAAAAAGTTCAAATACAACAAAAGACATTAATGTTTTCTACAAGAAACAATCAAATCTGATCTCATGGATTTGCTTGATTGCTTAATTTTATGTGAATGCTGCTGTGACACAGAAAAATGGAAGGCCAGTTTGAAAAAGAATCATGTTTAAAAAAAAATGCATGCAAGAAGAAGTTGAATGATTAAGAAAATCTGGAAAACAAAGAGTTTAGCTGATTAAAAAGACAGATGCAGTGGAAAGTTTTCAGTTTCCAAGTTCCTTTTGGTAGACTCAGATTCCAAACCCAAACTAGCTGTGAAAACCTAAAAGACTCACTCCTTTATCTATTTATTTAAGTATGTTCTTGTTGCATTTTTCTCACAATGAAGGACATATATAAAGAAAATTAAGATTACAACTGCATTTTGGAGTATTTATTTTATTTAAATTGTTGTGAATCAAGAGCAGATGCAAAAATGCAGCTGAAAAAAGCCTGTAGCAGTGACGTGGTTGTTACAGTTGGCGAGCCACGAGCCTGATTTTGATGCATCCGCTTGTAGACGACTAGATCTGTGTGCGTCCTTGTTTTCCCTGTATGAGCTGGCACCTGGCTCAAAACTAGACGGCTGAATAATTCCGATATTGCTTGTAATTTTTTGTTGCAGCACTAATGTTCGCTTAGGGTTGTGGGGCTGTAAGCTAGCAGGAGAGCCCGATAGATGATGGGAAGGGGAGGCTTCAATACGGTGATGAATTTCTAATGACCCGTGCCATTCTGCAGAAACAATGTAGAAAACAACACAGGTTCTTTTTCTATTCTTTTTTACTATTTTAGCTAAAAATGACATAATCATAATTAAGAGACCGTTGGGAAGAGTGGGACTTTAAAATTAATTTAACTTCTAAAGTTTGAGACTTCACTGCAAATAACTAGCACAGCGGGACAAAAAGCAAAAACAAGGAACTGGAGAGCAAATGAAGATGGATTTTATGAGTAGATGACAAGTCACTTTATAGAACCCTGATGTGGAGCCGGCAGACCTGTGCATGCTCCAGCAAAAACCTTCCCTTATGTAAACTTTTCCTGTTTCTGTAATGTGTGCTACACCTTGAACAAGCCCTCGAGGAGCAAAACAAGCCCTGCGGTGATCACTGCACAGCCTAATGAACCCATATTACACAACTCCTCCAATACAGCAATGCTCAGCTAAGGGGCACAGTCAGTAATGTATTCCTGCACTGCTTTCCCCTTATGGTGGAACAAATTCCCACCAAGCAGGCTGTGCTTCATCTATGCTGTAACGGCTGATTTGATTTAAAGAGATCCAATTACTTTCAACAATGGAGCGGTTTGATTGTTTACTGACGGAGTAAAAGGAGTGTTATTGGAGTAAAATTGTTGGTAATTTTCCTAGATGTGGTGAAACATGAAGCTGCTTGGTCGTGGCATTTCACTGTCTTAGAAGAAAGGAAAGCTGCTGCATTGAAAGGATTTTTATAGAATTACGAACATTTTTTGCATGGAATTCTGGTGTGTCAATTTTGAAGCTGATATTGAAAAGGGAGTTAAGGAACTAAATAGCAATAATAGTTGGACTGACATCATTACACAATTGAAACACTTTCTTGCAAAGCTAAAAAATGTTTTTGCAAATGCATGTTTTTTCTTGTAAAACAGGCCAAAAGTAAATACAACAAAAAAATTTACTTTTCAAAGTCATGGAGTTTTTAGGGTTCTTCCTTTTTTAGCTCCACCCCTTTTACCACAACAAATCCTCCACCCAATAAATGAAGATTAAATAATCATTGAGTATAAAAATGTGTCAAAATGAATATAAATATCAACACATCTACAGTATTTCATTAGGATTATATGATACATTGCAATTCATAACATCCATCTTTGCTATTAAAGGTTGTATTTAGTCCTGCATACAACCAGGCGGTCAATAGAAAATGCTTTGATTTGTTTATGTTTTTGCCCAAATTTAAAGTAATTTAACACAAAAAAATGGCTTCAATTTAAAGATCAGTTTGTAGTACATCAGATCGCTAAAAGGTGGCGCCAGATTCAAAGCAAACCAGGAACCTAAAAACATCAAAGAAATCCCATCCTATGATGTCCATCGCTACTGACTATGACAATTTTCCTATAACCGATAGTGCAGATCGGACAATAGGCTATGCAGAGTAACCTTTAACTTACAAATGAAACAGGTGGAAAGAGAACAGACATGAAACACAGCAGGTTTCAAGAGGTCAGAAATAGAAGTAAATTGGAGAGTGGCATGTTTCTGAGAAAAAAAAAAGAGAGAAAGAAAATTCTGCTCGTGTGTTTGGTGCTTTTCACACCAGTTATACTCCTCACGCTGTGTCTGTCTTTGATGTCTGTAGGTGACAGGTTTGGAGCATAAACTGGAGGAGAGGGAGAGAACCGAGGGAGGAAAGGCGGGGATGGAGGAAGGAGAGGCGGGTTTGTTTCTTTTCTTCACTTGGAAGGAGCCTATGGCTTCATTAAAGTCATTCTTGAAGAAAATTCCTGCTTCAGAAGTTGTTCAGGAGTACAAACAAATGCAAGAATGTGAAAGAAAAAGCACAAAACTAAAACTTTTAGGGTAGGAATTTACTCCAAGGAACATCTGAGAACACTTTAAGTGTGATCTATCAATAAGAAATAAAAAAATGTAGTATAAAAAGATCCAAAAGCTTAACAGTTCTTTGTTAATTTTCTATTCATTGATTTCCTTTTCTGTGTATTGGCAGAAAGAGTGGCAGACAGAGAATGACTAGACAGAACAAAGCGTGCAGATAAAAGAGACGCTGGACCCTCGCAGACGATAAATTCATCCTGATGGCGACATCAAAGTTTTCTAAAGAAGTGCTGAAAAAGTGACAGGAATGTGTGTTTCAAATCTGAGTTGGAGGATGTGTCCGCGCTGCCGCTACGCCTGCTGGCCTTGCAAAGTTGCTCATGCCTGCCATTGTGTCATTTGTCGATGCCAACAGTGACCGAATATGCAGAAATTGAATGCCACCACAGCACAAAACAAACACACATCCTACACACGATATAGACAATCCCCCACATTCACAGCATATGTGAAGCGTGCAACAAAATGACTTTATTTTATTAGGAAAAAAAACCAACAAAATTGAAATGGAGAAGAATTCTTGACCTTCTTTTCATATTTACGCATCACAGCAGTTGACCTCTGCCAAACACATGTTCTGACGCACACGCACTTAATCACACAATTAGTGACATCCCTGTGGCGCACTACTTTGGTTTCCACGGTAACACTCCCCAGCACTTATGTCATCGAGGCAAAACACAAAGAAAGAGAGACTGCGATGTATGAGAGGACCAGCGTTATGAGCTCATGTCTGAGAAAAGGGGAAAAAAATGAATGAGATGGGTGGAGGCTAACAAAGAAAAAAGGAGTAAAAAGAAAAGAGCAGATTTAGGTGGGGTGAAACCAGGATTAATATTTAAGGTGGAATGTGGAATAATAGCCACACATAAATGTGAACGAAAGAAGGCATAAGCCAATAAGAGGGGCAATGGCACAAAAGGAGATGAGGTGAGCAGCAAAAGAATAATAAAAAGATAAAAAAAATAATATTTTTTATATTAAGGTGAATTTTATTCACTTTTCATATTTTTTAAAGGTCAATTATGTTTGTATTTGTATGGCTACTACCTTAAAAAAGAGAAAATAAAGTATCTTAATTTTATTTAGGGTGCATTTTAAAAAGTTAGTGTTTTCCTACGACACTAATAAAATAAAACCAATAATAACCTCTGATTTGTGTAAAAAAGAGTTTTGGATGATTAAAATGTTGTTTCTATTGGTTTAAATTAGAAAAGCTACTGCAAACCAAACCAAAGTACTTCTATTAAGTGTACTTCATCTCCCTTAAAAAAATAGAAGAAAAACATGATTTTCTTTCCAACTTTTTGCTTTTAAAAGATCACAAACTGTGTTGCAATTACAATAATGGGACATAATGTTAGGAACTCATGTTAGAAAGAAAATTAAATTAACCCTTGCATACGAAGAATTCGGGAATTCAATTAGTTTAGCAATTGTAGCAACAAAAAAACCCTGCACACCTCATTAAATGTTTTAATACTTTTTTTTTTTTTTTTTGAATTAACAGGTTTTTCATTAAACACAAACCTTGCTTTTGGATTTGGCTGCAAGCGCAGTCGTCTGGGTAAATGGCTGCTCAAATTGAAAAACAAAAGCATCTTTTTGGTGCTGTTCCCAATTTGTGTGTGTCAAATTACCATCAGTGAGCAAACGAGGAGGATTTGTGCTGACAGACTGTATTGCAGTCAATGGGACTCATTTAGCATTAGGCAGTCAGAGGATGTATTCAAATCAATGAGTATGAAGTAGGCGGAGTCAGGACAGAGATAAATAACAGTGACAGATGATATAGATTATAAGAGACACCGCCGTGGCACTGAAACAGATTAAAAAGGAATAGGGATAAAAACTTAATATGCTGTTACATCTTAGCTGTCACTCACTCCTTTCACCTTTTATTAGGCTTGATTGAGCCTCCGTTGCTTGTCCCGGCCTCTCATTTTTCTGTTTCTCTTTATTTCTCCCAAGGTCAGATATAGACGGGTAAATGTAAGAAATATTCCCCTAAAGCTGCGCAAAAATTTCCAAAATTACGTCAGAAAAATAAAAAATGAAAAAGTGTAACAAAAAACAACAAGATTGCCTTTTTAGAGTCAATCATTATCATTATTGACAAATATTGAGAAATCTTCAATACAAGCATTGCAAAAAAGCAATATTTTGACATGAAACAAAAAATCAATAGCAGTAATAAATCATGATCTGTTTACAGCAAATGCAATTCCCCAGTCAAATTCACTGCTCGCTGGCCGTCCAAAAATGTGTCTCTGAGCTTGACGCCCCAGCCACGTGTGGGAGGAGCTATCAGCTGATGGTTTTAGCCTGATCGCTTCATGGAGCGGTGTCTTTGTATACACTTACAATGTTTGGAAGACACAGATAATGTTGAGAGATCAAATTTATTTATTCTGAAGAGTTCTACAAAAACATTGTTAATCATGTCTCCACGTTTGGGTTCATGAGATTATTCAGGGGTTCTCCCGGTACTGTAAGGTTTGACTCCCGCTCCCAGAGCTCTGTCTGACAGCCGTTTCCACTGTGTTTCTGTGTCTCTGTGACTGAGTTTGATAGCTCACTGTCCTGCATTAATTAAATTAATTAATTATTTTAACCCTAGAGATGAAAAAAAATAAATAAATAAAGTTAGAGGACCTTTTTTTAGATTATTGTCTCAATGAAAACAAAACAAAACAAAAAAATAAATAAATAAATCAGGAAGTTCAGGAAGCCCTAGCAGGCTGGCTTCCCATCCCGCAGCGGCTCTCTGTCTGCCGGCGTAGCAAGCAAACAAGCTTCACTGGCCATCGGACGGCTGATCGAGTCTCTGAAAATGACACGTGCCCTAAGAAATTGAAATTGACCACCTCTGCCTGCTCAAATGCTGTTCGGTGTGAACTCAGCTTTAGAAACACATAATCTAATTTAGTTTTTTCCACCTATCCACAGTTTTCTTCCCCCCTTTGCGTCCCCATGTAAAAGCTCCACCCTGATGCAGATTTTAGTGTCATGAAGAGCATTCAACATAAAACTCAAGACTTATCAAATAGATCAAAGGAAAATATAGATTTATGGATACATTAACTAATACGATGGCTTTCTATGCATTTTAGGGGCTTGGACAGATATGACACGCCTAACTTTCAGCACACAGACACTCATTTTTAGAGGAATCACAGAAAGGTTGTTGTGTATTAGAGATGGGTTTCATCTCACTGTGCCGTGCTCTCATGCAAGCTATAATTCTCCTCAGCGATGGCGCTAACTTAAGCAATAACACCTCATCACACCCAAGCTTTAGGTGATAAAAATTTGGTTTTCCCTGACAGGAAAAGGAGTTGTGTCTATATTAGTTCGGCAAAAGTGCATTAGGATTTTTGTTGAGCTACATGAATGGTAAAATTTGGTGTTTGAACCTGAATCTTAAATCACAGCATCGAATAAAGGTTGCAAGGATGGACCAAAAAGTGCTCGTCTCTGCAGAGCGCCTGGCCTCTAACTCTTCTCTGTCGACACATATCAACTCACACTTTGCCGGGAGCAAAGGCTCGACCCTGACTGATCCCCTTTTCTCTCCCTGCTGCTCTCTAAAGTTGAGATACTTTTTCTTTTTATCAGTAGTTCCTTAAGTGCTTCTGACAGTAGTTGTTACTCTTATATATATATATATATATATATATATATATATATATATATATATATATATATATATATATATATAAAAACATATAATTCATTCTGTCAAATCCCAAGATGTGAAAAGTTAAATGCAAATTAGTTACATATTTTTAGCTGATTATTAAGATAACTGTAAAAAAGCTTTTTTGTTAATCTATGATGTGTTTGATCCTGCAGACATGTGGACAACCTTTTATAGTTTAGTGTTAAAACTGAGTTTGCGAGGATGTTTATGTGTCTTTTAAACTTTATTTTACTACAAAATGGCAAATAAAGTATATTTATGGTTCTTTTATCTTTTGGAAATGTGGAGAATAAACATTGTTATGGACCATTTGTGTTGATTAATAAAATGTGTTATGTACATCACAAACTCGGTGCTAGTTTACATTTTAACAGAATATTTCTTAATTTTCATACTTTTTGAGTTATGTTTTCTCATTTTTATTAGTGAAAAACTTTCTCTTAGAATAATAATAATAAAAAAACAAGCTTTTGTCAATATGTGAAGCAAAAATAAGATTTTTTTAAACTCTGACAAGGCAGCAGTTGACAACAGTTATTTGCAATGTGACATAAAGCTTCAAATTTGAAGTTGTTTTCCTTGAGTGTCATTCGTGATCTTTTTAAGTCTTTGTTTTGACTACTTAAACAATGAAGGTTTTGTCCCCAGAAAAAAAAAAAACAACATTATTTTTAACATAGTTATGTGTGGAACTGTTTTAGTGGCCTGTTTCTTTGTATATTTTTTTCAGCTAAAGTGCCACAACAAATGATTTCCTCAAAATAAGACTTTCTAAAGAATCCATTTGCAAAGTGACTGGGTAGAAAATGGAAGTGAATATAAAAACAAGCCACGGATGTTTTGACTGCTCTTAGCAGGATATGCATCGCTGCATTTAATGACAATGATAATCACATCGTTCCCTCTGAGGTCACAGTAAACTGGGAGAGCTTCTAATCAAACTGACATGTCTCCTTTTTTTTCTATATCTTTTCCACATCTTTTGCCAACGCTGGTAGAAATTTTTGAGTAAGGCAAGTTTATTAGTATAGCACATTTCATGTACAGAGACAATTCAACGTGCTTTAAATTAAACATAAAAAAAAACAATAAAAATAAATAGTAAAGGTGTGATAATTAAAATAAAATTAAAAGAATGTAAAAAAGTTTTAATTTAAAACAAGCATAGATAAATTGTGGGATTAATGGGATTTCTGTCCATTGTTGTTCTATAGATATGAATGAACATGGCTTCATTCTATAGAAAACAGCGTGTGGACTGCAGTGCTGCACTCCTCCTGAGGACAGTCAGGACAGATGTCTCCTCATGGACCAGCAGGTGATTACAAAATCATGTGGAGCAGAGTTTCCACTTGTTTGTGATCCTTATGAATGTAACTATGTAAACAAATTGAATACTTAAAAATGCAGCTCTATTTGTTTTAAACTAGGTGATGGAAGCAGCAGTGATGACAGGAGCAGTGTGATGAAGACTCTGAGCCCATCATAAACATTTAAGCATCAGGGCAGCAGCTGAAGGAGGGAAACCATGCAGCTCCTCTTAGAACGGCAGTTTGAGAGAAAGTCAGTCATTAGTGTGAAATACAGGAAATAACTGTATGAATACAACTCTTTTCATACTGCAGATGGGAACAGGTGTTCTGCTTAATCATACAGTAGATGCTACTTGTTTCTGATTACCTACAAACCTAAAATTCCATCTATTTGATGGGTTTTTGTCAAATTTACTATTTCAACTTTCTTTAGCATCCAATTAAATCCAAAAACATTTTTTTTAGAATTGAAAAATAAATTCAGGTGTTAATTGGATAATAAGTCATCAATATAAGCTTTTTTGAGAACAGAAAATTGTTAAACAATAACAAAACTGTTATATGTATTTTTGAACCATTCATTTGTAATGACCTTCTACTCTATTATTCTGATTTGCCACTCTTCCAAAGTCTTCTGCCCCCCTCCGCCACCCCATCAAAAATGTTCTAGCTCCGCCACTGTAAAGACAAGTGGACAATCTGGAGCAGGACTGGTTCCAGGATCTTTGAAACTTTTTTGAAAAAGATTATGGGTAGACTCTCTACTCTCCACTCTCTAGTGGATAGGATTCATATCCTGAACTTGTACTTGATGAAAAAATTGTTTGCCTAATGTTTTTAATTTTGTACCTGAAGAATTTGGCAAAATGATTACAGGCTTTGGTGGAGTAAAGTTTTGGTGCCACAGACACAGGGGGTTTTGTTAACCTGTCCACCATAGCGAATAAGGCCAGAGCATAATGAGAATTTTTGGTAAAAATGTCATAAAAATAAGACTTCCTTGCATTGCTCTGTTGTAAATTATAAAAGTGAAGTTTCTCTTTATACATGTTGTAATCAACCTGTAGTTTAGATTTTCTCCATCTGCTTTCATATTTCCGACTATCTCTTGTTCTCAAGATTTCCATAATGGATAAAATCTCCAGTCACGATTATACAGTCAAAATCAACACAAATTATGGCCAGCAGTTCAATAAACTCATGGTTAAATTCTGCACAGTATCCAGGGGGCCGGTAAATATTTATAAATATGGTTTTGAATGAGGCCTTCAGCTGTAGGGCTACATATTTAAAACATGGAAAGCTTCCAAAAGATAACTTCTTACACTGAAACATTTCAGTGAACAAAACTGTAACTCCCCGCCATTTCTGTTTGCTCTTTCCTCACTATTAACAGCATAGTTGGGAGGGGTTGACTATGTGAGAACTGATGAACTGTTACTCTCATCTAACCAGGTTTCAACTAAAAACATAAAATCAAAGTTATTCTCAGTAATAACATAATTAATTAAAAATGTTTTGTTCTGCTAAAGACCTGACATTTAAAAAGGTTAACTTGAGAGGTCTAGGAGTAATAATACTTTAATTTACCTTCTGTTACTGGAAAAGCACAGAAGGCATACTGCTGTCTGATTTTTAATGAAGTTAGGTTATGTGTTATACCATGTTCATGACACGATGCCATTGATTTAAAACTTAATTTAAATGAAAAAGAAGAGGATCTTGTTGATGCGGTTTTTCCCTTGAGAATTTGTACAAAACCGGAGAAAAGTAAAGTAACGAGTAGTGAATTACATTTTAAAATAAGTTATAAGTGAAGTAATTTCATTACAATTTCATTACAATTTCATCCAGTAACTAAAGTAATCAATTACTTTTTCAAAGTAACTTACCCAACACTGATCGTGACATGTATCGTATCCTGGGACATGTATTGGGATATGTATTGTATCTAAATTTCCATTAAAAAATATGACATGAGAAAATGTCACATTCTCAGGTTATTAAAAAAATGTGTTAAACATAATTTCAACACACATAAATAAAATATTAACTCCGACAGATTTGTCAAGGATCGCTTTGTTTTCAAAGGCCGGAAGCAAATGTAAGCAGGATGTTGTGGAACCTGGATCGTGGACAGATGTGGACGTCATTATCTGTTCATCAGCTGAGCAGGTAAAAGGTCTGAAGTCGAGTTAAAAGGTGACATTTGCATTTGGAAGCTGCTGCTGGGAAATCCCAGCATGCATTCTGAGTATCCTGGTACAGGTTAAACTGGATACAGGCACGACATAAGAAAACAGAAAGATTAGACGACTGGTACCCACTTGATAATTACAGAACTCTCATTCATAAATCCAGATATAGATATGTTATTTTTTTAATTGCAAAACAGTAAATGAAAATGTAGATATTTATACCAACAGAAAAGCAAGATGGGTTCAAAAACTATTTGACAAAGTCAGACAAGCAGACTTATTCAAACAAATGACACAAAATCAACAACAGATGATGACAGATCAACCAATAAACAGACTTAAAAAAGCTTTAATTTAAATAATTCACTTAAAACTGAAAATCCCAAGAAATTAGGTGAAACATACAGTTCTCAGAAGAACCAAGCAATCCTTATTGTAAGAATAGAACAGTCAGCTAACTTTGGTGATACTCAGAACTGTATCGTCAGCATAGATTCTGTCACATTGAGGAAAGCTGATTTGACAGCCTTTCACAATAAACTAAAACATCGATGAAACAACCCAGCGAGAAATTTTCACAGTAAATAAGTTCAAAGTCTTTCAGTGTAAGAAGTAACATGAACATTGTGCTGCATGACTGCAAGGGCAACCTAAGCAAAAAAAAAGAGAAAAAAACAACTCACAATGTTTTGTTACTGCAAGGAATCAGAAAAAAAGAGAGATTTCTTCTTTGTTTTGCTTCATTCAACAGTCAATGCATCTAAGGGATTCTTGAGAAACTGCTTAATTATATCTTTATTTTAAATGTTACCAGATAATAGATATTATATAGGATAATCCTGAAAATAATTAACTAGATTAATAGTACTGTGTACATCATTATCTAAATAAAGACTATTATTTGACATTTATATACATTTGAGGCTCAAATACTTTAATAAATGTTCACAGATTGAAGAAAATCCTTATAAAAGACAAGAATATCTATCTTACAATCGGTGTGTGATCAAGAAGTAGTGCCTCTTTTCAATGAATGTATCTTGCCTTGACTCCAATTTATTTTCTATTCCCTTTTGTGCTCATCTTCAATAGACGGGACTAAGAAGTGAAAGAAAGAAAACTGAAGAATTAGAACATTTCCAAACCACGGTTTCATGATATTTAACAAAAGTGTTTTTCAGGTTTAGCTTTTTAGAGGCGTTTTGGTGTCAGATAAGCAAAAACCTGCAGTGTGGAAAGGATCCCTTGCTTTAAGCTTGAACACATTTGCTTCATGTACTTTAAGCCTTGGTGCAAGTAAACACGTATTCCATGTTGATATCCATAAAGTACACCGCCAAAACATTTGCTTATCATCATTTTGACCTTACCTTAAAATTTCACCTTTCATGCATGCAAGACCAACACATTAATACACTGTTGTTGGCAGCCATGATAGAAACTTTCTATTAATTCTGACATTTGCATGCGACTCTGTGGATTTAAGGTCATTAGCAGAGACATCACTGTTTGAAGGGTTTTCTTTCAGGAAAAAACTGGAGCTGCGCCACAACAGAAAGGTCAGCAGTGGGATGCACACTGCAAATATAAATACCTAAAAATAAAAAGGCAGCATGAAACTCTGGTGAATCCATTAGTTTAGGTTTTAAATTCAAAACTGTGACATTAAGCTCTGAGATTGTGTTTCAAAAAGATTTTCACAAACATAAAGGATAAGTGCTGTTTCTCATCACAGAGAAGTTAAATCTAAAACTTTATAGGATTAAATTCTTTCATATTTGTGTTATTTACTGTTTAGCATTAATCTGTAGACTTCACAGATTGGATGATGACATTTGAGTTTTGAAGATTAGGCTTTTAAATGCATTTTCAATGTCTATGTACATGTAAAACTTTCATGACTAGTACAAAACGTATCCAGTATTGCTTTCAGTGTAGATGACAGACAAACATCAGCATCCAATCAGTGCAGGTTTCTGTAAAAAAGAAAATCAAACATTTTGGAAAATAAAGTTATTTCCAGAAATTAAAATAAAATGAGAACCAAAATTACACACATGACAGGAAGAAACTACATTCAGTTTAGACAGGCAACCACAGACACAAATCCATTTCTCTATAAGTAATTGCTCAAACTATGTGAGAACCTGAGGCATTAACAGATAAAAAAAACGTACTTTTTTCTGCCAATTGTTAGTGACTTAAGATTTTTTAATTTATTTTAATTTAAATAAGTGAGCCACATTTCCTGTTAGGCTAACAGATCCAAGCACTTTAATTTTTTTTTTTTTTTTTTTTGGGGGGGGGGGGTGGTGGGGGGGGGTTCCTCGCTAGGGTTGTTTTGGTACTTTCTTATTTTTTTTTTTTATTATGTGCCATCTCTCAATGTTTTAGCCATTTTATTTAAACTGAATAGCCAGTATTTTCATATGGATGAGGATTTGGTCAGAATCCTGACTCCTTTTAATTAGAATTCTGAATTCAATCTTAGAATTTCAACTTTGATCTTAGAATTCTGACATTAACCTCAGAATTTTGACTTTTTTTAAGTCCGATTTTTTACTTAAATCTCAGAATTCTGAATTTAATCTAAGAATTCTAACTCTAATCTCAGAATTATGACTTTTTTTCAGAGCTTTAACTTGAATATTAGAATTCTTACTATAGAATTCTGACTTTTTTCAAAAAAACAACTTTGATCTCAGAATTCAAACTTTAACCTCAGAATTTTGACTTTTTTAGTCAGATTTTTTACTTTAATATTAGAATTCTTACTACAGAATTTTGATTTTTTTTTAAGTCAGAATTCTAAGAAAGAAAATAAAAATTATTTTTAGCATTCTATTTTTTCCCCATGACCCTATTCTTCTTTCATATTTCCATTAGTATAGAATAAACAAACTAAACCTGAGTGTTGATCCTCCAATTGTTTGTCTAGCATTTTCACTGCAAAAAAACAATATTGTAAGTACTCAAGTTGATGCAACATCACCACCCATGAAATACATCTGTCCCATTAAATCATGTTAAGCTTTGGAAAGTGTTCCAACAAAGGTAACAAAAAAAAAAAAAAAACGAATACAGGAGTCATGCAACGCAGTAGACAGTGATTCTATGAGGTAAATGATATCCTTTTAAATGACCACAAGAACTAATCTGAAATGTATTAGAGTTTGGAAAGGATTTGCACAACACTTATTAACCTGTCATATAGTCTGTGCCCTAAAGATTTAATGTCTTTATAGACCCTGGAAATCCCATTGTGAAGGTGTGCTGAGTCAAACAAATCAGGCAGTTATTAGGTTATACAGTCAGGTCTTGTTTGTCTCTCTCTCTCTTTATGAAGTGCCAATTCATTAGAATATCTAACTTCATTATTCTCTTAGCAAAATGGCCTCAGAAATTAAAATGCATGTAAAATGCTGAATACTTACGAAAACAGAAACACATTTGCCTTCAATATTAGAAAAGGCCATTAGAATGAGTAAATTAATTGAGCGAGCATCTGCAGAGCATTTTGACTTTTCGCTCGTCATTGTATTTAGATTAAAGCGTTTTTTAATTATGTGAATAAAAAATGGTCTCAGCCAGACAGAAGCTCAGGGTATGTGTAAATATTTTAAAGCAATGGTGACACTTTCTCAGCCGGGCTTAATAGCTGAAAATGCAGTCAGGCAGGCGCACTGTAAGCCCGGATAAGTAGAGTTTACTAAAAAAATTTATAGAAAGTGGTTGCCCTAAAAAAATTAAGTAATGTTAAGTTTAACATAAAATAATTAGTAATATTAATTGCTTTGACACTTCATTCTGCTGTTAATTTTAAGTTAAGTGCACAAACTTCCAGGTCGATTAAACTTAAAATAATTAGTTATATTAATTTCATTGACATTTCATTCCACTGTTAATTTTAAGTTAAATGTACTAGTCTTCAAGATGATTCAACGTACCATTATTAGTAAGATCAATTTCTTTATATATTTATTCCACATTTAACTTGAAGCTGAATACACCAACCTCCAAGTTGATTTACCTTAAAAATCCCTTTGCCCAAAACTGCTAGATTACATTAAGGGAATAAAATGCTAGATTGGACATGCGCGTTAGGTTAAGACTGTACTACAGGATAATCTACTGCTTAATAAATGTTGATCTCTCCACTGTAAGCGCTCAGTAGTTTATTTCGGTATTACATCGACAACACAATAAGAGGGGTTGTAATCAATCTCTCCCTCATTCTCACTCAGGGTGCAGGAAGAAGTGAAACACAACAGGCTAAAAATAACAAATGGAAACAGTGTTAAACGGTCAGACAACAAAACACATAAATGAAAACTCAAACTTAAACCCAATTCTAACCAGACAGGCAAAAGAAATGGTTACCCACAATTCCTTGCGCTGCCAGATCTGACAGCAAGCCCAACAAGCCTTCAACCATCACTACAATAGATTTTAGGTTTCGTTTTGATCACGTGGTCAGACAACCTCTGGAGCATTTAAAAATGCTGGTTAAGGTTAGGATTACGTTTACGGTTCTAAAAGCAAATTGTAGGTTTTTGCGGCTGTTTCTGATGCTCACGTGTCCACCAGGGGATGTGTCAAATGTGGAAAAGACATTTAAACACATTCAGGACCGTGCAGGACTAACGTAGAAATTACGTACTCCAGCTACAAAAGAAAGAAAGAAAGAAAAAAAGAGATCAAAATAAAAACTAGTTTCAAGCTTTATTTTCTTGTCTTTTCCTGTTTTTTTCTGGTTAGTCATTACCTTAACCTTAATATTTTAAATTTTTGTAACCAGTTAACTGAAGATTTTAACTGTTAAAGTGGATTAGTTGTGAGCCTGTGTGCGTAAAGTTTATTATTTGTTTCATCATGTTGGGTTCTATGTTTCGGCAATAGTATATTCATAAAATCTGTTGGTAGTTTTAAGATTAATATTAACCATAAACAACTACTCCATGGTGACAAAACATAATGTAACCAGTCTAAAAATGTACCAATCATAGCCACATCAGTGTAGAACCGCCCCTGTGTGACGTACTGCAACGGTCCTCAGACAGGTGCTCTATGCTGCGTTCAGGTGCTACCAGAAAAATCGGTTATATTATATCAGACTGAAATATAAAGCTTAAAAAGTGTTTCTGCATAGTTGAACAACATTTAAAATGAAAGGTAACAGTTAGCCATGTCTTTTTTAAATGCTTTTAGTATGAAAATATAAAAAGTCTTTTTTGTAGCATCCACTAAATTGAAAAATGACTTTGGGAACTAAATCTTCCAACAGTACATGAATGCAGCGGAATTTTGAGACCAAAACTTAGACATTCAATCACAATTAGCTTAAAGTTACTCGTCCATGACATTACTTTCAATTGTAAGTTCATTCTACTTTGATTTTGTAGATTGTGCTTAAATTTGATAGTAATACTATGAAACTTAAATTATTTATGTACATTGAAATTGGTTGTTCGAGTTGAGATGACATCCGGGCTAACAGTGCGGGCGGGTGGCGTTCTGTGTGTCTCTGTGCTCGACATCAATTTGCAAAGCAAGCAAATGCAGTGAAACAATTTTTTAATCAAACTTTAAGTAGTTATGAATGTTAGCGTTGTAGTCAAACTTGTTTGGCCTTGAAACAGACTGGCATCACGTTCAGGGTACTCCACATTCGCCAACAAGACTAAAGCAGCCTCGTGACACTGAAATGGGTTCAGCAGGTTAGTAAAATGGATGGATAATATATGAACAAGTACGTAAAAACACACGTAAAAATCATAAATTATTAAAAGCCACTAAAGTTTAAATCCTTCAGCGCCCCTTTGGGAATCTCCTATATACCAGCCATTAAGAAGGGGTGGGGGTGCATTGAGCATTAGTAGTAATATTCTGTGTCATGCTTTGCAAACAGGAACAACTTGCTGCAAAAGCCCAGTTACATTTCAGCAACCTCCAGCCTGCATCCCACTGTGCCAGGGTTGCTATAGAAACCACCCAGGCTGATAAGAAGCTGCGATTATCCGGAGATACTGCAAACTGGAAAAGTTGGGTCTCCAACAAGTGCGAACCCAAACATACATGTGCTTTCTGTCTGACAGATGCAGACGATTCCGGCCAAAACCGTTTACCTGTTGATGCTAATCCACAGCAGTGATGGAAAAACAGCTGTCTTCACATAAGCACGTTGAGAATTAAAAATAACATTGCATTTCCATGAATATTTTCACATACACATGTCCTAACGCGTAAAGATAGCTAATGATCTCTGGTCTGCGGATGAGTTGAAGCCACCGTGTACAGAAGCTCACTCATTACCACACAGTATTTTTCAAAGACAAACACAAGCCTTTGATCTCTCAGTCTCCTTCCCACTCTCCTGCTCTCCATCCCATCTCTAATTACTCATTATAAACTTAGCTATTTCTTGAACTCGCTGCAGTGCTTAAACTGCCCCATCTTTATTAGTCTCATTCTTTGCCGACCATACAGGCTTCATTTAGGAAATTATGTGAGTGTTGTAAATTCTATAGCTTGAGTAGAAAACAACATAAAAACGAAAAAGTTAGAGGTCACACTGAAGTGCAAGGATGCTTACACATTATGGGATTATCAGAATGTGATGGTTATTCGTTATATGGACAGAGATGGTATTTCTAATTAACTGTTGCTAGGTCGAAATCTCACAGCAGAAAGAAAGTTTAGTCGTTGGCTGAACTGGATGAGTCAGAGGTGAATACTTGTTGGCTTAAAGGTCAAATTAATTTTGAATGATAGAAGGACACAATATAAATGAATGACAGAGTTACGTTGAAGCATTGCAACAAGCACTCTTAAAAAAAATCCACAATCCATGCAGCGGCGGTGGGAGAAGGTGCACTGATACTGCACAGAAAGATGCTATCACTACTCACCAATAAGCTCCTTGTTTCTGATGTCTAGAGCCATGTTTCGGAGAGCAGTGGCGACAGCACACACCACTTTGTCATTGTCTATCCTCAGCAACTCAACCAGGATGGGAAGGCCTTTCTCCTTACGGACGGCAGCTCGGATGTATACTGACCACTGACGCGGGAGACAGGGAGAAAGGTGGTTAAGCAGCTGTACTAAAGAAAAGAAAAAAAAAAAATCACAAAAATAGTAACAACATATCGTAGGCGGCTATCACAAAAAATAAAAAAATAAGTTATTCACATAACAAGGCAAGCTATTAGGGTTTTTAAAAATGACAAACAGCAGATGCCGGTAATTTGCTTAATTATACTAATTACTGCACTGCCTAGTACACATCTACAGAGATGGTGTGAACGGACGTTTACACCTCTGAGATTTTTGTGGCAGCCATAGAATTCAAGTCAAAATATTTGGATTTGTTATTATACCTAGAGTACAATTCCTGGAAAACCAAAGAGAGGTTGCAGCAAATTATTACTAATGCTGCAACCAGGGGCTCTTTAGAAGCAAAACTAATCAGTCATGTTCGTTCAAAAGGACTTGTAAGATCAGGAGTTTATCTGAAGGTCCAATCACGTGATCAGATATGGGGTCAGATAACATGGTTTCAGACCAGATTAGTACTCGATGCCGTTTTCCAATCGGGGATCAGATATTTGTTTCTCTTAAATACTTTGATCAGGGATGTATATTTCAAGCTCGTTCTTTTAAATAAATGCCTGAGAGGAGGTCGACATTTCATGAACGAATGTGACATTTGATTGTCGTAAAACGCAGCAGAATACGGCAGCAGTTTGTACAGGAGAAAAAACAAATAAACAAAAAAATGTTGTTGTGCTGTTCAAATTTACAATTCCAAAATGATGTGCCCTAGAAATTTCCCAGAAGTCTTTGCGAAAAACAAGTGTGCATCATTGATATATAGAACTGGATTGGCCCTAGCCTATTTGCTACAGATGCCGCCATTGCTATGCATCGAGTCATGTCAACAGATCACTGCTGTTCCAGTGGAGGACACGGAGACATCAACCACAAAAATTGGACTAGCTTCCTCATTTCTTAACCAATTGTCACAAAATATGGCTCGAATTAAAGCTTAGAAAATGATTAATCTTGTGGTACATTTAAATATTTATTATCTAAAAAGATTAATCTTTAAATAATCCAAGAATTGTGGCTTAAGGCTCTGCTGTGAACTTAACAGCTTCTAAATATCCCTGATTTTTGATTTTGACTATGTGCTAAAACCTGTAGAACTGAGCTCGTAAAAATGCTTGTCACCCCAGATCAGAAAGTAGGGAGATTGATGAAGTTTAACGCCATGAATGACTGACAAAAAAACACCTAAAAACACCTCCAAGTGCCAAAAAAACAACCAAAAATAAGCATAATTTAGCACATTTTCAAATGAAACTAAAACTTTTATTATTTTTAGATTACATACATGATAAATACATCTAAAATACATCACGAATTTACCTTTAAATAGACGATTTCATAGTACTTTGAGAATAAGGCTTCAGCTAGTATCTTTAGCTGATACAAGAAATATTTTTTAAACTTGAGAACGTGGATCATAACATCAAATATACCTGCCAAACTGTTAAGATTCAAAACACAATGATAATACATGTAAATGATGTGGCAGGTTAACGTTTTGGGCCTTAGCTCTTTTCCTATAGTACCTGTATTGTATTTTATCCTAATGTACTGGATATTTAGCACAGCAAAGCTCTGTGCTTCTGGGTTTTGATTTGTGACATCACAAATTTTATAAGACCTCAATGATTTTAATTCACTTTGCTGCAAGCAACACTCAAACCTGATGTGTTAGAGCCTCTAAGAGATAAAAAAAAAAAAGTCTAATGAAAAAACATCCAACTTTGAGTGACTCAAATGATTTCGATAATAACAGAGCAAAACATGACTGAAAAGGTTTGTAGCTGCACAAACTTACTGATAGATAAAATTTGATGTCAAAAACTTCTGTCAGTTCATTACTCCTCTTTTTAAATGGTGTTTATTTAGGTTCAAGGTACTTAATCAGTTAAGGAAATTATTCATCCCTGGAGATAAATCCTCGCACGTCTCAGCCAAGTTTTAAGTGTAGAAAGCGTGGCGTGTGCCAACATTGTTTCAAAGCAGAGCTTCTTAACACATGCAAACACACACTTTCAGAATGCGCATCACAGGTTGCATCAGGGCTGCAGACTCCACCGGTTCAGTCACAGTTTGCGACAGATTCTATAAATTTTCTTTCATCTCAGCCTCATTAGTAATCAGTGTTTATAAAAAAAACACAGTTGTTTCATTTCAAAAGAAAGGGTGAAGGGTGAAGTCTTCTTTAAAAACTTCATCTGCATGCCGTCCTTCACCCCGGCATATTTTTTCAACTAAATAATAGAACAAAAATCTGTCATTTCTTTCAAACGACGTCTTCATTAATGCAGTCGCTGTGGAGAAGAAATTGAGTTTAAAAGTGTGATGTTGGCAAGTGACTCTCATACTTCTTTTACTTTCAGCCACAAGTTCTACTGATAGAAAACATTATACTCGGATGCACTGTGATGCACACAGAAAAGAGAGGAAAAAAATGATTTGACGGCTTTCTTTTCTTTCCATTACCCCCTCCAAAAATAATTTTCCCTCATTTTGACTCATTGTGAGTAAAAATACTTGAAATAAAATGAAGCTCTACTAAACATGCCTGCAGAACTTGTGAAGCAGATCCTACAGGGCTGCCTGACCCTGTTCATGATCCTAATTACATTTGCTTTCCAGCCGTTCTAGAGATATCAAGGGGATACTAGATCTTAAAAACTAGAGAATAGAAGCCCTAGTCTTTAAAAATCCTTTGTGTTCCGAGTTTGCTTTTTAAAAAAAAAAAAAAAAAGAGGCCAATATAGAAGAAAAAAAGCGTTTTTTTTTTACTTTTAAATTGGTTCTTTTTAAGAAGAAAAACAGAAATTTGTTCTTTGCATTTGACCCATCCCCTGGGGGAGCGGTGAGCTGCAGACACAGCTGCTCTTGAGAACAACCCCTTAATGCAGGGAGGTATTGGATCTCATTGAAAGACTTATAATGACTCAACCATGGATTTAAAGTCACATTGAACATTCTTGAACACAAATCTTAATGCGTTCAAGCAACCACTTCCAATGAAAAGTCTTTGTAAACACCCTGTAGACACATTTTGGGCTTTTGTGTTAAAACTTTCATGATCATGCGTCACTACGCAACTTTCTAATTCCATTTTTGGGCTCTACGTCCTAAATTTATAGCCACTGAATGCACATTATAAGTTAAACTGGTTGAACTATGACCAATCGGGGAGTTCGATTTTTTTAGTGACATGTCCTTTTTAATTAACAAAAAGTGCCAACTATTTGAAAATTCATCACCAAGGTGAAATTAGTCATCGTGGTTTGTACCTGGTCGGGATTACTCGGCACCAAGTTTTTCATACATTGGATTAGAGCTGTGAAAGAAAAAGCCTAGAGCAAGATTTGTGAGATTTCTCGCACCAAGCCTCTCCTCACTGTAGCTATCGGTCCAGTGTGAACACCACACATGTCCTTGAATGAGTAACACATAACGGGTGTGAACATAACATGAAGGCCACAGCCACCAAACACAACGCACTGCTATTCTCTACCATAGGCAACACGTTGACATCCAGCAGTAGGTCATGTTTCATGTTGAAGTCGTATATTTTGTAGAATGAAGGCAACTCTTCCTCTATGTGCTGCTTCACCAATACATCGAAAGAAGAACAAATGCCTTCAGATTATATTGAAGCTACTTCGCAGGTAAGAAGTTCAATTTCTGGAAACTTTTCAAGGTGAAAACCGAAAATGCCGTAACCGTTTGGATTATTCTCGAGTGTGCTTACAGCCAGCCATGTCCGATGCAGTTTTGTTACTTTTTAAGGTCATCCTATGGTTATTCCCGTACACTCCGTCTTTTACCCTTATATAAACCTCCCTGGAGGCAAAAGCTGCCTTCACAATACTCCCCAATTAGACCACATGAGTCATACATTATTACCATCTAACTGCCCCCATCAGTCGGCTGCTGCTGAGCCATGTCTCTGCTCTCTGGTGGAGAGTTTGGGAGCATTTAAATTATGAGCGATGTGTTGGTTCTGAACAATGCTGCTTTCTGTATAGCATAAAAACATCAGATTGGGATCAAATATAAGTCGGAGAGATGCTGTTGTCAGCAAATACAACACTGCTGACGGCGGTCTGAGCAGGAAAGCTGCCCTGCTTTCCTCGACCCCTTTGTAGCCATTCAATAGATGCTCACCCGCCGTGAAAATAAATGTATTACTCTGCAAGACCATTCTGCCTCTGATTTACATTACAATAACAGAGCCTCACTCATATTCTAGCTTTGACACATTACAGTTTCCTAAATGGGCGTTACATTTTGGACTAAGTGCATTTCGTGGGATTTGGTCGACAATGGAGGAAGACAAATTCACAAACAATGCTTTGTTTATTTGTCCAGGTGTGCCTTCAATTTTCTTAGTTTGCACACAAGATTACACAACTCCTAATGGCAGTAATTGATGTTCCCAAAACAATTAAGAAACCCTCATGTGCAGTTAAAATTTTTGTTACAGTTCATGTGCCACAAAAACAATCAATTTAGTGAAACGTCTTTAAACAAAATTGGGAAAAAATGTTTACCTTCCAGCTGCCCGCAGCCAGGTTCTGCAGAGCCCCGGCCGCGCCCTCTAGGGTGTCGGGATTCGAGCACTCAGAAAGCAGGGTGAGGTAGGGCTTGACAATAGTGGGGTGCCACAACATTTGAACCCCCTTTGGGGGCTCAGGTGTATCTGGAAAGGGCCCCACACCGTCCCACTGCGAAGAAACGAAAAAAAAAAAAAAAAAATCTTTTAGTGTTTCTGTTCCTGAAAAGGAAATTCTACTTTGGATCCATTTAGGTGCTCTTTGTTTCTGTTTGAAATTCTACTTTGGCATTAGGTGAGCAGCTCCTTGGCGTGCAAAGCTCAGAGAGGCACAGAATGGAGAAGAACGAGCATATTTCACTCTCCGACTAAAACGTTCGACACAGAGACCACCTCTTAACTCTGAAACATTTTGTTAACCATAACCGGGATATATAACCTTGAGTTTTTATTGAAGCTGCGCTACAAAATGTCATCTTAAAAAGAAGTTTAGTCTTTAATAAAGTATGTGAGCAGCACTTATTTTACCGTTTCCAACTTTCTGCTCTTTAAAAAATACATTTTATGTTCTTCAAGAGAATTAAGTCAACCTTTTATGAGCTACAATAGCAGATTTTTTTTTTCAATATTTCTCGCACCCTTTGGCATATACAATCAAGTTCAGTTGCTTAAAGATTCCAACATGGTTTCTTATATCAGGAATTAAAAAAAGAAGGGAAAATGCAGTGTTGTTGTCTTTTTTCTCCCAGTACTTCCAGTAAAACCAGCTCTTTCCAGTGTTCTGGATATACATTTTAAATAAATTTATCTCTATCCAAATGCAAGCTAAGTAATAAAGGTGTTATACGGTTATAAAGACTATACACATTGCACAGTGCAACTTAAGTATGAATAAAAAAAAATCCTCTAAAGCAGGGATTGGCAACTCCAGGCCTCTGTGGCCACTCTGTGTGCATGATTTCTAGATATCCAAGCCTTTCTCAGAATGGATCACCTGGTTAAGGTGTTCGTCCAGTCAATTAAAATATGACAGAGCAGGTTATGTACAAAAACATGCAGGAATGCGGCTCTTGAGACCTGGAGTTACTTATTCCTGCTCCTGTTTCATTAAAAAGTCTATGTAAACTCATGTAAATGCATGTTACGGGCTTACGCGTGCAAAGTAGGATTCACGTGTAGCTACGCACATTTCTAAGACCGTTTTTAGGCAACACACACAAAATGACCAGTCTTTTGACAGTTCATAGAGTCAAAACTAAACATGGAGAAGCTGCATTTAGCTTCTATGCTCCACAGATCTGGAACAGACTTCGAGAAAACCTTTGATCAGCTGAAACACTCTGGGTAATTAAATCCACGTAAAAAGACGCACCAGTTCTCAGCTCATTTGACTAGTATGTATTCAAATGTTTACAACTGCACTGTTTATCTATGCTTGTTTGAAATTAAGTTATTTTTGCTTTCTTTTAATCTTACTTTTTGTTTTGATTGTTTATTTTAACATTTCATGTGAAGCACTTTGAATTGGTTCTGTACAATAAAACGTGCCTCGCCTTGCCTAAACCAGGTTGAACTTGGGCCAATCAGGGACTTAGATTTTTTATGAACGGCGACCCCTTCAATTGACAAAAGTGTCAACAGTTTGACAACTGATCAAGCAGAAGAAAGTAATAATAGATGTATTTGCCCGTCCGGAAATACAAGACAGCAAGTCTTTTGCGTATATGAATAGAGCTGTGAAAGAAAAAGTCTGGAGCAACGCACATCAAGCCTCTTCCAACTGTAGGTGGGAGACATCTTAAACTTGCATTCAAGAACATTACAATCTGGTTTAAAGGTAGCAGAAAAAGAAAAAAAAAGTTTTGCATTTCTTCTCTCAGATTACCTCCATTGTCTTCCACATCAAAAACTACACGTTTGCCCCGTTTCTGTTAGTAACACATCCACACTTCTTTCACTTGTTGGTCTACCTCACTAATATTCCTATTGCTTCTATTTTGTTCCTGTTAAAAAATTGTTTTCTACCAGTATCCTCTAGAAAAAATCTGCATTTGGCTTTTTTCTTTTTTTAGTTCAATTTCCTCCTTCTCCCTCTGATTCTCACTTTTTTTTTTCATCTCCCAGTCGACCTTCTCAGCTTCGCTTGACTGATTCTCCTCCTCCTCCTCCTCTCTTTTCTTCTCAAGGTAAACTAAGCAAGTGCCTTCAGAGAGGTGCTGTGAAGAGTGTGAGACACCGCATTCATGTTTTTATTTCCATTCAAAGATTCTGTGATCATGAAAATCAAAGCTTTCTTTTAGTCAGAGGAGCTCTAACAGCATAGAATCCATTTAGGGAATTCTAGCTCTGTGCTGTGAGATTAATATTAAAATGGTCAGTTTACACTGTATAAAAAAAATAGCAGGTATTATTTACATTACTGACATATTTCCTTTTATCGGATTGTCCAAAAGTCCCAAAAAGGTCAACTTTAGCCAGTTTTTCTATTTTATTCCCACAAAGTTTTAGTTTAAAACTGATTAAGTCACAGTTATGCTATCATTAGAGCGGTTTGAGTATTTCGGAGGAAACGGCTGAAGTCGTAGATGTTTTTGGTTTATATTTCACAAAAAAACTCTGAATATTATTGACAGCCAGAAAACCTGGAAGTCTGCCCGTAATCTATTAGAAATGCTTAGGTCCAGTCCAGACTCCCTCACTGCTCCATTCACATTTCCACCCTTCATGTCAAACAAATTATTGAAGCGATTACACGTCTCTGCAGACATTTTTCTCTTTCTGTTCCCTCTGACATCATTTCCATATTATTTTAGAAGTGTTTAGGTTTTCTTACTTTTATTTTTCCATTTTAATGTCTTTCATTACTAATTTCAGTTCAGGAGCTAATAAAGTTATACTTTGTCAATGCTTTGCCAAAAAATTCAACGTAACAAAGCCAAAAAGGTGTGACCACTTAACTGATTCCCAATGATGGTTTGTGGTTGGTGAGTAAAAACTGACGTGGTCATGAGCCAAGTCTAGATGAAGCACTATTGCAAAGGAGGGTGCCTCTGATTCATGGAACAACGTCAAAAGTTACAGCTGTGCAACAAAGTTTCCATGAAAGGGAAAAATGACTGTTTGTAGAATATTTCTTCTTGTCTTAAAAGATTTAAAGAGATCAATAAAAACCCAGGAGGAAAGTAAAGAGTAATAATCAATTTTTCTTTGAAACTCAAAGAACTTTTGAGAATTATTTTTTGTTCTCAGTCTAAGTAAAGCTTTGATGTTAGAGGTTCATACTGGCCATCATCTTTTTACCTAGAAAATAAATAGCTGAGGTTCAGAGAAGTCATCCAGATCATCATAAATTCATTTAAAATAATGGCAATGTAAAGGATTTAAAGAGCCACTCTCATTACAATTATGTTTTTACATGTTCTTGTTGAATTTTTCTAATGATGGAGGACATATTTAAAGTAAACTAAGCTCAAAATTGCCTTTTATGAGTATTTCTGTATTCAAGTCACTGTGATTGTGGGCACAGATGAAAAAATGCAAGTGGAAAAAGAGCTGAACCGTGAACCTTAACTATTGTGTAGAAAATAGGATGGATTAGCCATGAACTCTCTGCTCTGCTCCATTCTGATGCATCCACTTATAGACAAATAGATCCATTCATGTCTTTGTTTTCCTTGTCTGACCTGGAATCTGCCTCAAAACTGTACAACTAGATAGCTCTGATATTGCTCGCCATTTTTGTTGCACCGCTAATGTTAGATTGGAAGTGTGAGGGGCTGTAAGCTAGTAGGTGGGCACAATAAGTAAACTTATTATAAGTGGTGTAAACATATAAAGCTCTCAGTAATGAGAAGAGAATAACTCAGAGGTGAATTTCAATAAACTGCAGGAGACCTGCAGAAATTATGTCCTAGAAAACAAAAGGTTTTTTCGTTGTTGTTGTTGTTTTTTTAAGGCTAAAAACAACATAATTATAATTAAAAGACTGATGGGAACAGTTTGAAAATAGATCAAAATATGATTAATGCGGCTTTTTATAGTGTAGAAATAGACTAATTCTATTTGATTTTGATTAATCTATAAGAAATTAATTTAATGTTAAAATGATGCTAAAGTATTAAGTTGAAATTGTACCACTCATACTGTACCGAATATAATGTTCAGAGCTGAAACTGTACCTTGAATTTAAAACTTCTGCAGGATCAGCTAATCTGTGCCTAGATACGACCTTGACTTAATTGCTTTCTTTAAAAAGTAGCTCCCTGTGAAATCTGTCGGGATTTTCCTATACCAAAATAAAAAAAAAAGGAAAGCATTTAACTGATTCACATTAAGCTAAATTTAGCAGGACAGAAATGCTTTATGCCCTTTTACACTCGTGATCTTTCATTATTTTTGCCCGTACCTGGTCAACTCCCTTCTTTTTCTTCTTCTTCTTGCCCCAGCAGCCAGAGCTTTCTCCCTCGTGGCCATTGGCGTCACATAGCAGGCCATCCAGCTCCTCCAAACCTCCTTGCTGGCCGTGGGACGTCTCGGCAGCCAGACGATATGACAGATTTCTTAGAATGCAGACGCAGTTCTCCACAGTCTGGAGGTAATTGAGACCAGGGGATGAAATGAAAGGGGAGGAGAAAGGTGGGGAGAGGAATGAGAAGATAAAAAAAAAAAAAATGGGAACGTTGAGATCTGTTTTTGATGTCTTTTAATGAAACAACTTGCTTAAAAACACAAAGTAAGTTCAAAGTCAAAGCGGAAACCAGCCATTTGCACTTTCATATGAGCGGGCTTCTGGCAGCACCCATGAGAAAAACAGACAGGACGACTGAGAGTAGAAAAATAAAAAAATAATCTCACAGGTAATGTGCTTCTGCATTTTGTTAGCTCTGACTTTGAAATAAGATTAGAAGAAACAGAAGTAAATGAGGAAAAATGACAAACCCAATACATTATCTCACAGCTCATTAAGCAGCTGGTTTGGAGGCAAACCCGGCTGCCACAGAGCATGTGAGTGCAACTCTGTACATGAGCAAACAATATCCTACAATGTATGGCGTTGCCTATAATGCGTGCGCTTGAACTGATGGTGTGTGTTTGCGTTGGGAGTGTTTTCACGGGGGAAAAGGGGGAAGACATTGAATCAATGAAGTAGAAATTAAGAAAGACAAATCATCAGTCTTCTTGGTGTGACCGTGGGTTTACACAACAACAACTCGGGAGTGTAATTGAACAGCCTCCGGAGATGCAACAAACAAAACAATGTCTCACTCCAGTGAGCTGCAGTCGTGTCGCAAATTTTATTTGAATTCCATTAAAAAGAGGTGTTGGAGAAGTTACCTTTAAATTACAATTTACCGTGACGTTTCATATCTGGATCAGTTATTTAGTACGCGTGCGGGAGTCTTTTGTGCCTTTTTTTTCTTCTCTCTGAGGGTAAAAAAAAAAATGAAAAGCTTTGTCTTTAACACCGCCACTTCTGGTCAGCTCAGCAGGGTCAAAGGTCAGGATGAGATGCAGTAGATCAGCAGCCCAACACAGGTGCCATTCATGGACCAGAGAGCAAACGCAAGGTTGCAAGCAGTTCCACTGTTATTTATTCTTTATGACCTTGCGTGGCTTGCTCTCCTCTGGGATGAAACGCCATATGAACACAGAAAAATGTCTCTTCTTATATAAGCTAGCTCCATAGCACATTTAGCTCAGCAGAATCTCCACAGCAGATTTACTATTAATTTATTTAAAAAAAAAAAACACTTTTTATACAAATTTTGGCCACAAATATGTCCCACTGCTCTAACTAACCCTCAAATTTTGAGATTAATGGACATGAAAGCAAAAGTAGAAGGACTGAGAATATACTGATGATTAAATATTCAACAGCACACACTGAGGACGTAATAGTCTGACTTTACGTTTTACG
The DNA here is from genome assembly GCA_003999625.1 of Oryzias javanicus. NCBI lineage: Eukaryota > Metazoa > Chordata > Actinopteri > Beloniformes > Adrianichthyidae > Oryzias > Oryzias javanicus. The sequence goes on from CM012456.1 coordinate 15,111,272, forward strand.
TTGACCTAACAGGTCAGCATAAGGCTATCGTCTGGTAGTAAATGCTGGCGGATTTCCACTTCACAGAAGAACATCTAGGGTTTTATTTTTAATCATATCTGCAATCTTTTATTTGATAAAATATTGCAGTTATTTTTTAGGACAGTTACAATATTAAATACATTAGGTAAAAGGTATTTTCTAGCACACTATGATGTGTCAAATTGCATCGGAACTTCAATCCAAGTTTTCCACATTTGCATTAAGACTTTTTATGACAAATTCTAGTTTTCTTCCATAAATAGACATCTGAATGATACCATACACAGGCTGTTAAAAGGGAAAAAAAAAAATACTTCATGAGCGTCAATGACACCCTCACAGACTGACCAGCTATTTATGCAATGTGCACTAATGCGGCCATATGCCATCATGGACGTTGGCATTTGTCCTCGATCATTTAAAAATGCAAAATGGTTCATTTTAATTATAGCAGGAGAGATGTGGTTTCATTAATGTCCATGAAAAGATATATTTACATACATTTTACATAATTTATACAAAAAAATGAATTCACAAATTTAATTGCGCTACTAGTCTCCAAATAGTTTGCAGCAAAACATAGAATTTAAGTGATTTATGAATACATACATTTAAATTTTAATGGCTTATTCAGACTCAGCACATTTTGGAAAATGTGCATATTTTGAAGAGCTTTTTATTGCAAATAAACAAACAGATGTGTAAATAGTTTGCAGAGAAGCTGAGAAAAAAGACTGTAAAACAGAGGCATAATACAAAGTGGGAACTTTGCTAGTGTATATCATTCTAATATATATTGTTGATGTAGAAGCGACCTTTTGTTGGCTCACCTGCTAATCGGTATGTGTAAACGGAAGAAAAATAGTTCTCCAGCAATAAATAAATGAAAAAAAAGATGAGGGGAATACAGCTAAACAGTGGTAAAGGAATGGCCATTTGAAACCGCTCACAAACAGGAAGACCTTTAGAGTTAGCTGTGCACCACTTAATACCAGCTAAAGCTTACATTATCAAGTGCAAGTCCAGTATACAGTTTATAGTATATACTGGATAACTACTTTAAAAATACTTTTTAATTCTAGTAGCACTGATACCTAGTATGACTCACTTTTCTCGTGATTTGATGTTTAATTTGTTGGTCAAAAAACGAACAAAAAATCAAAAATTATAACCGTATGTTTTGGGGTATAAGTTGTGTTTTTTTTTTTTTGTATAGTTTGTCTGAGTAGCGACTTGTACTCAGGTGCAACTTGTGCTCGATTTATTTAGAAAAAAAATCACATTTGTTACTTTACCACTAATAACCAATAGAGGGCACTGTAGGAGTCAGTATTAGTTTTTGCCACTGAGAACAGTTGCGGACAACAAAATTCTCCCAAAAGTGCACCTATATATGATTGTTTTCTTCTTTTTAGGCATTTTTGGCATCTGCGACTTATAGTCAAAAATGTGTTTGTTGGCTTACACTAACTCTGGTGTAATGTAATAAATCATTTGGAGTAAAAGTATTTTTTGTATAGATTGGCCAAGGATGATACTTGTACTCAATTGTAACTTAAATACGAGTTCTTTAAAATTAATATTCATGTGCTTGTTACATCACCACTAGCAACCACTAGAGGACACTATATCTGTGTGTTAGTATTTGCCACTAGCAGTAACGCAGAAGAAGAGGTGCCAGCCTCAGCGGACAATAAATTTCTCCCAAAAGTTCTACCTATATATAATTTTTCTTCTGCTTTATACAATTTTGGCTTCTGCGACTTATATGACTCATAATTAAAAAAAAATGTTAGTTTGCTTATACTAACTCTGTTGTAATGTACTAAAACAATGATCAATAAATCCTTCTTAAATTCAACATAAAGACTCGGTCCCACAGGATTTGTCATGAGTTTTTAACTGCGTGCAGGCACAATCTGGTCATAAGATAATATAGAAGCACTTTCACGTTTATGCGTTGGTTTGAAAATGCATATCTGATGCAAAAAAAAGAGAAAATATATCTTGAAAATAGTGCAAACCTTGCTGTCGATCTCACTGCTGCCTAGAGAGGTCTGGATAACGAAGAGCAGAGCATCCGTCAGGCCGTCACACTCCCTCATTCTTCGTCTTGCCTCCTCACCTGCTGAGCTTACATTCCTGCAGGACACGCAGCATAAAACACACACACAAAAAGAAAAAAAAAATGCTAGCTTGAGAAATTCGTAGTGTGCATGATCGTGTGTTTGCCAAAACCGGTCGAGCAGCAGAAATAGAATGTGAAAAAAAGTAAGAAGCAAATCCAAAAATGAACAAATGAAAGAAAGACTGCAGATAAGATAAAGTGATAGACAGGCTGAGGGAAAGAAAAGGGCGCGAAGGCAACACAAAGAAAGCCAGCAGCTTAAACTAAACAATTGATAAGTGGCATTAAAATGCTGGATTCATCCCAATCTCAGCCCCGAAGGCTCACTTCAATTTAACACACTTGACTTAAGTCCAAGAAGAGCATAAGGAGGTGGAATTGAGGGGTGGAGTGGGGGGTGGGACAAAGAAAACCAGAAAAAAAATAATTAAATGAAAGGCACAGAGACTAAAGACTAAATGGTTTGGTAATTTAACAATTTTGCTTCATTTTTATAAGCAGCTCGGCCACTCTGGTGAAAAAAACTGAATGGAGATACAGGTGGGTGGAGATGGTGTTAGTAGTCTTTGAATTTTAGCAAAACTGCTTTTCAAACGCTCAGTGAGTAACTGACTTGTTGTATGTGTCCATCCTGTATTCCTGACTAATGGGCAGCTTCTTTATTCGTCTTTCTGAATGTTTTCCTATTTGTATGAAACACACTTCAGCAGATCTGCAGCAGAATCGAGTGTGCCAAACTTTTTGCAGCAATGTCAAATATCCTATTTTGTCATTGAATAACGTTTGATGTTGCTTTGTAGGCTGGATAATGAAAGCCCAAAGGAATCAGGTAATTGGTGTTTCAAAACATCCCCTCCTCGCTATGGAAACCAGCATGGTGACAAAACGTTGTGGAATGCAGACAGAATCTTAATCTATATTTTTTTTAAGAGAAAAAAAAAAGTTTGCAGAAAGTGAGATGGCATCCCATACCATGAAACTACCTCTACCAACTTAAAAAGTATATCTTTTTCCATTTCGTTCACACTTTGATTCAAAAACTGGAATTTGGAGTGATGGAACTTCTAATTGAAGTAGCTCAAAATCTACACACTCAAAAAATCTTCAATCTGATTTTTGGGTCACTAATGCCTTGAAATTAAGTCTTGGGTTACTTTTGGAGCAATAAGTACTTTTTGGTTATAGTGATTTGATTGTTCGGGTGGAGTATTAGGGCCACCACAAAAAACAAAACAAAAAAACAGTATAACAAGATTTAAACTTGTAAATTTACCAGATTAAGGTCAAAGTAAGCATTCAGTCCAGCAAGAGAACTTTATGTACAGCAGCAAACAGACTAAACTCAATTTGGTCAAAGCATCTCGGATTTAAACAGGTAATCTAAAGGTTTATTGATAACTTTACCAATATTTAGAAGTTCCTTTGTTTGATTTATGGTTTAATGTTTTATTCATGGGGCGGCTTGCAGGATCTCTGCAATTCCCGTTGATGAAGCCATCAAAATCCCTGCAGATGTCTGCTTCCAATCATTTCTTCCTGATTGAGTGACGCTTCTGTCTGAAGAGGCCCAGTTTCTGGCATTTTCAATGTTCTAATGCTAACGTAACAGACTATTTTCTCTTTGCTGCTTTGGTTGAAATGGGATGTTTCATTTGAAGGAAGTTACGTATGTAACCCTTTTCCAGATACGTGACATAAAGTGACAAATGGACTTCTGGGTATGTGAATGACAAGAGCAGAGGACAGTGGCGGTCGTGCAAACATGTGTTTCTGAGCTCCTTCTTTTATATATGGAACTTCGCATTACCAACACCAAACCCTGGAAAGCTGACTACACTAATAACAGTTAGATTGAGTCGCCAAAAGGTTCAGAGTTTCTTTGTTTTTGACATAGGTTTGGAAATATATTTATATACATAATGATCCACATTTTTCATCTTTGAGAACAGCTTTGATAAACAACTTTGGTGGGGGTTTTTTTCTTGCAAATTTATTACTTTTCTTGTAAATTTACATGTTCTGAAGTCGTAGATTTATGACTTTTAAAGTAATAAATTTACAACTTTAAAATACGTAAATTTAAGAGAAAAAAAAGTACTAAGATTAGCTGACTACATGACTTTTAAAGTTATAAATATACGACTATCCTCTTGTAGTTAAACATTTCCAGCTGTAAATCTTGCAAATTTATGACTTTTAAGTTGTAATTGAAAAAATAAATAAATAATTTTACTTGTAAAATAGCCTTAAAAGCTACTTGCAAATTTTAACCCAACTGTTTTTTTCTTTTTCTTTCTTTTTTGTACCCAAGTTAATATAACCCAGAAAAAAAAGCTTTTTCCCTTTTTAACCTTGGAGTTGGGTTAAAAACTATTGACTTCTAGTGTCTATCGTACTACGAATAAAAATGTAAAAAAGTTCATGAATGTTCAGAAAACCTGTTGAACTGACAGTTATAGGGGGCTAGACTTTATGCACACGAGTGTCCCATGAGTGTTGTGGTCTGTACCTCAATACCTCAGAGGTAAATGTTTACATGCAGCCTTAAAACCTCACACCCACAGCAGCTCAATACACTTCCCCAGGTTCCTTGTGTTTAGCAAAATCAATTCTTCTAGCTTGAGCTTAAAGGCCCTAATAAATGAGGACAATGCTGTTGTCTAAAATCAAAATAAATGGGTAAAGGATTCAATATGCGGAATGTTTTTAGACCAGGAAAGTTTTTGAAGGGGCCACAGCACATGACACAATCGTGACTGGTAATAGCAACAATATACAATCCTATGAAATGAATTTGTTACAAATATGGCTCTTGACCCACTTTACAGTTTTAATGGAAAAAAGTTTATTTTCTCTTAATCTACTTCATGTATTACCAGTGTCTTCCATTCTTTTCTATTATTCATAAAGTTGTGCAGTAAATAAAAGTTAAAATCATTCACCAAAGCCTTTTGTTTTTCAAGGCTGATATGTTTAAGACTTTTTCTCAGCATCAGAAGAATCAAAGAAATATCAAATGAGAAACATCCGAGACTCAACCTTCTGCGTTTACTGTCAATTACAGACATTTATGCAAACATGCAAGAATTTCAAACATGTTGAAGTGTGATGAGTGTCGTTGCAGGCATGAATGAAATAAATCAATGTCTAAAGTTCTGATGGGTTAAAGGTGAAGTGTCAGCAAACAGATCAGACGGTCTATTGTTGTGGGAACGTGAAGACTTTTCCATCATTACAATGAAGACATCACAGCGGCTTTGCCTAGTCTGTGAGATGAGGTTCCTCATAAATAGCGCTGATGAGAAAGACAGAGCAGGGAGAGGGAACTCATTTTCAAATTTCACGTTCACAGCTCCCTGCTTCCAAGAGAAGGTCAACTCATTTTCCCCACTTTGAATGCTAATGGCCAAACAAGCATATGCAGGAAATGCTGCTTAGCATAAACGCAAGTCCCTATTGAGTCAATATGAAAGAACAGAACAGTGCAAACACTTCACCTTGACTAATGTTTAAGCACCAAAGACAGGAGGTGGGTGGTGAGAAGGGGAGAAAACGAAATTATTCACTGCTTAAACGTGCAGCCTGGAATATGCTGACAGTTAGTGGGGATTTTCACTCAGCTGTGTGTCTGATGCTTTACCATGGCTCAGCGCCACGTATCAGGATTACAAAAGCGGTCGACCCTTCCTGTTCTTTAACTCAGCAAAAACAGCTCAAACTTGCCATCTTGAAGAATCAACTGGCCTTTGGTCCAAAATATAATTAAAAAACTCCACAAAACTTAAGTTCTAAAGCCTATATTATGAATCATCCAATAGCTGTTTAGTATGTGTAGTCTGGTGGGCTCTTGTTTTAGAAAACCCACTTTAATGAAAATTGTGTTTTTGGTATTTTCAACATATTATTGATGTATTTTCCTTATAGTGGAAGACATTGAAAAAAAATTAAGATTTAATTTGAATTACTGAGTATTTTTACATTCTGATGCATCCAGATGTAGAAAGGCAGATTTTTGTTTTCTTCGTCTGAGCTACCATCTGGCTAAAAACTGTGCAGCTGGATAGGGCCAATATTGCTCGCCATTTTTGTTGCAGCAGTAATGAGAGGCTGTAAGACAGCAGGAGAGGGTGTAAACTGATGGATCATGGGAAGTGGGGACAGGCTTACCCCACACCAACAGTCCCGCTCTCAACTCAAGATGAATTTGTAATGAGCTCCTGTCACTCTGCATTAACTATGTCCGAAAAAATAACACTTTTTTTTTTTATTTTGGCTTATAACGGCATAACCGTGATTAATAGACCATTGGGAACACTTACTATAGATCAAAAGATGATCGGTGTGGGACTTTAAATTCAGGCTTCATAAAGTTACAGAAGTGATCAAATCTTTTCACTATTAAATATTGCTTAATGAGTGAGCACTCAGTTTTTATGCTTCTAACTGAGAGGTCTCTGAGTTTACAATCCAATCGGTTGTTTAGTGACGCAGGAATGACACCGACCCCGTCAATAGCATTGTTTCCATTACACTTTACTCTACTGTCACTTTAAAATACATTGTGCAATTTTCCTTTTTTATTTATTATTATTATTTTTCATTTTTGTTCCTGTACTACAACTTTGTTTTTTGTAAATATGAGACTTTTTCTAATTTTCTATTTCTATTTGTAATGCTGCTGTTAGACTGGAATTAACACACTGTGGGACAAAAAAGATCATCTTATCTTATCCTAAAAATTCTATACAAGTGTCAAAAAGTTTTAAACTTCAAAATTGTAAGTTTAAAACAAACATAACAAAACTTATGACACATAATTGTAGTGCTTAAAATAAAGCTTCAACTTGCCTGTTTTAGATGATTTTCCCATTGTTTTCATCTCTTTCTTTGCACCGTTGGAGGACTTTTTTAAAATTTTTATTTTGTGTCTACATGTATAATATTTTATTTTAAAAAACGAAAAAAAAAAACCTGTACCTAAATTTTTGTGATTTTGCAGTTAAAGATACCCCTCGAAATGTATTTATTTTTTTTTATTTACCAGTTTCAGCTTCTTTCTGGATTTACTGTTTAATATGTCACAATTTGAGTAAAAAGAAGTAGAGGGGGTTTCACTAAAAATATTTTATTGATAAAAGATTAGAACAGACTGTACAGTAATATGTATAGTATATAAATATATACTATAAATAAAAACATACAGAATAAAATAAATGTTTTTAAATGAATCTAGCAAATTTTTTTGATAATCCTCAGCAAAAATGCTAAAATTTTGTTAAAATAAACAGTACTTTTCTTCTTTACACACGTTTGTAGTTATAAAATTAAACATTTTTCATTCTTTCCCTGAATAAGAAGATGTCTTCTAACAAGTGTGCTCTCTTTGAAGGCGTGTGCTGGCAGCCATTAAACTGCTGTTCATGATTCTGGACCGATACAGTGTTTAAAAGACAAAGTCCTCATCCATTTTTCATTCGAAATTGATTTTTTTGAAGAGGATTTCAGCATGTGTGATGAGTCTGTGTTTTACAGAGCAAACAAAAAGTTCCAAATGTGTGTGTGTTTTTTTTTTTTTTTTTTAATAGTTTTGCTTGTTATACGTGCAACAATCATAAGGGAGGTCTGACCGCGGCTGCAGCGCAGACAGATGGCTCTCAGACAATGCTGCTTAGGGAACAAATGACTATTGAGTGACTTCGACTGAAACAGCTGTTGTGTGGTCTCTCTGCACAAGTATCTGACCATGTTTTGTGTCTTTGTGTGTATGTGTGGGACTGGTGGTCGATGACAGAGGTCCATCACCAGATGGCACAGATATTCATAAAACCTATTTATATCAATGAGGCAAATATGTTTGTTTTTTGTTCGCAAACTTTTGAAATATGACTTAGTTTTGAGCTATATTCTACTTAAAGAGTTTAATCGTGTGTGTAGGATATGATTACAGTAACTTAATGGTTTTTTTTGTGTATGTCCAATATCATGTTCACACCAGGCTCGGAAACACACGTTCAAGCGGCTGATTTCAATGAAAAGCCCATATGAACGTGTAGATATCTGCGTTTCAGGTTTCCAAGTTCAAAACTATGGAAGTTTTTAAGTCATTTTGTGGGTTCTATGTACAAAACGCACAACCCGTCAAACTTTAGCCAATCAGGTACTCAGAGTATGGGTAGCATCATTTTCAACTCACAGAAGTCTCATCTGTTTGAAAATTGATCAAAAAGGAGTGATTACGAATTGGGTTTTTTCCTGACGTTTTCCCGACTCATGCTTGGTGTTTACGTAGCATTTGACAGCAGGCACGGACTTTCTGTTGTTATACCTGCAAACACTCAAGCTGTAGGGAATTAAAACACCCTCTCACTGGAGGATTTGAATAGCTTTGAATAAAACTTGTGTTTGCACTGATAGCAATGTACTGAACTCTGATAGTGTAATGGACTGTGAAGGGATTTTAAGACTGCGGACAAGCTGGGATATTACCTCTTTTACATTTATTGTGTAACGGATCCAACAACTCCTTTTTAAACTATAAAAAGAATAGATAAAATAGAGAAATGGCTGCCAAAGAACAAAGAAAAAAAAGGCTTGGATCTTATTGTTTTAAGTTGATTCTCATTTACATGAGTCTCTGAAGAAAGATTCAACAGTTTTAGCCAGAAAGAAAAACAAGGAACTCAACTTTTTTCAAAGAATTTTACAAGAATATATGAAAAAGCTGGGCTCAGTTTATGATGAGTTTGAAAATACTGGTAAAAAGGGTTTTATTCTTTTTACTTGACATAAAGGCTTAATCTGAATTATCAAGAATTAAAGCAGATACAACACGGTTTGAAACAACATGAAATGGTGTCAACTGTTTCTGCCACCCATCTGTGACTTTGAGACTGGACGGGGTGAGCATCTTTTACTGTGTTGAAACAAATGTGTGTCCTGGTGTGTGTGCATGTCCAGCATGCACCTGAAACACAAAGACACAAAGACAGGGGTACATGCAACACACAGCTACATAAAGAAAAGACATAATTGGAGAAGTGAGAGGTCTGAAATTGAGTCGGTGTGCACAGGAAAACAAACATTGTGGTCTTGTGTAACTTTAACCCCGAGAAGACACGGTGAGACGAGAAGTAATTCAGTGAGCAGCAGAAACACCTTTGTTACTCATTATTAGAGTCTATTTCTCTGTGTTTGCCGCTTCTACAAGCCTGTCTCTTCTAATCTTCCCAGCTTCTTCTCCTCTGCTCTTATTTGTCCTCCTTTTTCCCTGATTTTCGAATCTGATCTGTGACTTCATAGAGTTGAGCAGTGCGGTGACAGCATCATCCATCTTCCCCCGCATCTTTACGTACTGGCACACACATGCACCCAAGCACTTCTGCCAGACATCTTTAAAGATAAACTTTAAAAAAGTTTAACAACTTCAGATGTCTCCAGCTGCACAGGGGATTTTTTTTTTCTTTTTTAAATATTTATGTGAACAAAATATAATTGAAAAAGTAAAAGAGAAATACAGACAATAAAATGACACACTGTCCTATTTCTGACACAGAAAAAAAATGTCATCATGCAGAGACGAGTTATTGGATTTTAACTCCCTGTATAAGCCTGTCAACTCGCAATTTAAAGCATCTCTTTCTTCCATTTTCATTTTCTGTAGCTTACAAATCTCAAAATTCCATTATCAGAGGGAAAACTACAACGCTGACAAAAAAAAAATAACACCTGAAATAGAGAGTTTGATAATATTTTATTCAAGAAATATGACAGCTGTATTTAGTTCCTGCTTTTTATTGATTTGAGCTCTGAAAAAAACGTTTTTTTTTTCTTATTTGCTTTGTATTAAAGTCTTTCACATATCCCAAGCAAACCCACAAAATGAGATCTTCACGGCCGTGCTGCATGCTGCACCGACCTTGTTCAATTTAAATGTGACTGGTTTATAGAAATGCAACCACTGTCATATTTTTATTTTTTTATTTTTTTTGTATTTGTTGCTGGTCTGTATCAAAGAGCTTAAAAACAATAAAACAAAAGTGAGAGAAAGTTGCTGAGTAAATAGCCTTCATTATATTACCATATACTTTTTTGAAAGGTGCAAAAATTTTAAAAATACCCTGCAAGTGGTATACAATTTTTAGATTTCAGGATGTAATCTGTAGAGTTGTAGGATGGAGTATTAGGGACAGTTTACAAATATATATATATATATATATATATATATTATATATATAAAAACAAAAACAAATTTCTTCTATTCCAACTTTAGATTTGTAAATTTATGTGAATAAGTTGTAACTGTGAAGTTACAAGAATAAATTTGTATATTTAAGACTTCAAATGGCTAAGTTTAAGACTTTTTCTTGTAAAAATTGTACAAGTAAAAAGGCATAAATTTCCAAATTTTTTTCTCATAAATTTTAAACTTTATAGTCATTATTATTTATTTATCTTGGTTCCAATTGTCTGTCTCAGGGTTGAAACCTGAATTTTTAAAAAGAGCTTTCTTTTTGCCCAAAATATTATAAATTATGATAATAATAATTATAATATTTAAAAATTAGTCATAAAACATGGAAAATGTCATAAAGCAAAATAATGCATAAGTTTGTCATACACTCATATGTATGTATTTTCAAATATAGTATGAAGTTGTCTTGTCATTTATATGTTTGTGTATTTTTTTATTTTTTAAACAAGAACAAGGCATTTTTAAAGAGTGACAAAATATGTGAAATAATTTCCGACACACTGCTCTTGTTCACGTTTCGACATATCCCACCAGGAGTTACGCAGTAGCATGAAAATAGGTAAAAAAAAAATTAAAAAAAAGATTTTTTCAGTTAAAATGATTAAAAAACCCTTCCATGCCAATAAAAATCCTTCTTTGAAATTAGTTGACAAAAAAAAGTCCATCTCTAAACAAAGTGAATTTTACTGTGTCTTTGGTTTGACTAAATCCCTCATTCATTGCTGTTGTCATTCACCTTAAATGAATGCATAAATAAATTAGTGCCACGTAATCAACTCATAATTAATCTTGACGAGTGCATGGGAGTTCAAATTAGATGGAACTATACAAATAAAAATCATTAATGTGGTGCTAAACACATGGGAGAGAAAGATGGGGAAAAATATGTTAATTCTTTATTGCTTTTACCTGAGACAGCCAGTAGCGTTGCGCAGCACCTGGGAGGTATGAAGGTGGAGCTTGCGGTCATCGTGGTGATTGGGGGAGGAGTCCCAGTTGGAGTGCGGTATAATGACGCTATTGGTCAAAACGGCCAGTGCGTCCTGGATGATTGGCATTTTCAGTGCATCACAGGACGAGAGATTCCAAAGAACACCTGTAAGTGAGGAAAAGATGAAAGTATAATACTTTGATTTGTAGCATAAAATTATTTAAAAATTAACCATATAAATTATCTTTTCAAATCAGCAAATAATTGCACAATGAACAATTGTGGATTGAATTTTCCGCATAACGCACAAACTGCAACTGAACACGTATTCACTTGTGTCGTTTGCATGATTCTGTGACACCTAACACACACAGTATGGACACGGGCTAGTTCATTCCCACACACACACACATTTTTCCATGGAACTTGTCAGATGGAATACCAGATGCCCCTTCTCGGATGGCTGACGGCACTGGCCTTGTTGGTCAGCTGTGACGCTCTCAAACACATGCAAACCACAAACACATTCCGGCTTCATCAGCATTTTGGAATTTTAAATATGTTGAGTAGTCCCCTCTGCTTGCAGTGATTATCCCTGCCCAGGGAGCAACCAGTGAGAGAAGCAAAAATCACTTTTTATAGCAAAATGCATAAAAAGAAGGAAATCAATTAAAAGAAAAAGGAGAAGATTAATAGAAAAAGTACGTTATTTAGGTAAAAAAACTGATAAGACAAAATGTTCTTTTGAAAAATTCAAAAAACAAAACAAACAAAGCTGATGTGAAGGCCCTCATTTATTATGCAAAGTAATTTTTTTTTAGATGCTTCAGCTTCACCAACAAGAGCGGTGTCATTTTTCTATGGCACCATTAGGCTCAAAAAATGAAGGCATCTTCACAAATCACAACAGCCTGCACTAGACACCATCACCAATATTTTTGCATATTTTTAAAAAGAGAAAAATGCTTTAAATTATATAATTATAAAATAATATTTTATGTTATGTTTTATTTTAAAATATATTATTAATGATGAAATTCAAATTTTTGAAAATCAGAATAATAAAACAAAACAAAGATATTGTTCGTACGTTTTAATTTTTTTAAAAGTAATATTTTTTAAACATGCTTGAATTTTCAGAAATTCATATATTAATTTTTAACATAATAAGATTTTAATTCCTTAAACAAGTAATTAATAACAGATGCATTTATTTGGTCCTTTGTTTCAGATTTTAATTTTTTTTTTTTTTTCATTTATGCCTAAAAAAAACTTTAGGCTTCAGATCTTGTAAAGTCTTGTTTTTCGTAATTGAAGTAGTTTCTTTCTTCAAAACAGTTTTAAGTAGGTGTGGCGGAACTGGGGAAAACTATACCCATTAGTCAACCAAGAAGTTTGTTGGTTCAGTGTCTTCTTGCTCCCATGAAGCTCCACTGCTGTTTAAGCCATTTGTAGCACTGGAGTCTACCTGATTACTGAGGAACGCCACCTGTTTCTCACACCTGATCCCCGTTAAGGGAATGATGGGGATGATTGATGCAACAGGAAAAAAGTAGATCTATAGTTATAAAAAGCTAATTTTTTGACACTGTGAAGTATTGTATTTTTTTTTTCATTTACTAAAGAAAGATGAAAAAGACAAACATTAAAAACATATATTGCACAATATATTTTAAATAAATACATCAATTAAACATATGCCTCTTTCCTCAGTGAATATCTTAGAAGGCTTCCAAGATTAAAACTTAAACTGCATCACAGCATCAGCTGTAGGTAAACTATATTAGCAAGTTTAGGTTTTGTTTTTACTAAATTTGAATTAAAATGATGCCTTCATGAAAATCAAATTTAGGCTTTAGCTACTCAGAAAATATTCAAACCAATGATATCTGAATTTCAATCTTAGACAAAGGATTTAAATGTAACACTTTTCTAATTAAATTTGTGCAAAAGCAGAATAACTTTAAGATTTTAATCCAAACAGTTCCAAATCAATTGTTTAATTTCTTACTTTGCTTAGTATCTTAATCCCACTCCAAAAACAATGTTTTGTAGCCCAACCAGATATCAAGGATTTGCATTTAAGATAGTTTTGCAGAAACTGATCATGGGAAAACGTCTTTTAAAATTTTAATTTATGTTGAAATTAACCAGTAAAAAAATCCTATTCAGCAGGGGCAACATGCTAAATTTCAACCTTTAAAAGCAGCACACAATACAAGTATGAAAAGTATAAAAGAACATGAAAAAAATTGAATGTACAATTGAAACGAACAATAAAATAGTTTGAAAAATGACAGAAGCAAATAAAAATATGCAAATAAAAATTTGACTGTACAAAAATATGGGCAAACAGTGTGTGCTAAATGTAAAAATAAAAAAAAACATGGATGAGAGAAGAGGCTGAAAGAGAATTATAAAGTGTGATATAGAGACACAGTAAAAGATCTGACATAAAAAGATGTGACCTTGTCACTTGTCTGCAGTTCTGCAGAGATCAAACACTTGGCAGTAGCTTTGCGAGATCATTTTGGGTACATTTGCTTTTATTTTTCTCCATTCAGCCTTATTTCTCAGTCACTCTGCTACCATGGAATCCTTTTAAACAGCAGCTGCTATTTTGTATTCCTCCTACTGTCGGACTGTCTGTCTTCTTGTTAAAATTATTATGCTTGGAATAGCTTAAAGTCATGTAACCTCTGAAGGCTTTTTTGCCCACACTGGTCAAAGAAGTGTCATAGATGTGTTGTGTTAACATTGATTATAATTGCTTAAATGCATGGAAGTGTATGGTGCTATTTGTCAACCATATGATTATGGCTTCATACATTAAGGGAAGAAGGCTGGATAAAAACAGCCTCACAATAGAGAAAAAAACAGATCTTTACTTTTCTGCTTTTAGTTTTCATTTGTGTCTTTGGATGTGTTCAAACTGAAAAAGTTCGTTAGTCTGGATCAAGTCAGCTTAATTGGATCCTGAACTTTGCGTTTTGTCTGTTCAGACTGCCGTCAAGCGGACATTTTTGTTTCAAACCAAAGCTTGTAAACAAAACCATGTGGCTTAAGATCTCTTCAGGCATTGGCCAGGAATTGGCTAATCTCTGAGGTCTATGAATTGAGTCTATTCAGACTGAGAAATAAAAACAACAAAAAACTTTGAGTGAACCGGTGCTCAGTCCGAATGGAAATGAACTAAGACCACCCCTAAAGATGGGTCCTAGAACGGCTTCTGATCTCAGACCAGTGTCTGCTTGGATGCAATCAGACAAAAAAAATGGTTCCAGATCATCGGGGGAATTAAGTTCTGGTTCACTTGAAGCAAATCAAATGTGTCCAGTCTGAATGCACCCTTACCTTTAGGTCCAGGTTGCCTCAGATGATATTTTCAGTTTAAATTTAACTTTATTTATAGAATGGCTTTCCTTTTACCGAACACCTCAAAGTGCTTTACATAAAACAATGAATAAATAATAAAATATTAATGATAATAATATTCATAATGAAAGCCCTCCAACACATTGCACATAATAATAATAATAATAGTTTATTTTAGAATTTACTTTTATAAATATGCTTTGCGTGTGGTGTCCTGAGTTGTGTGTGTTAATGAGAGGGTGGGGGGTGGGCAGGGGTTTTCTATTATTTTTTTGTTTTTATTTTTAACTGTAAAGCGCTTTAAGCAGCGTACGTATGAGAATAACTTTTTTTAAATAAATAAAGTTTCATTTGATAAAAACATTTAATAAATTCACATTAACATATATAAAAACTAAATATATATATATATATATAAACATGTTTTAAGCTAAGCTAAAAAGAGGATTTTCACAATTTTTCCTAAAGACCTCCAAGGGCGGCCGTGGTGCAGTGGCAGGGCAGTCGTCTCATGATTGGAAGATAGTGCGTTCAATTCCTTGCCTGCCCATGTGTTGAAGTGTCTTTGGGCAAGATACTGAACCCTAAATTGCCTCTGGTGGGAGGTTGGCGCCAGTGTTCGGCAGCGGAGCCACCACCAGTGTATGAATGTGTGTGTGAATAGGTATGTGTCTGTGAAGCGCTTTGGGTCTTCGAAAGCCAGTAGCAAGCGCTATACACTTATATGCCATTTACCATGATAGATGAAGCCCTCAAATCTTCTGGTACATTATTCTACAGACAATGGTGGAATGTTACCTTGAGTCCCTGAACCAAAAAAACAAGGGTTCTTGGAAGATCGTAAACTAAAAGCATTTCTGACAAAAATGAAGGTCCAATTCCATCAAGACATTTATACACCAAAAACCTTAAAATAAACTTTTCAAATCATTCTATCATCTATAAAGTCATTGTATAAAGTCATTGGCTGATTTGCAAAAAGAGGGAAGCTAAATTAATGTCATTAATAGGGTCTATAATTGCATACAAAGCATGATAATGCATGTTATTTTGCAGACAGAAAAGTAAAAGAATACAGAGAAATACATGATTCCACAAAGAATGGAGCTGCAATGCTTTACTACACCCAATGACTCTACGGGTGAAGGTCCTGGTCACCCAAAGGCAATGACATCACAATGAGGGGTATACATATTATGCGTGTTTGGGGCTGTTTTTTTCCCCTCTTTTGTCTCCTTTTGTCCACCTCTTCATCCTCCCCAGACTAGTTCTCTTCTGAGGTTTGATGGACAGTTTCCTGGGAGCTTGGTGGCTTGAGGAAAAGGGAGGATGATTGCATGAATTCATGAATAAATGAGCATGGAACTTGTAAAGGGAGAGTGAGACCTGTTGGGCCTCAAGTGGTGATGTTTTATTAAACAGCCTTCATCTGTGAAGTTGTACGGGAATTAGGTAGCCGCTGGGTCAGAACCTGGTAATGACTAAAGCCAGAAATGACAAATGACACCGCCAAAATGTCAACAAAATATGTGGATAAGGAAGGAAAAAGAAAAAAAAAAAAAACAGGGATTTGGATGCGATTAATGAATGGATATTTAACATCAGGATCAGACAGGTTTGGCTTAAAGCAGCAGGCTTGTTAAAGGAACAAGGAGGCATCTGTTGTGGGAAAATTCTTTGGAAAATAAGCTTTAAAGAAACCATTTATTGTTCTAAAATCAGCTGGAGCATCTGCATCAAACAAAGACAAAGACTGACCTTTATATCTTAGATATCTCTTGAATGAAGATAAATACATAACAAATCCCTTTGTCTATTTTTGCAGCTTTACATGCTCTTGTCTCTACCGTGGAAGATGGAGAGTCTTGATATGGACCTAAAAGATTTTAAAGTGAGTGACACAAACCTCTGATTTCAAATATGAGGTGATAAGCAGTGGTCTCAATCCTTTTTTTAGCATCAGTTTAATGTCAGACATTCCTTTCATGGACCGGCTGCAGCAAGCATCTGATTTTTTTGGTTTTTCTTAGATACAGTTTTCCTTATCTTTTATGGGTTAAAGTTTATCTTTATCCTTTGTTAAATATCCATAGTTGCTTTAAACTTTTCTTGTGAAATAGATAAAATAGATTTTGTGTACAAACCATTAAACTATAATGTAGATTTTCTCTTAACCCCTAATTGTCAAAGTGGACGCTAGATTTTTCAGAAGCCAACTTCAGCTTCATCTGACTTTCAAAGCGTGCTTGATAAATCAATTATAAAAAAAAAAAATGTTTTCTAATGCAATAATAGACAGGAATCCACCATTGGGCAATTTCATTAGCAGCGTTCTCATAACATTAGACATACATTTAGGATACATTTTTGCTTTTGTCCCATCATCCAAATTCTACAAAAAATGACCAAGTAATCATAATTTCTTCCAGAGCATTTAAACCTATGAGCACAAAGGTATCAAGGATTCATACTATGATGTGTCAGCTGTCTCAATAAATCCATATATGGAGTGAAGATTCCGGATTCCTGTTTATTAAATGCAGCTTTCTTTAACATGCATCAAGAATGGGTCGGATGTGGTAGAAATAAAACTTCCTTCAGAAAGAAAAAAAAAAATAGAAAAAAAATATGTAGGTTGTGTGTGAGTGCGTTTTTTATTCCCCCTCTGCAGCTCAACAGACCAGTACTGGTCTCTAGCCTGGGGGTGGGGGACCACTAATCCGAGGTTCAACCTAAAAACTTCTACACTTGTATTCATGTGTAGTACACATGTTCTGAAATACTATGCACTAGGTATAACTTTCTAATGCAGGGGTGTCAAACATACGGCCCACGGGCCGTGTTCGGCCTGTCACATGGTTTAATCTGGCCCAGTTATGAAGAATTTTCAAAAAAGAAAACAAGTTTCTAGCCCATTCCTGTGGCGAGTTATGACCCTCTGTGCAGCTTATTTAAGCCCACTACTGAGCACTGCAATCCATGTTTTTATAGGATTCTGGCAGCAAAGTGACAGAGTTTGGTTTCGGTACCACTTACTTTTTGTTTGGGATAGGTAGAAACAATTTGGGATAGGTCTCACAACAACAAAAACCCAAAGATTGACTTAACACCTAATACAAGCTATCTTATGGGGTCCAGATGACCCAAGCTTTAAATCTATTTAATGACAAATGTGGATGAAGAGGGACAGGATTCCATCTCTGCCATAGACACCAGTGAAAATCAAAAATCATTGAAAAAAAAAAGGTTAGAGGACGGTCTTGTGGGGTCCAGATGACCCCACTGCCAACGTCAACATACCTAGGATAGCACAAGGGTTAAACCACAGCAAAAATAATAAGGAATCAAAATAAATTCTCAGAAAAAGCTGTCATCCATGTCAGAAAAAAAGGAGTTTATGAACATGACAGGACCCACTGTGTTGTTTGGATTCTCAGTATTTTACAGTATTAAAACCAACTTCAAAGATGGGAGCTGTTTCGGAGTGTAGCAATAAATCCAACAAAAAAGATATGATCAAACACCAAAGTATTTGATAAATCTAATATTTTTTTTTTTGGTGACTTAACTGTCCAGGGAAGAAACAAACAATATCAGAAAGAAAACTAAAACTATGCTCTGTCCCAAACTCAATGTATTTCTAAGGCAATGTGTGGACATTTTTTCACCAGATTAATGGTAATTTCAAGGATTAATCTAGTGCTTGCAATTAACCTTTGAGTTCAATGTGAAGTAGAATTGGTTTTGGTGGTCTGACCGAGCCAATCAAAATATTACACGTCTACCTCAAAGTAATCAACCACCAACTTTGTACATGAGGGATCTGGCATGTAAGACTAGTGAAAGGTCTTCACAAAGGTAATAAAACATCTCAAAGCAGGTTAAAGCACAATCAGTGTTTATTAAAAGCTTTAAAGATTCAAACAAAACATTTTGGGGTTGTCTGTGTCTTCAGCAGGAGACTTTTCAAGCGGCGTTTTAGGAGCATCCAGCAGCAAAAATTGTAGAAATGGTTCACTGCATCAAGGTGAGCCCATGAGTCAGGATAGCATCTTCTATTGACTCTAAAAGCCTCTGCATCGACCACGCTTTGACTGACAGGCCTGGGAGCCTTGCCCTTATGCTATCTATCTCACGCTGAGACACAGGAAGCCAATAAACCTTGTCTAAATTTAAACTTCAGAACCGACGGGGAGATAAACCGTTGAGGGAAGGTTTTTCCGGTCACAAAAAAATAGGGGTCCCGCTTCATTTCCTCAGGCTCCAAGCAGATTCTTCAAACCCCATAAAAGGGGAACGCTTTAGTGTAACTGACAGCCTTGATGTAGTAATGAGGAGGCTGATCTGTTTGACTCCAGAACATGTTTTATTGGCTCCAGCAGTTAAGAACAAAGTCCATAAGTGCCATTTAAAGACCCACTCCAATGAAAATCGTGTTTTTGGAGTAGATCCACTTACGTCTTCCTTGTCTTAGTCCGAGCTGGCATCTGAATCAAAACTGTCCGGCTGGATAAACTCTGCAGAAACAGCTCTAAAACCTGCATAATCATAGTCCAATCAACAGGTGAGCTATTGAAATGTTTGCTTTGAAATAAAAACACAAAGTAAAAGCTATTCAGAAAGATGATAATAAGAAACACAAGGCTTATTTTGGATGGTTTGGCTCCCAGCTTAAAAATTGTAAATAGTCACATAGAAGTTGTTATTGCACCCACAAGCCCTTTCCTTGCAAATTGTGATGACACTTTTAGCATTCAGATGAAGAATTTCTCCCTTTCCACACACAAACTGGATCTGTTAGTCATCAGTCAAAGCTGTAGTTAGGGTCGGTCCAACAGCACAGAGTTCAGTTCAGACGTCATATTGGTCTCAACCAAAGAGTTCATCCAATTCAAATCACTTCTATAACTCTCATCTTCAGATAGATAGATAGATAAACTCTGTAAAAATCAATTTGTTAATTTAAAAGTGGTCATTTGCTGACAGTCATAAAAATATACACAAATAAAAACACGTCCATTCGAATAAAGAGAGATTGTAGATTTTCCTAAGTCAAGTAGAATTTTTTTCAAATACATTTATTTTAATCTGCTTCTGATTTACTCCAATTCGGCTAAGAAATACCCAGAAATGCAGTTTTAAGCTAAATTTTCTTTATATACTGTATGCGTTCCATCGTGAGAAAACTGCTACAAGAACATGTGAAAAACACCATTGAAGTGGGTCTTTAAAGTCTTCTGGATTTTGTTTTTTTTTAAAGTTCATTAATAATGAATTGCAGCAAAATGTTTAAATATGTAAATGTGGATAAATTTAAAAATATGGCTGTGATGACATGAAAGCATTTGGAACATGGAGTTCATTATTAAATCAGAATACACAGAGGAGAGGGTAGAGTCACACATGAGACGCATGGCTGCTGCACAAAAGAGCCAGGCTGATAAAGACAAAGACGGGAAGAGCCGGGAAAAGAGTCATCCGAAGATCAATTTTCCCGTCGTGTCTCTTTGTGTCAGACAGCATGAGGTCAACGCCTGAAATATTGTGTTGTACTGGAAGAGTTGCCTTTAATTGCGTCGGTAATGTGCTTAGAAACCACACAACAATAACACACAGAGTACAGTTCCAGCTATGCTTTTGATCTGGTAGTCTCTCCGGCCATTCACTGACAGGCAAAGCCTTTGGGCTGTCATCACTGACACATTTACTTTGAGTCTTCACAAAACAAACACACATTTTCTATGCAAACTCAACACATTCTGCTTTATAAGGCACTATGGGACAGTAACAAATATTTATTTGGTCACCAAAATAGGATATTTATGTTGTTTGTATCTGAACAGTGGGATGTTATGCTTGTTGGAGAGGCTGAGCTGCACTGCCAAACAAAATATCGTCTTGTTGTTTCTCAAAGGACCACATCTTGACAATGTTGGTGTTATTTGGGAAGTTGACTTGCCGTTTTAAAAGCAGACTTCATGTGAGCTCAGTATAACCAATACGGTTTTCTTCCTGAATGTTTCATCAAGGCAAGTATCTTCAATGCAAGGACATGAAAGGATGAAGCGAACAGGAACTGGTTGTTGCTTTTAACTTCCCGGTGTGTTCCTCTTGAGATGTTTTAGGTTTCCTTCTTCGTTTTTTTCATCTTATTCAAAACAGTAAGTAGTTGCAACACTGTTTGATACCAAGCCCCACTTCTTTTGTTTTATTTTTCCTGCATCTAAACATTTTCACATAAATGAGGACGACTGAAAAAGATAATTTTCCTTCAATTTGATTTTTCATTTCTTGTTTTCTCTTGGATCACCACACAGTGAGCTTTTTATTGGGAGATCTCATATAAGGCAGAAAAAACACTTCTATCTTTGTCGTCCACAAAGTCCCCATTTCCTCCTGAGAGTGACTAACCTGTGGGTACACATCCAGGGATGTTCGAGTGGACACAAATGTAAAAGTATCATCCTGCGGTGGAACAATGGAGCTTGAGGTCAAACGGAACATGTTGGGTCCCTGTTGACTTCACTTACATGTGTGCAGGTGTTGTGCGTCCATGTGTTTGACTTTGTGACTAGAATGGTGTGTATGTGCTCCATCTTTGCAAATGTCAAGTCCTTTGTGTGCGCTTCGGATGCCCCCTCTGTTATAATAGGGTTAATCGGGTGTAGATTAAAGAGTGCAAGAGGTGCAGGAGCCAGAGGGGGAAACAAAGACGATACAAGAGGGAAAACAATTACTGCTCAGTGGGATTAGGAACACAAATGCATGTCAAGAAAAAGGATAAAAGAGATGCACAAAGAGAAACAAAAAGTGAAGAAAATATGTGTTTATCTTCTAGAAATGCGACCAGCTGAGGACTTCTGCAAGGCTGCAAGGTGCACTGTAGCTTATTGTGTGTGCATCTAAACAGCAACATTTGCCAGTGTCTGTTATTTCTATGGAATATTGAGCAAGTGGAGGATAAAGCTTTGAGGAAAACATAAATCAACTTATGTGATTATGAGTACTTGTAAATATGGATTGTGCGCTATAGTGAGTTTTTAAAACAATGCGCCTTCAAGGTTACTCAACTAATGTGACAAAAAACCACATGCCCACGCTAAAACTAAAGAAACTTTAACTCCCCTGCAAAAATATAGAAAGAAAAGTAGATTGAAGGAAAAAAAAAACTCATCTGCAGAACATCCTTGAGGAGGAATGATGCTCACAAGCATTGTTCCATTTGCTGCCTCCTCTGCTTTTTTTGCAACCAGAAAATGCCATCGGAAACCTGATTGAATATAAGATAAGGTGGAATGTTCGGTTATTTTGTGTCTGAAACAGCTTATGTTCGTGGTGAACGAGTGCGCAGAAGAATATCTGCAGGAAAATTTCCTCAAACTGTTAGGTCACTCACCTGAAACTTTTACTCTGCACTGTAATAAAGCGAATACATCAAAACAATGCTGCTGTTTGCATAAAAAGTGTGTGGTTGCACACAATGTGTGTAGGTTTTGTTTCTCCAACTCATGGCACACTGTGAAAACCTTTAACCCTACCTCAACAGAGGTAAGCACATAATCAAAGACTCCTCTCACCCCAGCAACCACCTGTTTAAGCTGTTGCCCTCAGGTCGAGGCCACAGGTCATCCAGACCACGGACTAGCAGATTTAGAAACAGTTTCTTCCCCCAAAGCAATAAACACATTGAACAACTCCAAATCAAAATAAAGTGAATTTAACTAACTCTGCAAGAAAACCAGTCAGTACTGTTCACCACCTACATGTTCACATACCGTTTACACTCGGGGCGACAAACTCAATCACACAGGGGGCCAAAATCCAAAACACACAGAAGGTCAAGGGCCGAACAGGACAACATAAAAAAACTATATTGTTAAAACTTTTAAAGTTTAAAAACATAACTTTTTAAACATAAATATGAATAAAAACAGACAAGAATAATTTTCCATGATAAATCAAGATAAAGATTTTTCTCTCCATAAAATCTATCACAATCACGTCAAGCTGGTAATACAAAATGAACTGGAAGGGAGGATTTAATTACCCCATGGCCGGATCCGCCCCCTGAGCCTTGAATTTGACACATGTGGTTTACTCCATTTCACACTGTTTGACCACATGCTCATTTGCAAAAGGTTATTTGAACAATTGTATATATACTTTTGTAGTATTTCATCTTTATTTAACCTTTTTGTATATTTCTCTAAATATTTAAAATAATATTTCCCATCTTTTCCCTGAGCCCAAACCTTACTGAGTAGATTTTTGTTGTTAAAACAATGACAATATTGAGGATTTGGGGTCTTATCTGATATCAGAAAGTAATGAAATTAGTCAAAGAAGTTACCAAAAAAGAGCTGGTGTAGTGGTCAGCATTCTTGTCTCAGTGCAAGAAGAGCCTATGGAGTTTACATGTTCTACCCGCGCATGCTTGGGTTTTTTCAAGCTTCCTATCACAGTCCAAAAATATGCTGCATAGGTTGCCAGAGGAATCTAAATTGTTTCTAGGTATGAATGTGGTGTGCGATCGATCAATGCCTTGTCCAGGGTGTTCTCTACCTTTGCCCAATAGAGGCCAGGATAAGCTCCGGCAACCTAGTGACCCCAAAATTGATGGATGGATGGATGGATGGATGGATGGATGGATGGATGGAGGGACGGACTGACTGACGGGTGTCACCAAAAATATAGCAGTATTTTTATATATAAGCAGCCTGACTCTGGAAGTTTGTAGTGATTGTGTTATATTAGGACAAAACTGACCAATGTGTTCATTCACTATTTAAATTCACATAAACCTCAGGCAACACAGATTTAAACACGCATAAAAATGACCTGAGGAAGGTCAAGTCAGCGTGATCCAGTCAAACACGCAATAACATAACCATGGGACTTTGCTAAGAAATTGTCAAAAGTGTTTCATGTAGAAAACAAGGTGTAAGCATAACTGTAAGAAGATTACCTGTGACCAGCTCCTTTATCTCAACATCTCCAGTCTTTCTTAGCAAACGAACCAAAGCAGGAATCCCCCCGCAGTTCTTCAGGGTCACTTTGTTCTCATCATTGGCCTTGCCATACACCAAATTCCTCAAAGCCCCACAGGCACTGCGATGGACCTCGCTCATCCTGTGGTCCAGAAGATCCACCAGCAGCTGGATGCCTCCCTGTCTGCGAATCTATCAAAGAAACAGAGGAAACACGGTTAGTCTCATTTCCTTCAGAACTCCAAGTTAAGGGCACTGTTCGGACCACATCAAATCAATTCAATTTATTATTTGTGTAGTCAGAGGTGATGCTGTTGAGATAGTGGTTTGCTTAAATGTCAGGCAGTCACTAAGAAAAACATTTGATGTGTGTATTTTGTATGTGTACCCTTCAGCATTATTTAGTGCCACCGATCAGGCTAACAGCCCCATGAAGATCAAACTAATATAATATAACCAAGCAATTGGTGGTATCTTTTTTAAACAAAAATTACCCCCTAATTATATTAGCAAGTAAAGGGAAGAGATAACAAGCTGCCTTACAAGTAAAATAACTTTCTTTTTTTTACCTTTTCCCTTTTCTGAGAAAAATATAATAATGTTTTATTTAACCTTCAGCCTAATGCGCAAGTATATATATATATATATATATATATATATATATATATATATATATATATATATATATATATATATATATATATATTATAATATATAATATATATATATCTGCCTTCAATTTTGGAGAACTTATAAGAACCAAAACTCAATCAATCAATCAATCAATCAATCAATCACAATCATTTTTTACATCTACAAGAAAAGTGTTCTCTGAGATGTGAACCTTTGTGTTACAACTAAATTGTCTAAAGAAGTTAACAAACTGTCAAGCATCACTAAAATATTAGGACAATGCTGTCTGCTTCAAAAACACAGAAAAGCAAAGCAATCAAAGATTGGTTCAGAGTTTAGATGGAAGATTCAGTTACCCTGGCCATTATTGATTAGTAACAGACTACATGACACGCCTTCTAAATGATTTGACCATCACTTTTTCCAGTTATAATTATCACTATATTCAGTGAAATTCTTTTTCTTTCAAGGTTGAGCTGCAGCAAAGCAGAGTTTCAGTCATTCCCATTGGATATCCTCTTTCCTTGTCTTTCAGTTAGGTTGCTGTCTAACAGCCCCCATTACTATTCATTCATTTCTCCAGTGTGTCCATCACTGCACACTTCAGGTCAACTATCGTGAACTACTGCTACAACAATAGTAGACTGGGTTCCTCTCTAAGGGATCTGTAGGGAAGCAAACCAGGTAGATTTACAGGAGTCGGAAATCTATTTTGTATCATGAAGTCATTGTCAATGGTTTGCAATAGTTTGAGAGAGTGGAGGTTGAGTCAAATAAAAAGATTCAAAATCTACCCCTAGTGCCACGAGAAAACAATATTATAAGCACAACCAAGTCAGGGTAAAGTGTAAACACAGAAGTTTAGCTATATGCTATTAAAAATTGAGTTATAAATTAGTGATCTTATGTCAGTAAATGTAACATACATGTTTTTGTACAGCATTTCATGTCATCAATACAAGAAGGTGAAGTGTCTGCTCTAAACCAGAAGTTAAAGGCAGAATGAAAATTACTTCCCGAACTACCTAGCTCCTCCCTATTTCTCCAGTTGTAGGGGCATTTGAAGTTGTAGTGGTATCCTGGAGTGTATTTCTTTTTTAAGGAGGAACCGTAGCAACTTAGGATTGGCTATCCCTCCGCCGGTATGGAGGCAGGTTTCACACTTGTGGTGTAGAAGATAAATGCATTCCACGTGGGTGTGCTCTGACGACACATTCTGACTCCCAAGTTGCCACATATTGACATTGACATATTGGGCGGCTGTGGTGCAGTGGTAGGGCATTCGTCTCATGATCAGAAGATGGTGGGTTCGATTCCCTGCCTGCCCATGTGTCGAAGTGTCCTTGGGCAAGACACTGAACCCTAAATTGCCTCTGGTGGGAGGTTGGCGCCAGTGTTCGGCAGCGGAGCCACCACCAGTGTATGAACGTGTGCGTGAATGGGTGAATGGGTCTGTGACTGTGAAGCGCTTTGGGCCCTCGAAGGAGGGTAGAAAGCGCTATACAAGTATACGCCATTTACATTTGGTTAAAGATCCCTCCATGTCTCTCTTTGACGTTTTGGGTGTCCCCAACGTGAACTGGAACGGTCCAGTACCGTGACGCGGCGCGCACTGGTACCCAAACCTGGTATCGGTACCCTAACCCTGCACCGGACGCAGTACTGGACCCGAACCAGTACCCAATGCGGTACCGGGCGCAAACCAGACACGGTACTGGACGCATACCATTACTGGGTTAGGATTAGAATACCGGTACTGGGTTAGAGTATGCGGACTGGTCCTCGGGACACTTCCAGTATCGCATCCAGTACCATGTCTCGAGGTTTGCGGACCCTTGATTTTATGAACAGCCAGCAAGTAAAAAAAAAAACAACGAATTGGGAAAACCCAAGACGTCAAACACTGACGCGGAGAGGTCCTTAACCAAGAGTCAACATGAGTATGAGAATGTGTCAGTTCTGAAGCACAGAAGTTTACACTTAAAGGTAAGTATTGAGTGTTTGCAAGACTTTTAGAGTTATAAAACCAATGTTGTTATGTATTTGGCAGCTACGTACTAACGCAGATGACCGGCTACCATTAAGCAGTAGTAATGCTCTCTCCACTTGAAGGGATAAACTAAGGGATAGTTAGAAGCCGTAAGGGTAAAGAAGCCATTAGATAGGGTCTGACTCTGCAAACTCCTAATGCAAGTATTAAACTAACTTAAAACTGCAAAAGTAGAAAACAGCTCTATATCCAAAACTCCAGCATTTAACATGGAAAAGAAAGATAATCAGTGTAAATATACGATAATGATCCGACTCCTTTACAGGGTGAAACAGTCAAGACTATTAGCCTGGTAGGGATCCGAATGACGGCAATCTGGTGTTACACATAATGTCTTCTCCCCACGGTGCATCGCATACTGCCTTGTCCCTATGCTGATGCTTAATAAATCCTCCTACTCACTTCCCCACTGCAGGGATCTTTATCAACCTTGGGAAACCAAAGAGCTTAAATCACACTGTGTTTGGTCCAGTCTACAGGGGTGTAGTACTAATGACTAGAAATAGGCTGCTGTGATCACCAGGAGACCAGCAGGAACATAGTTAGAGCAACAACTGTGTGGCACAGAGAGGTAGAGAGAGCCTGTCTTTCTCGCCTCCACAGTTATTTAATCTCTGGAGTACTGCAACAGGTAGACTTACCCTGCCAGAAAAACCCGTGTTTTTCACACTTAACTGCATTGTCAGACCTCTTGTGTTTTATTGCTTTTTACTCCCTCCTCCAGAAGTCAAACACAAAAAAATAACCTAGTGTCTGTCACTGCAAACACTGTATAAATCCTACTTTAATTAAATGTAAAGAGTAGATAAGAAGAACGTTGTAAATATTCACAAGAGTTTTTTTTTTTCTTTTTTTAAATACATTTCTCACCACCTTTTGCTTGGGCCACAATTTCACAAATATAAATGTGTTTACAGGAAAAGTCAAGGAAGAAAAGAGTGTATCAATTCATTTTAGCAATTATTCAGTTCATATAATCAAATTTGGTTTTAATACAATTCATAATTGACTTTTGTTCATTACAAATGATCCAATTTGATATACCGACCTAGAATTGATTTAGGACATCTTTAGCCAAAAATTCATCCAATCTGACTCAAAGATTAATACCTGGTACTGAACTATCCAAGTGAAGTTTTTCAGATTCCTTTAATCTCTTGCAAATTAATCAAGCGTGAATTAAATATGTGTAAAAACAAACAACTAACCAATAATTAATGGCAATTTTAATTACTTTCATAAAGTTCAGCCCACTGTTGTTTTTTCCACATCAAATAAATACATTATTAGAACACCCTACCGCAGTGTATGCTCATATGTATTTGCAGAATTCAAAGTGTTTTCACACATTGGACATAATTGATGGCTTGATGATTTTTTGCTGCTTTCACATGAGTGTTGTCCAATGTTATGACAGTTGGTTGTTTTTTAGTTAATCAATTGATTCCATTTGAAACAATTTCATATATAAAGGCAGGACAATTTAATTAAAAACTTTTCTCAGAGAGATCGATCTGGTTGGATGGCTGTAATATAAACTGATTCATCAATTTTTATATATATATATATATATATATATATATATATATATATATATACACATACATATATGTGACAATTTTCTCATTGGTTAAGCAGCTGAGGGCCTCGTTAATCAATTTCAGCTGTATTGGTGTTCATGGAATTAACAACAGGTGCACTTCAGTGGAAACAATTAGAAACCCCTCCAAACAGGACTGGTGTTACATGTGGAGGTCATTTCAAGTTTCTCCCTCTTGATCTTTTTGGCTGGTTTTCCACTCGTGCTGATTCTGGCTTGTGTAATTATCTCTACTGGCAGTATGAGGCAATTCCTTAACCCTACAGAATTTGCACAGGTTGTCCAACTTCTCACCAGAATTAGCAAGTGTGCCACTGGCATCCTGTACTTTTAACAGACGAGAGCAGGTTCACCCTGAGCACCTGTGATAGACGTGAAAGAGTCTGGAGAAGACGAGGAGAACGTTATGCTGCCTGCAACGTGGTTCAACATGACAGGTTTGGTGGTGGGTCAGTGATGGTCTGGGGAGGCATATCCATGGAGGGACGCACAGACCTCTACTGTCTAGGAAATGGTGCTCTGACTTCCATAAGGTATCCAGATGAAATCCTTGAACCCATTATCAGACCCTACGCTGGTGCAGTAGGTCCTGGTTTCCTCCTAATGCACGACAATGCCCGGCCTCACATGGCAAGAGCATGCAGGCAGTACCTGGAGAATGAAGGTATTAAAATAATTGAATGTTCTTCACGATCCCCTGACGTAAACCCAATAGAACATCTCTGGAACATTATGTTTGGGTCCATTAGGCGCTGTCAGGTTACTCCTCAGACTGTACAACAGCTCAGGGATGCCCTCACACAGATCTGGGAGGAAATGCCACAAGACACCATTCGTCGTCTCATTAGGAGCATGCTACGACGTTGTCAAGCATGCATACAAGCTCGTGGGGGCCACACAAGATACTGAAAAGCATTTTGAGTTACAGAAATTAAGTTTTGGAGAAAATGGACTAGCCTGCCACATCTTCATTTCACTCTAATTTTATGGTGTCTACACAATTGAGCCCTCTGTAGGCTGAAAACGTTTACCGGTATTTTCATTAAAAGACTTGGCATCCTTTTGTTCGTAAGACACTGCCCTGTCGTTGCTTGTATAGATATCCAACTTCATATTGAGATCTGATGTATCTAATGTTTTTCTTTAAAGTGCTCCTTTAATTTTTGTGAGCAGCTTCCCTTTTTACTTCTCCGTCTATACTTATGTCACAGTTTAATCTGTTATTACATGAAAGTCTATCAACACTTTTGTGTGCATTTCTCTATTCGGTCTAAAGAAGATGATAAATGTAGAATGATTTATATTAATCTCCTGCTGTTTAACAGTGGCCACCAGCACTGGTAACCCATAGCGACAGTATTCTCTGGTAACAGTTAGCAGTGGTGACAGGTGGGATTGTGGGAATCAGAGGTGCTGCTGGCATGCGTGCCGGTGGGATTCAGATCCACATACACACACCTCCACCAGGGACTGAGCCACATGAAGTTTAATAAGCACGTTGGAACCACCACATATGGAGCATCAACATTAATCAGTGACATGGTGGGGACAGTTTACAGCCTGCATGTGAATGTGGTAACAAACACAGGATAGATTACAGCATTTTATGCACTCTACAGTGCCTCTGAGAACATCTGCAATCCTTAATTTTAGAACAAATTTTGGGTAAAATTAGGTAATTTTAGAATTCCTTACCTTTCCATTTAGTGCATGTTTTGTATGTGTGTCTGTTTAATAAGATAACAGCATAATCTGGTGCAATTAAGATCAGTATATCCTTTATTTTCAGGAAAAAAAATATAAGCAAAATTATGATTTTTTTTAAATTCTATTTAGGATCTTTTTTTTTTAACACAACAGACACCAGTGTAGAAGTACTGTATGCATAGCTGGACCTAAATGAATCGCTAAGCATCTTGGGTAGAAATATGGATTTTCAACTGACCAGACAATTGATGAGTTTCCACTGCCACACTTTGCACAAAATTAACATCGTCTTACGGCATCAGCTGTGAAAAACTGTGATGAGGAGCTGTTGATCAGAGAGGTTTCGAAAATCCATAAACAAGATTTGATGCCATGCTTTGAAGACTCTTGATAGAAATTGGGAGATAAAGATGCAGAAAGAGACTCATTCTGGTGTTGTATGTCCACTAGCTCTTCACATTTGGCAAAAATAAGATCATTTGAAAATGTGGTGTGATAAATCCCTTCCCTCCTACCTTCAATGAAAAGTCTATGTAAACGTGCATAAATACACATATCTGGCTTCTGCATTCAAAAACATTTACGTGTAGTTATGTGAGTTTCTGCAACCATTTTTGGGCTCTCTATACTGAAGGCATGACCAGTGAACCCACTTTTCAAGTTATACCAGATCAAACTTTGACCACTCAGGGACTTAGAATTGGTAGTGAATTCTAAATGGCGTCCCTTTTAATTAGTGGAAGTGCCAACCATTTGAAAATTGATCATAAAGGTGAAATAATAATAGTGGGTTGTTCCCAGCCAGAATTATATGAAACAAAGTCTTTCATATATTGGAATAGAGCTGTGAAAGAAAAAGCCTGGAGCCACAGCTGCCCTGGGGCAGGCTGACAGAGGCGTGGATGCCAGTTCGCGCCCACAGCCCATCTGACCATCACCGGAACATGCATACACATTCACACGCCAGTGGAGCTACTCCTAAAAAAACATTTTAAAATTATTTATTCAGTCTAGAAAAAAAACAGTATAAAAATATAAGTCCATAAAAAGGTAAATACAAAAAACATCTGAAAGCCAAACGCTGTACTCTAGTATTTAGACTCCTGTTGTGAAAAGTTATCAGGATCATAGAGATCATACTGATCTTGTGGAGGACAATGAAAACAAATTATTTATAAAATAAAATACCAGAATAAAATATTTTTTTAAACTAAAAATCAATCTGTAGGGGTTATGTTCAAGAAAAAAAAAAAATCCTATTTGCATTTAATAATCCTTTTCACCAAAGTCTTATTCCCAGTTTTTACATTTTTCCAACAATTGTAACTCTTCAACTGCTAAATAAATGATGTGATTCCAGTGGATTATGAAGCAGAGAGAAAAAGCCTTGCGCTAATGTGGAGAACAAGACAGTAGCAAAGTTCTTACATAATCTAAGTAAATCAGATAATTCAGAGGCACAGAAAAATGGTTTTGCACCATTATGCAACCCTTTACGAACATAAAGTGAAGTGTTGCATAAAGCCAATATGAAATGCCACTTTTCTCCACGTCACAAACAGCTGATACATGGTAATAAGGTATCTCAAAAAGCTTATGTTATTTAGATGTTGCCAGTGGCAGCTCTGGTGTTAAAGGGTTGAAAAGAGACAAGAAAGGGGTATTTATAGGACGAGTTTATTTTCTATGTGACAAATGTTGTAGAACAACATTGAACAAGAAACCCTCAGAATATATATTTTTATTTTGTTGTAGTTAAATTATTATTATTGTTGCATTAAATTATTATAATTTGTTGTTTTCTCGTCAAAAAACAATATTGTTTGTTGCATTTAATTTAGAAAATAATAAATGTAAAAAAAAAGAGGGGTTATGGGAATTTTTAATAGCACAATGCCAACAGTGTTGCACATCCATGTGCATGGTTTAGTTTCTGCCTGACATTTTTCTCTTCAGGCTAACTGCATTTTAGAACCTTTAAGCCATCCCCTAATTGGGTTTTTGGCCTCTGGCTAACATTTCCTCAGGGACACCCTAAGCAGAGCTGAATGAAATATTAACCTATGTCAACTTTATAGTGTTCTAAGAAAGGGACAAAGCCATGTTTGAGAATGATCAGAAGTGAAATTCCCAGTTTTTAGAACCTTTACCAGTTAAAGAGAAAAATATTACTTCTATTCAGAGCAGTTATTAATAATAGAGCAAAAACCACAATTTTCTGACTGAGCAAGAATAGCTCTTATGTGGTTTACGTGGTTTTCAGAAATCAAAAATGATACAAAGCCAAATACATTTTCCATAATCTTTTACTGCAACGTGAAAAGCATCAGACATATGTACAAAGACAAGCTGTGCTTGATAAAAGAAAGACTTCAAGGTTTGATTCACAGAAAAAAAAAAAAAAAAAAAAAAAAAAAAAAAAAAAAAAAAACTTTAATTCACTAACATACTACTTTATCTGTGAGAATAAAAACATGTTTGAAAATAGTTCCAACGTCTGACCAAAAGATCAGGGAAGAAAATTTAACAGAATAAATTAATGTACGGTTTTCAATTTGATAAAATTGCAAATTGCACTGATATTTCAGTAAAAGTTTAAAGTGTAGTGTTTTCTCCAACTACTTTAGAAGAAAATAGTTTTATTTTGACAGATGTGGCACATCTTCAATTCATCATTTACCAAATTATTAAAGATAAAAAAAAGAAAAATCTATTAATAGCAGCTCACTATTGCATGACTGGACACATGAAGTGAAGCTTTGGCACTATTTAAGCTGGGTTTCTAACATCACTCACTCTACACGTCACTCATCAAGGGCCACATTCCTGCATGTTCTCCAACATTCCCTAATCTGGGATGTTCTAATTGGCTGTACACACCTAAACCAGGTAATCAGTCATGAGTAGGGCTTAGATACCTGGAAACCGTGCTGTAAGGACGAGGCAGAGGCGTCTGGATCCATATGCAACAGATTTAATAGCAAGTAGCACCAAACAGGATGACGAGCATCAGAGTCAAAAACAGGCCAGGGTCAAAATGCAAGGACGAGGCGGAGAATGAGAGAAACAGGCAGGAGGTCAAAAACACGAGCAGGCAATAAGAATAAGAATACTTAGACTGAACATCAGAACGATTCAAGACTACGCAATGAATCTAGTCAGCAGGAAGAATATAAACAGTCCGGGTGATGATGTGATGAGAAACAGCTGAGAGAATTGGAACTGGAGACTGGTGCATGATGGGAGGAGGAGCTAGTATTCTGGCGAGGGCTCTCTCTAGTGGTCGGAGGAGAGCATGACTGGCTGACTCGTAACACATGCAGACACTTGAGGCTTGGAGTTGCCTATCCCTGCTTTGAACCATTAGCTAAATTCTCCAATTTTTCTCCTTAGCAAATCACGATAAAAATATTCCTTTTAAATTTATAGACTTGTGTCTATCTACATTCTACATTGCCGTCCCTCATCCATCCCATCCTCCACCTGGACTAATGATTTTTCGTGAACTGGGCCTCAACCACCATCAACGTCTACGCGCTGATGTATATTTCTCTGAGCTCCAGGGTTATCCAATCAGGATGCAGGATGTCATCAGCCCAGAGCCTAACCTCCACAGACTATGGACTTATTGCATGCACATCTTTTATATCACAAATAAATCTATTTTTTTATCTGCATTCCTAAGATCTCTCCTTAGAGAAATACATACATACAGATAAAGGTATCTCTTTTCTTCAGTATGACCAGAATGAGGCTAAAGTAAAGCCGGTACACTGGGCCTTCTTGTAGATGAGCTTCGTGTTGGTGGAAGAGTCCATTTTATTCTCTTGATTGTATCCACAAAATCTACATCCTAAAGTCCACCACAGTCTCTCTCTTGCCTTTTTCTTGTCTTCAGCTGCAGGTGATTCTCCTCCAAATCATTTTACAACCAACTCTAAACTCAGCTGTCCTCCTGCCCGCCAAACAGTGGAATCCTAAACCATCTGAAAGCCGGAAACTGTGAGGTTAAACTCCAGTATCTGCTCCTGCAACCACAGTCATATCAGATTTTCTATACTCCTGTGTCCTGACAAGCGTTTTTCAGTTTGCCCACTTTGTTTGCAAGTGACCTCATGTTTCCAGTGATGACTGCAGGGGTGAAAGGCTTAAACTTCCTCTTCTTCATTCTCTGTGTGAGCCCCCGCAGCTTCTCCTTAACCCCATTCGGTATGGTGGGTTTCCCTCCACAAGGGAGAGTCAGATATCTCAGGGCCATTAGCAGGTCATGGGTGTAAACAATGCCAGCGGTGTTGCTAACATGGCTCCCAGTGATCCAAAGATATCCAAATGCAATTACTATTAATAAAAACGTGCTGAAAATAAATGCATCTCAATATCGTAGGTTGCAAAGAGGCACAGAGAAAAGCGTAAAAATAAAGACTAAAAAAATGTGATAAAATTGTAAAAAAAAACTGACAGAAATATCCAAGAGCTGCTATGTGCTCCCACTAAGATGCTGCTATCTTGATGAAAAAACAGTAAGCTAATGCTACAGCTTAAACTGTCTACCCCAGAAGATAAAAGAAGGTGCCAAATACACTCCTTTTAGGGGACAGTTTGCTATATTGTTTTTGTATTAAGGTAATAGTGTCTATGACTATTTATAAAGACAAATGTGTGTCAGATGTTTTACGTGTGTACATTTTTCTATATGTGTAAGTATATGTGTGTATTGAAACTGAATGTAACTGGACTATAATACATAGTGGGTGCATTGGATGTGGTAATAAAATTTGGTTTAGAACAGGGGTCGGCAACCCTTAACTCTAAAAGAGCCTTTTGGTTCTGTCACCTATTAACCAAAACCGAACAAGAGTGGGATGATCACACTTCACCACTTGAAAAATAACATTTTTAAAATATTTTGTGGCTACAAGCCATTCATTCATAAACATAGATTTTTTTTTCACTTAATATTTACAGTATTTGAATTATAACAAATCTATTAGAAACAGAATATATCCTGAGTCAGAAAATTGAATAACATTCTTTTTTAAAAGAAATAACACTTTTCTTTAAAGCCACAGAGCAACAATGGAGGGAAAAAAAGAGCCTAAAGTTGCTTAGGAGCATCACACTGCATCTGGTTCGGAGGCTACAGCCGATAACTCACATTGGCTACGGATGGATGGCTGCGATTCTGCTGCAGCTACAGGTTCTGCTGCTAACCTCACGAGACTCCGAAATTATGTAGGTTCACGTGATAAACCATCATTTATAAAGGGGGTTTTAGTAAACAAACCCTCATTCCGCTGTGATTTGAAATTATCCAAATGTCACACTTCTTTTTCTGCAGGACTCGTCTTCATGCAATGGATAAGTACAGAACTTATATTAATACTTTTATCTTATATGGGCTTAGATGTACGTATTTGACATTGTTACACGTTTTGTGTTACAAAATAGGGGAGACTGGGGATGGTTGCCATAATGACGTCATGTTTACAACATGATGAAATAACAAGAACAGCAAAAAGTAGGCTTTATTTTGAAACTTGCATGATTTCCGGTTTAGGTCGTTAATAGCCCCAACTTCACAAAAAAAAAAGGCTTAGTCTCAGCTCCAGCGTCCAAAAAAAATTTCAAGCCAACGAAACGGATCTGGAATGCCAGAGAGGCCGGACCATAGAGGCGTACTGGACCAGATGCAGTGTGAGTGCTTCTTTACAAGTTACTTAAAGACTGCGGTGTCTGAACGGATTCACATATATATATATATGAATGACACTGATGGCATTTACAACTTAAAGCAGTGATTTATTTTGGTCCTAATATGTTCCCGTACTTTTCCGTCAGTCTGTGGTATCACATGCTCTTTATAAAAAGGTGTGAGACTGACTCTTGGTGTCGTGCTACCACAAAGGCTGGACCTGATGGGTCAGACGTCAGTCTGAATTTACAGCGAAAAAAACTGAGCTCCTGTTTGGGAGGTGACACACTCACATGATGAGGAACATTACCAACAGGGTGTGAAAAAGCTGCTTTATTATCGCCACTGCTTTGCTTTTACAACACCTTTTGGTTTTGGAGGTTCAAAATTCATAGCTCATTATTCAATAAGACAAATCTAGTAAAATAGGTCGTATTTCTTTTTTAAAATATACAATTGAGTCTCAGACTACCAGATATAGACCTAAATATGATGTACTTCACGAGTCAAAATGTTAATGTCAACATTTCTGTTAATTGATTCGATTAGATTAGATTGCATTAAATTAGATTAGATTAAGTTAGATTCACATCTATAAATGTGTCAAATATGTCAAATATGGGATAACTGGACATCATTACATGATTTATCTTTTTCCGGTTCATAGGGATTTGACTTTTGACCTTAGATTTAAATTAAGATGCTTTATTATATTATTAAGTCGTGTAAGTTTTACCTTTAAACGCCCGTTACCTAACTATTATAACTATGTATCTAAAGACTTCCTGTATTCATCCAGAGACATCAGCTGATATAAAGTTCATAAATTGTTACTTGATCAAAAGTGGAACTCCACATAAAAGCAGAAAACTTAAATAAACACTTGTCAACCTGTCAGATGCTGCTTCTGTGGCAAAATTCAACATTAAAGACTTTAAATCCGTATTTTCTTTGATAATCTTCAAAGATTTCTTTTACAGTGTATGCAAACGAAAGTAACTCATTATGCGCATGTATGCACATACATGTAGTAAAAAAAAAGGGAAAAAAATAAATTTTAGCCCAATAAATATTTATTTTAGAAACAAAAGTATAAGCAAATATTAATAGGTATTTTCAACTTAAATGGTTCAATTTTGTCACAAAAATTCATTTGAGAAGCACTACTCTAAGCTGTGCATTATAGATCAGAATGCAGTAGCAGCCAATAGAATTATGAACTTCAGCATCTGGGGGTAAATTAATGTCGAGCTGTTTGCAAAATTCACAAAATCTGCAAAAATGTGTGCAGCAGAGAATTGCCTAGAGCATGCAAAATTTATAAGAGAACACCAATTTACATTAACATGAGTAACATTTGACTGTTGTGGCTTAAAACTAATGTTAAAACATTTGATTCTTAGTGAGGTTTTAGACAGAAAAGTGTTGACTTGTTTAAAGTTTTATGAACAGTCCTTATTTATTCTGCTTTTATCCACTTGTTTTCATTTCATCTGACACAATTTGACTATCTTCTTAGCATGGCGTATCCTATTTTTTATTTCTCTCAAACCTTCTAAGATTTTATGTAAAAATGTTAGTTTGAAGTCCAGTTTCTGTTCTGAATTTGGGCCAGCCTTTGTGTCTGCGGCGTCTTTCTGGCAAATGTCTCCCAAGTGTACAATTATGTCTGCCCCCACAGGTCTTGCATGACTCTGGCCATTGTTTCAACTCTATTCAGAACTTTTTGAAGCAAAGGAAAAAGAAGTTCTAAATTAGTTTTTCACTTTAAATCCCACACATGAGAGATTTGTTGTTACTTATTTGCTAAAAAAAATCACAAACTGTTTTTTTGTTTTTACCTGTATTCTGCTCAATATTGAGAACAAAGAAGTAAATACAACACATGGAGGAAACCATGATACAGGATGGGAGATGGCTAGACTGCATTTTGTTCAAACAGACCACCATTAGTATAGAAAACGAAGATGCAGAGGAAGCTGGTAGGAGTATTTTAAGTAAATTGTTATTTAAAAGCCTTCATGATTCATTAAAAACAAAAAATAAAAATCATATATACTCAGGTAATTAATCTCAGTTTGAAGTTGGTTAATAATAAAAGACAGCTGTATATTTTTAACATATCTTTTACAACCTTTTTTTTTTACCTTGTCAATATTTCTTAATTATAAATTACTGTGTACTATTTTGAAAACATATTTAAGCTTTTGCCGTCTTTCTGGTAAACCGGACACAAACAGAAGGAGACAGAATCCACAGAAATCTGATATCCACTGCTGGGTGTTAGATGGTGTCAGGCGAAGGTTCAATGACATCAGTAATTTCTTTTAGTTCGCGGCCATGTCGTTATCCATTTATCCAACTAAAAGTAGGTCTCCCCAGTCTTTGCAATTTCTCTCCCTGAAAAACCCGATTCCTTTCTTTTGTGCAGCATATTTTTCAGTCGGCCGGCACATTTCTTTTCTTTTCACATCGCCTGCTCTTTTTTACTGATGTTTATTTTCAAGAACTATAATCTGTTAGATATATTTCTAGGATCAAAGATACAAAAATGATAACAATTTGTGACTTTTGACAGTACCTGTTATTGTGGGATAAATAAATATAGTAGAGTCAATCACTAAAGGCATGGATACCAAGTATTTCATTTGAACTCTTATTAATTACTTACACAAATGACACAATATGAATGCATGCTTTGTGTTCCAATAAGCATTTGTTGCTTTCTCTTCCTTCTGTCACACAGAGCTTGGGAAAAGGACATTTGTCACTCCGTCCTCATTGAATATGCTGCAAAAGGTCTTGACATTGAGGGAACTTATCTCCATGAACACTTTTAGCCAAACACTAAATCAGCTTTGTTTGGCTGTTCATCTGCATATTTGGGGCTTTGAAAGTGCTTACTATTGGTCCTTGACAAATTTTTGACAATTAAAATTAACTTTTATAATTCTAAAAATAATGATGGTCTAACCCTGCTGTTGCATTACCCTTTAAATCTTGATGAAGTGCACTTGAGAGTGCTTCTTTAAAGACGCTTACATGCAAAATGGGCTGTTTTGGTGCAATTTGGACTTTATTGTCTTGCAACTGGCTAATACTGGTTTCAGATTTCAATATTTTGGTATTATTATTTAATAATACCATATTTGCTGCATGCTTTCTCTTTGGATTTGATGAAATACACAACAAACACGAACCTCAGCTTTGATCTTGTTGTCTCCAAAGCAGAGATGCTGTAGGTAGGCTGCTGCATTGGACTGCACTGATGGGAACTGGTGCTGCAACATCTGGATCACCTCTGGTAGCTCTGGATCTCTCCACCCAAACTCTCTGTCGAGAAGCAGACAAGATTTATTCAGCATTTTAACCAATAGTTTAAAGCACCAGAGATGAGTTCATAAACAGAATTTCTCAATTCTCATCATTTCTAAATCAATAGTTTCAGGAATAGCTTCAGAATAGCTTCCCTTTTTAAGAAATAAAAGTTCACAAACAAGCAACACACAAAAAAAGGAATTATGTAAATGTACCACTAAGCACCCAATTTGCCAAAATATACTCATTTTCATGAACCACAGATAAAGGAAACAAGAGTAGGTACAATCAGGCCAGGAGGTTAAGCAGGTGGCAACCGTCAACACTTAAAAATACAATGAGGAAAATAATATTCTGAAAATTAAGTTCTCTAAAAAATATATATTTTGTCCTTAAAGCTGGAAAGAGAGAGGAGTTTGGTTACTATGAAGAGCATTCTGTGCAACGCTATTGATCCAGCAAATCGAAAAAGCGTCCGTTGAAATGCTTCTGACATCTGTCAGTCTCAAATACGCCCCTGGAGCACGTGTCACCTGAGATGTATCGAACAACCAGAATGAAATGACAAATCAGACAGAGACACTGGAGAAATCTTTGCATTTCCCCCCCCAACCCTCGTGGAAAGATGGACTTAGGCTGGGCCGCCGAGCAGAAATCGTCTTTCAAACCTCGCTGCAGCTCGCCTGATGGGATCAAGTGAATCATCTTGAACAACGATTATTTGCATGCATTCATGTCACGGGCGGAGTGAAATCTTGTCCCCACTGTGAACTGCCATCTGTTCTAAACAGTAAATCAAATAGGAGAAGGCTCTACAGCTACATTTGAGCATTTTTGTCATGTAAACATCTCACCAAACTTGATTTAAGACCAAACGAATTTCATAATGACTTCTGTTTATGTTAAATTCTGAATGTCTTGTTGAATCATTTGAT
Source organism: Oryzias javanicus (assembly GCA_003999625.1). NCBI lineage: Eukaryota > Metazoa > Chordata > Actinopteri > Beloniformes > Adrianichthyidae > Oryzias > Oryzias javanicus. The sequence goes on from CM012456.1 coordinate 15,150,900, forward strand.
CTTATATTTTGAGTGATATTGCAAATAAATATTTTTTTACAATATATTTTTATGCAAACCTTTTATTGGTGAATAGTGAATTGTGTTATTCAAGAAACATACTTGATTGATTTAGCAAAATTTGACAAATAAAACACATGTATTTACCAAATTTAATTCTGAAAATTATCATTTACATTTTTCAAAACTTTTTCAAAACTATTTTCGTTTGTGATTCTTGTTTATAAGGAAAACAGGACTCTTGGAGAGCTTAGCATTTGATATATTGGGGGGGTGCATCAAATATACGTTTTTTAAAGCTCTGAAACTATGTTTTTTGAGCAAGAAACTTCTTGTTTTATTTATGTCATTTAATAATAATATATAACATCAAACGAAGAAGAAAACTTATTTTATCTGCGGCTATTGCTGAATTAACAAAAGCAAATCACAAGTACAATAAACAAAAACAATGAAAATGATATTTACAAAAATATTAAGTCCAGACTATTTTTAAATAAACATATATACCTAAACATTTACATAAGCAGTTACCTACATAAACCCTTATTTAATCATATTTACCTAAACAAGGTTCATTGGGATTAACTACTTAAAGATTTATGAAATATTATTTCTACACATTATCTATAACTTGTTTAACATCTCCTCATAATAATACTTTTAAAGGCTATTTTAAGACATGATATTTTCAAATACTAATGCAAGACCCCCTATGAAATTATTTTTTAAACATTTAAAAAATCCTATTGGTGATTAACTATTTGTAGCTGAGTAGCTCCGCCCCTGCTTTACAGTCACAGTTCCATTCACGCACTCAGTCAAACATTGATGTCGGCTCCGCTGCCAAACACTGAAGTCAACATATAACCACCAAAGGTAATGGCAGGGCAAGGTGGGAATTGAACCTACAATCTTCCCATCAAAGGTTGACCGACCTGCTTCTGCACAATGGCTGTTTTCTGTATTTTTTTAAGTTGTTTTTCCAATAATTTTTTTCCAGTGTAACTTTGTCAAACATTCTTTGTGTTAGATAAATTCTAAAAAAAATATACATTGCAGTGCAACTTGTAAGACAGAATGTTTATTATTGTATGTGGCAAAAAAGTAGGAAACCAAAAAAAAAAAAAAGAGTATCCACCTTATTCCTGGGGCCTCTGATGTAAAACGGGTTATGGGGGCAACTTCCGGTATAGCAACCGGAAGTCACACAGCGCTATTTGTTTCCATTGAAAGTTGGCGATTTTGTGTTAGCTTTAGCGGTGCATAGAAACTTTAGAAGCGCGTGTTTTTACTTAATCCTCAAAAGTTTCAAAAATAGCTTTACGCAGCTCATGGTTGTTCTAACACCCAAACTAAATTAAATTTGTGGCTTAAGGAGCGTTGTGTGGAACATGGGCCGCTGACGAAGAGGGAGTGCAGCTGCCCTCCTCGGTACAGATTTTACAGTCCATCCGGGCGAGGATGAAGTCAGAAGGATTTGGCTCCAAATGTAAATCTTAAGAAGCCACTTAAGACTTTACATGTATAATTCGTTTCATTTTGTGGATAAAGTACCCCGGAGGAAAATCCGTATCCGACGTTCTGGTTGGGTTACTCCAGACCACCAGAGAAGAAGAGACGCCGGGTACTGCAGAGACCTGACAGCGCGGTGAATTTGCTGCACAGCGTCACAAAGAACAGGGACGATATTTTCTGTGTAATTGCTGCATCTCCTGGTATTAACTATTAAAAAATACTGATGTTTAAAACACAGCTGACTTTGTCAAAACATGAAACGGGCTATAAGCTACACCGCGCGATGCAACCTCATTGGCTCTCGCATCATGTAACACAAGCACGTAAAACGATAAGGTTACAATTGATCAGCACTGTGTTTGTAACTCCAGCAGAAATAATCATGTATGAAGGTATTGATATGTCTCGGAGCTTAAGATTGTTCAGAGTTTCACCATCTACCGCAACCGAACTGAGAAAGTAGCTAAAAAGCTACTATATTGTTATGTTGGACATTTTTAGGTCATCCTTTGAATTTTAACAGGCACCAAATTGTTACGTCGCCTCTTTAAGACATGGACAGCTGGTGTTTCCACATTTATATGTAGTTATAGATCCAAAACAAGGGGGATTGCGCTGTCGGCTCTACAGTTGTAATGTAAATAAATGCTACTTCCGGCGTCTACAGGAAGTATCACACATAATTCACGCAAAGGCTCATGGGGCATAGGAATAAGGTGGATAGTCAATGTTTTTCTTCAAGTCAGAGAGTTTCTGCATCTGTAAAAACAGAACAAAAGTTCGATGTTTCAACCTTCACAACATCCATAATGCATGCATGCATCTGCTGAGCAAGAGATTTCCTGCTCTACTTTTAACTATTCCAAGTTTAAAATTCTATGAACAGAGGTGGACAACTGAAATGAATGTTTTGTCCTTTGGTAAAACCCAGAAAATGGTCTTCTTTATTGAGTTATACAGGGCTAATAATTGTTTTGCTACACCCCTCTAAATGAGAAAATTATGAGTATGCCCAAAAGCGTGGACGGCTGTTTGCAGAGAAGTGCCTGGCTCCACGCTGCTTTAACTTTCCACGCAATAATCTTCTGCTCTCTTCTTTTCCACTTCCAGAAAACTGTCACCTTATAAATGGATGTGACATACACACTCAGATATTTTCCAGTCGACAATGCTCTCTGGATGTTTGATTTTGTTGCTTCTGGCCTCATGAATACAGCTGTGAGGCAAAGTGAAGCTCCCTCTAATCCCCTATTGTGATTTATTTGGCTTCCCAGCTCATTTAACTTTCCTTATTTAACCCTAACATAAAAATGTGGAAATGAGGGGCAATTTCTCCACCCGGGGGAGTTGGAATTGATGGAATACAGGGCGATGTATATAGCGTGTGGATCTCAAGTTTTTTTTTTTTTTTTTATTTTACTGCGCTCCCATCTCTGCTGGATCAAGGGGAGAGTAACCTGTGAAACATCTGTAAAAAGTGATGCATTCTCAGGAAGCAAACATGGCTCTCAAAGACAAAGCAACACCTCTTTATCTACGAAACGATAAGCATTCATTCAAGCAGAAAACAGGACCGAAGGAAGGAGTTAGAGGAGGGATGGAGGGGGGGGAAAAAGGAAAAGAAGGAGGGATTCCCGAGGTATTTAAAGGATTTAGGAGGAGAGACCCTCAAACAGCATCCCTTAAATCACTCAGCGAGATAGCATCAGGGCAGTCCGTTTGTTTATGTGTCAGTAGGGGTGTGCGGCAAGATTAAGATAGGATCATGGTGTGTTTATGAGGTCACAAATGCTTCTGTTTTCTGGTGTCTGTCATTTTGTGTGTGTGGGAGTGTGGCTGCGTTCCAGTATATGTATGCACCGTTGATGGTTATGTACGAGTGTGTTTAGTGTCATCCGTTCCCTTCAACTTTCCAGCTCTGCCGGTGGAGTTAATAGAAGCAGAGTGATCTGATAAGATAAGCATCGTGGCCTACCATTAATTAAAAACGCCTGGTAGCAATAGAGGCAACATGAGAGGAGAAGAGTAGAGGAGTGGGAGAAAGAAAGAAAGAAAGAGTGGGAGGAGGAGGAAAGGGAACTGAAGTAAGCAAGAAGGCAACTCGTGTATTCAGTGTGCAATAGAAGGCTGACAGGGGAGGAAAAATAAAGAAAAAAGGCAAGGAGAAAGTGAAAACAACCTTCAGATAAGAATGCAGTCGTGTCAGCTGAGGTGCTAATGAGAGCAAAAGCCTCGCTGCACCACCAGGTGACACACCAGCGATGCGGAACAAGGTGCAAAGAGCCTGCAGAGCGCAGAACTGATCAAAGAGGAAGTGCCAATAAAACTTCAGGATGCAGACTAAATCTCTAAAAGTTTCCAAGCACTCCGGTGTTTCCTGCAGCTTCCGTGCACGCATTTTAAATTACTTTTTCATTTCGCCCTCTGTGCGTTGGATTTTCTAACAACAGAAGATCAGGTAGCATTGTAAATTGAGAGCTAAGGAACAGAACTTTTTGTTTCTAGTTAAATGGGGGTGTACAACTTCTTCAGGGATGCGAAACCATGATGCAGCAAAGAGTTTTTAGTGAAGACCCTGTGTGTGGTAGAGAGAGTGACATAACTAGGACAGAGACAAAAAAAAACAATGCACGTAGGCTGACTTTGGTTTAAAACACACTGAATTTAAAAGTATATTACACTGACGCTAAACAACTGCATTCAACTTCAATCCTCATAGGTTGACTGGTCTGCAGTCACAAAAAGGTTGGGAAACACTGCTCCAGAACAAACTATTATGCAGGTGCAACTATAAAAAGTAATGGCCTGACTTAGCTGATGCCTAGGTAACACTTTAAAAACCGTATAGCTCTCCTTTTTATTATTTTTCAGGGTATTATCTCCTCAAAAATCATTCATTTGAATGTAAATTGAACCATATGTAGTGACAAAATTAAATAAATCAAGTATTATTAAGGCAAAGATGTACTGAAACTTGTTTTAAACATCAAAGAAAGACATTTGCATCATCATTATACATCATGTTATAGATTTTGCCCTCAACGTCATATATTGTTAGGGCAGCGCACCAAGAAATAAAAGTAATCCTTAGAGTGTTGGGTCTTGTTCTTGGGTTAGTTGTGCTTTTAGTTCTTTTGTCCTAATTTAACTTGCTCTCTTTTTCAAGGTTTCTTTTCCCGCTGTATCTCTGTGTCCTGACATCTCCTGATTACTGCCCCTGTGCCACACCTGTGCTTTTTGTAATCCCATTCTCACCCTTTAGTTTTTTTTTTTTTATCACGTCCATGTTCAATTACCTAGAGAGTTCTTGCTAGATAGTTGCCCTTCTTTTTGTGCTTTGGATGTTTTCACTTTTGTATTTCGATACTGCATGACACCTTAAAAAAAGAAAATGACATGGCAAGTCAGCTTTTTTTTAGAAAATGTAACAGTATGGTTAAATTGAATTAATGCAATTATGCGTCTTTATTGTAATCTAAAGGATTATATTTTTATTTAATAAACTGTCAACAAAAAGCATGGCTAAAGGTTTCAACTAATCACATTAGGCTTTTTATGGAGCAAATATAGGCAACGGTACAAAAACATAAAAATCTATTTTGCTGAAAACAGCCGTCAATGTTTCGGATTAAGCTGTAAAAATAACTGGCAGGAAAAGAGAAAAATAAGATTTATACGACGAAAACCTTAATGGCAATTAACTGATAAAGAGAATTAAAAGAAGCAATAAACCAGATAAAGCGGTGATTGACTGTATATGACAAAATGAAGGTAAAGTGATGCCAATATTCATGATACCAAACATTTGTCTGGTGCAGATCCAGTAAAAACCTCTGAAATGATTTCATACAGAATCAATCTAATTTCTACAGTCACTGCCCTTTTCAGGGTCACAGGTAAAAAAACTGGAGTGCATAGTTTGATGGCAAATGGGAAGATAAATCTAGGAAACCGATTAGACTACGATCACACAATCAAAATGCTGTGCGGCGACCTAAATTTAAGAAGTTCAGCAAATTTTGCAGCTGGTATTTGTAATTGGGAGGTGGCAGTCTCATTTTTACTCACCGTGCAGAGCTCATGGAGATTTTAACCTTTGTGCTATCCAAAGCATGTTTACATTAAAAACAAGGTCGTCTGGACCCCACAAGACAGTCCTTGACTTGTCTTTTTATCAAGGATTTTTTATCTTTACTGGTGTCCGTGGCAGACATAAGATCCTGTCTACTCTTGTCATGGGAGGGGTCACACATCAATATCAGAGTCGGGTCATTTGGACCCCATGAGATACAGCAAGGGTTAAGAAACAGTTCAAATTAAACACATTTTTGGACGTTGGTCAGTGGTTATCCAGGCACATTCTGAGGAAGGCAGCAGCGTGATAGGTGACTGATGGAAGGTCTAGACTGACCCCAAAATTGTCTGATGAACGGCCAATATGCACCCTCGATACGCCGTTGACATAACCCGGGGTCCCAAGGATGACCAGATGTCATTCTGGCGATCCCAGCCACTGTGGGTCCAAATGGGGAGACGGCATTGATGCTGCACAAAATTCCTGATGGCATTGAAAGCACCACAGCAACCTGCGTATTGACTCGTGTTGCTGAACTTAAGTTGATGCTGAGAATATGAAGAAGACAGGACATTGTGCTTTCTTATTGTCAAAAACATTTTAAATCGACAAAAACATATTGTGGGTACTTAATATGAACGGGCGCCAACTATGGAGCTATCTTGGGGCCATAAATATTTGAAACCCAAATAAAGAAAGTTGAAAAAAATATTGGTGTTTACCCAAAAAAAATAGATCAAAAAAGTTTGAAACCCTAAAAACAGAACATTTGAAGCTAAACGTAATGAAGTTTACTTTAGAATAGCAACAAGTTTTGGACAAACACCAATGTTTTTCAAATATTTATGGCCCCAAAATAACTCTATAGCCATCAGGAGACATTTACATGTCATCCAATCAGAACTGACAGCGCCCCGCAGCTAATTCTATAGTGATGTCATCCCTGACCGGACTGCCGCCGTCTACATTCATGATCACGCCTACAGTTTCCAAAATATTGGGGATCCGCATTAATTTTTAAGATTGTGCCGATGCCTCCCCATTGGCAGTTGTATTTGTAACCATAGTCTCAAACACAGTGAGTTGATTTAAGAGAGCCCAAGATAGCGCTTGCCTCGCCTTAGAGCAATAACAAGTGAAGCCTTTTCTCTGGACATGCCCGCTGACACACTAACCTCAGCTGGATGTAGGAATCATGTTCCACATGAAAGACAACTGAAGAGAACAAAACACTATAAAGATGACTCCTCAGCGGGTTTGAAGATCTTTGAGTCTCTCTACTATAGTACTGTAGTAAACATTATATTTACTTTAATGTATTTTATTTATTATTTTGCTTGGTACGTTATCACATATTATAGTTTGATAATTTATTTAATTAATGAGTACTGCTCATACTTCTCCTTGGAAGCACTAATCCAGCATGTCCCCTATATGTAACAGTAGTTCTTGTCCTTTTGAGACAAAACATCAAGGTTATGAACAAACGACACACAATGAAACCCAAAAGAAGATCACAGAAAATAAGAAGCCTGAGCCACTCGTTACCTGCCCAACAACTTGCTCAGAAGTCTTCTCTTGAAGTTGTTAGGATTTTGGGCCAACACAAATGTATTTGCTGATGGAAGGGTTACCAAAAAAAATGCAGGAACAAGCACGACTTGAGAGAAAGCAAAAGCAATGCAATAAAATAAAGCATCCAATGATCCTTCCACTTTTTTTGCCTTACAGTGCTTCTTGGTCTGAGGAAAGAAGCGTTGTTCATCTTGACCATGCATGCATGAGCTTTCTCTATGATGAATATTATGAAGACTGAATATTGGTCATCATTATACAGTGCACTTCCAGAAATGACTTTGTTCCATCTCAGGTTTGAAACCATGGCAGGACAAAAGGCTCCATTTTCACTGAGTAACAAAGTAGGAGATTGGGATGGAAAATAGGCAGAAATGTTCTTCTAAAACCTAGTACATGCTAAAATGGGTTAAAATATCTCTAGTGGTTTTAAGATGCCAAATTAAAAAGAAAAAAAAAAAAAACTTTTATGTAGTAAATCTGGAAATTTAACTTATTACAGTTTTAATTGCCGCATTTTTTAAAATTTTTTTAGCAATAAAGAAATTTAAAGACACAGAAATGACAAGATAATTCTTACATGTTGTCAAAATGTTTTTCAACACTATAGCATGCATTAAACTTTGGTTGTAGGCATTGCAGACCTTTGCTTTAGGAATTATTTTCCAATTACAGTTGAACACTTTCAGACTAAACTCCTAGCCGTGTGCAAATGTCATGTAAGTGTCAGACTTAGAGATCAAGTCAAAAATTAAAATTTGTTTTATGACACCAGTGAAAAGATTAAAAAGGTGGGAACAGTGACACAAACAAAGGGGGCGAGGAGATCATTTGGGGTTTGTTTTACCACCACAGGACTTAAAAACGTCACAGACACTAAGTCAGCCATAAATATGTGTCCAAATTAGAGTGAAACTATTACATTTGAAATGGTGAACATGCATTTGTAAATTAAAAACAATTGTGATCAAAGTGTTGAAACAAATTTTGTAAACCAAGGCCGCTCATTACTGTTGAAAGATGAGTAAAAAACACATTTAGTAAAGAACAACAGACTAATTAACATTTAGCTTATGCGACAAAATTGTCATTTTCTTTTAACATGAGCTACATGGTGTTACATAAATGACATCCCTTACAATTGTCTACAAAAGTACCTGGATGACAGGTCTACATAAAAAGAAAGCCCCGCTAGCCTTAATCTGATCGGACAAGACCTGTCATGTCTGTTAAGTGACTGAATAATAAGTAATTGACTGACTGGAGGCGTGCGTGCCCAAAGCAGATGCTAATTATGACTTGAAGATCAATCTTCATCCCAGTGTCAGAAGTAGTTCATGGAGGCTTATGAAACCCACTGTAGAAAGGAAACTATAAATAGAGTTCAAACTTTTTTTAATTAAAGCCTCTATAAATGCATAATTAATTCTATTTCTGCATTTGCAAACACCTTTCAACAACCTTCTAGACTTGCATTCAGGAAACACATAAACAGAACTTTTCATGCCTGACGCGATTTGCAAATTCTCCTCTGTGCATCCTCAAGTAGACTGCATTTGTGAAGGTGAAGTCAATGACAAAACACTTATGGGTCATTTTATAAAAACAGATAAACAAATGCAAGAGATGCAGTAGCACTCTGTGGATTATCATGTTTATTAAATTAGAATTACAACTTCATCATATATGTACGAAAATAAAAAATAAAAATCTGTTGATTTAACTGTCTCACTTGTTTTTCTAACCAAAAAGGAGACAAATTCATCAAGAGTTGTATGTGTAAGAAATAAAGGTGTAAAGACATGTTGAAAACCTCTTAGAATTATGGATTGAATGTGGGTGACCTTCAAGCTGACAAAGAAGCAACATAAGGAAAACCTGACAATCTATGAAATACATAATTGATCATTTTTTGTAGCCCAGAAAAAGAGGTCACTTTGGGAACTTATGTCTGGAACATTTTGATATTTTGACACACCCACACACACAAAAAGAGACAGCTGAGAAAAAGCAAACAGGACCCAATATTATTTTGATATAGAATTATATTTTAGTAATTACAAAAAAAATCACTAACATTTTAAGTAGGGCCATCAAATTATCTTAATAATAGCAATTAATTACTTACAGATATTTTATTGCATTATTTTTTTAATCGCAATAATCTATTGTTACTTATTGTACCTTGAAGTTAGTTCATGTCTGATAATGCACACCAAGAAGGGCATTATCCTGCTCGCACCACTGTCATTTACTAAAAAAAAAAAAACATGAAATCAATTATTAGACCTTCAGTGCCATTATATTTTTTTTTAAAGTTTCAATCATTTTTGACAAATAGCAGACTTTTAAAAATATTGCAGTAAAAAAAAAAAAAAAAAAAAAAAAAAATGTCACAGTCAATCCTTTTTTTTTTGGGTGGCTTAGAAAAGTGTTCCTCCTGGTTATTTTTAATGTTTTAATATTAACACTGGACCTGAGGGTTTTTTTTTGATTGTTTGGGATTGAAAACAAAATCTCCCTTGGTGGAGTAAGGAAAAAAAAAAATCATAAAGCCACTTTTTAGTTGTATTTTGATGTCACAAATTTGAATGAAGACATCTCAAAATGAGGTTTTTCACAGGAAATATTAGGATACAAATATTGAGAATAAATTTGAACAGTTAGATTAATTAACAAGGGGAACCAATTAATTAACTGCAGAAAATAATTAATTGAGTTTATATCATGTCAGCTGCAAAAGAATAAAACAAATATTTGTAAATCTGTTCAGGAAAATGTAGCTTTAGGAAATGTGTTAATATATATTTCCGTATCTTTATATTTCCTGTGGTGTTTTCGACTTTTTCTTGTTTTGCTGCATTTGCTAAAGCAAGAAAAAAAAAAAAAAAAAAAACTGCCTGACTAGCTACATCTAAAGGCAACAAGCACACAAGCCAGTCAAGCACAGCCACAGTGAAAGGGAATCAATGAGAGATAGGGGGTTTAGAACCGGAGCTGGTCAAAAGTGTGTGTGTGTGGTAAGTCACTTTCAATAGAAACACATCTTCTGTCACCAAGCCCCACTATTTTTTTCTATTTGTATTGGTCGTCTGTTGCCGATGGTAACCGATGGGGAAAATGAAAATCATTCCAGTGATTACAGATAATCTCTTTTCGTGCAAATACTTTGTTAATTGTTCTCTTAAATTAAATCGTGACGTGAAACACAAGTTGACATAAGAAAAGATGATGCTCGAGAATGGAGACTTGCAGAAAGAATGAAGGAGACGAAAGATGAATGGATAAGACAATCACCACTCCTCTCCAGCTCATCTCTCCATATCAAAAATCCACGTCACTTTTTATTCCTCCCTTTTTCCTTCTTTTGCATGTACTTCCCTATCATGGCTGTTCATTATCACTTTCTCCCTCCCCCTTTTTCCACCGCTCCCTCTTGTCTGTCTGTAGCTGTTTTCATTGTTCCGTACAGCAACCGCACAGTTGAAGAGAAAAATCAATACACACTCTCAGTGACATGTTCCAGCTGGGAATATGAGGCTCAGGAGGTTGAATAAAAGTGAACAAAGGATTTAATGAGAAGAATGAGAGGCGCCAAATGAAATTGACTAACATGGAGCAGCACACAGGGAGAGACAATGGCAGAAAAAAGAAAATCTGTGACAGTACTTCAGTATTTCTAATAAATTTTGATTAAGAATATGCAATTAAGTCATATTTCCTGCTGGCTAAAATAGCCTACGCTGTGGTTACTGTAGTGACTTTACAGCCAACAGGCTCCTGCTTCTTTGGCTTCAGCTTGTCTGGGAATATTTTATAAGCTCTCCCCTGAACATTATCATAAATGTCAGAGTGCATGGCTTTCTCCTTTGTCCTTGGTGATAGGCAGGTGACCTGCTCAAGGTGTCTGGCTTTTGGCACTCTGGCAGCTGGGATTGACTTCCAGCTTCCCCCCCAGGGCTGTTGTTGGGATGAAGCAGACATGAATGACTTGACATGTTGAATGGCATTATAAAAAAAGAAAGCAACATTTTTTATTTTTGAACAGAAATTATATTCAATTTAGTTTATTTATAAAGGGTCAAATCACACACATACAATAATACATATATGTATATTTAGTAAGATTTAATACTTGCAGGTGTAGTAGCCTTTTTTATTGTGGGAGTTATATTCTAAAAATATCCTGTGATAGGTGAAATCCGCAAGATAGAAGTTTTAAGGTTGTAAAACACTTTTGTCAGGTTTCACAGATGGACACAAACCTTTTTCACACTTTTATATCTTGTTTAAACTCTCAGAGTTTAAACAAGTGATCAAGGATTTATGTAGATCTGTCAAACTGAACTCATTCTGTGCAGTATGAAGGGATTTTTGTGCCAACATATTGCAGGCAAAAGTCCCAGTTTGAGATCAAAATTTCCTTTGTTACGACTGTCGGTGTATTTAGTTTTGTATTTTCCTTTTGGTTCTATGTATTTCTGTCCGAGTGGGACTCCTGTGTGTTTTGTGGATGTTTGTGTCTTTCTTTTGATTTCTTTCAGGTGTGGTGCTGGAGGGCGTGGCTTCCCATTGGCCCAAACCAGGTGGAGCCACCTTTAAAAGCAGCATGAGGACCTCCAGCCCATGAGAAGGGAGCTGGGCAGCAACATGGTGGCACTGTAGCTCGGTGCTCTTCGCCACCTGTTATAGTTGTGTGCACTTTGTAGTTTCTTTGTGGTTGTGTTTTGGTCCCACTCTGTTCTTTGGTGTTTGTGTGAGTTAGTTTAGTGTTAGTTTAGTTTAAGTGAAGCTGTGGGGTGAACTGCCATTCTTTAGTAAATGTTTTCTCCTGTTTGTTAGTCCAGGGACGTTAGTGTTTGTCATTCTTTGACTGTTTCTTTTGCAGGTAAGCTCCCTGGGTTGAGTTAGTTGGGGTTTCGTTTGTTATTTTGGCCTGGGTTCACCCTGAAGACTTTTGCTTCACATTTAGTTATTGTTTGGTTATTTTTCTTGTAAATAAATGTTAAACTTTTTATGGAGACATGTTGTGTTTTTGTCACACATTTTCCTTTATTTTACCTTTTATGCTGGCAAAATGGGGGGTAACACCTAACTTGCAAAAAAAAAGTAATATTTTAAGGATACAACTTCAAAATGTGAAAATATCCAAATATTATGCCAAACTGAAACCTAAAATCAAAGATGGGGAGAAAGCAAAATGAAAAACAACGTATCTGAAAAGATTTGTGTAGCTCAAAAATATTTTTTATAAGCAAAACAAAATTTTAGATATTCAAAAAAAGTTTTTAAACCAACTATGTAATATTTTCATCTGCCAATTATGACGTTTTATTCCTAAACCTTTACTTTTTTTTTTTTTTTTTTTTCAATTTAGGACATATTGAAGTTAAACTGTGAATTTTGCTCGCAATATGGAGGCACAAAAATCCCTCAACAGTACAGGAGATACAACACAAATGAGATTGATAAAGTCTACAGTTAAGCAGGATGCAGAACACAATGCACTGTAAAAAAAAATGTACAAAACTGAACTAAAAAAAATCAGTGAAACAGCAAAAGCTGAATCATGATATGGTGAAAGAAAGCAAATATTTAATTGTCCAATACAGTCCACATTATTCCAATAAAAGCCAAATTGTCTGATTTAAGGATGAATGTGAATTTGGTTATTTAGAGGGCCTATACGATGCAAAATTAACTTTTCTGAGATTCTAATTACATTATCATGTTAATTCCTCATAAAAAAACAACCCCACAACTGTATTTTTCTCCATTCACGCATCTCTGAGCATTCCTCTGAAACCTGGTGTCTGAGCAGACACTCTGGCTGCCGGCTCTAGGACGATGTCATGAAATAGGCTCCACCGACAAGGAGCGAAAGACAGAGCCTCAGAGATTAAGGTGTCTTATTTCTTGGTAGTGAAAAGCAGTTTTGAAAAATAGCTCATATTTCATTAAAAAAGTAGTTTTTAGCATTCCATATGTAATATATTATCATATATATGGATATAGTTAACTCTGAAAGCCTAAGAATAGAATGATATATTCCCTTTGATAAAGTTCTATAACAATTATCTTCTAAAATCTCTTTAAGTGTTCCTAGTGGTGTTTTAATTACAATCAAACTGTTTTCAACCAAAATTTAAAAATGTGTTTCATTTTCTGGGACAGGGATTCTGCAGAGCGGTACATTTGCTTGAGAGTTGTGTATGTGGAGTAAGCCTACCCCCATTTTCCAGTATCTCTTTGCTTACACCCTCTCCAGCTAGCTTACAGCCCCTCCAATTGTGTTCATCTGCTTATGATTCACAAGGATTTGAGAAAATTAATACTTATAAATGACGTTTTGAGCTTAATTTTCTTAACATGTATCCTTCATCATAAAAAAAATGCTACAAGAACATGTTAAAAACATCAAAAGCCCAATTTTAATTGGAGTGGGTCTTTAAGCTAGCTCAAACGCAGCTCGTGGATTGTTTGTTAAGAGGAAAATCCGAGTGACCATGGAGAAAATCTGCTAAGATTTGAAAAGCATGTAAACCTGCTGAAGTCCACGCAATTAGCCGAATATACCAAAAAGGATGTCGAATTGAATGGGATATTAAGCTGACAGACAGGTTTGCATTTAGAAAACCCTTAATGGAGACGTGCACACATTCCGTGTCTGGACACAAAGACTGTTCATATTTGCAAAAACTTTCAGTAACACGCTAATACCTGCATAAGTGCTTGTGTTGCATTTAGCAAAGGGGACTAAAAACACACAAATTTGCTTGCATATTTACAAACACACATGCTTTCACGTAGTTAATGCACCAAATTTGCTGAACAGTCATTTTCATTGTGGTGGCAGTGGCCTCCCATTGCACAGTGCAATTACTGCATGTTTACACAGCCAAACAATAGGCCAGTGAAACATATTCTCAAGTCAAACATTCATTAGACGGGCCAATAGAAGCTGAGCTGACCTGGACCTGCACTGGATCTCACACTCTTCTCATTAAAATGAATCTGTGTAAAGTGCAAAACAACACAAATCTAGCCCATAAATATCCAAACCTAGAGGTAAATATATTCACTTTTACCACAAAAGTGCTAATTATAAAACATCATTTTTCCCTCAATTTCATACTTTAATTTTAAGTTGTTTTTTCACCAACCCAAAAAATCAATATTAGTGGGCACAACATGATCATAAATTCTTTATAGTATATATATTTACATATAAATGTCTGCATGACAAGATTAAAGAAGGAAAAAAAAGGTAATTTAATCATTTCCAAGACATATGTACCTTTAACCCCTCTTTGTTCCTGTTGCTGAACAATAATTCTTAATACTTTGCACAACAGGTTCAATTTAATTTATATCTGGTCAAATTAATAAGCAGCGTCTGTCTTTTAGCTTTCAGATTACTAATTAATTTTCGTTCATCCCAGACTGAACAATTACATTACACAATCACATTCATCTGCTTAACCAGGACGTCAGTCTGATGCAAAGACACAGCGTTCAACACACTTACAGTCATTTATTTTTTGTCCTCATCTTCTGCCGGTGTATAATAGAATCTGGTTGTTGTACGGCAGTTGTCGACCTGCCTTTCCTGGTTACAATCACTTCAAACGTGATTGTAAGAGTAATTGCGACTCACATTGATAATTTGAAGAAATCGTCTGTTGCAGCAAAACCATTCCCCCGAGGCTTTAAATTTGAGCATCTAACACAAGTAACACTGATGAAAGATTTACTGTAAGGAGAACAATCTAAATCTAGCCTCTGTTGGACTGTATTTTTTTTTTTTAAATTAATCACATATCAGTTAACAACAGCAACATAATCGACCGATCAAACCTCCTCCGTCAACACAGTCACAGTGCAGGTCTGTGCTTGAGAAGCTGAAAAATTACTGTCCCATTGTGTCTTAATTTCCAAGCTTGTCCAATCACGTGGATGAGTCTCTCCTGGCCTCTGAATAACTAATTTGAAAGGTGAGCTATTTTCAGAGCGGTGACTCTAACGAGGAAGCTGTGTCCATGTGTCGCGCATAAACTATCCAGCATTACTCTGCTGTGTGAGCGGCAAAGAGACAAGGTCAAATATTTGTACAAAGAAGTATCATCAACAAATCCATATTAGACTACGGTCGCATATTCCAAAATGCCACGGCGTGGCAACTTAAATGCAGGTTTTTAAGCAAATTCGGCGAGCGGCAGTGGCATTTTCACATGCCGAGGAGGGTTTAAGAAAAAGATCACATTTTAAGGGGACTGGACGGTTTTTCTCTAAAAGTTGAAACCAGTCAGTGGCTGCACATTATGATGTCACACAGTGGCAGTCCAATGACAGGAAGGAATGACACCATTGCGAAATCGTATGTCAGCTGGGCGGCCACAGAGCGGATTGCCAGCAACTCTGATTGGAGGATATGTAACTTTTTCCAGATGGCGGGCATCCACATCAAAGACCACCAGCTGACTACAGGGTTAGGGTCCCCTCCGGGTCACTTTTTGACATTTTGGTTGTCCCTAACTCGCTGATTTTTTTTTTTTTTTTTTTTTTTTAACTTGTCATTTTTTTGACGTGGTGGCTGTCTGGTCCCCAACCAGTGGGGACTGCTACCGCCCAGCCTGCATCCCGGTATCACAATACAGTTGGGACTGAGAATGTGTTTGGTAAATAGGTACAACATCAGACACTGAAGGGCTCTAAAAGAAAAAAAAAAAGTTGATTAAGCCTGGATAGTTTTATAAGATAATTCTTGAAGATCCTCTGGATTTACTAGTGGACAACATAGTTTGGGTAATTAGCTCAATAATTCATTATGTTAATCAATTTCTTCAAAACTGTTCTTAGCAGCTTGAACACTGTTTAATTTTTTTTTTTTTTCCTGTTCAGGTATTTTTCTAAAATGATTTAAAAATTGGACTATTGTTTAAAAAGCTGTTTCGATTTCCCTAAAGACACACAAGCAGCCTCTCAGGTAGAGAATCAGACAGCAACAAAGCCCTGACAAGGCAGTTGGGTAAGTGCTAAACAACATCCTTGTCAACACAGACTCTGAAGAAGCCTTCGTTTTAGTCTGAGTGCAGCTTTTGATGCAGTGGACCATGACAAAAAAAGTAAAATCTAATCAAAACAGCTGAAAGGTAGCTAAATGTTGAGCATTTCCTTTAAAAGAAACAGGTGGAGCTTAGAACCTGAAGTGATGCTGCATGCAGGGTTATGTCTAATGATCAATTACATGTTAAATGGATCAACTACAGTATATCCGCCTCTGCACACTACTAACTTGAACTTAGAGTCACTTATATGACAGTCAATAGGTTTTTAGAGTACACAAAAGTTGAAACTTACAGAGTAAAAGTTATACATGAACTATTTGAATTCAATTTGCTTTGATTTTAGGTCATTATTAGACTAAAAAGATGAAGCATTTTATTTGTGTCTGTCAAGGACCGGGGTCTGCAACATTTATTACTAGAACCGCTGTTTGGTCCAGTTTCTTACAGATTCAAACCCAACAAGAGATGCAGTCTCACTTCACTGTTTGAAAAAAAACAAAAAAAAAAACAAACCTTTTTTTAGATGTATTTTTATGGCCACTAGGCCATTTATGTATAAAATATAGCAAATATTTTTTTTTTCAATAAATGAGTTATAACAGTGTTGTTTGTCTATATGCATAACATGATAATTATTTTACTTTAGATAGCAGCATATGAAAGTTCCTTTTAAAATAAACTACATCTTGTGTCAAACTGACCTTTTCTTTTTTTTTTTTTTTTCAATGAATTTTTATTTAAAGGCAAAGAGCCAAAATGGACAGATAATTGAATCACACATGGCTCTGGAGCCTAAAGGTTGCCGACCTCTGGTCTAGGATGAGTCCATAGATCTATTTACAGCCACATTTTGAAAAAAGGTAGTTTGATTTACTGTTTAGCTTTTTGACTTTGTGAGGACTGTGTGTTTTTAAAATGCGCACCTATTATTGTAGGTCACAAAATTTTAGCTAGACTTAAGATGCAATTCTTTAGAGAGAATATAAGTTATGAGTGCTAAATATTGACAATATAGGAAATCAAACGAACATAATTTGGTGCTTTTTTTGTATAACATTTGTATCAAATTTAAATAAAAACAAACATTGACTTTTTAACAATGTCCTTTGCATGAAAACTGCAATTCAATGTTTTGCTTTCATTTGAACATGTTCATTATGACTCTATGCAAGTTCTCAGGTGAACACATACATGACCTGCTAGAGTGGTTTAGACTGAAAGCAGCTCTCCACCTCATACAGAGCTGGAAGCAATACACAAAAGACACAAAAAGTAAGCAAATAAGTTAACGGCAATGGAAACATTCCTTGTCAGAGCTCCAGGGTGACACGAGTCTCACAAAATGACAGACTGGGTAACATATTTACACTGGGTCTCCAACATGTGCATAAGGGAAACCCCGCCAAAGATTGCACTCAGCACTGGCTTTTATCCTTGCAGGAATCTCAATAACTTCTATCACATTTCATTTTCCACACTGGTGGTTTTTTTAAGATCTGAGTTTGTGTTTCTTTGCAGGCTGATATCCAGCATGCAACGCTTCAGTGACACAGATAACTGGATATTCTTGTGTGGTCTAATTTAGCGGAAAAAACCTTGACTTTGTTTGGTCTATGCAAATTGAGAGATGATAAAGTAATCCTGGACTCTAACAGAACTTTTGCTCCTTTCTAAAGTATAAGCTTAGTAATTTAACCTATCATTGTACTTTTAAGGTATATTTAAAAAAGCAACTTAGCACATTAATGCTGAAAAGTAGATGAATTCCCAGACAGTGATTTATTTTTCCAATTATATTGATTTTTCATGATGTGAAAAGAAACACAATTATCTATAATTTGAAACTTGGCCGTGACAAATGGCAGCAAAATCAGCGAAGTGATGCAAAAGAAATAAAATGCATGCTAGGGAAAAACAAACACTGTCACGCATGAAGTCCTTTACTTACTGCACTTTGCATCAATGCCCACCCACAGGCAAATGCTCAGCGCTTTCACCTTCCTTTAGGGCAGTCAGATAACGCCAACAGGCTTGTGCTATGAGACTCAGACAGAGGCCGTATTTCCCAATTCATCATTCTTTTTTTTTTTTTTTTTTTTATTTCATCATACAGTTGTTTTATCTAGATTAGTTTGTACCTCAGGTCTCGGTAAACAGAGCAGCTTGCTGTCACAGTGGGCTTTGTTGGTATTATGAGGTGAAAGAATTTACACAGTCAGAAGCACAAACAGAAATATACACCGAGACCCAGACGTACACAAACTCCATTGTTGGCATGGTGGAATAATTTCACACAGCGCTGTGTAAAAGGAGAGGAGGAAAAAAAAGATTCATAGAGACAAAAAGAGGGGATGGAGGTGAGGGGATTTGGAAACAGAAGAAGAAACCTGCCACCTAAATAGACACAAAGGCTGACAGGAGGGAATGAGGGAGAACTCTGTGTTTAGACCGAAAGCAATGGGAGAACACACTTCAGACGCTGGTTGAATGCCTGTGCCTCCTCTCCCCATTATCACTGTCAAACATTCTCTACCTGCAGAGGTGTGATGTAGCGATGGAGAGAGGAAGCTGCCGTACTGAGAGCATGATGGAGGAGTGTTTCTAATTTGAGTCAGGACCCCGGGGGAGGCATCACAGCTATTTGGTTTTTTACTCAGAAAAAAAACAATTAGATTTACTCGGAAGATCACAAAGTGGTCAAAACTGGAAATTTACTTGGCAGGAAAATAACATAAAGCGATGATTTCAAAGAACAAATTGCTGTTGTGGGAATTCTAGACAGCTACTCCATTTTTTTTACTGTGTCATTGACAAATTATTGCTTCTGTTTTCCTTATGAAAATAGTCAAAGAAAGGAAAATCTTTTCAGGGAGTTATTTTTTTTTTCATTTACAGAGTGTGAGTATGAGGTGCATTTATTCCAGTTTAATTCAAACAAACTATTGATGTCCAAAAGCAAATTAAAGCCAATATTTATATTCTCATTAGCTCACTTTCAGTCACCCCCTTATTTAAAGTCTCACTCATATCATATTTTCATCTGTTTTAAAAATATTCCCAGTGATCTTATAATTTTAGCCAAAAAAAAAAAACACGTTGTTGTCTTGGACAAATAGTTTCTAGGGCTGTGGATTGTTACTTAGGAGGTGATCTGATTCAATTCACGAATCAAGCTCAAGGATTCACGAATCAAACCACAATTCTAACTTTTTAGTATAATCTTTGTTACTATGTGTGTAACTTTTTACTGGATGTACAGTACAGTGTGTAGTACAGGAGATCAGAATCAACAAAACTGATAAAAACACAAAGATTTAGATAAAAGGAAATAGTGTTTGTCCATTTAAACTTTTTGTTTTCTAATTAACCTTCTGGTTAAGGTCGGCAGTACATAAACAACATAAAAATCACTGTTGTTTTAGATCATTAAACTACAAAACCTGAATATGTTCTCTACAGTTTTTCCAGCATTCCAGCATTATATTTTGGTATAAATCCAGTAGAAAAAGTAGCTTTCTTCACTATTATTATACTATATTTCACAACACTTTGCTATATTTTACAAAGATCCTAAATCAGCGATCTAGCGATCTATTCAAACTCGAATTTTCGGGAGCAGATCGAGTGCTCGGATACTCGTTACAGTCCTAATAGTTTCTGCAGAGTGGAAGAAGTTCATTAGAAATTTGTCATAGAGGCCTTTTTGATAAAAGTTGTCTCCTCCTGTATCTGCAGGTGATATCCTAGTTAGTTTACTATTAACCATTTATTTAGTTTATTTTGTGATACGTGTTATCGCCTGATATGAATAACTTGATTGCGATATAAGAAAATTCTATATTGCACAGCCCAAAGCTTTTTTAAATGACATGTCTGCATCGGCTCCTAATTAAACAATTTAAATAAAGAAATACTCAGAAATTAAATTTGAAGTTTTATTTTCCTTATATATGTCCTTCATCATCAAAAAAGCTACAAGAAAATCTAAAAAACACTTAAACATTTGAGTGGGTCTTTAAAACCTTACAGAAACATCTTGTAAGTACGAGGATTTTTTTCATAGATTCATCACCACAAAAACCTTTTTCTCCTCCATTCAAGTGTGATACTGACAGCAACTCTGCTTTTTAAGGGTCTCAAAAGGAAGTGAGAGTTTTTCAAAAATGTTGTTTGAGGGTTTCTCTCCTGAAGGAGAAACAGAAAATTCAAGGAGTTTGACAAAAGTTACACAACACATCAACTTCTGGAAACAAAGTGCCAATTAAAATGTTTTCCTTTTGTCCCATCATGCTCAGAAAGTGCTTGGCCTCATACCTAGCAGTCTAGTTTATCTGTATTCCAAACAGAAATTCAGATCAAAAGGAATATTGGTTGGAGTTCCTGTGGGCATATCAGAACTCGAGTGTGAGTGGGCATTAAGGGTCTTATTTTAGTAAGCTCACTTCCACTGGGACGCATGAGGAAATGACTATAATATGCTGGTGCTTGTACATCTCTGCAGCTGGAAAACAAACCTCAAAATGGCTAAATATTAACACCACAAAGAGGAATTCTGGGAAAAAAAAATAAATAAAAAGTAAAAAGTTGGCGTTTTATCTTTCTTTTTGTGAACTTGAATTCCAATTAACTGCTATTGATGGGGTCAAAATTTTCTTTTCTTACCTCTGCTTTTCTTAATCCAGTTTTAATTTAAGCTTATGGTCATTATTCAGTCGCAGCAGGTTCGATAACAAGTGCTTAAAGCTTAATTTCCTGCAAGCCGCTTCACGGAAAGGTCAAGATCCCTCTTCTGCATTAGAGATATAAAACCCACTGACCTTAACTTCAGCATCCTCATGGAAGAATACGTCTTGAGCAAAGAGCTATTACAGGATACTTGACATTATTTACAGGAGTGGCCATTTATGGAAAAATAACTAAAGGCTTTCCACAAATTTTGGACAGATAAAAAGTGTTACTCGCCTGAAGTGGGTAAACAGAGAAAAGTCGAAGAGATTGAGTCACACCTAGCAACTAAACTGCATTACACCGGATTCAACTCAACTGTTTCATTTCTAGTCGATGGATTTCTATATTATCGATAGAGTTGTTTCTGCCAGTGTGCCAACACAGGCAGATCTGCAGGGTGACTGAGTTGCTAAGCTTTAGAAGAGGGGAAACGTAATGAGATGTGGTGAAAAGAGAATATATACAGTATATCTGCTGGGCTGACATTTTCCCATAATCCCTCTCAAACGCCAGTGGTGGCAGCAGGCAGAGCAGCACACAGACTGAGGAAGGAGGAGGAGGAGGAGGAGGAGGAGGAGGAGGAGTGGAAATCCTCTATTTTCACAGATTTGTTGAGTAACTGACAAATTCACAGTTAACATTTTTGCTTTTACACTGAGGTTTACATTATAAACTCTGTTTAATTAAAATGTTCTAGCATTGGTGCGATGTGAATGTTGTCTTTATTTTGTCTGTGACCGTCCTTCGATCACCGAGGCCTCATTTTTGAGATGAAGCTCTGTGGCATTGAAGAGGCAGACGCACACAGGTCTGCTGCCATCCCAAGGTCACACACACCTACAAACACACACATACTAACAGATAGGCCACCTCAGAAAAGGAAAATAACTACAATGGGCAATTTAGCCAGAACAGGCAGGGATGACGACCAGGACACAGATGCATGTGAGCACTCAGACACACACACAAGCACAAGACAAGCACACAGCTGTGCCTCAGGGCCAAGGTTCTGGCAATGCATCATTACCCTCCCTTGGAGGTGATTTCATATCCCAGCATGCATTTCTTATGTGTAGAGGAAATTACCCCAGGGCCGTGCTGAGAGCCAACAGAGTGTGCCTCCTTCCGTCCAACTGTCTCACCCTTTCCCTTTCTTCAAATCCCTTGTTCACCGTGACTGTCACACCCCACTCCCCTCTCTGCTCTCCCTGACTCTGTCACACAGTCATCCACAATATGCTTATATCTTACTCTCAGTGTAACTTTTATTTATTAATATTTTAATAGAAAACCCACTGATAACAGTGTGATTCTCTGAAATTGGTGCACTTTAGTGTCTCACAGGTTTACCTCAATTATTTTCATATAAATTAAACATTTTAAAACAAGAAATGGAAAGATCCATGTGTCTATGCATTACAGCACAGACAACTAGTTTAAAAAATTATGTTTTGTAAAATTTCATGGGCCGCTGAGGTGTGGGGGTCAGCCAAATGATCATGTCTCTACCAACCAAAGTTATTGTAAACTAAATCGGCAGAATGCTTTGTATTTTTTTCTTTTTATTAATTGATTTATTGATTGATCTATTGATTTGTTAAAAGGGGCAGACAAAATAAGTTTTTCTTCTTTCTGTCCCCTTTTTTCTTTTATTTCCATCATGTTTGAGTTTACAACTCAAGTTATATTGTATGTTTTTCCTTATAATGAATAAAAATGAAAAATAAAACAAAGTTCTTTTTTCACAGCATTCAAAACTAATAAAAATAACCAATAACATCAAGTTTTTTCTGGTAAGATGATCCTTTGCCTATTTAATTTCACCTAAATAAAATAAATATGAGAAAAATGCACAAATCTTTATCAATTGCACCACTCAATTATGTCCCTCAGTTTTGTTCAACCCCGTAACAGCCTTAACAATCCCCTACATTTAAAAAAAATAATGGTTCAGTCCAACTTCTTTAGCAACCAGGAAATGACATGACTGAATATTTCTAGAACATATTGTAAAGACAGATAAGTATAAACCTAGTTTCTTACCCACATTTCATAGTGTCTATTGTCAGATTGACATCATCAAGCTCAAGATTATTTTTTTGGGATCTCATGTCAAAGGTGGGATAACATATTTTCTCAAATAGTCCTTCATCTTGCATAATGTTAAAAAACTTTTTGGGGGGTAAAATTTTCTGTAACCTGAGAACCCAAAATGCACCAAATTCAGAGAATGATCCATCAACATGGACTATGGCAAAAAGCTACTTTCTCGTTTATGTATTTTAATAGAAACATTTTAAATGTATCCTTCAATGCTTATGTATCACTATTTGGCACAGACTTCTAAGGTAAATCAAAAAAAGAAAAGAAAATGACACACTTAATGTGTTGATGAAAACGGGAGAAGTTAGAAAAAAAAAAGAAAATAGTTATCTTAAAGACAAGAACAGACTCCAGTTCGGTCCATTCAAATCCAATTATTATAGTACAAAACACTAAAGAGCCTTATACAAGCAGATTACAACATTAAAGTAAGGTAAAACAGACTTTAAAAAACAGCTAAGCAGTCTCCTGTTACATTTATGTGTTATTGGGATGTTTTGTCTGTGGAATTGCTCCCCTTTTTTCTAAAGAACTGTCAAAAACACTCATAAAAAATACAGCTCTCTTTTAGGTCTTATCTTCAGATGTTCTTGCAGGCTTCCCATGTAAAAAAAAGAGGCAATCTCATCCCAACAACTGCTTCTACAGGATCAATAAAGTAGTGCTGCTGAATTTACACTTCAGATAAACTCATCATCAGCCATTTATATT
Organism: Oryzias javanicus; assembly: GCA_003999625.1. Classification (NCBI taxonomy): domain Eukaryota; kingdom Metazoa; phylum Chordata; class Actinopteri; order Beloniformes; family Adrianichthyidae; genus Oryzias; species Oryzias javanicus. Next base: position 15,174,678 of record CM012456.1, read on the forward strand.
TATAAAGACAAAGGTTCTGACTGCTATACAGTTTTGTCTGAGTTTGCCAACTTACAGTTGTTGCACCACATCAGTCAGATATATTTTGTCAAATCATTGCACAATGAGTTTTCTCTTCTAAAAGGGAAAAAAAATCATTTACAATTACACTCTAAATAAAATAATGATGTGTGATGTTTTAATGTGTGGCTTTAACGTTGTCATTAAGTTTGGTCAAAAAAAACAAACCAAACTCTTCAATTTGAAGCAGAGCAGTGGACGGCTGATAAGTTCAGTCTGCAGCCACAGAACAATTGACCAGGTTTACGCCAATATTCCAATGGCATCCAGACCAAGCTCATATCTAAGAGGTTGCCATGTAAACAAGCTTGTTTTATCACTTCATCTAGAGAAAGGTCATATTATAGAAAACCAATTATCAAGCTAAGATAACACTTCATTTGCAATAACACTGAGTAACACAAGAAGCTCACTCCTCTTATTTTCTAAAAGTTTTTTTTTTTACTTTTTTCATTATCTAAAGAGGCAGGCAAACACACTTTGTGGCTACATTTATAAAACCACTAAAAACATTCTTGTTCATTTCAACTTTGAATATTTTACCAAAAGTAGTAGATCCATGATTGCCATAAAAGTTGTAATTTCACTGGCCAGAATAGGAATTGTTGATAAAAAAAAAGAACATGCTGAGGTATTTGTAATGACATGGGGATGTAAACATAAATATTCCTGTAGCTGAAATGTTATTAAAAAGTAATCTAGAGAATTATCTTATCCAGCACATGCATAACTTTAATTAAGAAGCAGAAAAGAAGCAGCAGTGATATCAGTTCAGCAGCATTAATGCTCACTGTTTGTCTCTCTCCATGGTGCTGAAATGCTCTTTTCCAAGCTTTAGTACTGCTGTGCTTTATTGACTGTACTTTGATCTCTGCACAACATTTTGTTTTCTTTTTTTCTGTATTTCTAACCCAAATATCAGAATTAATTTAGCAAGTCATGGTGAAGTCCAGACTTCAACCCAACTGAACTCCAGTGGTGAGACTTTACAAGATCTCTCTAAGAGCCAGTATACAAAAATCTTCATTGTAGTAAAGCAATGCTGTAAAGGAAGTACACAAAAACGCCTCAAGTGGTCTCAAAAAAAAAAAAAACCAAGAGACTGATAGTCAGACAGGAAATGCCTTCTTTATGTTATTGTAGCTTTAGGTGGACCTACGAGGTATTGAATTATGGAAGTTCTAGCTTCTTTGTAGCTTCATTCTTCCTTAATAAATAATGACACACTAAAAAAAAAAGTTCTATCTTTCAGTTCATCTGATGTATAATATATTTTTCTCCAGCAAGTAGACCCACTGTAATTAAACATTGATCTCATGATTCTTATTTTTCCCTCACATACGCTCCAATACATTTTACAAGCAACACTGAATGAAGCGTAAGAAAAGTATTAATATTTACATGCAAATGAGCGACAGTTGTTACTAATGAGGAGTGCGGAGATTCGAAAAGTCACCTTGTTAAATATAGTTTATACTTTTCCTCCATATTTATGATTATAGTAAATAGACCATCTTGATTTTTCAATAAAAGTACAAGCAAACGTTATCAGAGTAACTTAGAAAGGAAGCAGCAGTCATAACCAGTTCATCACTGTCTCTCTCCATGGTGCTGACATGCTGCTTCCAAGTTTCTGTGCCATCGTTTTTTATTTATAATTTAATCTTTACAGAGTATGTTTTGCTTTTTTTTACCGTTGCACATTTTGACTTCAACTAATAATAAGTAAGTACAAAAATAAATGAAAAAGTTATTAGAAAGTTTTACCTTGCTTTTATTTCTTACCTAAACCTATTTACAGAAAATATTTTCACTGACATTTTGGCTATATTTTCATTAGCCAGTAAATATAGAAGCACAATTGTATTTTGTGTTTAGTTAACAAGAAGACAAAAGTCAAACTCAAACTTAGAGGGGACTAATTTTCCTGCAGCAGCTACAAAACTCTCTTCTACGATCTTCTAATTCATGTTAATGAGTCATCATCATCATTGTATGTTTTTAAGTTCTCTCTTGAAACTCACTTTTTAATTTGGCTTTTAACACACAGGGTGCAGGTTCCTTCTCTTTTTTTTTTTTTTATCCCACCACATTTCAATTGATTCTCTTTTATGTATTGTTCATGGTTTTGTTCAAGTTTTGCTTTATCAATGTTACTTTATGGGTATATTCTTGTACACTTTTAATCTATTTATTCTATCTTATTCTTTGAATGCTTGTATTCTGTCATTGTACACAGCTGGTCTGTATAGACAATTTAGTGCTTTATAAATTAAGCGTATTAATATTCTTAATAGATGTGCAATTGAAAATTTGAAAAAAGGAAAACATTTATTTTAATGTCTGAATTTACAATTTTGAGTTTCTTGCCAAGTAGTAAAATTACTAAATACATAATTTAGTGACCTTTTTCTTGAACTTTTAGATTTGCTTTACTTGTTCAGCTCAATCTGACATATATTTTCAATAATATAATATTGACAACATCAATTTGTTCTGAAGATTGATAAGACACACCATGGAATAATCATTTACTCTCTGACCATCCCTCATGTGTCAGTGTTGATGCTTCAATAAAGTGAGTAATCCAAAGCACAAAGAAAATAAGCTTTTTTTTCCTCAAAACATGGCAAAAATCTTCACAAGCAATAACTGAAAACTACACACTTCACACAAATGGTCCACAAAATCAAGGATAGTCTTGTTCCAGAAAACAACAATAGTGGACTTTGTCTCCAGATCACTTGAGATAAATCTCTTGGTCCTTAAAAGCTACAAACTGTGAGTGCGACTACATTTGTGTCTGAGGAAATCCACTATTTTTATCTGAATTCTATTGTGTGGTCAAGACCTAAAACTCATCCGCACACGTACACATGTACTCATGAACACACACTTACAGGCTGTTATGTCTTAGCTCTCCACGGAAACCAAGCATTTGATGTGAAGTAACAGACAAAGCATATCTAACACACAGCAGAGCACTGATGTAAACAGAGAATGCTCACAAGAGAGGAACAAAGGCTCTATTGATCTCTCTTATAGTTGTACACATAAATAAACCCAAGTGAAAACAACAACAATCAAGGCATAAAAATCTGTTCCCTCCCCATTTGACTTTTTTTTATTTATTGAAACACACAATTACATGTCATTGTCCTTTGGAGTATGTGACACATTGCTCTAAATTAGTTACGCTCTACCACATATGTGAAGATCAAGCACACACACACACACACATGCACACAGTCACCACTGGCCACTTCTGACTCTCAACAGCTCGAGTGACATTTTTGGGCTGTGAGCCAGTGGATCCTGACAAACACGAAGCAGTGACAATGACACGTCAGACCAGATCATATCAAAGTTCTGAAAATAGCAATTTCATGTCAGCGCCACAATTATATCCAGCAGATTATGGACAACAGGAGGCATTACTTTTATTTATGTATTTCATCTCATGCTGCCATTACTTCACCACTTCATGTGTTTTGGAAAGGAAGCACTTTTAAAAGCAAGTCTGAATTTTTGGATTGATGTAAAAATAACTATTAAAGTTGCATTACTTGCGATAATGCAAGTGTTAATGCTTTTTGCTGAAATGGTTGCTAAAGATGCTAAAAATTAAAACTAAAAATGCAAACGCTGTTTGCAAAATGTTAAATTTACTAAAAAAACTGGAAACTTTGTTAAATAACTTGACATGTTGTGTGTTTAGTTCTTTCTTCTCTCTCCTGTTTTGTGCATGTCTGCTGTGGCTCCTCCTTGCTGCCCCGCCCACTCCCTGTGCTTCCTGCTGGAGGAGTTCACAGCTGCACCTTATCAGTTCAATTAGTTGTTTGCTTATTTAAGTTCTCTTGATTCATCTCTCTGAGTTGGAGCGTTTTGTCATGTTTCTAGTTTTTCTTTAACCAGCTTAAAAAAAAAAAATAAAACATTAAATAAGTCTGACTTGACTTTCTGCATCAAGCCCGCTCTGCATTTGGGTTCTTGAACTCTAGCCGTAACATAAGTATGAATGAGCGCTGAAGTTGACCAAATTTCTGAAAAGTATAATTGTTTAAAAATCCCAATGGAACATGCCGTATTAGCCAAAAAAAATCTAACTTGTTGCTTAAATACTAGCTGAACTCCAAAATAGCCTGAAAATTCTCAGTAAACTGACTTAGTCAAATATGTTCGCCTGTTGCTAAAATATTAGCTAAACTCTAAAATAGCCTAAAAAAACCCCAGTTAATTAAAAAAATAGCCAAAAACGTTAGCATGTTGCTTAAATATTAGCTAATTTTTTTTTTTTTAATTGCTATAAAAGATGGAAACATATTCCATGAATATTTTTAAAGGCTTGTTGCTAATCTACTTAAAATTTTGAAATTTGAAAACTTTTTAATTCATTTCCAAAGGGGAATGTTTTGCTCAATATTTCAAAAACTATAAAGTTCATGAATACCAAAAATACAAGCAGCAACATCCTGAACAAGATGAACATTTTTGATATTTTTAAATTCAGAATTTTAAGTAGTTAGTAGCAAGCCTTTAAATATACTCATGGGCTATATTATCATATTTCATAGTTATTATTAGCAACATGCTAATGTTTTAGACTAATGTATTGTACTGAAGTTTTTATAGGCTAATTTAGCTTCTATTTTAGAAACAGGCTAACGTTTTTGACTACTTTAGTTTACTGAGGAATTTTGGGCAATTTTGAAGTTTAGCTATTAATTAAGCAATGAGCTAGCTTTATGGCTAATTTGGTATCTACTAAGATTTTTTGGGCTAATTTGGAGTTTAGCTCATATTCATGCAACAATAATTTTAAGCAATTTTACAACAATTTTTTTTCAGAAAGTTAGGTCAACTTCAGCGATCTTTAATTGTTCTTTAATGAAATATCCAGTCTTTTAGCAAATTTAACATTTTGCAAATAGCTCTTGCATTTTCAGCAAATCCCTTCAGCAATTGAAGTAAACTGCATCACCATTTATAGCGAAAACCTTCAGCATCGTCAGCGACTATATTCAGCAAAAAGCATCCATATAGCATTATCGCAGGTAATGCAAATTTCTAGTTGTGGTTAGTTATTTCCTTAAGGCTAACTACAAAAAGCAAATGCATTCTCACAGAAAAAAAACAGCTGCATCTTCTAGTCTTCAATCAGTTTTTTTTCCTTCCTGTCAGCCTTAACTGAAAGGCCCTTGGGCAAAGATATTCTCTCTTTATGATGTTTTGGACCCTCTGAATTACATACTATTCTCACCAGCTTTGAAACAATAAGCAAAGCCGCCTCCTCTATGCTCCCAACTCCCATCTCCCCTCAGTTATTGCTCATCTTTCTCTCCCTAATGTCTGGCAGAATCCTCTTCCTTCTTTCCTTTTCACTCTCTGTCTCATGCTTTATCATCTTCCCTAAACTAAAGTTTGTTTGTGCCGTCTTTTCTCACTTAGCATTCTCAATTTCTCTTTCATTGCCCCCCCCCCTTTTTCTATTTCATTAGTTTCGCCTTTATCCTCCAGCCTTCTGCACGTTTATTGGTTCGGTTAGTGAGTGCTCATCAATTCACTCCTTACATTGTTTTTAGTATTCATTTTAACAAGGAACCCCAGTGGGAGTGAGGCTCCCTTTTCACACTGACTTCTTAAAGGGGAAGACAAACAACGCTAGAGACAATCATCGGCAAAAATCCTTTTCTCCTTTTTGTCCTTTGTTTTTTTTTTTTTTTTTATTCATCTGGTTGGGTCTGCATTGCTTCGTTTTTCTCTTTTAGCTTGATTAGTTCTTACCCTCTCCTTCCTGTTTCTCTTCCCTCCATGTTTTCTCTCCTTCCTCACACCCTTTAGGGGTTAGGTTTTCTCTTTGTTTCATTGTCATCACTTCAGCTTAACAGGCTCCGTCTGCTGCAACTCCAATGGCCTCTAGTTCACACATGCACATTTCTGGGAAAGATGCAAATTAGACATAAAACAGGCTCTCAAAATATCTATTTGTACGGCGTCATCCTGAATAAACATTTTGTTCTTTTTCCTCTATTCCGAACACACATTAGTACACACACACACGCAACCTCTGCACTCACTTAAAGCGTGTCTTGTCTTTAATAGCTGCTAACTCATTTCGCACTTCATGTTAGCTCAGCTAGATCCAATTACAGCAAGAGAGAGATTGAAGTTTGAGTAGGAGGCCATTTAACCTTCTAACAAAGAGAGATGTAACAAATGGCTCCTGTTCTGTAATATTAACTACAATAAGATGATTGTGCAGAGAAAAGTGAAAGTTTAGACACCCCTTCTACAAACAGTCAGTAAAAGGTAATTTCTTTATTTATTAATATAAAAACAGCCTGTTCAGCTTTATGAAATATATATATTTCAATGTGTTTAAGCATTGTCCTAACAATTATAACCCTCAAAGCAGCAACTAAAGCTTTCTGAAAATTATGCTAATTGCACGACACACAAAGTCAATAAAGGAGAGCAAATGGTTTCCAGGTAGAGTTGTTTTTTTATATATTTTTCCAGTCCAATTAGGAGAGAGTATAAAAGGTGAAAAGTGATTAGCTTTCAAAGAAAACTGTGAAAAAAACAACTCTCTTTTAACTAAAAATCTTCAAGCAAAGTGGTGTATTCAGTGTCAATTTATTAATACCAGTGGAAATGGTGATTAACCTAAACTAGCAAATATAATGTATAAAGTAAACTTTTTTCTTTTATTTTTAATTTTAACTACCAGTTTTTTCTACTTTCTACTCAAAGGAGAGTTTACTTAGAAGAAAGTAATTTAACTTGAGCTGGTTTTTATGGTAATTTCTATAAAACTATTATGATTTCATTCTTTCAATATAGACAATAAAACTAGTGTTTGTGAGATTATTTTGGTGTAAATAATAAGTATGATAATAAATGTTGCACCTTTGGAAAGTCAGTTTAGTTCCTCATTTGTAAGGAGCAAGCATTTGTGGAGCTGAGTATGCAGTTATTGTGAAGTTTGCACTCTTTGGTTTGATTTTCTTCACCTTATTTATGTTTTCTTATGTAGTTTTGCCTCAGCTTCACCTGGTTTATTCAGCTAATAATCTACATTTGGTTTCAGGTAATTCAGTCATCCTCAGGAAATGTGTCTGTCTCTGTCTTTTTTGTTTCTTCCATTCTTTATAGTTTTTCTACATGTTTAAGTTCTGATGATTCTGTCAAGTTTGTTTGTTATTAAAGTTTATTTGTTTCTGTCACTGAGCCCAGTCTCCAGTATTCTGGACGTAACACCAACACAGCCAGATAGGATGACCCAACCAACAGAAGATTCTGTGCTGTAGTGGTAGTTCTCTTACCCACGCCATGCCAAAATAAAGGGTTTCCTGCAACTCTGGACTATGCCAGGCCATGTTCTCCATACCCGTTTTAGCTGGGGCTACTCTTGTCCATTAGAACATTTGCCAAACCTCTTTACATCTCCTTTCTCTGTTGAGGCCATCCCTATTTGGATGCAGGAAGCTAAAACAGCTTTCAGGTTTGTTCTTCATCCTCCCAATGGACATTTGCTATTTTTTTTCTCTTCTATTTTTAACTATATTTTATGTTTCCAAAACAATAACTTGATTAAAGTAAAATACCCCATTGGCAGATATTCTTTAAATGAGCACAAAAGAAAAAAAAAATCTGTGATTGTGGTGAGAAAAACTGTCTTAAACTCCTGTTTAAAGCAAAACATTCTAGTCATTAAGTAATGTTTTCTCTAACTCATTATTTTGCTATTGAAAAACTTTCTCCATAAGAATACTTATCTTCCAAAAAAAAAAAAAAAAAAGGCAGTTTTTCTTGAAATAAGACTCTTTTTGCGTACTTATGATTCTGTCTCTATTTTCAGTAAATTTTAGTGCTGGGTTTTGGCTTCAGCTTTCTCTGGCCCTCAGTCTTTGTTTTTCCCGTTGTTCATAGTCTGTCATGCCAAAGTTTAGATATTTTGTTGTCATTAACTTCTGTTTTTTGAGTTCAATACTACCAATTCTCAAGAATCGCACTATATATATATATATATATATATATATATATATATATATATATATATATATATAATATAATATTTTTCCCTCTAGGTTCTATTACTGAAAAGGGCTTTCCAATGTAACAGAAAGTTATTTGCAAGGAAACATTTTTAAACAAAATAAACTTCTTTAGAACTGATTGTCACATTTTTAAAGATACTTCCTCTGGTTTTTCTTTTTTCTTTGGTTAAAATTTAGTTAAATATTCCCTTAATGCCTGCTGTACCAAATATGCGACAAAACACTTCTGCTCCAAAATTTCCTAAAGTAGATCTACTTAAAAGTAACAATTTAAGTGCATTTTCTTCATAGCTGGAAATAAATTCATAAATGTTTCATCCAATAATGAATACACCTGTTTGATGATATTAAAAACCAAATCAGCTATCAGCTTGGTCTTTTGGTAATATGCTTCAGTAGAAAATACATTCTGCACATGAACTACTTATACATACATTTACAGAGTCCTGTCATTAAATCAGCTATTTCAGGTCTTTAAATATGAAATTCACAGTAATTTTGGTAAAAATGTATATTGATATATTTCTGTTTTATGTGAAGCAATGACAAGTATCCAAATGCAATTTCAAAACCTTTGGACACCTTAGGTCTATATATATATATATATTTTTTTTTTTTTTGTAGAAAGTAGTAAATAGTATTACATAGGAAAGTAGATTTTACATCAATGCCAATATAAGTTGATATATTGTATTTTTTTTGTTGTGAAAAACAGCTCTACGAACGGTTTCCAATATTAATCTTATCCTCTAGTGCTGATTCTGAGCAGTAAAGCTTGTAGTCTTTTAATTTTCCTGTTCATTTAAACAGGCAGGCTTATTTACAGAGTTTGCTCTTTGATGGGCCACTTCCTCTGAAGGAGTGGAGTTTACTCTTACAGAGCCAAACAAAGTGTTTCAATTTAGCACTGCCACTTTTTCAATCACGCTCTCAAAAGCTACCTGTCATGCACTTTATCTCTGCCTTCTTCCTTTTAACACACAATATAAAATAATCAAATGGCTTTTTTTTTAGGCTGTATTGTCACCAAGCAAATTTGGCAATGTCTGGCATTTTCTTTTTAGCCACTTTTAAGTAAAAATGCTTAAAAAATAGATTTTGTTTTAAGTAGAGATTTGACTATTTACTTGGGATCTTTCAAATGTAAAAAACACACCATCACCTTTACAAATCAATAGCAATCATGACCGTATCACCGTATATACCGTGCAATATATCTTTAGGGGACATTTGTAGGAAGATTAAATATTAATTTGACCGTGTGCTTGCAGTTCAATCTCTTCTCCTTTGTCTCTGCGGTTCGTTTGAACAATCCTAGTCCTCTTTCTCCTGTTCTTTCATCCTTTTCAGGCTCTCAGTTTCCATTCTTTTCACCATTTCTCTGAGTGATAGCTGCTTCCAAGACTTGATCCCATGTCTCAGCCTCTCTCCTTCTGTAATTAAAAGAATTATACATCAAGAGTCCTGTGAAATGTATATCAATAGAAAGGAGAGAGCAAGCTTTACTTAATTCTAGAGACAAGAGGATGGAAGTGATCACAGCCCAGCGGGGCTCTTTGACGCTCAGCTTGAAACTGAGGTTGGTGAAATGGCCTTATCATGTGACCAGAGCGTGACTGGAGTGCTGTGTGTTTTATTTGACATTTTATCTTTACAAGCAATAGTAAAACCTGTTCTGGACAGAAAAGATTAAAGTGAATTCATCAAAGGCATAGGGATATACCTGAAAGTTTGAGATAATTTTGTGCAAGGATAGAAAATAGGACATAAAACATAGCTTTAATTCAAAAAGTATTGCTATTTTATGTATTTTCTACTGTACACTTTATTAGAATAGATGTTTTTTTCACCACCAAAAAGAAGGAGAAATGGTTAAATCGAAAATGAAAAAGATTTTAGGCTTGAATGCTTTTTAATTAAAACAGAAAAAACCTTCAATGCATTCCAGGGGAAATTTGAAATGTTAAAGTACAATGTTTATGCCTGCGGTGTCTTGTACCAAACATACAGAAGAAATTTTAGCAAGGTAGTTAGTGAACTTGAATCCCATGGCATTCCTCAGACCAAACTAGAACATTCATGTTTTACAATATATAGATAGATAAGACATAAAAAATCAAGTGTACTGCATCACTTTCAGTACAGACTTGATTTACTACTTTTTGCTTAGTGTTGGTAAGATTTTTTAAAATAAGTAGTGATGTCCCGCTCCTTTTAGGCTAAATTTCATCTTGAAATTACCTATAATGAGTTATTTTAAGGTCAAATAATATGTCTTAAAATGTGCTATAAAAAAGTTGTATATATTTAACATAAGTTTTAATTTATGTTTTTTACTCACAATATTCTGCTTTTCCCCCAAAAAAACAAAACTTTTAAATGTACTGCAATAACTACTCTTATCTCAGGACCAGGGGTGTCAAACTCAATAGCAAACGGGACCAAAATCCAAAACACACCTGTGGTTGCGGGCCGAACAAGATAACCATTTACTAAACAAACTAAAACTCAATTTTTAAACTTTAAAAACATAGCTTGTTAACATAACTACAAATAAAAACAGGCAGGAATATTATAAATAATATTATATAATAATCTGGATGTGGGATCCGGTACCCGGGCCTCGACTTTGACAGGTGCTCTAGACCACAAAAAGAATAGAACTACACATTTAAAGATAAAGTTGTCGAAATTACTTGCAAATTATGACAAAAACTATATTTTTCATTAGAGACATTACTTAAAATAACCTGTTTTCATGATCAAATGACTCAAAGAGATATTCAATATTTGTTGTCTTAAAACAATCGGCTTCTTCTTGCTGAAAAGTTACTATTGAGGTCGTTTTTTTTTTTCATTTTTAAACTAGAAACCACACAAAAAATATTGGTGATATTTTGTGTCTGCAACCTGCGGCTCCAGAGCCATATGTGGCTCTTTTACCCTTCCATTGTGGCCCTCTGGTTGAAGGAAAATAACGTTTTTAGTTTTTAAAAAAGAACAGTCCTGAGCTAAAACATTTTAGACATCAGATTTTTGTGCCACAGGAAATCAACTGGAAGTCAGAAAGCACAACCAGAATTAAGGCAAACTGGATTATAAAACAGATTTTTAATTTTTGACCAACACTTAAGTGCATTTTTTGGCTAAGAACTACAGTGAGAGTCACAGTTTGCCCTGATTTATTTTTTTAGTTGGATTCATGTATTTGTGGTAGAAATGTACCACAACTGGGGCTGGTTGCAATACAGGGGCTGAGCAAATAATTTGAGGGGCTGAAGACTTAATTTTAAAGTATTACTTTTTTTTTTATTTATTCAATGCTAACAAAAGATTTAATAGATTATTTCTTTTTCATTTTTTCTCAATAATGATGCCAACATTGACTCAGAAATGACTGAAGGGACGGCTGCCCCCTTCTGACCCCTGTACCTCCATTCCTGGTTGGGGTAAAGTTAGGCAAAACTTCTGAATAATAGCAAAAATTAGCCTTCAGTCCCTGAGATTTAGTGTTTTTATTTCATGCAGTCTACTTTAGAGCAGAAGTTAAGTGATCCATCATGAAGTTGCTATGGAAACAGTCATTTCCAAATTCAGAAACATAACACCAAGACTATTAAAGAAGCTTAGGAGTATTTCTTTACCTCATTAGAAAACTTTTTCTTTTTGTTTCTGTCTTTGACTCAAAGTGTCCGCAAGCTTTAAAGGAAGTGTAAGCTGCCAGTTCTGCTGAGGCATGAATTTAAAGTGATGTGAGCAGCAGATGGAACAGAGCCCAGAAATGGTTTTAGCTTCTTTTGTGTAGAAGATTATAGTTTGGGAAAAAAAAAACCTGACTTAGATTATTCACTACAAATGTGCTGGTGGAGCCAAACTTTGGAATTGCTTTGTACCTGAAGACTCCCTCCTGTAACAACAATGCAGTCAAATGTCCTCTGTCTGTTAAAAGTGCTTTTAAGCATTCAGTTATGTCGTGCATGCTATGGTACAATACACCTGTCAGAAGACAAACATACACTCTGCTTCACTCCTTCCTTCCTACCTGGGGTCTTTTTGAATCGAGTCAATGGAGGGTGAACGCTGAAGGCTGCCTTCAGGCGGCAGGGCTGGACCGGACTTGCTGTACGGAGACTCCACCACCGATGGGCAGTACTGCAGGGTGCGGTAGGGGTCTGCCACGTAAGGGTCCGAGCCGTACACATCTCCACTTCCACTTCCACTCGAGGTGTAGCCCGGCCCCACGGTGGCATAGTTGTTGGTGCCTCCGCGGCTGTAGCTTCCTGTCCCTGTGCCATGACTTCCTGTGCGCTGCAAAGGGGCGGAGTCAACACCGGGGGAGGAGGGTGCTAGGGTAGGAAGGTAAGGACAGAGGACATAACTTAGGTCATGGACCTGGTTATGGACACGTACAATCAGGTCTGAACAAGAGAGTGGACAGGAAGTGAAGGAACATAGGAAATGGTGTGAAAACCAACGCAGGAAAAGGTGAGGAAAAATGGAAGGCAAAGAAATTAAACATGGCACATGAAGAAAATAGAAACTGCTTTATAGTAATATAGAAAAATATATATTTTAAAATTCCAGGTAAATGTAAGATGTTGAAAATTTGGAATGACACAGCAACAGCTCTGAATCTTAAGTATTTTGTCCAAAAATCAGTCAGATGAACATATTACACTTGATATAATGACACAACAGATACTATTATGCTAAGATATATAGTTGTTTTTATCTGGAATATCTTAAAAAGGCACATTTTTCCCTTGTTTTTCTGAGAGACTTGTTAATTTATTTCATTTTTTCATCTTGTCCTTTAAGCAGAATATTTTTTTTTTAGTTAATGCAAGTAAAAACTGACCTGTTTATACGATTTATTTTTGAAATACAAGTAATAGTTCCTCAAAAGTAGTACTGCCTGTAAGGTCAATGGGATAAAAGGGTATAAAGTAAAAAAAAAAAAAAAATACTTGATGGAGAATTTAGGGATTTACAATATATTTATTGTAAACATTATTTTATAAGACTAGTGGAATCCTGACATAGTTTAGGCAACATTTGTTCCTAAATTTCAAAAGTTTATGACTATAGTTATTTTTTTGTTTTCTGTGTGTGTGTGTTTCTACGAATCGTCGCCGTCAGTATTGTTAGTTTGGCTTTGAAAACCTTGTAGGTAGGGAGGATGCAGCTGCAGAAAGAACTTTTTGTTTTCAGAAAGCAACAAAATGAAGCATATAAGAAAAAAAAAAAAAAAGAAACAATCTAGCAAACAGCTGTGCGTCTGCAGTGTTTCTTGGGAATCTGGAGGTTTCCTTAGGGGTATAAGCTGCCTTCACACACATGGCTGCGTTCACCTTCCCTCCCAGTTGTGATGAATTGGTGATACATCAAAGTGTTAACGTGGCTCTGGGGACCTCATTTTTTTGGGTGTACAAACAGAAGCTGTCTATAGAGCGGCTAAATCTATGCCAGAAGCTTGAGTAATGTACAGACTGACACAAACATATGCAAAAACACTCAGATTCCCTTTGTCAATTTCAAGCAATCGTCTTTGAACCAATAAATTACCAAACAACAGCATAATCCCTTAATCTCATAATTCATATTAACCTTCAAAATCTGCAAGGATAAGTGAACATGAACAAATGCGGAGTCCACACACATGCATTTTATATCCGCGTATGATAAATTATAAAAGCTTGTGAACAAAACAGAATAAAAAATTAAAGAACCATAAGTTGTTTAAACCTCCGTCTGTGCCGGGGCCGGCCGTCTCATCATTATGTGGCCGACAAACGTGCTCTTTAGCGATGTCTTGAGTGCTGACATTTACACGACCTTCACAACCCTCTCATCACACTCTTTGTCATCCCTCTCCCCCTCTGCCACACTTGCATGTATTTGACGTACAACCCGTTAATATTGTAGATGAGAAATACTAAATTAACTAACAACTCTCATTCACGTCGGCTTTTATGCCACGCTCCCACCGGACGTATGACGCCAGATCAAGAGCACGCCAAAAGGGAGTTCTTGAACATGCGTTTAGCACATGGTGTTCATGACGAACAAGCGTGGGGGGGGGGTCCTTTTTTTTTTTTTTTTTTTTTTGCAACAGTTTACCAGCGAATGTCTGACACCTACATAGAAGGCTTAATTCAAAATGTCAAAGCAATGTAGATCTCGTGACACTTGCTCCAGGCTTAATCTATCACAGCTTAATTATAATACCTTTTCTCCTCTATGATCAATTTACAGTTGGCACCTCTGTGAATTACAAAGGGACGCCATTTGTATGTCCCTGATTGGTCAAAGTTCAACCTGTTTTAGACTCCTATTTTGCACATAGAGCCAGAAAATAGAAACTTGACCCTTCCCTGGACCCTAACCACTCTGGTTGTTCTCTGATGCCCTCATGCTTGACCCCTGCCTGCCTGACCCTGATTTAACTTTGTGCACTTTTAGCTGTGCTTCACAGCTGTTGTCTTGTCCGTGCCAAATAAACCTGCTGCACTTGGATCCAGCCTTCTGCCTGTTTCTGACAGTAATGACATGTTTTCAGAGAATAGCTGAAAATATACTTTACTGTGATATATATCGTTATTGTGATATTAAATAATTTATATTGTGATATACAATAGCATTGTTCTTAATATATGATGAACCTGAAAAAATTACAAGTAAAATATTTGTAGATTCATTTTTGTTTAAAACCTACACATTCTCCACATCTCGATGTTTTGAATACATTCTCTAAATTTGACTATTTAAGGAAGAAAACAGTTAAAGACAGGAGATGGGAGTTTAAAGACCAGAAACTTCCAACAGTGAAGGGAAGAAAAGAAGGACATAAAAAGGTAATGAAGCAAAATTACTTCCATTAGAGGAAACCTGTCTTCTCAAGACTCTTTAGATAGTGTCTTTGGAGAGTCTTTCCTTTTTATCGTCTCATTAGTTGCTGAGACTTTAGGCTAGCTGTACGCGTGTCGGCGTGAGCTCCAAGAGAGACATGACACCTGAGCTGGACAAACCTTAGAGCAAGAGGAGTGCATGAGGCACAAAAAAACACCAAAAGAAAGGAAAAATGTCATGTCAAACGCAAATAGAGAGAAAGTTGAGAATTAAAAGAATAAAATGTAGTAGTAGAAGTATAAAATCTTTTGAAATTCACATTTTTTAACAGCTTATACATTTACTTTTTCCTATTTCCTCATTTTACCTGACTGCTTTCCCTTTTGTCAAATAAAAGGTGTAATACTTAATTTACTGTTTGCTCTGGTAATAGTGCATTCTGACTAATGACTTGACCTTTAAGGCCAATTCAGCCAGTGAGCGGAGGTGTATCTCTGTATTTGTGTACCCAAGGATGGCTGGTGCTGAAATCACAGCATTTTACTGTGCAAACAGGCAAACATTTTGGTCCATGTGGACGTAAAAATGGGGGTTTTGTTACTGCCAACCTAAAACAAGTGTGCAAATGTCAGTGGATAAGTGGCTGAAATGGGTTTCAAATCCATTATGCGATAAACACAGTATGAAGGTATAGCTTGCCATAATCAGTGTCCAAATGTCACAGCTCCAATACAATGTCAGAAACAGAAAGAAACATTTTTAGTAGAAGCATTTCTTCAGTTTTACATTAGTTAATATCTTGCAGAAAACATTCTGCAAGGGAATTTACTTGTGTCTTTGTTAACTTCCCTTGTGGGTGAATGTGGGCTGTAGAGAGGTGAAAAATGCCCATACAAATGCATTAGACTAAGGTTTTAGTACCTGCCTTCTTTGTATTTCATCATATATTACGTTTCTGCCTTTTGGTGAAGTTCAGCACAGGTTATTACTAACCCAAACATAAAAAAACTATGGCTTGATTTTATAGGAAAACTAATATGATAGCGTTAGAGGAAATAATTGTTTCTATGAAATCTGAAGACAAGTCAAAAGCCTACTTACTATCATTTATCAAGTTGATCATACAATATACCATTTGTGTGTGTGAACCAAAGATCCACACGCTTGTTTGACTGCATCTCACACAAAACGCTCCCCCAGCATAAAATTATGTTTGGGAGAAGATAAATAAGCAGGTGTGTCTTAGTATTCCCTTGCTCCAGTATAGAGTAAACAAATCATGGCTTTGCTCCTGCTGGCAGCTTAGCGATGGGAAGGGAAACTCTATTAGTCATCTGACACAGTGATACCTCCACAATTAGCCAGTCAGCTGGGGGACCGCCTCGCTAAGAGCAGGGCTGACTTTTACTGTGAGCTTCTGCAACTAGGGGACCGTTTCTGAACATACTCGAGAGAAGGAGACAGAAACAGGGAAAAAGAGGGGAAGAAAGGCAATCCTTCAAGCTTTCTGTGTCCATCCTAACACATAATTTCATCTTTGCTTCCATCTCTTTCAGTTCTTCTTTGTCAGTGTCACTCTTTCTTTCCATCACTCCCTCTGCTTGCCCTTTTTATCTTTCTTTGCTGCTTTATGTCCTCTCTGCCTTTACCTCCATCCATCTTCCTTTCCATGCACCCCTTTGGAAAACCTCCCCTTTGAAATATTGCCCTCCCTCTTTGCCTGTGAATTACTCCCGCCCATGGTCCCATGTTTTCTGCTGTCATTCGCTCTCTGTCACCAATTCATTTCATGTCTTTCTCTCTGTTTGTGCCCTAACACCCCTGTGTCTGTCTGTCCGTCTATCTCGCTGCCTCTCCAGCCTCCATTGTAGTTGTAGTAGACTATGCGATCAAGGCTGAGGACATGTCCTTTCTCTTGACACGCTTCAGTGCACAGCACGATTACACAAACCCCACAGTGCGGTCCAAATCACTGCCTCATACAGTATAAGCTGTCGCAGAAACGCCAGAAAAAAAAGGCACAAACAAAAATTTCTAGGTATGCAAGCTGCTCTCAAGTACTGAATATGTGTATTTCACATTTTTTTCCTAATGATTTTATGTCGTTCAACATGCAACCTTGCCTACAGTTACTGTCCATAAAACACTTGCCAAGGCCACTACAGTGTTCAGATGTGTATAGGAGATTTGATTCTCCCTCTGTTTATCCCTGGGAGAGCCTCCCTGCCAACACACAGCTCTGATGTTCTTGAGCTGCAAGGATTGAAAAATCTACATGCACAAATGAGAGCACACACACACACACACACACACATTGCACTTTTTGAGCCTTTATTAAATCTTCCATTCTGTTTTGTGGAAGCTGACTTAAACCGGTCTTTATAGGTGGAGATGCCTTGTCATTTTCAGATGTTTCCAAGACCGCCATCATGTTGTACATAGAAAAAAAAGTCAAGATTTATGAAGTCTTTAGCTTGACTGCTGCAAAATCTAGACAATAAATTGCTGTATTTCCAGTACTATAGGGCGCACTAGATAATAAGTGCATTGTTAATTAATGGTCCTTTTTTAAACTTGTGTCATATATAAGGTAAACCGAACTACAATCCACATTAAGTGAGACAGAAGAGTCAGAGATAAGTCCATCAGTCAGTCAGACTTTATTAACCGCCTTCACAGTAATTTTAGAACTTCTCCTTGTTAGAGGATTCACAATGCCCATAACTCCAAATCTTGTTTGCCACACATTAAAAACAGACTGATGTTAAACAAACATTACTGTGACCACACCAAATCCCACGCCTTATTAGTAACACGCAAAAACAAAAAGGACAATGCAACACAGTAGCCATGTTAGCTTATTTCACAATACCTGTAACTCCCAACCTTGTTTACAAAACATAAAAAACAGACTAGCACTGCTGAAACAAGCATTACTATGAAAATGTGCTATCCCTCCCATGAAAAAGGTAGACAAAAAGTTGGACAGCACTTAATATCTGTCATTGGACGCCAATGAAGATCAAAAATCATTGACAGAAAAAAGTTCAGTGCACTATTTTGTGGGCTCCAGAAGACCCCACCCGACGTCAACGTGGCTAGGATAGCGGGAAGGTTACATCAATCCATTAATCCAATTTTTAATTCTATATTTTATGATTAAACATTTGAAAAGATAAAGTACAGCTTTTCTCACAACTTTAAAAATTGATTAAAAGTGACTTCAAAACACTTCTTACTTGTTAATTTTCATTTTACGTTCTGTTTTTCATTTTTATTAGCAAAACTCTGCCATAAATGTTGCTTCTAAGTCCAGAAATTTCTTCCTTTTGCGACATCACTATGAAACACACCTGCATTATAGCAGCCTCGTGTTCATCTTGGCTTGTCCAAATCAAAGGGTGCAAAATCGAATAAACAATCAAAGCAGACTGGAACTCAGTGGAGGGCAAACCTAAAGTGACATCAGATCAAAGGCTCCATTCTCTTTAGGTTCTTTCTCTTTATTCTGTCCTAAAAACAAGATGAGATGCTGTTGTGATTTATACCCAGAGAGAAAAATTGTTCTCTTTAAATATAATGCATTAACTTCAGAAATCACAATCCAAAGATAATACAGTTTTTTATTCACAATGATACCGTGAAGCCACTGTTTAAAATGTAATCTTTGAAAATAATAAGACACAATCGCTTTACACAAGAATCTATATAAGTGAAAGTGTAAATAATCTATTTAAACCATAAATATTGACAGTTTTGCGATTTAACAAAGAAGCAGTCAATACTGAGCTTGAAAGGAGAAAAAATGTTTTCTCTAGAAAAAGGAGTTTAACACGTACCTAAGATTAAAAAAAAAGAAAAAAAAAACCTGTGTAGCACGTTATTATTGTTTGATAAGATGGCATATGGCCTCTCAAATTTCCTTTTAGTTTAGGAAATTGAAGATGCTTCCCTCAGGAAAAAGAAAAGTGCTGATTACTTTCAGAAGTCTTTTGCGTTAAGCTGGTAACTAGGTTTTCTGGGCCTCAGCAAAAGCTCACTGTAAAT
Organism: Oryzias javanicus; assembly: GCA_003999625.1. Taxonomy (NCBI): domain Eukaryota; kingdom Metazoa; phylum Chordata; class Actinopteri; order Beloniformes; family Adrianichthyidae; genus Oryzias; species Oryzias javanicus. The sequence continues at coordinate 15,193,694 of CM012456.1, forward strand.
ACTGTACAAGTTTAAGCCACAGCATAAGATGATGAGCGTGAGAGGGCTGTAACTAAGTCAAAATATATTAAAGATTACACTATATCTTCTTAAAAACAACTTGCTGCGAAAAATAAACTTTTTTCCTTTAGAGATGAATACTTTTGTTTCCATCCTTAATCAAGCGGAGATTAGTCACTGACCTTCAATTAAGAGTTGTCTGCAATACCACCGCGAGTATGTAAGCATGAGGATTTAAGAAAGGTTAGACTTTTGCTTTTAATGATTTAAATTAGCCAGACTGGAGTTTAAGCATGAAACTTGCCAACCCTTTAAATTAAAACAGATAGAGGACTAGAGGATACTTCAGAAAAGCTAATATGGCTTTAATGTCAGCATCACCTTCACTAATTCTTATTTTGGCTTTTCATTTATGTGTATGAGTTGGGGGTGGGGGGTTGGTGTATGTGTTTGTGTGTGCCTATTAGTTATTTCAAATAGCCTGTATATTCTAGGTTTTAAAATGAAGTTTACACTAGAGATAAGATGTGTTTTAGCTTTAATCCTTGTGCTATCCTAGCTATGTTTATGTGGAGAGTCGGGTCATCTTGACCCCTCAAGACAGCACCCCGAATTTGTATTTTTTAACGATTTTTTGATTTTCACTGGTGTCACTGGCAGACATGAAATCCTGTCCTCCTTCATCTACATATGATGGATAACACGTCAGTTAAGGCTTGGGTCATCTGGACCCCACAAGATAGCACAAGGATGAAACAGGCTTGACGAGGAGCTTTCTGTTTGCAGAACAAAACTAAAGATCAGGTCTGGATTTGGTCAGGCCTACTACAGGATGCAGGTAGAATATCAGGGGGTGGAGTCTGTGTGTGCTGAGATTTTAGGCTGTCAAATCCTTCTGAGCCCCCAAAATGCATTGAAACCACAATATCATCCTATCAGTTCCTGTATTTATATGTCTATCTTATCCTTTGATTTATACGTCTTGTTTTTTGTATTGAATGCTCTTCCCGACACCTCCCTCTGGATTTACTGGGATTGGAACTAGCACAAGTAGGAAACTGATTTGTTCCCTGTTAGAGCTGCATTTATTTATTTATTTTTCTATTCATGTCTCTTTGTATTTGTCTGTCCATCCTTGTGCCTTTGGTCACTGACTATTATTATTTTCCTCTATGTGTGTGCTTATTTCTTTAGTAAATTGTGGATTTTTGCAGGTCATGCCACTTGCAGGGGCAATAACAGAATTTATGGAGGCATTACCACCCCTCTTTGCCAATACCTATATCTGACCTTGCTAAAGACCTGTGTGAACAGCAAAGGTGGGGGCTTTTTCTTGTCTTCAACAGCTGGTTTACTGCCACAGACACTGTAAAACAAGATTTCTGTCAACGCAGCAAGCCCTGAACACTATGAGCCAATCAAAAGACAGCAAGAAAAGAGAAGCCGTGCCCTCAAGACGTTAAGTAACTGAATAAATATTGTGTTTAAGAAAGTGCGTGTGTGATGCGGGATGGAAATTAAAGACGACGTAAAGGTATTTATGTAAGAATGAGAAATTATAGCTTTTTAAAGTAATGTCAATCCCTTCATGTTGGAAATGGGTTCAAACACTGTTTTGTCAGTATGTCTCACTCTCACATCCATGCTTGAAGAGTTGAGCCTGGCTGTCATTTAGGGGAGCAGTTCAGCCACACAAAAGCCCAAGGGTGGAAAACTGCGACAAAAGGATTGGATTTGGATCAGCTTTATTTTAGCCTATTCCGATCTGTCATGCCTGGATTGGCCTCATCCTTAAGAATGGCTCAAGGCTTCTTTAGTGATTAGAGGTAGAGGTTCTAAATGTAGTGTGGTGCTATGAATTCTCTGATCCTTTCCTGTATTTATATTCGTTCTTGATCGGATGAGGACTTCTATACAACTGTTTGTCTTAATTATAGCTTTTATTCACATTTTAATGATCCAGTTACAAATAATTTTTTAAAGTGTTTCCTGTGTCACCAACAGACTCTCAACCTTTGAAAAGCGACACTTTGTTCTACCACATGTGTGTACAATGATGCCAGAAGTATTGCTTCCTTTTTTCTGCCACTTTTCTAAACAATTTTTCAATTAGGCATTTCCTCCTTTCTTGTAACTGTAAAAATCTCATATTTTACTTGCTAACTTTGCTTTGAAAACCAAAGTAATTAAACTGGTGTAAATAACTACAAAAACATCAAAATATTTAAACTCAAAATAGCTGATGAAAGATCCCACCACATGCATAATAAAAACATTAAAAGCTATTAAAAACCCAAATCTATATAGGTTTGTAGTAGGTGTAAATTTGGACTTCTACCACCACTCGATAGAGACTTACTCTCATCTGAAACCACCCTCTAGGGGTCTTTGGTGGAACTGCAACATTTGGTAAATTATGTTTTACTTAGAAAGGGATTTCTCTACCTTCTTCCCGATCAAATGCAACCAATTACCCCAAAACCCACAAATGTATACATTAATAGGAGCAATGTGGGGTTCAATGTCTTAGCCAAGGATACTTCAACACATGGCTGGGGCGAGCAGAAACAAACCTCTGTTTCAGAACCATTCCGAAAAAAGGTGGTAAATAGATTTCACTCATGCCGAATTTTAAATCTTCTCCATAATGTAATAAAGTGAACTTCCAATATCTCAACAGTAATGCTTTAGAAATATAAAGAAAAGTATTCAATGTTTCTTTTTTTTTTTTTTTTTTGTACACGAGAGGACAAGTGTCACTTTGGATCGACTTTCCCTTCTCTGCACTCCTTTCAGGAGTCTATCACATTCTCTATTTAAGAAAAAGCTTCTGCCTTTTGGCTGAAATATGTATGGCAGCACACATGCACCTTTTCTGTAATCCTCCTTGTGTCATTTCTCTTCTGGGCTTGTTTTTTTTTTTCTCTCTCTCTCTCTCTCTCTCTTCCTCTCCCTCTTTCATCTCTTCTTTCCATTCCCCTCTCTTCTGCCCCCCTCATTAGGATGTCAGATCTCATTACAAAAGAAAAACAGAAGATTTAAAAGGGGAAAGCAGAGGGGTTTGATGCTTTAAACCTCCCTCGTATTTTTGTCTCCTTCTTGAGTGTGCACAGCTGCCAGGGGAGTTTGCGCCACAAGGCTGCGAATACAAGCAAAAAAATAATCCTGCTTCGTAGAAAAATGATAACACACGAACTTTGTTGTTATGCAAGAGAGTTGATCCCCTGTCCTGGGAACTGCATACGTTTAGGGTAGAAAAATAACAAGCAATTGTGGGATGTATGTGAATAAATAATTCAGTTTTCCAATAAAATAACTGTTATTTAAAAAGGAGGTTATGAGTCAAGCCAATTTATTAATGCTCATCATGTAATAGAAAATCAATAGAAAATGTAATTAAAGCTGTGAGCAGCATTAAATGGCCCACAGGTGCTACCTGTCCTGGCAGCCCCCCTTTGGCCTGCCCTCACTGGCTGAGCAGCATAGGCTGCAGTTTTTTCAAAATGGCGGCTTTTCTGTTGGTTTATCTCCATAGCAACCATTTTATGTTTTAGTTGCCTGGGGGTGACGAACAAGTATATGTCATTTTTTAAGGAATCAGCCAAAGTAAAATTTTAGATTTCCTTAGCAACAGATGTTTTTTTGTTAACCACAGCCATAATCACTAAGGAATTGCTTGCATAATTGCTTGCATAATTGCTAAGGAAATTTTAGATTTCCTTAGCAACAGATGTTTTTTGTTAACCACAGCCATAATCACGATATGTTCATATAGCATGTTACATCATTTTGTTTGCGTTAAGCAGACGATTCAGGTATTAAAATTTCCCAATATTCTTTAAAAAATTTACATAAAGGAACGCCACTTTTGCTAGCTCGCATCAAAATCTACAACTTCTAATTCCAACATTGTTTTTCCAAGTAGCTTCCAATTGATGCTAAATTAGTTAGGAAGCGATTGATCAAAATTCCAAGGCGTAGTTTGAATGTGTAGATGGACAACACAAAAGTGATTGTTTTTTCTTTGTTTGTTTTTTTTTTTTTTTTTTTTTAATTCAAGATGTCAGCCACTTCCTGAAATCAAAGGGCAACAAAGTTTTGGTTCTGGTTGTAGACTTAAGCTGGTGGCAGGTGTGTGAAAATTTGTAAAAATCGCTACAACAAAATATTTCTTTTGTCCATATTGTGGGAAAAATGTGAAAATTCCCACATTTCACACTGTACCATAAAATGGCCACCAAGCCGCATGTCCTGTGGCCATCCCATAATAATTCTTCCTTTGTTTCATTGTGGGATTTTGAAACATTTTTCAGCTCCATAAAAGATTTTGGCTCATTTTCTTTGTTTTGTTTTTGGACAGTTCGGGCCTCTTTGATGTTGTCATCTTTTTTTGTCTTTTTTTATTTTTGGGTGGTGGGGTCGTTCACCATGTCAAAAGTTTATTTTCACTGGGTACTAGTTGTGTGCAAATTTTGGTGAGTTTTTTGAGTGGGATATTTTCATTAGGCGCTGCAGGAAAGAATAATTTAGAAAAAAAAACAAAAAAAAACAACGAGGTTGTTATGACTATGCATGGCCATGGTAAAATGTAAAATCAAATTCCACACACAGAATCTCCACGGAAATGCATATTTGACATTCACAGCAATTAATGTTCTACTATTAAAAGAGCCCATCAACTTTATCTTCATTCAACAAAGCATTATAATTGTGTTTCTTGTTCATCCAGTTATTAATAACCATTATAATACATAATAGCTGAGTAAGACTCACCTGCATGACCATAATTCATCACAATTCATATGGAAGAAAGAAGTTTTAAACTGGCAGCAAAAGAAGAAGTATCTGTTTTTCCCAGAGTCGTAAGGATGTTAAAATACAGTAAACCCCTTATCAACAACAATAACTCAAGTCAGACTTGACAAAAAAAAGCAGCCCTACTAAAATTACCAGCTTCCACCGCCGCTGCCTGAGCTACGTGCAGGCCTAATGTTAGGCTATAAAAGAGAAAAAGAGCCACATCTATTCCGAGCCACTGGTATTCCCAGTGGACAGAGTCATTAATAAAAGCTGAGATACTTTTCACGAGAGGATGTGCTAAGGCAATGTGCGAACAAAGATCGGAGGGGAAATGTTAAAAAAAAAAGATGAAAAGTCAGAGAATGAGAAAGAACTGGAAGATAACATGGAGACAGGTTAAAGGGCATTCTCAAAGAAAACCTTACACAATAAAGTAAGTCATTAATAAAGAATGCTGATGTCTCTGCAAAATTTAACAAAATGTGCAGTCTTGTTGTAAAGCACATCAGTCATTCTAGGATGCCTGTGAATGTCTCTGTTTTAGAGACACTGTGGCCAAACAGTAATAATCACTTAAAATAGGCCACATTAACCTGCAGTCCTCTGGGGCGCTGGCCTGGTTTCATCTGAGAAGGAAGCACAACGAGCCTCTGCCTACACAAGTGCATGCTGAAAAATCCTACTTTGTTACAGTAAAACATAATAAACCAAATTGGCATGGCAAATTTATTTTTTTTTTTGGTGGAGACTCAGCCGACAAGAACTTCTGATGAAGAGCGTGAATGGGAGATACGTTTGAAATAGACTCAGACGCTGATGAGGAAGACATTTGAGAGGAAATTATTTTGCGTTTATTGAGGCATAAATAAAATCTTCAGTCAAGATAAAAAGACACAAACCATTTTACAAAACTGAATTTCTAAAAAATTTAGAAAAAACCAAACGCTCTCTCCTCAAGAGAATTAAAAGAATTAATCTCTACAGGCAGACATCACTGCTCCATAATGAGGAAAAGCCTGCTATTAGAGAAGAGATACACATATCTAATGTTTCTAATTAACCTCAGAAGCCACAAAGCCATGCAAAATTTGGGTAAAGTGCAGAAGGAGCATCACTGAATACAAAATAAGTCCAGATAATTTTATTTTGGCAAGTCTATGCTCACCATTTGCACCTTTTTTTATTCAAACCAATCAGGGACTCAGATTTGGTAGTAACACACAAATTAAATTTCTTTTAATTCACGTGGTGTCACAAAGTGTCACTGTTAGACAATTGATCATGGAGGATAAATTAATAATTGCGGTTTGTGGAATTATTTGACACCGAGGGTTTCGAATATCGGAGTAGAGGTGTAAAAGAAAAAGTCTGGAGCAAGATATCACAAGATTTGACCTGCTTCAACATTTCACACCAAGCCTCTTCCAACTGTACATGCGCCAGTATTGGGTACCAACATCCCAGTGTGAACGCCACAGGGTAAATGTGCATTCAAGAGTGTGCATCGCATGTCCAATTTAGTGTTTTAAGCTGTGAAAATGACACAATATTAAACCCAGGGCCAAAGCTGCTTTGTATTGTTATGAATTTGTCCATTGTATGACTTCTGTTGGTATGATCCTATCATTTGAGGATTTCTTTTTAGTCTTTTTATTATTTTTTTTGCATGTTTTCTTTTCTTTTCTCCAGTGTTGCGTCCTAAAGTAACCAAAGAAAGAGGAAATTGGAACAATTAGAGTCATTTAAATTGATTCTCTTGTATCATGCAGTTTCTCATCAGAGTTAAGTGTTGGATTAAGTCGAGTAATGCCCTGTTCTCTAAATGAACAATGTGCGCTTCATTTGACTGTCTGGTTCTAGCAGGACTAAAATTAGACCAACCCTGTGCACCAAATATAGACCCCGTGACTTCAGCTTGACAATTTTTTGATGTCTAATCCTCACACAAGCATCTCCTTTTTTCTTTCCAGAAAAGGAATGACTTATAGCTTAATTACATTGATCCATGCCAGCTTAATGAACCAATAATGTTAGCTTGCCATTGCCAAGAAAAGGCACTATGACATAATTAATGACTTACCGCTTACGTTGTCAGCACAACCCTTATCAGTTCATTATGCGCCATCACTCAGTGAATTAAGAATCCTTATTAGATTACTTCACATTCACTTCACATGCCTTTTAGACATAATAGGTTAAACTTTAACTCAGAACCACTGTGGTGTTATCCATGTATAGTCCACTGAATCACCACATTTGCTGTGCAGCCGTTAAACACCTTCATAGTGTGAATACGGCTCATGCTGATACTCTGATGAGACATTTACTTGCAACAACAAAGGAAACTTTATTAAAACAATTTATCAGAAGAGGATGCTTTGATGACCTCAAGTGCTGCAATTAAAGGCTCACGGCTTAATCTGCAGCCTATCGATTTTACTGGCTGTAGGGAAAATTCTTTGTATTTTTTGTCCTATCTATTAAAACTCTAGCATCCATGTACTCTCCTTTGGATCTCTAAACTAAAAAAAAAAATGCTTGTACAGAAAGAGGAATTTTCAAGAAGCAATATCCCACAAGGCAAAGCAAACCCTTCTCCATTTAGGTGAGGTAAATGATCATCTGGAACACTCGCCTACAACGGCATATTTACTGCCACCACTCTGACCCAAATGCTAATGATAGCTATTAAGTCTGGGTTGTTAATGACATGTGAATGTAGTGTGACCAACTAGCGTGTTTTTATATGGGTATGATATCATAATGGGATTAACATGGCGTACCTAAACCCACATTGAGATAAGCTCATTGAGGCTTTATTTAAACACACTGCCTGCAACGATGGAGGTTCAGAAACTGGTGAGAAAAAAACAGATTCAATAGTTTTGGCTTGACAAGAAATAGATCAATTTATGTAAAAAAAAAAAAAAACACCCAAAAATGAATTATTTTTTTAATTTAATTAGTTAATCAAAGGACAGAGGCATCTTTGTTTAGTATTGATGTAAATGTATGATTCAATGACATAGACGAGGCAAAACACATTTAGGCATGCAGACATGGTCAGGAAGACCTGCTGACATTCAGCCAAACACTAAACAAAAAGAGGTCACTGTAAATGACTGTGAATCTAATACAGCTGATGCTGAAGGGCACGCTTCCCCCTTTATTTTTTTCAAATTCTGACCTTGTCATCAAAGAGTCAAAGCTAAAGGAAAACTCTGACCAGGCAATATTTTTCTGTCCTATACTTTGGTGGACCTTAGTGAACTTTGACCTTAGAATCCTACTTTCATCAGTCTGCTCTTGTCATATAAAGTAGGAGGATGATTCAGTCATCTGCTACTGCAATACATCTCCCTCAGGGTTGTATATGCTATACATTCAAACGTGGCCTTCTCTGTATTTAATTGTAATGAGCGGTTTGTGTTGCTATAACCTTTGCCCCGTCCCCTCTCTGGCCTTTGACGTCAGCAAGGCATTTGCACCAAGAAAACTGCTGTACCTTGAATTTTTGCTTTATTTTCTTGACCATTCTTTTAAAAAAAACTCTGGAGAGGTTGGTCCATGAAAATCCCAGAATATCTTCAGTTTGTAAAACATTCCAATCTTCTTCATTTGCAGCAGAGATGGGACTCTTTGGACATGTATTGACATTATTATGTAGTAGTAGTACTTGTGGTAGTAGTGGTAGTGTGTTTGTATTAGTGAAGTAGTGGTAGTAGCAGTAGTACAGTATTACTAGTAGTGATAATAGTAGTAGTAGTAGTAGTGTGCTGTATGCACAGTTAACAGGAGTTACTGTAAGATCTTTATCTTTTTTTATTTCATTTTATTTTGTGTTATTATTGCTTTGTGTTTTCTTTCTGTGTGTTTGCATTTCTTAACTAAAAATGTAAAAAATATTGCAAACTTTAACAGGAAAAGTGGTTTTCAATGTAATAGAAATCAATGCTTTAATGGGGAAGAATATAAAGGTATCCATGTGTTTGGTGAATCAAAACAACTGCTTATACAGTAAATTTTGCAAGTCAGCACCGGGTGTCATGTCATTGTATGTGACTATAAATGTTTTGAGGTCGTCAACACACTAGTCGATTGGACATATAACTTCTTCCTGAAGAGAATCAAGCAGTTTTTTAATTTAAAAAAACCCAAAGCAAAACGGTGTAAAATTAACTTAAAAAATGGATGAAAATGAAGACGTCAAACTGAGTGAGGCAAACTTAATCAAAAAAGGAGGAGTCTCTCCAATGCTCGAAAAAGAAGACGCTAGACTTTCATTTCCTCTGATGGGCTTCTAGCAGCTTCACTTTTATGTTATCATAAAGGGAGATCTCAAAATGAGATAAACTGTATGATAGCCGTCTTTAAAAGATGACACAATTTCCCTAGGTATTAATAAAATGTCGGCGACGCTTTGGAAGCAGAAAATAGCAAAGAGGGAAAAATGTAAAAGCATCCTTTTTTCAATGATGTTGTTGCATCTCTGCTCACAGAAAGTGGCGTCTCACTTCACCCCACCTCACTTCACCTCAGCTCTTCAGAGACACAGAGGATTCAGCGGGGTTTGATGTTGAATGAAAAAAAAAGATGGAGAAGCTGGATAATTTAACCTCTAATGCAGCTCTGAGGTTGCGTAACGCTGCAGATTTGAAGCCTTATTTTCATAGCTTTATGGTGCCAAACCAAGTCAACATCTTTAATTTGTTCGTACCCCTGATTATTCAAACATATGCTGTGAGTATCGCATTTGAAAATCTTTAAAAGCATGTTTTTTTTCCTCATAAAAGCACTTGCAAATTATTCAAAAAAAGAAGAAAAAAATGTTAAAAACATTATAGAGTAAGTTACTTATTGAGGTTGTTCTACCTGTGTTGTTCCTAAAAGGCCCAGATTCAGGTCCCTGGCTCTGACTGAGGCTCCTCATGGTACCCTTGTTGTGGTACACCCGTTCCTCATAAATGGGATCTATGTGGTGCTCTGGGGACCCCAAGGGACGAAGGGGTTCTTGACTATGCTGACTACTATAGGAACCACGTGAACCTAGAGAAATGAAAAAAAAGCAAAAAGTTTAAATGGACAGGAAAAGAGGATGAAAGAAAGAACAGTGTGAGAGGGTATATGTGTAAACTGAAGAAGGGGTGAAGGACAGGCATTCAGGGAGTAGGATGTAAGATGAAGGAAACATAAAAGAGATAAAAAAGCATAAAGATTGCAATCATAGAAAGATACCAAAGACAAAATTATGGACCTCCACAAGGCTGGAACAGAACTTTTTGGTCTCGCCGTGTTTGGAGGAAAAAAGTGATGAGTACAATCCCAAGAACACAATCCTCATTGTGAAGCATGGGGGTGGTAGCCCCATGCTATGGGGTGTTTTTCTGTACAAGGAACAGAACAACTGCACCGTATTAAGGAGAAGATGATCAGGACCAAATGTTGTGAGATTTTGAGGAACAACCTCCTTCCCTCAGTTCGAGCATTTAAGAATCTTTCATAGCTGGTTCTTTAAACATGACGTGACAATGAGTGGTTATCGAAGAAGCATATTGAGGTTTTGGAGTGGCCTTTTCTGTCTCCAGACCTAAACCCACTAGAATATCTTTGCAGGGAGCTCAAACTGAGTGTTTCTTAGTAACAGTCCAGAAACCTGACTGATCTAGAGGAGATCTGTGAGGAGAAGTGGGCCAAAATCCCTCCTGCAGTGTGTGCAAATCTGGTGAAAAAAATCAAGAAATGTTTGACCTATTTTGTTGCAAACAAGAGCATTTGGTCCAAGTGTTAACTTTAGTTTTATCAGGTGTTAAATTATGTATTTGTAGCCGTAGCATACAGCTACATCCACAAAGTAGACATGCACCTATGAAAATTTCAGACTCCTCCACAATCTCTAAGTGACAGAACTAAAAATTACAGGCTTTTTAAATACTTATTTGCCTCACTTTATAAAAAAAAAAGAAAACTTCAAATATAATTAGAAAAAGTGATTACAAACTGGATTCAGCAAAAGCAAACTCGCATTATTGAATTTGTTGCTGTACCTGTCCGTTTTCACCTTGCGCCTTTATTTTGCTGACTAGACCTTTGTTTGTTTGTAAGCATGTTTGTTTGTAAGCATGTTTGCAGGACTGGCAGGGAAAAGGGAGAGTTACAGCAGCACTAAATCAGGGGCACAGAAAAGAAGTGACAAAAAATACAGACACACAACAAGAAGTAATGAGACAGGATGAAAAACGGCTCGGCTGAGGGAGACAAATAAAGAGAATGATGCCTTTTTTTTCAATCTCAATGGAACACATTGCCGTTCGTCAGCTGGAAAGTAATGAGATGCAGCCCCCCCCACCACCACACACACACACACACACAGTCCTCTGTGCTTGCTCTGTGTTTGGCAGGAATCCCACAGACACAAGAAAAGGGGAAAAACTGACAGCAGGCACTTGTTCGCAGCACAGAAGAACAAATGTTAGGCAGCGGCCTTCCCTCTGAACATGCAATCAGGAAAATTAGGATAGGGTGGAAAAAAGGCCGAGCTCTGGGAAAGTCAGAAGGGCTTAGCTGTTGGGAGATAAAACGAACACACGACTACATGCAAGGACAAACCTAGAAAGCTCCAAATGACTGGGAAACAGGGATGGTCTAGCGGAACTAATGTCTTATCGTTTCATATTAGGTCTCAGTCAACTGCAAATCGTGTCCCAAGGATTTTCCAAAAGCATGAAGGGGCATTGCGCTAAGATTCTATCATTTCAGCTGAAGAATTTTACTCTAACTTTCCAACAAAATACAGATTTATAGAAAATGTAGTAAAATCGTGAGTCAGCAGTATGGAATCCTGCAGTAATATAAAAGGATGATTGTTTTTTTAATGATCTTTTTAAGGTTATTTATTAAATAAAACTGATCAAAAAGCCTCAAACACGAAAAAAAAAAAACATTTTTCTTTTCCTGAGATGAATGACAAACCATTAACTTTGCTCCAATGTACCTTTCTTGAGTTGTGGCTTCAAGGTCACAAATGTAAAGCTTCATGATTTCAAACACTGCAGCACCCAGACAGCAAAAGAAAAACAATGAGGCAAATGTTATTAGAAATTTAAAAAAGTTAATATTCTTTTAGGAGTTCACTTGAACTGAGATGGGGAGAAAGATTAAGCAAAAATATTCATGAAAGAGCGCTAGTTAGAGTCACAGAAACACCCAATAATAGCATAACTCATCCCAGCACTCTGGTTCTCCTCTCTTGTGTGTTCACATCGTCAGTATTGGTGAGATGGTTTTATTTCTTATTTGTTTCTTATTTATTTAATTTTTTGTCTTTTTCAATTCTCCAAACTATAAAATATACTGTCCTCCTTTCAAAAGGAACAACCTAAAGAAGAGAAAACAAAATGATGCAGACAAATGGAGAATAAAGCAGACATTTACACCTGTGATCTTTCACCAATAAATATTTCAAAAAGGAAAAGAAGAAACAAACTTTGATCTTTTGAGAGTGTATTGAAAAAAAAAAGAAAAACACAAAGTAATGCACAAACATTGTCAGCAAAGATGTGTTTGACTTTACTAAGCCATATTTAACATTTCATTAGTTTCTAAAGTACTTTTTTAAACTCTGATAGTGTCTCTGATCACACATCTCACTCATGAGTGGTAAACTAGCATGGGTACGGCGAGAACTACTAATCATCCCATCTAAAAATAATGGATGAAATGTTTCATCTTTTAGTTGTTGACTGAAAAAGATGGCCAACATCATACCAGGGAACATGAATTAAGCAATACAATGGAGATTGCAGATGGGAAATTAGTATGTAAATGGAACTGCTATATGTAGCATTGTTTACTTTTGTACACAGAGTACACGACTAGTGAATATGGCATGTACAACTACATGATAAAGTCACAATGTTGAAATACTGTATTGTTTGATAAGTAATGGATCCCAAAGATCATTTCAAACTTAATTAGTTTAGATTCAAATTGTTGATAAAATTGAAGAAAAAAAGGGGGCCTTCAACCTGAGGTTCCAGACCCACATGTGGCTCTTTTATCTCCATGGTGACCCCTTGACCAAACATAAAATAAGTCAGATATACAGCTGACCCAGCCATGTCGACCGTCAGAGTCAGCAACTCCCTGCTAATGGCTTCCTGACCAAAACTACCTAAAGAAAACAAATAAATAAAGCCCACAAACTAAGAATACTAATGTCCTAACCCAAACTAAAATAACAAAACCCAGTAGTGCATGACTGCTGAGGAGAAATAGGGAAGAACAAAAAATAAATAAAAGAGAAAAATAAAAAAGCAACTTTTAAAGTAACATTTTGTAATCACATTTTGAGAGATGGAGATATGTTCTTTTTTGTATTTTTCTTTTTGTTTGTGCCAAAAAATAGATATAATTCAAATGTATTAATTTTTAAAAAAGAAGGTCATGAGAGTAAATCCAAATTTCTTAAAGGCTTACTTACGACTACGCAGCTCATTCTAGGTTCTGATCAGTAGAAAACATGTCCAAATGGCTGTTTTACTAGTAAAGGTTGCCGACCCCTGACCTATGGTCACATATTCCAAAATGCCAGCACACAGTGACCTAAACGGAAGTTTTTCATCAAATTTGGCAGGTGGCTGCAAGGCCGCATTTGCAATCGAGAGATGACAGTTGCATTTTTACACACCGTGCGGCAGCCACAGAGGTCTTAAGAAAAACTTACCACGACGGAAAAATTTTACTTTAGAAGTTGAAATTGCTCAGTATCCATCAGGCACATTTTGAGATTGCGTGGTGCCAGTCCAGTGACAGGTGGGAATAACGCCATCACGAAATTTGGCATCAGATGGCAGTCACAGGTTGATGACGGATCGAATCGCTGGCTGGGTGATGTGTAACACAGACCAATTCAGAGCTGATTGGTAACAAACACAAATCATATCGAGAGCTGGTTCTGGTCCACAACCAGGGTCTAGTTGGGTGTATTTAAAATGAATATTTGTTCCGGACTATCAAGGGAAATAAACTCTGACCCACTTTAAACAAACCAAACGTGTCTAGTCTGTATACACCCTTAATCTCCACAGTCTCAGTCAAAAACAATAATTTCTAAAGTTCAACATTTCTAAGATAAACTATTTTTACAAGCGTAGAGTAAAAAACTTCACATAAACTTCAACTGTTGAATGGTTTATAAAGCAGTACTTCACCTTTAACATTTGCCATTTTAAGGCTGGCATTCACCAACTCTGCTTGGAAGAGACAAATGGAAAATTGACTTCCTTGTCAATTAAACTCCAAAAGAAAAGTGCAGAGATACATCAATCCCATGCACTTGTTATAAAAACAGAATTGGTGAAGACAGAACCATCCAGGTTTCTGAGAAAATTTAGTTTGAAGTTGTATAAATATAATCAGAAAACCAGCAAAATCAATATCAATACACCACAATTGAATGGTTTCTTTTTATCAACACAAGAAAAAAACTATATTTGTAGGATTCATTTTCTCTCTAAAAAAAAAACTCAAAGCGCCATCGATTTCATGAGAATCAGACAAAGTTTTGATGCAAGCTGCAAAGTCACAGACTGACACGTGAAAAAGTGTGAACTCCCACCTGCCAGACTTCCGGGTCTCTGCAGTGTAGCAGTAGCGTAGAGCTCGTGGGAGATCTTGTACTGGTCAGAGGCGTGGTGAGCTGCCAGACGTTTGGGAGACAGAGTGGCATAGCTCCCTATGCCTGAACTCATCTGCAAAGAGAGGAGAGTTTTTCACTGTTTTGAAGGATACATTTAATTTATTTTAGTCTGATTTAAAATATGGTAGTAGTTACAATAAAAAGCTTAAATACTTTCCAATATTTTGTTTATCAGCAAACACATAATAAAATGGCTCCTGAATTTTTCAGATATAAGATGACATTGTAATCTGGGGGTCAGGTGACGTAAGCAAGCTGCAGTTCTTCTATTCCATTGCCGTCTTAGTTTCCTAGTAACTGCTGTAAAATGTCTATCCAATATGTGCACTTTCGATTTCTGAAGGAATCTGCGTTCAGCTGCACAGGAAAATCAAACCTGACATGAAGTCAAACACAGCAAGAAAAACATCAGATCGATTTTAATTAGAAAAACCACAGCATATGAAAATCTATGGTTGCATAAAAAAAGAAAAAAAAATCACTATACGAAACTTATAGCCAGTAATCGCAAGAGCAAACAAGCAAAGATAAAAAAAAAAAATCATTAATTCTGTCTTTAAGCAATAATGACAAACCAGAAAATAATAACTGTGCAGCAAAACCTTTCAACCAAGAAGCCTCTTTATACATGAAAGATGACCGTGAGTGGAGTCAAAAGTCAAACCACCCTGTTGATACTGCAATCCTATAGAGGGGCAATCATCTACTTAGAAGTGGAGGATATTTTTATTAATAGTTTTCTTTTTTTCATGTTAGGTATGAAAATGTATTCTTTCCCTACTCTGCTAAAGGAGACTATTTTTATAATAATCAGACAAAATATGATCCATTTTCTTTAAAAATTGTATTAGTGAGTGTTAAAGTAATAAGGACCCACTCCAATGAAAATTGTGTTTTTGTGGAAATTTTTTCATTCTAGGAAACATATATAAAGAAAATTTGAATTTCTTGAGTATTTCTAAACTCAAATAGCTGTCAATCAGGAGCAGACAAAGAAATGCAGTTGAGAAAAGCCTGTAGAGGTGGTGCAACAACCGGTGAGGCGGTCTATTCTGATGCATCCGCTTACAGACAACAAGATCCATGTCTGTTATCACTTTCCTCGTCTGAGCTCAGTACTGTAAGGCATACAACTTCTCACTTCCAATTCATCATTATGGACATATGGTTCGGGCCCACTAAGCGCCACTTTTTGATGTTTCCAGTGTCCCCAACTTTTTGTTGATTTAGTGGCTGTTACCATTAAATCATGAGTCCCCAAACTCTGGATGTTTGGGGACTCATGTTAGGGGGTTAGGAGTTAGGGTTAGGGTACCGGGTTGGGTACCCCTGATTAGCAAATGCCAAGCGGGATCAAGTGACCCTCGGACCACTACCGGTTCACAGCTCAGAGGTTGGGGACCTTTAATTTAACAAGAACAGCCAGCACATCAAAAAACAATGAGTTGGGGACACCCAAAACAACAAAAAGTGATGTGGAGGGAGCTCAAACCATTCATCCATATACGACGAGGTGAGAGTGAGAATGTGTTAATACGGCTGGATAGCTCTAATATTGCTTGCCTTTTTGGTTGCATCGGTAACATTAAGTTGGAGGTTTCAAGGGGCAGTAAGCTAGCAGGAGAGAATGTAAACAAAAGGAAGTCGAGAAGCAGGGGTGGGCTTACTCTGCACTAACAGACCTGCCCACAACAAAGAGGCAAACTTCCAATGAACTTCAACCATGCTCAGAAACTACGTCCTAGAAAACAAACCGTTTTTATTTTAGCTAAAACCATATATTCATAACTAAAGACCAATGAGAATGCTTTTACAATAGATCAACAGATGATTAGAGTGAGACTTTAATGATGTGTATGTAAATCCTAATTACTCATTCAGCTCAGCCTTGTATACTTTCAGCACAGGTGCGGTTTGTTATCTTAACAGCAATTATTGCTTGTAATGCTTTAACTGAAGGGGACTGTTTCATGTCTGTTCTTGAATGAAGAGCATTTTTGCTTGGTGTGGTCCAACGCCTCATACCTGATGGAGTGGGGATGAAGATGCACTGCCCCCCCTCCTGTTGCCGATGAGTTTGGTGGAGATGCTACCCTTAAGGGGGACCCAACCCCTCCTGCTGTTGTCACAGCAACTGTAGTGCTGGAAGATTAAGAAAGAAAAAAAAAATGACAACGTAATGGTAATTAAAAGAAATAGCCAACAAAAAAAATCTACTTTACAACCCAAAAATAGACAATTTCTGCATGTATGCCATAAAATAACAATTGTATGAACATCGCTAGGAATACATTATTTAATTTATAAAATACTTCCTTATCTTTGATAATAAAAGATTTAAAAAAGTACACCAGTGTACTGAAAGTTTCTAAAACACATTCATTCATTCAACAAAATCTAAAGTAACGAAAAATGTCACTATATATATTTTTCCACACATGTACACCGAGAAACAAGAAACCCCAGCATCAACCAGTGAAACAGAGAAATATCCCATTTTATTTATAAAATAAAAGGGCTACTAAGCTGAAAAACAGGAAAAGATTTAAAAAAGATGACATGTCAATCATAATTCACATCGCAAACCTTTTGGTTAGGTAAAGAATAGGATTTATTGCATTGTTTTTGTCTTACATTTGTAGTGCTAATAAAGTTTAGAAATCTGTTCTAAATCAATCAGGATTTAATGGTAAATAAAAATCACAAAAAAAAACATTCGAATTATTGAGATAATTTTATTGCTAAGTCAGAGCGTTATATTAAGTCCTTCTGATTTGCTTTATGTTTAACTGTGACTCCTCATTCATTAATTCATTATAAGTTATCTCCTAAGTGCAAAAATGAGAAACCAGGTCCCTTTGTGATGGGGTAATGTAAACACCAACAATAAACAAGCACTCGCTGTACTTACCTGAATGACTTAGCCAGTCGATTTACAGAGGACTGTTTGCTGGGGGAGGATGAAGAGGAGGAAGGCAGACGCTGCGTTGTGGAGTGCCCCGGTGCGTCCGAGGCTGATCCCAGACGCTGGTGTTTACTGGGGGAACTAGATCCAGAGCCTCCTCTTCCAGTTAGAGGGGAACTGACACGCTGGGAGGGTAAGGTGGAGCTAGAGTAGTAGATACCTTGAGATTAGAAGGAAATGTCTCACATTAGGGTCATAGGTTGAGATAACTTTGAAGTAAAGTCAAAAGAAAAGCACATTTTGCTTTAACAATCTAAAATCTATAATTTATTTGCCATATAGTAATTATTTTTAAAATATAATGTATCATTTTGTGTTAAAATAATTGAATAAATAAGTAAAGAAAACAAATAAGCTGTGTGATTTTTTTTTTCCTTTGGAAACTAACCACTGGATCCATACATTGCCCACAAAAGGAAAAACCAAAATAAAAATGTAAAAAAAAAAGAAAAAAAATTCTTGTAAGCCTGATGTGACCCCTGCTACATAAGCACATTAATGACGTTGATTTAACTTTCTAGGTGGAATTTATAGGGTGAAAGTTTTCAGAACATTTATAGTTTTTGTTAGAAGAACTTGTACTTTCGTTTTTCAGAAAAAAATGGGTTTAACATGTTTACTTTAAAACAAAACAGTTTTAACTTCTAATCATTGGGTTTTCAGTAATTAGAAAATGTCATATATTGAAGATTCCAGCTATTGTCATAAAGGGATACTGCATTTTCTTTTTTTTTTTTTTAAAGAGTCACCGAAAAGAAAAGAAGCTAATGGAGAAAAAGACCAGATCAGTCTCACCTGACCCTGCCCCAGTTTGTGATGGTTGCTGCTGGGCTGCACGATTGGACGTCACCTGGAGAAACACAGAAACAAAAAATAAGTAAGAAAAGTGAAACAATGACAACATTAAATCTATTCTAGAATGTTTAATTGGTGGAGAACCTACATAAAACAATATAATTCATGTGATTTATCAAAGTGGAAATTATTGACAACAACTGCAGTGGATCTATAGGGAACCATTAAACAAAGTGATGCCTTGGATTGAACCAAAACTGTGGAACAGCCAAGTCTTTCACCTCTTTTGGGCAAAATCATCACCTATAGAGAATTGCTGTACTACATATATAAGAGAACATTAAGCTGTTAACAGTGTACTTATCTTTTAATGTAAAAAATGTGTTGTCAGTATTCAAAAAAATAATAATTACATGAAGTCTGTTTCCATTTTACTCTGTTTTGTCTTGTATAGGGAAATAATCCATATTAGGAACTCAGCAAGAGCCATTAGTTTTCATTTGAGCAAATTTCTGTGGTGTGAAACAACAAAAAGATTTTCAAATTTTGACTCTACGACTGCTGTGTTCAAATGTTTCAATGCAGTAACTTTGAAAAAAGTTATGCTCTCATTGTGTAAATCAAATGATTAGTGTGATTTCATATTAGTGCGAAGTCCATATGATTACGACACAATTGACTTAAAAAATGTTTGGGTGTTCTTTGTTAGATTAAGCTCAAGTTGTAAAATAATGAATTGTGCAAAAGCGGCTTGACTAAGATGAAATGAAATGAAAAACGGAACAAAAATATCCTTTAAAGTTTTATTTTATTTGCTTTTCTTTGCATCTGTGAGCTATTATTTTTTCAGTGATGAAAATCTTTAACTTTCTGTGAATAACTATAATTGTGAAGCCAATTTATAAATCAACAAAGATGCATAAAAACTACAAAACACAAGATGCCTCAAAATAATTGATAATAAGCAAAAGTAAGACAATTTCAAGCAACAGAAATGATGCAAAACAATACAAGTGAGAGTATACGTCTCAAGTCGGGTCAAAGACTTGGTTGTATGAAATGCTGAGTGGGACTATAAGAAAAGGAGATGGGAGAGCAGAAAAACTACAAGAATTAACAAAACAATCATAAAATGTACTCCAAAACGTCCCACAAGGAGGTGGATGTGTTGAAAAGACAGGTACAAACACAGCCACTCAAGGCTGCTCCAATCAGAACACAAACAGCAGGGTTCTGGACCAGTTAGAGACACAGGAGGGACAACTATCAAATCCTGTTGTCATTTGTTCGGGTTTGTGCTACAAACTTTTTGTTTGGTGGTGAGTCTGCAGCTGTTCAACTGTGCAGAAACATGAGTAGATAAAAGCATGATGGCTCAGCAGATCTACCTGAGATAACTGTAGTGGCAAGCAGAGACAAACTGTTTCCCATTATGCATTCGATAGCGATTTCCCTGCTTTCCAGTAGGCCGGCAGTCTGTATATCTTTTGAAAACAACAAACTGGCAGCTCCAGTAGCGCTTTGGAAAAACCTGTAGTATATGAAGTAAATGCAAGTTCTAGTGACCAACAATTCATGGAAAGACTACATTCTGACTTTATCTGTTCAAAAAATGAAGTCTGTACCTAAAAAAGCAGATATATGCTGTTGTGTGAAAGCATTTAATACCTTAACACCAGCAAATCTAATTTATATTTCTTTATATCACCCTGTCAATAGCATTTAAGAACATCATACTTTACCCACTGATAACATTGTTCTAGCATCCCATTTGTTCATGAAAACTAGAAAAAGAAGAGAATGAACCTGAACTACAGCAGCATCAAGGGACTACTGTAATTACAGACATTTGCCACCATAACTGCACTGTCCAGGTCCCAGCGACACCCATGATGATGAAGGTGTTTCAGAAGTGTGCTAGACTCACAAAAAAAAAAGAAAAAAAAAAATCACTCCCGGAAAGGAGAGATATTTTTAACAATCCAATTGCTCCCAATAGCATGTTTGTCATTGTTTTGACACCAAGGCAGAGATGGAGTAAGGCAAGGATAAAGCCCCCCAGCTCCTCCTTTCCTAAAAACAGGACGTCCACTGGCTTCAGGACAGACTTCTAGAACTGGACTGTGTTGCTAGCTTTCTATAGCTAGTCTCACAAACATTTGTGTTAAAAAAAAATGACTTCAATGACATTCAGACCTGATGTCAAGGGCACAGCTCTGCACAAAAAGCCAGTAAACAGGATTTTTAGCCAAAAAAAAAAAAAAGCGATCCTTTTTCTTCTTACTACAAAATTTAAGGGGACATTAATTCCAAAGCACCCAGATTACATCCTACATGAGGCAATAGTGGAGCAGGAATGAGACGTATTCACCCAAACTGCGGTGGATCCACAGAACCCACAAACCACGACTCAAACAGCGAGTTACCTTTGGGACTTAACCCATGTTTAGCCTGGAGCGCTCCTTTATGAATGTCTTTCTTTGGCTCCGATAGCCCTCCGTTTATACAGAGTCAAGGCACGCTGCCAAGTCTGGATTTTGATCGCTTCACACTTCCTGGTGATTCACTGGTTGGCAGGGATACTTGGGCTTCTGTGCAGACATTCATGGCAACTCCCACTGCGCAAGGACACGCAGCCTTAGACACAGGGTGGTGGCTGGGTGGGAGCAAATGGCTTTTTATTTACACCCAAATGATTTCTTGAAGGACCTGAGTCCATAAGTAGCATAGTTAAAAACAAAATCATCTTCAGGCCAGCTCATTCTTTGGTGCCTTCTTAGTAGAAATTATCATAATTGGTGCAAACATGGGAGTGTAAAATTTGTTCTCTGTACTTAACCTGTCGCCTTAGGGGCAGCAGAGAGCTGCAGTCATAGCTGGTTTTCAATTGGGTGGCACTTTCAAGAATTAGAAAGCATGCCATCCATATGTCATTGCCAATAATGAGTCCCTGATTGGTCAAAGTTCAATCTGGTTTAACTTTCAATGCACGAAAACGGTTGTAGAAACTCGCTTAGTTGTGTGTGAAAGTGATGCTGCATTTGTGTGAAGAACGCACTGCACTCAGTTTCATGAACACGCAGTCAGCCAGTGATGTTCACACTGAACCAGCGCAAGGCAGGTAGAGAGTGGATCCTTCTTCTTTTGTGCCTTTACTGCTGACTAGTGCTTGTCCGCCACCTACAATAGGTAGAGGCTTAGAGCCCAAAATCACTGAGGTACAAATTCTTAAGATCTCGCTGCAGGCTTTTTATTTTCATCGTTCTGTTCCTAAAAACATCTGTCGTTGGTGTCATATTAATCCAACCGGGCACAAAGCTCAATTATTATTGTCTCCTTCCTAATCATGTTCACAATGGTTGGCACCTCCGTGTTTTGAAACGGACGCTACCCACGTATCACCACCAAATCCAAGTCCCTGGTTGGTCTCAGTGCTATAATTAAGCGTGAAAAGGTTTGACCGGTTAAACTTTCAGCAAGCAATCAACAAACCCTCGATTTGTACCTAGAGCAGGGATGTCCAAAGTCAGTCCTCGAAGCATCCTGCTGGTATTCCAGAAATCCACTGGGTCAGCTGCTGATTACCTGGATCAGGTGTGCTTGGTCAATAAGGAGCTTCAGTGGCATGTTGGTTGGAAAACATGTAGGACACCGCCCCTCGAGGACTAACTTTGGATACCCCTGACCTAGAGCCAGCAACTGGACTTAAAGTGGAATCAAGTTAAACAAAAAGTTCTATCAATAAAAATAATAATGGATTAGATTTATCTGTGTTTTTCCAGGTGCTCAAAGCACTTTTAATGTATACTTGGTGATGGTAAGTTGCTAAAGCAGTCACAGTTGCCCTGTGGCAGACAGCCAGTACACGCCTACGACCCCTCTGACCATCACCAGGACATTCATACACATTCATGCACCAGTGAAACCACACTGGAGGCTAGGAAGGTGAAGTGCCTCGCCCAAGGCCACAGCAATGGTTTGCTGGCAGGGGCGGGAATTGAACTGCAAATCCTTCGAGCGACTCAACCAAGTGAGCCACCTTCGCTATCCTAGCCACACTGACGTTGGGAGTGGGGTCGTCTGAACCCCACAAGATAGTTTGCTGAACTTTTTTTTAATATGATTTTTGATCTTCACGAGTGTCCAATGACAGACGTGAAGTCCTGACCACCTTTTTCATGGGGTCACATGTCAATGTAAGGGTGGGGTCATCTGGACCCTATAAGAGAGCATGAGGGTTAATCCTGAGTGTCAAGCAGGGAGGCGCTGGGTCCCATAATTCGAATTTTTCATATGACTCATCTTGAATTTGAACTTAAGACCTTCCAGTCTCAAGGCAGACAATCTACCTCAAGGTCAATGATCGTTCGAGCGTGTAGGATCCAGAAGCCTGAAATTCCGACCTAATGGCGTTTGCATAGACTTTTCCATGAATTGGCTGCTTAAATGGGATTTTAAGACAAAAAAATGAGCATTTACTCATGTTTATTTCAACGTTTTCTTTTAAGCGGTTGCTTGAACATGTGTTGCAAGGCTAGTATTTTTTTTTTTTTTTGTAATTTAACCTTTATTTTACCAGGAAATCCCATTGAGACTACATCTCTTTTTAAAGGGAGACCTGTATGAATGTAGCTTTAGGGCAGGTCCTCTACCAAAAGGACACTGATCTTTGAAAGTAAAAAGAAAGATATTTAAATAGTGATGCAATCCCATCCCATTAGCTGGTATAAAATACATTAAAAACAAAACACATTTTGCAGAATAAACCTTTAGTTTGCTCATGAAAATCCTACTTTTTACATGTGTGCATTTGTATGGTATCTTTAAATCCAAAGTACCTTTGAACTTGATCCTTGACGCCATTAGATGTGGATACTCGAGGCTGATTGAATTGAGATCACTAAAGTGTTTGTCTAATGATTCTATTGATGTTGAAAACTAATTTTCTTTCAAGTGCTTATAAACTAACAAATGTTCCCCGATAATCAAATGGGATCGTGAGACTCGGAGTCTTGATTAATGGATTTAAAGACAGATAAGTAAAAGGAGGTGTAAATAAGTGATGAGTAAAGGATGAATTGCAGGCTGAGGTGAATAACAGAGAGAGAAAGTCTTATACACTCTGTGAGGGAGTACACTTCCTTGATTCTGCTGTATGTCACCCTGTAGTGCAGCCTCTTTTCTCCTCCAGTAAAACACTGGGATGTTTGAGGTGCCATGTATCCATGCATTATTAAAGCATGGCCTCTCAGGGTTATAAATATCCTACAAAAGAGCACCAACAAGCTAGCTATTAGATGGCTCGCTGCCTCTTCTCCAGTCATTCATTCCAACTTTAATCAAACGCTTTGCTGTGGTCACTTGAAACATGCATGTGGAAGCCGGTCCCTAGGTTTACAAAGCAACAAACACAGCATAGGTACATGTGGAGCACATGTACCTATGCACATCTCACAGTGCTGGCATGCCCAAAGCTATTCATGAGCAACAAGCCTTGCTGACAGCAGTAGCCCCATTACACTGACAAGCCCAAAACATCAGAGGAGAATACACACAAACAGAGACACAGTCAGTGGTCAGAGATGATGAGTGGAAAGGACAAGGAAGGAGATGGGAAAGAGGACTGGAAACACAGAAAAATAAAAAAGAAAGCTCAAACTTCCTTACTTGTCGGTACATCGTTATACCTATTTGTTTTTCTGTCTCTTAAGTTCAAGCTGTTGAAGGAAACAATGCGCGCTTTTATCTAAAACTACTTCTGCTCGGTTTTCTCCAACTTCTCACATTTCTTTCAAAAGAGTCATACATGTAAACAAGCACAAAAGCAAAATATCCGTTCTCAAGCATTAGAGGGAACATCACCTTCTTGTAAAGGTGATGAGGAGATTTTCACGAGTACGCTTCCTCTAACTTTTAATTCATAATCCTCTTCCACAAATGGAACATTTGTTCCAGACACTGAAAATATTTTTAATGAAGCACTGCAGCTGCTCACTGATTAGGCAGATGTGTGGGTGTCTGCTAGTCCATGTGTGTACACGTGTGTGTGTTTGCAGTATGCATGGTGCATCTGATATGTTAGGGACCTGAAAATTAAGAATAATTGGCTGAAGGCTGTATAATAATTACAGGGGTTGCCTCTCTAGTAGCACACTGCTGTGATTAATATATCGCTTTGCATCCAGCTTTACTTGTGAAGTCCTTACGAGGGAGACGCTTTGGTGAGATCGCTCTCTGTGCTTTCTTCCCCTCAGTTTCTGAGCAGTTCTCTTCCTCTGAACAAGTCTTCCTCTGTCTTTCACCTCATTAAAATGGAGGCAAAATGCAAAAAAGCCAGCTGCTGCAACTGGACTTAAGCAATGCTAATGATTAGGAATTCTTTAAAAAAAAATGTGTACTTTGACACTTCAAACAGGCTCAACAGCTATGATGATAAACAGTTCCACATGCAGCGACAGCGCTGGGAGTTGCTCTCAGTATATAACAACATCCACCAAGTCCTTACTGGGTAAAATCAAGTAAAAGAGCAAAATTCACATTCACCTCTAGTTGATTTATTTTATTGTAATTTTTTGCAAAGGTTTCTGAAGACAGTTACCAGTGTTTTCTACCGACTCAAACTTCCTCCAACTGCACACTTAAGTTCATGCAAAAAATGCCCATTTGTTTGAAATTCTGATCAATCTTCCAAACTTAGGCGTACGTTTCATTTTTTGCATGCTGTCTTTTTTTTTTTTTCTTCTTACCTGATTGTAGCTGTGCACGGCTCCTCCAACCTGCCCGCTGCGCTGATGAGTTGCTGCAGAGATGCTGTCGCTAAGGGCGAGGGTCTGGTTGCTATGGTAGCTGGCAGAGTACTGAAGCGAAGCCTCCGGGGTGGAGTTGAGCTGCAAGGAACTCTGGGAAAGGAGAGCCGGTCCTACCAGTTGAGACGGGAGTGGTGTGTAGTTGGTTTTTGGGGTGGGGTGGAGGTGTGTGCAGGGGGGGGCACGTTAAGTCGGTGTGTGAGAAAGAGAGAGTGAGAGATTAAGAGTGAGAAGGAGAGAGGGGGCGTGAAGGGGGGTATTGAGAAACGAAGAGTGAAATGGGGAAGAGAGAAAGAGCAGCAATTTAGAGCAGATAGTGCAGCAGTGCAGCACTCTGTGAGTTGAGATGGCATACATAATTTATTAGCAGAGGAAGAGAGAAACAGAGGAACACAGAGAATGAGAGGAGGAGGAGCAGGGAGATGTAGGGAGAAGGAGAAGGAGGGCTCCCAAGAAGAAAATCGTGATGGATAGAAGTTTGAACAAGTTATACAATACCTCCCCAAAACGTGTTGATTCTACATCAAACGGATCTACGTTTGACTTTTTTTTTCTTCACATGACAGGCAAGGCGATGGATTGAGAGGCTAATCAATTAGCATCCTCTCGTTTTTCTGTCTTTTAATGAGCACTGCAACATAATAGAATTTATTTCATATACCCTAATAGGCTAAGCACTAATAAACTTCACGATGTGACGAAAATTTGCTTTAAACGGCGATCAGGATGCATTTAACTACATGCGCATGCCTCTGGTAATTGAGTTTAAGAACCGCATGTGCTCCTAACCACCTGATGTAGCTGCTGCTGTGTCAACAAATAATAATCCCAGAGCTCACTGATTCCTGTGCTGTGCAGCTAAAACTGATGATCAGGACTGAGAACATCCGAGGTGCCTTTTATTTGTGAAAATCTAAAAAGCATATTTAAAGGGTGATGTAGTTGTTTACAAGAAAAACTTATAGGTCGTAGTGTGTAGATAAGGGTTTAGGTTGAATAATCCCTTAAATCATCCATTGGTGGAGCTGAAAGATATTATATGGGGGAATGGATTACAAGACTTTAGAAGTGTTGTAAATGGGAGCAACAGTGGATAGCCAGCTATTTACAAATGAAAGAACCTAAATTGTGCTTTTGTCATAATTTTTTAAATATTTTAACTGCAGTTCTTCTAGCTGAAGTGAAGACCTCTTGGATCCTATACAGATTTTTGCAATTTTTGTGACTTTAAGTTACATTTTGTTCAGTCTTGTGGGTATTTTATATATATACATAAATACATAACACAAAAATACACAACTCTATCTACATGTTACATACTCAGTCTTGTGGTCATTTTATTATATATTTTTTGAAGTTTTTCTGACTTTATATTACATTTTGTTAAATCTTGTAGTTAGTAAATATGGATTTTTGCCGTCTTGTTACTTGAGGTTTAATTTTGTTTAATCTTGTGGTCGTTATGGGCTGTTTTTTGGCTGTTTTTGTGAATTGAGGTTACATTTTGTTAAGTCTTTTGGGTATTATTATTATTTTACCATTTTGGTGACTATAGGTTACACATTCATTCTTGTGGTCATCATATTCAGTTTTTTTTACTGTTTTTTGTGACTTTATAATACATTTTGTTAAATCTTGTGGTCATTATATGGTCCTTTTTTTTTGTTTCTATGACTTGAGGCTACACATTGTTTAAGCTTGTGAGTATTATATTTTGGGGGTTTTTTTATACCATTTTTGTGACTTGAGTTTACAATTTGTTGAATCCTGTGGTTATTTTATGCTGTTTTTCTGCAGTTTTTCCTGACTTTAGGCCACATTTTGGTAAATCTTGTGCTTGTGTAAATCTGATTTTTGCATTTTTTCTGATTAGGTTACATTTTATTCAATCTTGTTGTTAGTATATATTGATTTTTGTCACTTCAGATTAGATTTTGTTAAATTTTGTGGTTAGAAAAATCTGTTTTGTGCAGATTTTCTGACATTAGGCTACATTTTTTCAGTCTTACAACTATTTCCTGTTTTTCCCATTTTTGTGGCTTTAAGCTACATTAAACTGTATGTTTAATTCAATTAATGCAATGCTAAGCTTGTCAGTTTAGACTTGGACATCAAGGCTAGCTCACAGCTAAACTTCTGAGACTCTCAAATTGTTTTTTACACCGTACTATAACTCTACAGCAGATCCGACTCTACAGTAGCTCTTTGTTCACATGGCGAATGTTTCAAAATCTGCAAGATCTTTCAAACCAAAAGCAACTCAACATATGTTTATGACCTAACATGTTCATATAGCATTTGTTCATATAGGAAGGATTATCTGATAAAGTAGGACAAGTGGATGGTTAAACCTATCATTTGTGCTTCAGGTAGGAAAATCTTCAGAGGTAGGAAAGATTGAGGCTAATAATTTGAGGGGCCCAAGATTTATTTAAAAATATTCCTTTTGGTATTTTTGTAGTTCTTAAGGAAGCAAATACTGATGATTTTGTTTTACCCTTTGTTAATAATGTACCAATATTGATTTAAAAATTGGGGGTCATCTTTTCCTTTTTTTTCATTTGTATGCGTCATCGTTTTTTTTTTTTTTTTTAAGATTTGTTTACCTCTAAAAAAAAGAGAGAGAATAAAGGAAAATTCATCTTATACTTGCTCCTTATCTTTTCTATTGCCTCCACATTGCTCTTCCTCTCTTACCTCTGAATCTTTCCTTCCCTAAGAGTCTGCGTGCTGTGAACCAGGATCAACTCCTCTGCCTCTCGTCTTTACAAAAGACTTGCCTTTTCTCATCTGGATTCATCTCTTGCTTTTTATGAATTATTAAACAACATTTTTGTGTTGCGCAGTAAGAACCGGAGCTCCCAAACTCATCATCACTCAAACTGTGTTTGTTACTTTGCGTGTGCTTCGTGATTCAAGCAGTTTATGTGTTTTTCTGTCAAATTATTAGGTTAGCTAAAGCTGTAAACCGTGAAAATGTGGGTAAAAAAAAATGACTTTTTTAGTATCTAAAGGTATTTATGGGTATAATTGATTAGGAAATCCAGTTAGATAAATAGATAAATTAAAAATGTACTTTTATGAATGGATTTTTAATCCTGCATAATTGCTTCCAACAGCTTTACATCACCGCTGCAAAAAGAGCAACCTGCAGCTGGGTGGGTTTTCTCACTCCTTACCTCAGAACTCTTAGAAAACTATTGTTTTTCAGGGATTTAGAAGCTTTATTTTTTAAACTGTTAATTTTCAAACAGCCCACAACACCTTAAGAATTAATATGGGACCAAATCATTACATAATGCGTGGTTCTAGATTATTATTTTCAGTAAAAGCAACAAAATATTAAAATAGGTTTTCAAAAAAGTTGCTTTTGACATAAATGTTTTAAAGTTGGGACATTTTCCA
The DNA here is from genome assembly GCA_003999625.1 of Oryzias javanicus. Taxonomy (NCBI): domain Eukaryota; kingdom Metazoa; phylum Chordata; class Actinopteri; order Beloniformes; family Adrianichthyidae; genus Oryzias; species Oryzias javanicus. Next base: position 15,222,162 of record CM012456.1, read on the forward strand.
AATTTCGTATAGAATTTGAGATGTTCAGAGTCCTGCATTTTTGCAACACCTGAGATATTGATATAATATTTTGTAATTTTCTAAATCAACAAAAAGTCAAAGAACCTCAACACTGGAGCTAAAGAAAACTCCAATGTTTAAGAGTTAAACCCCAAAAAAACTCTGTAAATCAGATTATGTGATAATTATACGTGTTTGCATAAAAGCTGTGAAAGCTGTCACACATGAGTTGGTCTTAGCAGGTCAAAGAATTTGATAGGTGCATATTTAAGCCGCTCAACATATGATTCCTATTCCACAGACCACTGATTTTAATTTAACTAAGCTCCAAATCATTTTGATTCTAATAAATACATTGCGATACTGGATCAAAAATAAATAAATCGTCTTTTCTAGTGATGCATTTGAGGCTTTCTCTGTTAGGACAGGAATACAAAAACAGGTTTTCATGACTACGAAGAACACTGTGTATTTGGACATAAATGATCATAAATATTTGAATAGCCTCTCTGTTCTAAATGTGCTACACGGTTAAAGATGCCTCACCAACATGTACATGTCTTACAGGAAGAAACGACAAAAGGCAAGATGATAACAGAGCTTGCACTTGTTTCATTTGCAATTGTAAGCATGCTCCGATGAAATAAACACTGTGGGGTTATAGCATTATCTTTGAACATTTATTCATGAGTTCTATTAGTCTGCTCTGACAACTCACAAACAAGCAGATCATTTTAAAGCAAATGCTTCCTGATATTTGATATTCTCACATCTTATTTGATTATTGCATGCCAATTTGCAGTGGACCAATAAATCATGCACCCACATGTACAGTACATACAGAGGAAAAGCCGATCCAAGTTCAGCTCGGTTCACACACTGGATGATTTGCTACATGGTAAAAGCAGTGGTGTTCAATCACATATACAACATTTGTTCTATTGGAAAAGGGAAAATAACTAAAACTATTGAAAGTGCAGTTAAAAGTTCTACAGTTAAAACTGTGCAAATAAAAAAATGCCTTTTTGAGATTTATCCAGTTAATTTTTCAATACGTATATATCAATTCAGAGCACATTAATTGTAAAAAAGAAAAAAAAGTTTTGTGCTCAATCTGCAACATGTAGAATCTCATCTTTGCACACCATCAAACAGAGCCCAAGTTTTGAAAATGCCAGCCATTACAGCAATATCAGCCATCAAAAAGGTCAGCACACAATAAGTGAAATGGGAATGCAGTGTTCCAAAACCAATGACCTGAACAGAAAATGCCAAAGACCTCATACAGTACAGTCTGCCTCTCAATCATCTCTGGAATTTGTTTATCAACACCCAAAGTTCATCGAATGGAAAAGTTACCACAAAGAAAAAAAGAAAAAGAAAAAACTTTAGGAGTTTTTTCTTGATTTTGTTCTGTGCTTTTTTATTTTCTGTCTGATGCTAAACAGCACAAATGATCCATCTGCTGGGATTAAAATGAAGAAAGGCACGTACGTTCTCCACTGTCGAGTATTCCTGATTCCTGAAGGGAACGGATGCAGGAGTCCACCAGCTCCAAACCTGTGGTCAGCTCATCCTCAATATCCTTCTGTCCATCTGCTGTGAGGGAGAATCAGAGCAAAGAAGGATATTTATCAGCTTTGCATGTCTATAAACTCAATAAAGGTTAGAAAATGAAAATGTTATACTCTTCACACAGGTGTGTGCACACATGCAGAGCAATCTGTCACAAAACTCTATCCTGGGTAAGTCTTTTTGGGGGCACCGTGCCACATTTTCATCCATTCAATATGCAGGTACATGGATATGAATTCAACGTGTTTAATGGCAAATTTCTTTGTTCCCATAAGGTCAACGGCACACAAGCTGAAAGTAGTATTTAGTATTGGCATGAATCTATTAACAATAGGACTGTCTTGGCAGTCCAATAGAGCCATATCACATTAAGATGTTCTACATGCACGTTCAAATTCTGAGACGGCTGAAGGGATAAAACGACAGTGCATGAGTAGATGGAAATATTTGCAGTGTGAGTATTTTACCTTGAGAGTTCCAGCGAAATTGGTCATCTGTTGAACTGCAAGAAAAAAATTATATAATTAATATTCATTAAACTTGAACAATACAATTTGAAAAACTAAATTTTCTGAAATGCTACATAAAACAGTGTGTCATAAAAATATATTTTTAAGAACAGAATGACATTATTTTCTATAGTCTAATTCCACACTGACGCTTGAAGATAAGGGGATATTTACTTGACAAAAAAAACAAAAACAGAGACGGGGTAAGAAACATTGAATAATAGTTTTGTTGAACGCAAGAATAAATTGCACTCCTCAAAAATGCAAATATGAAGACTTATACTCAAGGCTGGATATGGGTACGGGTAAAGGGGAGCAATGCCCCCACTAAATGCTGCAACTGCCCTTTCCAAGCCTGATGGCCCCTAATAATTAACAATTAACTAAAAAAAAATATTACCAAAAAAAAGGAGGATGGACAGATATGAAAAGAAGAAGAAAAAGTGCAGCCTCACTAAGGCACAAACAGCAACATTCAACACAAAACTTATAAGACAAATTTTAAAGGATCAAAAGAAAGGGTAGATATGTGGATAGATGAACTGATATGATGGTTTTCTACCCCTTTTAGAGGCTCAGAGGGACATGACATCCCAAACTCTTAGCACACCCACCCAAAATTACCCCCCTTTGGTGTTCTACCTGCACCCCATAGAGGGACTGGATAAATCCAAGCTCGGTCACACTTGAGTCTCACATGAAGAGACTTGAGATTTGACTTGAGACTTGAAATGTGAAGTTCAGGACTTGTGAACAATGACTTCACTTATAGGTCTAGAAATAAATCTTCTCTTTAAATAATAATTAAAAAAATCATACATTTAAAAATAAATATCACATCAGGGGAGGGATTATATAAATCCCCTTCTTCAGACACTTTTTTTAAGCAGAAAACTTGTCAACGCGAATTGGTTTTATTTGATCCTTAATTTATGTGATTTGCGTTTACTACTGCAAAAATTTATCTTTATGACTTTGAGTAATAATAATGTAAAAATATCTCATCATCATCTTAGATCATTGCTAATTTTTCTTTATTATCAAATCATTGTATTACTTCATTTTTAGATATCAGTTTGATGTAGATGTGTTATGTCATTTTTTAATGTATTACTCTATAATTAATGCTTGGAAGAAACACTAAAACAATGAATGAATTCAAAATAATTTAGCAATAATAATGTAAAAACAGAAACTGCCTGTTTTTTATGCTGGGATAGTTGTTTAACAGTACTGCATTAAAAATCTGTGACAATTATTTTATTATTTTAATCTTTTTTTTGTTTTTTTTACGTACTGATAAAATAATTAAAAGCTGAAGGACTCTTGTGTTGGACAGTTACAGTACGGTGTTATGAATCTCCTGACACACAAGATGTATATTTGTATAAACCCCTTTTGTATTAAGGCTACAATGAAGTATGCAGTTCTAATAAATGTTTTAAGACTTGAAATGGAATGCAAAGTCTTTGGACTTGCAAAGCAGAAAGTATCAGTGAAAAAAAAATGGTTGTGGAGCTTAGTCATTTAGAGAAAGTGAATCCTTTTGATAGACAAACCTTTAAACCAACATCACTGACCGTCAACAATATCCCACAAAACTACAACTTTCACTGGGGCTTACACCTTTTTTGACCTTGAAAGTAATTTTAACCTTGAGTTATTGTTTACAGTATCAACGAAGGTTTGATGGTTTAATGATTTAAACACAAATGAAGACAAGAATCACAATACACACACAGACCCCCTCCTGTAAGGTTAAACACAGATGCACCTGCCATGCTGCCACATGACCAGTACGGACAATGAAAGAATAAGCCCCAAAACAATACTGGCACCTTTTTCCACAACAATCAGTTCCACTTGTCAGGTGTAATCTTTGTGACAGCATGTTAGCAGCTTGTGTTTTTATTGTGTCAACTCTGCTGAAGGCTGTCAGGCTCGAAAGGTTCGTACAGCTGCATGGGAGTTTAACCTGAAGCTGCCTTTTTTGGGGGCAACTGTGTCATCTTTAACGTCTATATTTGTCTACATTTTCATTGGAAATGTCGATTTCAGACCTATTTGTTTGAATGTAAAAAAGGACATTAGAGTGTAGGTTCTCATCAGTTTAGGACGGTCTTTTGACAAGTAGACAATGAGCATAAAATTGGAACAAAGAAATCCAGGTAAAATGAGAAAAATTCATCTATTTTTAATTATCTTGACTTCTCATTTATTAATTTATTTTTGGACATCCAGTTTAGTTTTATCAAATATACTTGATTTATTGGCTATTGTCAAATTTTAATATAGCTGTGCAATGATAAATGTTAGTAATGAACTGAAATAAAAATGTGAAGAAGAACGGGTCAAGGTTGATCAAAACTGCTCAATCATGGGTTCCTAAATGTAGCAGCTTTTATAAAAAGTAAAAGTTTTGGTCCTTTACTTTTAATTTTGTATAGAGCCCTAAAGGGACATAAAACATGCACAAGAATTAAAATGGTCATTTGCACACAGAATAACTTTTCATAACCAATTATCAGAAAATGGTGAAAAAAATAGTGATTTTTGAAAAATATGCTTGATAGAAGCACAACCTTTTATTTAATGTGTACAAGTTACTTTCTGGTGAGCACCAGATACTTTCTCACCTGCATGAGAAAGTATCTGGTGCTCATTTGATACTTTTCAGTGGGCACAAGAAAAAAGTTATATTTATTTATTTTTTTTTTTTTACTTCTATGTCTCTCCTTATTATAAAAACAGAGAAAAATAATGATAGAAGCAAAAATGTGAACATCAATAAACTTATCAGTACTTAACCACTTTATAGAAAATATAGGATTCTTTTTTTCTAGAGGGGATTGCAAAAAATATTATTGCATTCTGTCATTTAAGCTTAAAATGCAAAAACAGAGACATTTCCAATTATGTAGTAATTAAAATTAGCGTTTTAAACAGATAAAATATGTTTGGATTTGTGGATGTACACAGGCATCATTTGATGTAATTAATTATACAGGATTTGTGTGGTATAAAAGAAAACAGCTTCAAACTTTTATAGTTTAGCAATGATTTTAGTTAAAAAAAAAAAAAACAAAAGAAAAACGTCCCTTTTCTTAGAGAATTTACTTCAAATCATCACTTTAGATTTGCAAGGCCGTTCTCAGACTGTATAACTAATTGGATTTCATGAAATAACACAAGAAAATCTTCCTATGGAGAGAAAAAAAGATCTAAAAAAATGTTTTCATAGTTTACACGAATAGAAAATGAACAAAGAAAGGCATATTAATATATTAAAAAACTTGGAACAAGTGATTGTTTTATGTACTATTGATCTCCTTGTAAATGCCAGATTATCTCTTTTAAAATGCTGTCAGATCAAAAGAAAAAAAGTAGCTTCACCATTTTTTTTTTCTGGGTCTTTCCTTTCATATAAGAGAATTTTTGGAATGCATGCACCAAAACACACAGACATTCTTTCAATAACTGTTAAACCGGTGAATGAACAGGCAAAAAGAGATAAACGACAAATACTGAGCTGCATGCGGGATAATCAATGCAGAATGATACTTTAAGAACCATTCATTGGATTTTATCTGAACCATCTGTCAGTCTGGGACAATTGCTGCTTCAGTTCATTTGTGCCATTTTAACTACAAAACTGTAACTGACACATGAATGGATGTTCACCCTCCAGAACATCGAGCTTGTGGTTCTGTTACTGTCTTAAGTTTTGAACATGTCATACCCAGGGGCGGAATTACCATCAGGCAAAGGTAGGCGATCACCCCCAACACTCAGGGGCTAACATTAAAGCCTCGTTTCCACTGAGCGGTCCAGGAGGAGTAGTACAGGACAGAGCAGTTAATTCTGGCAAGCGTTTCTACTCAGTTAAGCCTCGCTTCCACAAAGTGGTTTGTTTTCACTGTGCATGCGTGGTGTAGACAGCTAGCGTGTCATGGCATCATTGTAGTACAAAGACTAGAAAAGCAAAAACAATGGAGGTCATCCAGCAGTGAAGAAAAGAAAAAATCACTGAACTGTCAAAACACATTTGAGCGCTGGGGACAGGACTATTCCAGTCAACAGTTAGTGAGTATATAATACATTTTCCCAGATTAGGTGTTTTTTTTTTTTTTGCCAAATAGAGAGGTTCTGATTCTGATTTTGCAGATAAAGTTTTTGGGCGGGTTTGGGATGGGTTCTGCAGCTTTTAGTTCCTTATTAAAATATGTTTCAACCAGGGACATGCAGTCAGGGGAGGCATGGTAAGCAGTGCCTCTGTTGTGTCCACTGTTCCCTAAATGCAATTTTTATAGTTGATCATAATCATTTCATTTTTATCCTTAAAATCAATGTTTTTCTTTTTTTTTGCCAATTTCCTCTTCAGTTTCATCTTAAGTTGCGAGGTCCGCCAGCAATTTTGATTGGTTATCAAAACATTTGGATTCTTGACATTAATTCTATTAACTTGTGTACAAATGAAGAGGTTATTTGACATTTTATTCAAGGAAAAGATTAAAAAAAAAAAAAAAAAAAAAAAAAGGATTAATATAACCTGCAGAAGGCCCCAATTTATTTTTCGCCAGAGGCCCTCAAACTGCAAAGTCCGCCCCTGGTCATAAAAGTCTTCACAGACAGGTATTACTGTATGTGTCAAAATAACTAACACAGCTTTTCTATTAAAAAAAAGTTAGACTACGATTTTTATGTGCATTCCCGCCTTGCGCCCCCATGTGTGGAAGTGTCCTTGGGCAAGATACTGAACCCCAAATTGCCTCTGGTGGAAAGTTGGCGCCAGTGTTCAGCACCAGAGCCACCACCAGTGTGTGAATGGGTTTGTGACTGTAAAGAGCTTTGGGCCTTCGATGAAGGAAGAAAAAGCACTATACAAGTATTCACCATCCATTTTCAGAACCCTATGAAACTCTTTCGGGGTCACAGGTTGCTGTAGCCAACACAGCTGCTTTGCATTTTTCTACAAAGTATATGAATTCTAACAAAATAATACCAACGTAAATTTCTTAAAATAGCTTAAAATTTTACCTTAATTATGGAGTACAAAACTTTTTTTCCAAGCAAATCTGAAACTTGCCATCATGTTATAATATTAGGGTGACACTGATAAATCCATGAAGATTCCCAAGAGCCAGAATCCAAAGAGCTGAGCAGCCATATTTGTGAAGGTAAAGCAGCAAAACACAACTGCAGAAAATGCTGAAATATAAGGTTTTAGTGCAAGTTACAGTGACAGCCAAAGGCGCACGAGCGGAAGGAAACTTTGCATAAGATACAGCTGATGGACGTGTGGGAGAGATTTAATAAGAGGAGCATTTTCAACAAAATTGCACACTCCCAGCATGAAAGGCTGCAACAGTACACAGTGGAAGGTTGTGTTGGGCTTTTAAGACACCATATTCATGAGAGGTTTTAAATTCTATTTACTGCTGTATGTACTGTCCCCTATTGTTCCCAAAGAAATCCACATACATGTACTCAAATCTCTCCAAAAGACAAAATAATCAATTTATCTACTATGAAAATATGTAAGTCAAAGACAAGAATAAAGCACTTTAAAACATAGTTAAAACTATCAAATAAGAGTAAAACATTATTGATAATATCTGCACACAATTTAGCTTTAAGCATCTGGAAATCCTTGTTTTCAGTGTTTTCTAAACTATCAAACCATCTAAGCATCGATTCCACCAGCCACATTCTTCACGAGTCATTAGTCCACAGCTTTTATGATTTATCAAACTCCTGACTTTGAAGGGGGACCACAAAAGGTTTTGCTCAAATCCTTCAGCTGCCGCTCCTCTAAAGGCTGCAGCAATGAAGAGCGCTTGCATGGAGGGATGAAGTTGTCAGCGTGTTCATGTGTTTAAAATCAGTGAGCGCGTGCACACCCACCGTTTGCTTTCACATAAGAATGCACATTAAGGCAGTAACTCCACAGGCAGGCCGCTCAGCTGCTGCTTTGACGCGTAAGCACAGTTTGGTTACTTGCAAATTAACACTTTTTTTTGCACAATTCATCAATAAATTTGGAAATCCAAAACTACTGCATGTTTAGACAAAATTTAACTGTCAAAGTCTACTGCAGCATTTTTAGAATTTGGAGAGAATTGACATAATGTTAAAAGGATAAACAGTTTGACAGATTTTCATTGAATTTGTCTACAAGAACCAAACTAATGTACGTTGAAGGTCTTTATTTTTTAAATTCTTGCTTTCATGTCTATATTTGCAACCAATTCCATGAAAAGAAATATCTCATTGTTCATTAAACCTAATTGCAACCATGACATGTTTGATTGTATTTAAATAACTCTCCACATATAGCGTACTTTTTTTGCTTATATCATTAAATAAACATAAATGTTAAAAAAGTTGAATTTTCAGAAGGCATTAAAATCTTTTACTACACACGTGAGCAACTGTAAAATTTGTATAGAAACTCCAATTTTAGAATCTTCATCTTTTTGACAATTACCATTCCTCAACTGGTTCCAGATGTTGTTGAGACGACGTTGGCAAAACCTAGAAATAAACGCCAAAAGTGAAAATAAAGGTCAGTGCTCCTTGCACCCTACATAGTTTGATTTCCTTGGAAACCATTCAGCTGAATCAGCAAACTGTTTGTTTATTGAAAAGGTTAAACAGTTGTGGAAGAGTTCCAAAAGTTGTTGGAATGTTCAAAAAAAAGTTTGTGTTGGTACAGTTTTTTGCTACAGCTTTGAATAAGATAATCATCAATTTTAATTTAATTTTAAATGTTTAAACGTGATTTCCTGTTTATCTCAGAAACAGTCTGCTTTTCTTTATTTTATAAATCCACTTAATCCTTTACGGAGTTACAAGGTTGCTGGAGCCTATCCCTGCTACTTCAAGGTCGGGGTGTATTACTCAATCATGCATGGGGGGAAAATCTAAAAAACACACTTTAGATTGTGTGCTAAACAAGATAAAAATATATTGAACACAGTAAAACTATTTTTTTTTAAGATAGTAAATTTAAACTATGAATAAAAACAGGCAGGAATATTATTCCAGAATAAATAAACCAAAACCTTAAATAACTGAATATTTTACTCTCCAAAAAATATATTTAGTCAAAATTCGACAACTTAGAAATAAGCACAAGTTTACTACGATAAATAACAATAAAATTATCTAAAAGGCAGGATGTAATTACCCAGAGAGCAATTAGGCCCCTGGGCCTTGACTTTTTTGATGTAGCCGGGACTACATCAAATCCTCTCAGGACAATTCTTGCTCTACTTCTTTTTTTTTAAATTCAATTTCATGATTATAAAACTAAGACATGTTTTATGGTTAGGTTTCAGTCATATGCAGATGATGCTGTCATCTACACATCTACTCCTCAAGGCCTAACAATTATTTTTTCTAGTTTTGCTTGTTGTTAAATACCAAGATATCAGTGTGTGTGTTTACACAGCATTAGCGCACTAGACATAAAATATTCTGTAGTCATTTTTAGAGAAGAACCACACATAACATGTACTGTATATTAAAGTGTCCTGGTCTGACACTGCGTGGGTGCATGAATATTAAAAGAGCAACCGACATGTAAAATTAGGTCATTTTCTGTATGGACTAAAGACAGAGTCTCTTCCACTTCTAGCTGTCACAACAAGATCTTGGATCAGTATCTTAGCATCAACTTCAGTTTATGGTCAAATAAAAAATTTAAGGTCAGCAGAATTAATCAAGCTGTGGCACTAGTGGCTGAGTGTTTAATTAGAGGATGCTTACAGACACTATTGGCTGCCAACTGAAGGAGAAAAAAACACTTTTAAGCATCTATCCGGAGCTAAAAAAAAAAAAAATCACTAAATGTATTCAGAATATGACCTTTGCAATTCTCAAGGGCTAAACTTCATATTTGTCAGGAAGTTGGCAAAAATAACTTTGAAATGATAATAAAAACATATATTTGATCAATTTCTTCAATTTTATCCCTAAAAACAAGTATATAATGGCTGAGAAACATGCAGTAAAGTGCAATACAAATGCAGTTGGTGATCATATTTGAACTTGTGTAACAAAAGCATTGAACTCTTTCCTTCGGGGTTCAGCAAACTGTTCATGAGCAAGAAAAAAAGAAAAACTCACAGTAAACCTTGACACACCAGTTACGCTCTGTTCCCAAGAGGGAAGCTATCCTTCCACCCACTAAGACCATTACTGAAGAAAGTCTTTATCTCCTACAGATTGAAGGCAAACCTCTGGCTCACTGGGTCGTGAAGAAGATGACACCAGAACTTTCAGTAGCATGCAACAGATTCCTTTCAGTGAAGAAATGCCAGCAGATATGTTTTTGATGAACTTAATATATAGCATATATAGAAAACTAATCACTGTCATGCTTTAAAAAGAGCTTTGTTCCTGTCAGATTGTGTGACTTTACAAAAGGAATGTGTCAAGGCAGTGAAAAAAAGCTTTTTTGTTTTATACAGGAAGTGACGAGTGTGTGTCCATGACAGTGTTTGCATTTGTGTGTGCATAACACAGACTTATTTGAAAATGTGCGACAAAGTGGTGAAAACATTGTAAAAAAAAGAATTCATCAAGAATATTTCAGCTGAATAGAAAACATGCTTTTTTTTCCCATGGTTGAATACAAAACTTCTGTGTTATGTGTGCACATCTGCATATGTGTGCGTGTGTGGGTACATGTGTGCGAGAGTATTCTTTCCCAGAAAATGGTCTTTTGTGATCACAACAAAGCTGAGGACAAACTTTTTGTGGCGGTGACAGCACAGTGACAGTCCAACAGTTGGGAGAAGACAAAAGAGGAAGCCTTAAATAACTTCTGATGCTCGCGTTCTGACAGCTTTCACAAAGCCTCATTTCTAAGCAAAAAAAAAAAAAATGTATAACTAACAAGGCAACGAGGTATTGACAACTCAAATAAATAAATAATTCATTTGTGAGTAAATAAATAATTAAGTCTGCTACTTTGTGAAAACTATCAGTGCTTCTTAAGGGTATACAGGTTTGCCCGAAACTGTAAACTTTTCAAGATAAAAAAAAGTCTACCTGTAACAAGTCAAACATTTTTAAACTGATACATTTCTCTCTATGTGGCATAATTAATTATTTATTTATTTATTTAAAAACACTTATTTAATTTTTTTTATATTAGTTATTGGGCATATCTGTTTAAAAAAGTGGGAACATTTCAAGTTTCGCCAGATATTATTCACAATTTACATTCAAAACGGCTAAGAAAACCCTTATGACCCAGCATTTTAGCAGCCTTTAAACGCATCACTCATGGACAAATCTGAAAAGAGTTTTACCCCAGATTCGTGCATAACTGAGGCTTGTGTGTGTCTGTTACAAGCGATTCAAGCGTAATTTTTAAAGATTTGGGTGTGTAATTACTTTCAAGCAGTTTTCATTTAAATTTGTGCATGTGTAAATTGTATTTTTTGTTTTTTTTGTTAATTATTATGCACACAATATATTATGAGTTATAAATCAAGAATTACGCATACACAAATCAAGAATATACACTCATAACTCTGAAGTTACACACAAATCAAGAACTGAGCATGCAAAAACCGGGGTGATGCTTACTTTTTTCTTTAGCGGGTTGTTGGTGACAAAACTATGGCTGTGTCTGAGTTGCTTCACAACTCACTACTTGATGCAATATATAGTGAGATTACCATTTTGTAGTGTTTCCAAAATCTACAATTCCAAAAAAAAATGTCTCTGTGAAAAACCAGTGTGCATTGATGTTCACTAGATTGGCAGAAATAGACCAGAATGCATTGCGTTTGAATGATTTTTCATGAGAAAAAATATATTTTAATTTATTTTTTTATTAACTGTCTTAGTTTTCAACTTCAAAACACAGTAGGTTCATAAATAGTATTTGTAAAATGTTCATGGTTATTAGGTTTTTACTTCTGTAAATCTGTGCCATAACAAAATATATAGTGAACATGGTGTTAAAATTGTTTTTAAAATCCAGGCAACTACATAGTCCTGCACTATCTAGTAGGTAGGGATCAGGATGGAAATGTGAACATATCCTATACTTCATCTGAATCAGAAGTCCAAATACAGGTTGTGGTATTATTATTATTCACCACACAATTCAGATTTAAGACAGATTTAATACTCTTTTACACAAGACTATTATAAAAAATACTTCATATTAAGTGGTAATTTAATGAGTGATAATTCAATTTTTATTTTTTTTTTTATTTAACCTTTATTTATCCAGGCAGGACAGATTAAGAACAACATTCTTATTTGCAACTGTGGCCTGGCAAAAGGCAAAACCTTTTGAGAAAAGGAAAGAGGTTAAGAGATTTAAGAAAATAAAAAATAGAATAAAAACAGAAAGGAATCAGATGCAAAAAACAGTAAATACAATAGAATAAAATAAGAAAGAAAATCAGAACAAAAACAGTAAAAAATAAAATACCCTAAAATCATTACTATGAGAAACAAAAACATTCATCTTTTAAATAGTCATTAAGATGGTTTTTAAATCTGCTATTGATAAAAAGTGTCCAATTTCAGAGTTTTTTGTAAGTCATTCCAGTCTCTGGCTGCAGCACATTGAAACGACACAGAACCAACAGAAGAACTGGATTTTGGGACTCTTAACAATAACAGCTTTGAAGTGCGTGTGTTGTACACAGAGGATGAGGTATGTAAAAGGTGGTGCAGATAGGGTGGAGAAAGACCAAGTAGAGTTTTATAAAATTAACAGTAGCCAGTGACATTTCGGCGGGTGGATAATGAAGTCCAGTTCACGGATGAATAAAGTGTACAGTGGTGAGTTCTGAATGGAGCATTTGTTATAAATCGAATAGCAGAGTGATACAAGGGGTCCAGCTTTTGCAGCAACTGCTTACTAGCAGATCTATAAATAACGTCACCAAAATCAAGGATGGCAGGATGGTTGTTTGAACCAGTGTTTGTCGAGCAGAGAAGGTGAGGAGGAGCGCATTCTGTACAGAGCACCTATTTTAGATTTAACCTTTGACTGCAGATGGTGAATATGGGTTGAGAAGGATAATGTATCATCTAACCAGATGCCAAGATATTTGTAATTTGTGACTTGATTTATAGGTGTCCATCGAGTGTGGTGATACGGGGGGGTTTGGTGGTAGATGACCCTTTTTTCCAAACCACATGATTTTTGTCTTGTTTACAATTTAACTTTAGGTGCAGTCTGGAAAAGGAAAGTTGAATTCTGTTAAAGCTATGTTGGAGCTGTTTTTTCACAACGTCCAAAGAGGGACCAACAGAGTACAGAACTGTGTCATCTGCATAGAGATGAATGTGAGAATCACCAGCAGAGTCACCTATGTTATTGATGTATATTGTAAAAAGAGAGGGTCCAAGGATGGAGCCCTGTGGTACACCAGTGGTGACATGAAGGGGGTGAGAAAGAAATTTTTCTGACTTAACACACTGCTTTCTGTCACTGAGATAGTTGGAGAACCATGACAAAGAGTTCTCAGAGACACCAACATCACGTAGCCTCTCAATAAGGCAGGAATGATTTACAGAGTCAAATGCTTTAGCTAAATCAATGAAAATAGCTGAGCACTGCAATTTTGAATCTAAAGCAGATGTAATATCATTAAGAACTTTAAGACTTGCTGTTGTGCACCCATAACCAGACCTAAAACCTGATTGGACAGGAGACAAAATGTTGTGACTTTTGAGGTAGTCTGTAAGTTGGTTATTTACAATTCTTTCTAAAACCTTCGCTAAACAAGGGAGAATGGAAATTGGTCTGTAGCAATTGGGATCAGACGGATCCCCACCTTTAAAGAGTGGACGCACCAGAGCCGATCTCCAGGCCTGAGGGATTTCAGCAGTCTGGAGCGAAAGATTAAAAATATTTGTAACAGGGACTGCAATCACAGGGGCTGCAATTTTAAAAAAGAAAGGGTCTAGCTCATCTAAACCTGGTGGCTTGTTGGAATCCAACATTTTCAACTCCTCCAAAACCTCACCGTCTAGAATGGGCTGCAAGTTAAAACCATGAGTGCGTGTAGAATAAGTTGGAGCTATGGGCGAAGTGGAAGCTGATGAAATGGGATAAGAACTTTCAGAAACAGCATCTGAGTTTGTAAAATGTTTGTTAAAGCAGTTAACCATCTGCATCTTATCTGATACTAAAATATCATGGACTTTGAGGGACAGAGGCAGTGTAGGAGAAGGTTTCTTTTCTAATTCTCGTATGATTTTCCAATTTTTCAATGAGTGATCTATTTCCCATTCAAAGGCTTTTGCAGTCCTTTCAAAAAATGTTTCATGATAAAAGACTCTCCAGTTTGGTTTTTGTTTTTTTGCATTTATTTGTTCTCTGAAGCAGGCTTTGGAATTTATACATAAAGGATGTAAAACAAAGTAAAACATCTATCTAATTTTGTATTAGTATTATTAACATTGTTGTTTTTGCCTGTACAAGCTGGAGAAAGTGTGTGTATGTAGTGTACACCATTTATTATTTGCCACAGATAAAAAAAAAAAAAAAAACACTTGCAAAGAAAACAGTTACACTGCTTATTTTAATTTAAAATTTCCTGAAAAATCAAACATTTATGCTAATATAATATATATATATATATATATAAATAAACACACAAATAAAACTAGCTGTAACGAGCTGTACTTTTTCCTCATGTTCAACTTGCAAATACAAATAGACTATTAATATATTTACTGACCAGGGGCAGTGTTAAGGTAGCACATTTTGTAGAAACATGTTTTTAGAACAGAAATCATCATGCATGGGTCTATTATTTTTTCGTGTTAATGCTGAAGTTTTTCAACAGGACTAAAATAAAAATAGTAAGTAATCCATTCGATTTATCTCAGCTTTGCCAGGTGCTCAAAACGCTTACAATGTATATCCATGACTCATTTCCCCCTCATTTATACTTGGTGATGGTAAGCCACTGATGTAGCCACAGCTGCCCTGGGGCAGTCTGCCAGTACTCGCCTACAGCCCCTCTGACCATCACCGGGACATTCATACACATCGGAGCCACACTGGAGGCAGGGAGGGTGAGGTGTCTTGCCCAAGGATACAACGACAGCTGGCTGGAGGAAGCGGGGATTCAACCGCCAATTCTTCAGCCACTGGCAGACCTGCTCTACCACCTGAGCCACTGTGCTTGATAAAAGTACTTTAGAATGTTCAATAAAAAATAACAAATATACTATATTAAGCACTAAATATAATAAAATATAAATACTAAATATATTAAAAAATACTAAATATTACAAAATATACTTTAGTATATTTAATATAGACTGCTATATTATTATGTATAATAATACTCTAAAAATGTTTCTTGATAAAAGAGGCTGTGTTTTGGCTATACTAAAGTATTTTTAGAATGACCTTTTAATCAATACCAATGTAAAAATTGGCAGTATTTACAAAAACTACATATCAATGTCATGAAATGTGTTTTATAATGAAAATGTTAAGTTAACAACTACATTTTTATATTATTAGGTGTCATAGAGTCCAAATCTTTCACATTTGGCTGAATGACATTTAGTTTCTTATTAGAAAGAATCATCTCAAGAGTCAAAAATACTGTTTTTAATGTACCTTTTTAATTTTATTTTAACAAGGTGAATAAAATACATTGATTAGTGCATTTTTAATCCAAATTATGATGCTATTTACTGTACATCTTAAATACATAATCCTCACATGAAATCCATTTAAGTTGTTTTATTCAAAGTATGTAAAGGCACAAAATGTCTACAATCTGTCAGCTACAAACAGTAGGCCAACTCTACCTTGACATAAAAATTATGTAAAAAATATAACTCCAAAAAAATTTGGCATAATGTGTAAAAAAATCTTCACAGCTCACAAACGAAGGAATTTGACCTTCTCATTGAATTAAATTGATTCCAAATGTAAAACTTTGACTTTCTAACAACAAAGCTGAATAATGTTTAGTCAAAAAATATTTTTAAACAAATGAAAGTGCACATGGCTATTAACAGCAATTAAAACCAAACATCCATTTTATAAAACCAATCTGCTCAACACATTGTATTATTTATTTATTTTCCCCAAAAGTAAGGTTTGGTTGAAGTAAGTTTCATAAATCTAGCATCTCCATTCTGACATGTCAATTTTACCGAATCATGACACACTATTATTGACTGTTCCGCTTCTTTATACATTTTTTTCATTCTTCTTTTTTGTATCTCTTTTATCCTCATCGGCACAAAGTGTTCCTTTAATGAAATGAAAGAGGGTACAGCTTGTTCAACACACGTTCAAGCAATATTTCTTGAACACAATATGCAAAGTTAGTCTGCTTGCTTCCATCTGGGAAGCTAAATAAAATGGCATATTTTACAAACTAAATAAAATGGACGTGCACACAGACACACAAAGTCAAAGCAAACTCAAGGAGATCACTTGTTCCCTGTCCAAAACAGAAAGCAATTTTTGAAAATTATACTTGTTTTTAAACATATTTTGACATGTTAACACAAGTGCATTTTTTTAACAACACAGTATATTTAAATACATTTCATTCTTTATTTTTTCATTCAATAGCCATAACTTTCAACACAGAGAAAAATTCTACCGCCGAATGATTTGATCAATACATGATAAAGTAAAAAATAAATGGGCCCATGCTCTACTACCCAGAAAGCATTAGGATGGTATATGCATGATTGCAAAGGGGTACCTTCATAAATTGCACACGCACGCACGCATACATTCATTATATGTCAAGGTATTCATGCATGCATGAGACTGATTGATGGAAACGATCCAGTGACACAGTGGTTCCCTGGGGTTGGAGATGTATTTAGTCAGTGGAAGATGAGCGAACTGGTCAGACTATCACACCATATCAGGGCGTTCAGTTGGCAAACGACGCTACAGCTTCATCTTTGGCCTGGAAGCCTACGATGCACACACAGCGCGCTCACAAAGGCCATCTGGCTCTTGCAGAGCACAGCGAGCTTGTGAGTGATTTTACTGTTTAAGTTGTTAACCCTCATCATTTCACAAACTGTTTTACCCTTTCTACGTGCACACATACACACTAGAACGTTTGTATCCATCTCTGATAAATGTAAACAGGACTGCATAATAGAGCTCTGATTACTTTTTTTTTCTAGATGACTTATAAGATAGAACAAAAGTATGACCTTCTATTGATTTTTGAGTCATTAGTCATGCAATCAAGTTCTTTAGAACTTTAAGTACTAAGTAGATAGACGGTGTGTTTGACAGAATAAATGCAAACACAAAGCTGTGATGACGACTACAGATACTTTATTGACTTACAGCGTGCCGCACTGCACGTCAGCAGAAGCATCTTGAATGGCATCTTCATGCTTTTTTTGTGACATTGTTTATAGTAATCAGTTCACTTTCATGATACAGTTTTACCTGAAGGAAATTACATTCCACATACTTTTTTTACTAGTCAAATACACTAACTTCTTTTCCCTATCTAACTAATTATAGAAAATAAATCATATATATATACATTGAAATTGTAATGTCTTTGACGAATGCGGGTTGAATATAACGGAATAACACTTGGTATAAAATCTGATAGCAAAGACTATCCTTAGTCACCTGTTCATAGTTTTTATAAACAGGAATTTGTAGGTCCAGCCAGGGCCGGAGGAAGTCCAGTTGTTAGGAGTGCAGGTTCTCATCTAGGCTTTTTGAAGGTCATCTTTTTTTATGTTGAATTCATTTAAACAAGATCTTCTGTGTGCACTGGGTTGGTCAAGTATGATCTAGCTGGAGCGAGAATTAGCACTTTCAAGTGGAAGACCTCAGTTATCAACCAATATAAGGTGCTTTGATCTCTTTAGAAAAGTGAAAAGCTTCATGAGTTTGAGTAAATGACTAAAGTTGAAGAGTAACACAAAAGGACAGTTGTAGACTGACTCCAGCCTCAGCCCGGATTTGAAAAATCATGCCAAATCATGCCAGTATCTCCAAGGAACTTTCTGAAGAGGTTAAGGACTTTCTCCTCCAGCTTCTCCCGAGGAAGACACTCAAGGTCCAGACCGAAGGAGACCCATGTCTCAGTGGTAAAATGATGCTCTAGCATCATAAGCTAATAAAGGATGACGTATAAAGTAAACAATCCAGAGTAAAACGTTCATGACAAATCCCATCACCAGGACTGAGTTTGCTGGATTCAATGCCAATTGCCAATTGCACTAAACCACTGTGGCCTAACTTCCAAGTCCACCAGAAAGTTGAACAAACCTGTAGATTTTTGACAACCAAAGGCAATATTCCTACGAGTCATGGTGGCAGGTCATAACACAATGATAATCAACCATTGTAGAATCAAGATGGCCGGGGCTTTTACTGTATGCTGGAGCTCTGGTGGATGATAACAGGAAACTTCTGAAATGACATGGGATTTACACCAATTGACCAATCACAAAATTCAATTGCAATACATCATTACAAACTGTAGTGGGCAGCACACAGATGGTTTTAGATTTTGTTTTCTGGAAATTAAACTATTTTACTTTACACTGTCAAAAATGTGGCAAGGACCAACATAAAACCCTTTGAAAGCCCAATTTATAGATGTCAACAGCCAAAACAAGTTGATTTAGTGTTTAGTTAGCCTTTAAATCTACACGGGGCATTTGACACGCAATCAAAAAAGTGCTAAACACAGGTTAATGAATACACATTTAGCATATGGTGTTAACACTGGGCAAGCAGGAGAGGACTTCTTTTTCTTTTTCTACTGTTTACCACCACCTACAGTTGGAAGAGCCTTTGTGTGAAATGTCAAAGCGGTGCAAATCTCACTTATCTTTGCTCCAGGCTTTTCCTTTCACACCTCTACTCCAATATATGACCTGCAGGGCACTGATCACAATTATTCATCTCTCCTCCATGATCAATTTTCAAATTGTTGGCACTTCCTTGACACCATCTACCAAATCTGCAGCCTTGATTTGGTCAAAGTTCAGCCTGGTTTAACTTTCAACACATATTGAACGTTTTGCACATAGTCAGAAAATGGTTTAAAAAATGTTCATAGCAATGTGTGGATGGGGAAGCCTGAAAGACGCATTTGTATAGACTTTTTATTGGAAGAGGTCAATTGATAGTGTGCTACCAAAGGCAGTGTGAGAATATCTTGGGGGAAGAATTGAGCAGGATTGATCACCTGGAAGTAGGAGTAGAGCGGCTGCTCCTCCACATCAAGAGATGCCAGTTGAGAGGGACCAGAAATCTCTTTCAGATGTTTCGCGGTTGACTCCTTCAGGAAGTATTCCAGGTATGTCTCATCAGGAGAAGTACCTGGGGATATGCCAGGCCCCCTGGAGGGCTGACATGTCTCCTCTGGCCTGGAAGCCCTTTGGGGTCTTCCCAGCAGAACAGTAGGCAGTTTATTTTGGAAAGGGAAGTCTAGACACTGGTAAGCCCTCTGCCACTACAAACCGACTCTCACTTCTTAAAAGAGAAAAGTTTATGCAGATTAAACTTTTACGTAAACAGAGTCACTTTTAGAGCGTTTTGAAGAGATGATAAAAGCTCCAATAGAAATGTATTTAGGGTATTCATATATGGTTGTTTATGACCTACATTGTGTTCATCAAAATCATATTTGCGATCTCTATGGAAACACAAAGACTTATGTCGCTTAGTGAAGATTGTGGATCTTTTATGTTTATTTTTAAACTCCTAAAGGTTTATTATTTATATGAACATCAAAGCGTTGTAGTATTCCTGCCAGGTTTATTGCAGCTAAACATGTGAATATTTATAGCAGCGTTTCACCAATGTACACAAAGTTATACGTACAAAAAATCTGTATATGATGAGCGTTTTTAACACTCTGCACACAAGACAGTTCCCTCTCCATAAGTTTAAAGCCTTCCAAAGACTGCTCCAGGCACTTATTTCAATGGCCTCAGGATATGCTGCTACAAAAGCGCAAAGTCACTTGGGTTGTTTCTGTCGCACCTGTCCTAAAAGTCACTACCATTCACAGTTAAAGGTTTGGAACTCAGACCCTTATCACATTCTTAGACAGACTATTTTGAGTTAATCATGAAATAATCTAAGATCCAAAATTAAATACTGAAGTAAAAAAAACAAATAAATAAATAAAAAATAAATAAAAACCACTGGAAAGATAGACAAGACATAAAAAATGTATATAATATATAATTACAGGACCGGTATGGGAAAATTTCCTACGGGAGCGGAACGGGAGCTGGAACCAACCAATAGGAATGACAACAAAAGAAGTAAAGGCGGAGCCATTTTGTACTTTTCTGCCTTCAATGTAACTCAATTGACAAATAACTACACTACCCAGAAGTCTTCAGAATTCTTAGTCATGGTTTCCCCATTGAAATCTAACTCTCTGTGGGAGTGGGAAGGGACAGGGGTGAAAATCTCCTACCATTTTTGTTCTTGACTTTCAAGGTACTACTTCTATTTTGGCAAGCAATAATTAAACATAAAGATCTTTGTATTTGCTAACATTAATTATTACTGGTATGAATTAACAAACCACCTGTCTTCCTGGGTGAAAGAAAAGAATAAATGAATAAGAGGACAATTATGAACACTACATTTTTCAAACAAATATCCATTCTATTTTTGAAGTGTGAAAACAACAACACTTCTTGTCACTGTGATGACAAGCATTACTCCTGCTAATTTTTTTCTTTTGTTCTACCATTCTTCCTCCATCGCTCTGGCTTCTTTCCTCAATGCTTTTTGTGCATGTGTGGATTCCTTCTCACTACTTCTCATTTCCTCAATCCCTCATCAGCCTACACATCTGTCTACATCCTATTTCACAGGCTCTTAGCATTTTAAACCAATTTGTTGCTTCCAGTGCTCACTGCATGTCAGTTACACCTGCCTCAAAGCCAAACGCTTTTTTCACTTGACAAAACATTTCCAGTTTTGAGTGCACTTTTACAGTAAGTCGAATCCCCTTCGTTCATTGTTTGTTGGATTTTATACAGTTAGGAATAAATATACAACATTTCTATTTATTTTTTAACAAAAACGGTGTTTAAATACAGGTGTGATGGCTGCCTACGCTGCCACACCATCAGGGCAGTAACCTGCACCATACACTCACCTGCACATACACCTGAATTTTCTTTCAATTAAGACACACATTTGTTTGGTTTAAAATATACATTTATTGAGGATATTTTAAGCTTTATTTCAATTTAACTTCATTAATTTAATTTTTTGTTTTTTTGAGTTACCGGTGCTGTGGAACACATTGCTGCTGCTGCTGCTGCTGCTGCTGCTGCCACCATCTGCTGCTGGAGATGCCAAGTCAGGCCTGACGACAAAGAACGCAAGCCAGACAGCAGAGGCCTTATATGCAGCAGGACACTAATTGGACTGAACCACTGCCCGGGGGAGGAGAAACTATTTTTCTGTTAAACATTGATTTAGTTTACATTCTACTTTATTAGTTTCACTATTTTTCTGTTAGCTTACTTTAGGATGGACAAGTTAATTTTGTGTTGCTGTATTTCTGTAGTTGTCTTAGTTCTTTTTAGTTCCCCCTTGTGTGTGTCTAGTTGGTCTGATCAGCCACTATAAATGTCCCCTTGTGTTTCCAATTAGGAGGTCAGTTTGTTTGTGGGTTGGTATGTTTAGTTGATTGATTTTTTGTCCTCCTGTTTAAAGCTTCAGTTACTTTTGTTACTTTGACCTCTTTTAAGGGCCCATTTTTGTTCTGCAAAACCTTTTTTTTGGAAAATAAATGTAAATATTTTTGATACAGTTTTGGCTGTCCTTGCCTTTACTGCTCGGTCCACCACATAATGGTGTCAGAAGCGGGATCAGCAGTTTAAGGACAGTTTATTTTTTTTTCCCCTTGCCACACCCTCAAATTCATTTTTTTTTGTGAGTCATGCACAAAGGAGGAAGAACCACAAGAGCCCGGATTGAAAATGAGGACCCCAGCACTACCAACATGAACAATGAAGAGGAGGCTGGAGCTTCAGGAGCTGGTACAGGTACTGAGGGTGAAGAGCCAACCTTGCAACATCTCACCTGTATTCTACAGGCTTTCATGGGACAACAGGAAGCCAGAGAAAGGAGACTACAGGAGGAAGCGAAGCAGCAGGAACACAGGCTGAAAGGCCTGCAGCATCAGTTCCAGCTTCTGCAGATGGAAGTGCAGGCCCGGACTTCACCTGTCCCTGATTACACCACACCAGCCCCTGATCCACTGGAGGAGTCTGGTTTAGATGATCGGCTGCCACAGGTCGTACATCTGCCAGCAGGGTCACAGCCAGTAACCGCTCAGCCTCGCTTCACTATGGATCCCAGGTTGGAAAAACTAACAGAAAATGATGACATTGAACATTTCCTAATAACTTTTGAACGCATAGCAACAGCATGCAAGTGGGCGGAGTCAGACTGGGTTTTCCGCCTCATCCCATTGCTCACCGGTAAGGCCAGAAGTGCCTACGTTAACATGGATGTTGATGATTCTCTGAGCTATGAAAAACTAAAAGCTGCAATCTTGTATAAATATGACATCAGTCCTGAGTCTTACAGGCAGAGATTCCGTTCCCTGGAAGTTGGACCAGAAGAAAGTCCCAAGGAGCTGTACGCCAGACTCAAGGAACTTTATGATAAGTGGATTCAACCCAGAGGTAAAACAGTTAAAGAAATTAACGAAATAATCATCATGGAACAATACTTAAGAATGATGTCCCCTGAGCTTCAGGTCTGGATTAAAGAGCATGGGCCAAAATCAGCAGCTGAAGCTGCAGCACTCGCAGAGGTGTTTGTGACAGCTCGAAAGAAAAATGTGCCATGGAGCAACCTGCAATGGAAGGGTGTTAAGGACGCACGCAGGCCAGCAGCCCCACAACACCACCACAGAACGGGCCCAGGAGTGAGTAGAATGCCTGTGCGGGAAGAGCAAAGCAATAAACCAGTTAAACCTTCCAACAGACCACCAATCTGCTATTTGTGTGGGCAGGAAGGGCACATTAAACCCTTTTGCCCAAAGAATCCAGCTCAGCTCAGTCAGATGTGTTTTGTTCCCTATCAGAGCGATGCTGTGCAAAATCAAACTAACCAGTCTATTAAAATGACAACTGTTAAAGTTAATGGAAAATGTGTCAAAGCTCTCATTGACACTGGCAGTACGCAAACTTTAATAAATCGACAGCATGTACCAGCCAACCAAATCTCCACTAAAGAGACAGTTTCAATCTGCTGTGTTCATGGTGATAAAAAACTTTATCCCACTGCCGATCTCTATTTAGAAATTCAAGGACAGACTTATCTGCTAAATATAGGAGTGGTTGATGACCTTCCTTTTCCAGTTATTTTGGGTCATGACCTGCCAGTTCTTTGCGACTTGTTGGGTGCAAAAGTCAGTACTGTTGCAGTTACAAGGGCCCAAGCTGCAAACACAAATGAGAACCCACCACTTCTCTCTGCTTTACCCTTCTATGATGCTGAGCTTGAGACAAAACCCGGGAAGTCTCGCAAAACGCGTAATCAGAGAAGGCAAGAGAAATTTAAACGCACTGTGGTAGACCAACCTGTCGAAGCAACTCCAGAAATGGGTTTGGGCTTCAAGTTACCAACCGACATTGTTGAAATGCAACAAAATGACCCAACTCTGTCTCCTTGCTTGAAGAAGGCAACAGAAATGACCGAGAGGTCAAAGAGGGAGTTTTTTTGTGGAAAATGGAGTTCTTTACCACCGACAAGGTAAATGGAAGCAACTGGTTGTCCCCCAGGTTGTTAGAGATGTTGTCCTCAGCTTAGGCCACACGATTCCTTGGGCTGGCCACCTAGGGAAGCACAAGACCACCTCCCGTGTGACGAAACACTTCTATTGGCCTGGAGTGCGTGCAGACATCCAACAATACTGTCAAAGTTGCCCTCAGTGTCAGAAAACCTCACTGAAATGTACCACAAAAGCTCCACTCCAGCCTCTCCCAATTATTGCAACTCCTTTTGAGCGCCTTGGCATGGATGTAGTTGGTCCTGCAATGGCTAGAGAAGATGAAGGACAGTAATGGCCGCATCACAAGATGGAACCTCGCCATGCAGCCCTACAGATACCAGGTCAACTACATTCCCGGCAGAGAGAACATCACCGCAGACTTCCTCTCTCGTGCTCCAGAAGAAGGCTCCGAAGGGGAGGGGAGTGTGATGGCTGCCTACGCTGCCACACCATCAGGGCAGTAACCTGCACCATACACTCACCTGCACATACACCTGAATTTTCTTTCAATTAAGACACACATTTGTTTGGTTTAAAATATACATTTATTGAGATATTTTAAGCTTTATTTCAATTTAACTTCATTAATTTAATTTTTTGTTTTTTTGAGTTACCGGTGCTGTGGAACACATTGCTGCTGCTGCTGCTGCTGCTGCTGCTGCCACCATCTGCTGCTGGAGATGCCAAGTCAGGCCTGACGACAAAGAACGCAAGCCAGACAGCAGAGGCCTTATATGCAGCAGGACACTAATTGGACTGAACCACTGCCCGGGGGAGGAGAAACTATTTTTCTGTTAAACATTGATTTAGTTTACATTCTACTTTATTAGTTTCACTATTTTTCTGTTAGCTTACTTTAGGATGGACAAGTTAATTTTGTGTTGCTGTATTTCTGTAGTTGTCTTAGTTCTTTTTAGTTCCCCCTTGTGTGTGTCTAGTTGGTCTGATCAGCCACTATAAATGTCCCCTTGTGTTTCCAATTAGGAGGTCAGTTTGTTTGTGGGTTGGTATGTTTAGTTGATTGATTTTTTGTCCTCCTGTTTAAAGCTTCAGTTACTTTTGTTACTTTGACCTCTTTTAAGGGCCCATTTTTGTTCTGCAAAACCTTTTTTTTGGAAAATAAATGTAAATATTTTTGATACAGTTTTGGCTGTCCTTGCCTTTACTGCTCGGTCCACCACAACAGGTCTAGTTTTTTTTTTTTTTTTTTTAATATCTTCTTGTGCTATCGAGTACACAAAAAAGACACAAAGTCACAGTTTTTGCCCCCAAGCCTCAATAGCACCGAAGACACAGACAAGTTAAAGTAAAAAAAAAAAAAAAGCCAAATCATATCTGACTAACAGGACAACAATAAATACATCAACAATTTCATCCAGATTCCCCTGGAGGCCAATCAACAGAATATTCATCACCTTGTTCTGAACTGTAATTACAGCCTTACCCTGGACAATCAAGCAGCAGAGAGAAACATCACTTTCTTTTCTTTTTTATAACAGTTGTGTCACAGCGTGATTAGAGCTGTCTAACGAATAACTGACAAGAAAAACAGAAGGAAGGCATAATCACTGTTGGGTTTTTTTCTGGCTCTAGGTTCAGAAAAACTTAAAATAACACATTATGTTTGTACAAGAGTTAGAAATCCACGTGGGTTTTCAAGTAAACAGCTGACATTTTTAACCTTTCATTGGTACCATATTAAGATGCACATTCTAGGTTGTGCTTATTCGACTTTGAAATATTTTACTGCTTTTGTTTACCAACTTGTCACTGATTAGGTCAGAAATGTGATAATGAAATTAATTTTTTCGTGTACTACTTTATTATACAAAGTGGAAGTTTAAAGCTCCAGTTTGTCAATATTAAAGAACCACTCAAAAATGATGTTTTTGTTGTTTTTAAAATGTTTTCATAGCATTCAGCTAATGGTAGAGGACACATAAAATAGATTAAGAATAAAATTGCATTTCTGATAATTGTTTTATTCATATCATCGTGAATTAAGATCCTGTTTTAGATCCAAGTATGTCTCTGTTTTCCCTTTCTGAGCTGGTATCTGACTCTAAGCTGTACTTCTGGATATTCCTAATAATGTTAGGTTGGGGATGTGAGGGGCTGTAAGCTAGTGGGAGAGAGCATAAACCGATGGATGATGGGAAATGGGGGCAGGCTTACTCCATGCCATTGGTACCACCTTAAACTCAGAGAAAAATTTGTAATGAACTACTGCAACTATATAGAAGCTATATCATAGAAAACAACATTTTTTTAATTAAAAATTGCATAATCATAATTAAAAGAACACAAATAGATCAAAATATGATCAGAGTAGGATTTTAAGTTCACTAAAACACTGCATTTTTTTTTATCAACATCATGGAGTGATTATTAGATTCTGACATCATATAAATGTGCTAAATATAAATTTTTCCATACATATTCTTATCCTCACAATCTTTCTTGTGTATTTTGGCCGTTTCATATCTATTCTCACCACTATCTGGTGTCAGCGAAAGATAAGCTCGCATTTGCATGTTTAATGAACCAAATAGCCTCAGCACGAGAAAACACACACATGCACACGCACACCCCCACACACACAGGGGTGCACATGCATGTATTGCTTTTGGCCCTGAAGGCCTCTGTCTCCTTGCAACTGACACAGAGACAGACACTGCTGCTGCTGACACCTTCAGGAAAAAATAGAAATAACAAAACATGCTGCGAAGAAGCTGAGACCATAATGGGTAATAAATAAAAGAAAATAATCTGCTGCGTTGCCAAGAGGTATAGTACTTCCATTTGAATGTAGATACATTTAGCATGATACATTTGCTAAAGTAAAAAAAAGAAAAATTTAAGAAAAAACACATCCCTTTAAATACATTTTTTTCCGTAATGATGTATGGTGAAATGTGATGTCTCTTTTTTTCATGAAAGCCTTTTTCTTTTATTTATTTTTTTAACAACTGGACCAAAAACAAACCACACAGAAATAGCAAATGTGGCTCATCTACGTATGACTGGATGTTCAGTGTGAAGACCATCAAACTGTGTGTTAACGAGCAATGACAACAACGTGGTTCGAAAATGATGTGCATTTGACTTTGTGTAGCACTTTTTAGCATTGCTTGATGTGATGCATGTAAGGAGTGGGAGCAGTGGACACTGATTAGACATCTAGACTGGTGGCACTTGGCTTGTTACAACCCTGACATTGGCAGCCATGGTTGTGTTGACTGGCTGAGGGATCATAATGTGCCAAAATAAAACATGCACTGTCTCTTCAGCTTTACGAAATAACACATTGTAATGTTTTTTTTTCTCTAATTGCATAAAAAAAATTGAATTAATTTTATTTTTGATATTTTTTTTCCATCCCACAATTTAAAATAGAGAAATGTTGCCAAAGAGACAACTTGGCACCACTTGTAGTTTTGAAAAAGTGACACAAAGATTTTAGTTTTACCTCATAATGAATTTCTACTCTTGAAGGCTCACGAACTTTTACTTTCTTGGTCTCATTTCAAGAAACTGTATTGTTAATATTTTATTCCACACAATTCCCATGTATGAAAGTGCACAATAAATGTCAAACTCTACAAAAGCTATTAAAGTGTAGAACAAAACCTCTGACATCCAATCACAGTTTTCAAGTATTGCTGTGACAGTGGAACTGACAGATGAATGCAAAGGTGTAGTATAAAGGTTGAAGAAATCCCTTTAACTGGAAAACATGTATCGAATTGTATAAGAGAAGGTCATTAGAGCTCAGCTTTTTGTTTAGATAAATGCTTTGAAGAGCTCCTTAGGCAATCTCCCATTGACAGGACTAAAAGATTTAAGCTTCTATTCTACTTTGGCAATAACTTAATGTCTCCTTACAACAATCAATACCTAATCCTAAATCTCAAACTCTGTTGACTCTGACCTCAAATCCCTTTGTTGACTTTGGTGAAAAAAAAGAGCTTAAGTCTTATCAAGTATTCAAAACAGTCAAACAGCTTTTGCTATACGACAGGGGCAGTAGGTTTAATGATTGAACTGAAAACTGATATTACACTGTCCCTAGACAATTGGAAAGATGTGTTCTGTTTCTGTGAGGTTATAAGGCAGCGTGATAACCTGTCCAGGCTGTATTAGTGTCTCCCCCGACTGAGGAAAGCTGCAGTCTTAACTTTCCCCAAGGGTCCACTTAAGGAGCTGGGACTCTCTGAGCCAGACAAAGGGCTGAACTTACAGCTACTAAATATGAATGTTACTTTTTTATAACAAGTATTAAAATGGATTGCTATCACAGGCTGCAACTGGTAAAAGCAGGTCTTACAATTAGACATTAAAAATACGAGGGAAGGATAGTAAAAAGGTGAACTTATTACCAATCAACTTAACAAAAAAGTGGGACAGGATTCATGTCTCTATCGGGTCAGTTGGTTCAAATTTTTTGCATACGCAGCATTCCATAGATCTCTATTCTTGTGATAATGCTCACTTCATTTAGCCCTACGAGCCTGAGATAAAACTTAGCATTTTCTTCACTTGGTTGAGTTTATTGACTTCTTGTAAAGGGCTGAAGTCAAGCTTTCAAGCTGCAAACCCATTTGTGGAACTGAACTTTA
The DNA here is from genome assembly GCA_003999625.1 of Oryzias javanicus. Classification (NCBI taxonomy): domain Eukaryota; kingdom Metazoa; phylum Chordata; class Actinopteri; order Beloniformes; family Adrianichthyidae; genus Oryzias; species Oryzias javanicus. Next base: position 15,250,650 of record CM012456.1, read on the forward strand.
ATTTAAGACCAACCATTTTGTGACTTAGTTGGTCAAAAGTTTCATATTCTATAGATTTAGATGATTCATTTGGGGAATCTTGGATTTTATCTCCCTATTGTGTGTCATTTTGTTCTGGACGTTCATGTTTTTCATCTCCTTTTATTCTAGAAAAGATGCCCTTCAGCCACTCCCACGCTGCTATCAGCTGTCACCATCTGCTGCTTCGCTGCTTCTTAGTCCTGGTTCTTCTCCAGAAGAACAAATAGTAAGGCCTCACACAGAAGCTAAATATCACATTAAAGACATACTTTATCTGCCCTGCTTGGGTCCAGAGATTCTTCTCTGATTCAAGCAAAGGAGCTGCTACCTTTATGGTGATCACATTGTAAAGCAAGTCAAAGTAAGAACCAGTACTTATGGTAAGTGATGTATACTTATAGTGCTTTACTACCTTCTTAGAAGGCCCAAAGCGCTTTACAGTCACAGTCCAATCCATCCACGCACACACACATTCACACACTGATGGTAGCTCCACTGCCGTACACTGGCAACAACCTATAACCACCAGGAGCAATATGGGGTCCAGAGTCTTGCCCAAGGACACTTCAACACATGAGGGCAATAATTGAACTTGCAATCTTCCGATCAGTTCTACTTCTCCACCCTCCTTATAGTAAAAGTTATGTCAATTCCCTCACGTTTGTAAAGTTATAAACTGATGTTGTTGTGTATTTTCGAGCGCTAGCAGCTGTGCTGCTTCTTCAGATCCACACCGGTTTAATCTCCAACTCCATCATGTTTTACATGATGACAGCGTCCTCTATTGGCTGGCGGCGGTATAACAATAAACCACATATGGTGGTCATAGCAAATGACATGGGTTAAGACAGGTGTCTGCAACCTTCAGCTCTGGAGCCACATGTGGCTCTTTTATCCCTCCCTCATGGCTCTGGGGTTAAAGAAAAATAAAAAGTTCACATTTTAAAAAGTAATGTAAAAAGTAAGTGAATCACAAGTTCGTGTAATAGATTTCCGAGTGCCGTTTATCACAGAAAACTAATTTGAGGTCACTAAGCACAGCCGGAATTTAGCTGCACATTTTCTATTTTAGAACAAATTAAAAGTGTTTTGGTTCACTTTATGGCTTGAAAAATTCAAACCATTCACTTAATTAGCTCTGATTTATTCTAGGTTGCTGAGATTTACACTTTTCTCACTGAGATGCACCACAAAAAGTAAAATAAACAGTTTTTTTATACAATTTATTACTACAGTTGCCGCATTGAGATGATAAGGTGTCTTTTATTTTGAAAAACCCTTCAAAAGTTACTAAACGGCTATTTTCTTTTTATAGTTATGTTTTATTTATGGAGAAAAACAATAGTTTATTTACATTTATCATTATAACAATAACATAAATACAAGTCATTTTTTTTAAAGGGTGAAGTTAAACTTTGTGGCTCCTACTGATGGCCTTTTTGTGTATAAAAGAGGATGCTAACCATCCATTACTACCAAATCAAAGTCCCTTATTGGTCAAAGTTCAACTACTCTAATATTTAGTTTGCATTCAATAGCAATGCGTTTTGTACATAGAGCCTAAAAAAATGCAAAACTTGGGGACAATTTTGAATGCAGAAGCCAAATATGCCTGTTTACGTAGGCTTTTCTTTAGAAGTGGTTGCTTGAGGGCACATTTCTCTGTCCAGTGTCCTCAAGCATTTCAGTTGGAATAGTGGGCATTATTGCACTTTAGCTGGCATCAAATATAGGGTTTATAGGGTTTTGTGATTTTTTTTTTTGTTTGTTTATTAAACCACACTAAAATTTTACTAAACCTATTGGTTCTCAGCTTGGAGTTGGGATTTATTGCATCATAGTAAAAAAAAAAAAAAAAAACTCGAAGATGGACTTTTTCCATATCCAGTAAAATGGAAGAAGCCAAGGCATAATTTAAAAGAGGAAGACAGATGAGGGGAAAATCTGAAACAACACAGAGGGAGTCACAGCAAAAGATTGACAGTGAGGGCGACCACGCTGTGAGAGATGTTGCCACCTGCCATCATTTTTTCTCCTCTCCTCTTGGAAATGCATCATCAGTCATTAGCAGGGAGCATGACTTGCAGTATCATCATCACTCACACAGACACACACACAGGCACAAACACAAGGCGTATTTTAAGGTATAATGCAGTATCCTATAATTTGAGCTCTCTCCATGCTGCATTTTGCTGAGCTTATAAAACTGCTTGCAGCTAATGGTGTGATGGATCCCTCTATTATCACCCAGCGCAGGAGAGGAGAGTGAGGTATAGTGAGATAAAGGAATGTAATTGAATAGTATTTTAGTTGTGGCAAAAACAGCATGGTGGTCATGAGAGAAGAGCACAAAACGTTGTAAAATGATAACAACCTGATTGAGTCAAAAAGCTACCCAAATATGATGTAGCCGAACAATAAATTCAAACTAATACTACTCATGCATTAAACTGCTAAACATTTACATCCAAGAATTGCAGTATAGCTTAGAAATTTTACATCCATAACCCTGTCATTTACTAGTCTAAAATATAAGACACGTGACTTTTTTAAAATGATTCTAAATTGGCTATAAGCTATTTGATAGTTTTAAGAGCTAAGAGGGAAAAAAACAATAGCAGTTTGCTAAATTGACCACTTTGACTACTTTAATGTTTAATGTTCATTTGATGCAAACACTGATGCTGGATTCACACCCAATGCGATATGAGCATCAAATTTGCATTGGGTGCCACATAGTCAGAGGAAGGATAAATAATAAAAAAAATGACTCAGTTGTTTTTGTTTTTCTCTCCATAAAAAATAAAAAATGATCTTAATGTTCAGGAGGAGAACGCTCAATTCAATTTCAATTCAATTATATTTATTTAGCACAATATCACAACACAGTTGTCTGAACGGCTTAACACCGCTATTTGTCTAAAAACAGAAAATAAGTCATAAAACAAACAATGTCTGATTGCTAAACTAAACAGACTAAACTAAGCTGGGATCCCTGCCCTTAGTCCAGGGTCTCAAACTGGCGACCTGTGGGCCATTTGGAGACCCTAAATTAAAATGATGCCTTAATATGACAGTTCAATGTCTACGGAGAATTGTCTTCTGCATGTCTATTCTTCTTTGATGACAGCTTTGTATTTGCTATGTGCTGGTTCAGCTTGCTTTATGCTTAAAACTTTGCATTTGCACTTTTTTTTGTTGGATCTGGTCGTCAGAAAAGTCCTTTCCAACAGTTGCTAGTGTCATTATATGAAGGTAATATTGTGTCAAAACGTCCAAGTGTAAATAATACACACACGAGCGAGAATCACACACACACAAGTCTAATTCACACACACACGTAAAACTGAATGTGAAGTTGCAGGAAAAAGAGGAACATGTGAGAGAAATGTGAACTTGTGGAATATAATGAGATGGAGCAAGCATAATATTAACTCCAGCCAACAAGTGAATAGTTCATATTTTTATTCTCTATGATAGTGCTGAATATGTAAATAGTACTATCTAATGATCAACCGAGTCCCAATTCTCAGCGAAGTCACTATTTCACAGAACCGAAATAGAGTAAAAAGTGTTGCCGTCGGAACCGGCCCTCTGATGTGCGCGGCCGAACATAGCTGGTCTATAAACGGGATGAACACTCCTACGTATATTCTAGCTCCATCTCATCACCGTGTTAAAACTAAATAGCTTTAATGTTTATAAAAGGATAGGTGCATAATCATTTAACGTGGCTGGTTTTCAAAATGTGTTGTTGGTAAGAGTATATTTACTACAGAAAAGCAACGAAAAGTAGTATTTTGAAGAGACTTCCCCCAGCTTGGAGCCATTGCTGAAAGAAAAATAGCCCCCACTGAACCCCGTCCTCTGATTGGCTGATCTCCGATGAGAGCTCCTCCTGCCTCACCCCTCCTCCCTGCAAATTAGTTTTGACACATATCTTCCACATGGGCTGTGTCAAAAGTCAAAAACACTCTGTAGCTCAAAAAGCATTTGTGTGAAACTCTTCTACAGGAGAAAACTGAAGCTACAAATAAAGATTTTTTCAACACAGTTTTACAAGTTGTGTTTTTCCTCACAACCTCAAGTTAAATCGTGTGTGTGTGTGTGATTTTTCTTCACATGTAACATTTTTACACACAAGTTAAGGTTATTGTCAAGCAAGTTCTCACATTATATTCCACAAGTTCACATTTCTCTCACATGTTCCTCTTTTTCCTGCAACTTCACATTCAGTTTTACGTGTGTGTGTGAATTAAACTTGTGTGTGTGTGATTCTCGCTCGTGTGTGTATTATTTACACTTGGACGTTTTGACACAATATTACCTTCATATCATTAGCTCCTGTCATTTCACAGGACACGCAGAAAATATTGCTTAGTAGTACATAGACATGAACAAATGTCCAATAAATTTGTTCAGTAGACAGACAATGAATCAAAGATATAGACAGTGGACGCAAAACATATTTTTGGCACAAATGGAACCTCATACGGCCCAGCCTCAGTCAGACTCTGCCCTCAGAGGCCCCAAGGTAAAGTGAATTTGGGAACCCTGCCTTAGATCCGATGTCTGCCTTAGAAATAAAAAAATAAATAAATAAAAAAAGAAAAATCAGAAAAGATGAGTCCTTGAAAGGGTGACGTGTCTTCTTAGCCAAAGTTTAGATTTTTTAACTCTCGACACACTGCAACGGCCAAATCATGCAGAAACACCATAAGCACCCTCCTGCCGTGCTGACTCGTCAAGTCCAGTGCTCCCATTGCACTGCAGGACCTCTAATCACATTTAAACATTGACTTAACATTGAAACTGGACATTCAGTTTTACGTTCAGTTCATTGATCGCAAGTCACCCTGTCACATGACTCACATTAAGTGTAAACACCACTAAATAGGCGACACCAGAAGTCTACTCATCTTTATTTGTTTTGAATATAACTTTACAATACCCAAGGGTGTACTTATCTAACATTAAGTGAAACTGCAATTTAATTACCGATAAATTAAGACTAAACACGATAAATCTTAAACATTTAAACAATTTGATTTCTGTTCAGGGTTATAAAAGCATTAGAGAAACGTTTCTGTATTTTTCTCTCCTTTCTGCCTTCCTTTCTTTCAGTCTCTCAAGACTACATTTACCAACAGCAGACTCCTTTACACAAAGCATTAACAAAGCATGAACAGCTCCATTCAATACAAACTCATCTTGCTTTGTTATCTGCAAACCAACGGAGGGACTTCCCAACTCATCTGTAATTGCTGTTGTGCAAACTTGACCTTTCTATTTTGAAACAATTAGCCAGTTAAAATTGTTCTTTGACTGCAGTTGGTCTCTGTCACCATGCATTCTCTGTCCTTAAATATACTACACTGTAGCAATACCCAGAGCTTATAATGGACTAAAGCTAAATGGCCAGAATGATAGTAAGAGTGTTCTTATGCAGAGTAACCACTAGACTGAAAACACTTGAAATATAAAAACTACCATTCTTAACAATTTACTTAGACATTACACATGTTGTATTAGAAGAACTCAAAATTACAGTATATCTCAGGGCACAATAAAATGCAAGATAAGGGGGGGTCATGTGCGGGCTTTCGCCTGTCCCAAGTCTGAGTAAATGCAAATGTTTTGTGATACGAAGAGCATCTGAGACACCAAAGCCAAAACAAAAATCTGGATGAGGAAAAGTGAAAATATTGGAAACTACAAAGAAAAAAGTGATAGCTGTAAGAAAGTGGTGAGATGTATTGTAGATTTCCCAGAATGCTTCAAGGTGGAGCTGGGAATCAGCTTTGGGTCTTTTCTTGTTTGGTGTGGTGATGAACCGGCTGACATATTAGATTAGACAGGAATCTCTGTGGATCATGATGTTTGCAGATGACACTGTGATCTGCAGTGAAAGCAAGGAGCAGGTAGAGAAACGTCTAGAGAGGAAAAAAAAAGTACTTTTGGAAAAAAAGAATGAACCTCAGTCTCTGCATGACAGCGTATAAAGGTGTTAATGAGAGGCATTCAAGTGGAAAGGTGAGGTTTTAGGGAGCAGAGGTGAAAAAGGTGGAGAACTGTAAGTGTTAGGGGTCAACAGTCCAGAGCACCAGGGAGTGTGGGGAAGGGGTTCATACAAGAAGGTTGGAATGGGTGGAGGAAGGTTAAATTTGTGACAGTGTCAAGAAGAATGATAGGAAATGTGTAGAAGACTGTGGCAAGGGCAGCTATGATGGTTTAAACACTCAGAAAAAAAGACAGGAGGCAAAGCTGGAGGTAGCAGAGATGAAGATGGGAATTATCAGGATGGATAGGATCAGGAGACGACTCATGTTAGATGTTTTAGAGACGAATACAGTGAAGCAGATTGAGATATTTGGACACACTTAGTGATAAGACAGTGATTATATTCCAAAAAGGTTGGATATAGCAGAAACGAGTCCTAGAGAAAGTCCAAAAACAGGTTTGAAGAGGAAGACATGAAGGTGGTCAGTGTGAGCAAAGAAAATGCACGGAATAAAATTAAACTCAGGCATATGATTCACTGTGGCAACCCCTAAAGGGAGTAGCCAAAAGGCAAAGATGATATACACACACATAAAACATATACAACAAATATAACTGAATCCAGACCTGCTCCAGTGCTTTAATTTAGCCTCTTGTGGCTCATTAACAAAAGCAATCAATACTTCTAACCCTGTATTTTACATAAATATTTAAATATAGCACCACAGTGGGCTGCTGCTATTATTGTAGTATGAAAAGAGAAAAACTAACTGTCTCCATATTCTATATGTGTTGTTTATGGGCTACATGTCCCTTTCACCTGTTTTTCACATGATCGAGAGTGGAAATTGGCCTCCACTCTTTACCTTTTCTAATCCAAAAGTCTGATGGATGAGTCCCACAGCAGGACAAAAAAAAAAAATACTTCAAAGTTGCAATACTCCACAGAGCAAATGGAGGAAACAACCTTGATAGGTGTTGCATGTGCACGTAAAGCGAAGGTACATAATGGGGCAGTCAACGTCGCTGCCATCAAAACCAAGATCACATATCCATCATAACGGTGGTTTACCTACAGGTGCACATCTCACATGCATGTGTGCATTCAAGTATCACAGTATAGATGCACACCCTACTACTCTTTGGAACAAGTCGTATTTGTGACTTTTTGCAATACTTCATCAAAATGTAATACACACACACTTACTACTAAAAAATATGTTCTATTTAAGTTATTTTTATATATATATATAAAATAAATAAAAGTGTGCGCTTACCTGATGCTGCTCATGCTTCCTGCTTCTGATCCCAGCTTGCATCTCTCCAGCTGGGTGGCAACAATCTGACGCTCAGCTTCAAGTTCTCTTGTGAGACGTTCAAACTGAAGCTCCTGGTGGGAAAAAAACAGAAGACAAAAAAACATACTAATGTCAGTATCAAATCTGCTTTACACATATTTTTATTTTCTAAATTTCATTGTAATCAAAACAACTAAGGGTCCAATAGAAGTCACACACTTGATCATATTAGGAATAAATAATTATATTTCAATGAGGAACGATCATATGAATGAGTAGAGATATATTGCAACAGAAATATGTGCGTGAAATCATGTTTGGCGTTTAGGCTCTGGTGCCGATGACATACTGCGAGCTCGGGATGAGCTAAGACCATGGATGAATAAACCCCACAGATAAAGACCAGACGATGTCACAGCATCATTCTTAGTGAAGAATGGGGGTGAAGAAGGGCGGGCAAAACAGTCGAGAAGGCAAAAAGACAACCAGCCGTAAATTTGCAGGCGAAAAAAAAGATTTTGATTGGCTGAGAAGAAAAGTGCGGCCAATTTTTACAAATGGTTCAAACTGAAAGCCAATTGAAGTAGATCCTCCTTATTGATTTTGCTCCAAAGCTTCACCTACTTTTTTAATTCTCTTCTAGGATTTGCATACATTTAAATATAATGTATTTTTGCTTCATACATATAGTAAACTTTCAAATAAAAAAGAAAAAAGACTTAAAAAGACTGATAAACAATCACCAAAATATGCTATATGTGTGTGTCTGAAATCTTTTGGCAGAATATTTTACTCATTATTTTTTCATTAAAAACAGCTGAACCCTTTTTATCAGGGGTGTTGGGAAAAATCGATTTGCCGATATATCAAATATTTCCTTTGGCGATACTTGTATCGATTTAAAATGTTGACCAGACAATATTCAATTAATTATTTACAAGCCAATATAGTTCAGTGTCTTACTTTTGTTTTTCACGTAACCACCCAAACCACAGCACTTCACAGCAATTTATATTTCCTAAATCAAATGTGTCAAAGTCAAGGCCCGGGGGCCGGATCCGGCCCGCAGGGTAATTATATCCGCCCCCCCCAGATCATTTTATATTATTATTAATATTAACTGACCAATTTTATTTTGCTTCATGGTGACAGGATATATTTCATAGAGAGCAAAATATTCTGAAATATTTATAAGTTATTTTTTTTTACATAAAAGACATACAAGTAAAAAAAAAAAGTGAAGTTTTTTTTCCTTTAACATTTACTTTAAATCTAACTTGGATCATTTTAAAAAATATATTTTAATATGGAGAGTGAAATATTGAGTTTTTTAAGGTTTAAGTTGATTTATTCTGAAATAATATTCTTGTCTTTTTTTATTCATATTTATGTTCAAAAGTATATATTTTTAATGTTTAACAGTTTTAACAATTTATTTTTAATGTGTTTCTCCTGTTTGGCCAGCAACCTATTGTGTGTTTTTAGATTTGGTTTTCTGTGTGATTGAGTTTGACACCCCTGTCCTGAATCATTCTTTTAAAGCCTTAATGGTTCTGTTTCTTTTTTTTTTTTTCTTGTGTCAAAAAATATTTTGTTGTGAAATCAGACAATGTTGCCTGAAGAGCAAATATTTTGTAATTTACAAAAAAATAAATAAAAAATAAAAACAGCATGAATTTGCCTGAGTAAAAGCAACTTCCACATAAGAAACAGTTGGAGTTTCAATGTGATCATTAAATAAAATAAATGTTTGCCAATTTATTAACATGAAAGGTGCATCCATATGCAGCTAGAATTTTTTAGAAGTCATATTATTTAAAGAAACTTGTGAAAAATTGTTCTGGGACAGTCTTGGTATATATTGCGATACTTATCGTATCGTGAGACATGTATTGTGATATGTATCGTTTCATCAGAATCTTGACAATACAAACCCTTACGTACATACGGCAAATATTTAAGAAACTTGTATACATTTAAGCCAGATGAGCTATTAAAACACAGGAATCCCTGATTCCAAATATCGTGCATGCTCGTGTATCTGTAGCTGACACACAGAAGCAGATCAATACCGCAGTGAACTCCACCCCACAGAAGATATTTTGGATGATGACTGAGTGCATGTGTGCAAAGATGAGAAAAAAGGGTGTGGGAGCGAGTCGCACAGAGAGAGAGAGAGAGAGAGAGAGGAGCGTGCATGCTGCTTTGATTGGTTTTCTCAAAGCCATTTGAAGCTCTGAATGAGCTCATCCCCAGTCGCTATCTCAAGGCTCCAACCTCAATCCTGTCTCCTCCCCAAAACGACACAGCACAATGCTATCCATCTCCCCGTCTCTCATCCTCATCCCTTTTCTCATGCATTCTTCCAGCAACAGCTTACCCGTAAATATGCACTCTCCCTCTATCCCTGTCTCCCCTCTCAGACTCTCATGTTTTTGCCAAAAGTAAGCCTTAGACATGTACTGTACATTGTACACAGCGCTTCCAGAAGTGATTCAGACACTCACAGTGAGAAATTCCTTTATCTGTAAAGAATTACCCCATATACCATGCTATAATATTCTCATTAGAAACTTATGTGCTGAAAGGTTACACAGATCTCATTAAGAACGCAGACTGGTCTTCTGCACTTCCTTAATTCCATTTCTCCCTGTTTGCTCCATTTCATCAGTAACTGTTTAAGTCCCTTTTTCGCAGCATTTGTCTAAATTTAAACAGGATAAGTTTCACATAAATGTGCGATTAAGTTATAGCCATCCATGTGATTTTCCATTAACTTGCCTGCACTCTGTTTTACAAAGATGTGCCCTGCATCAAAGCTCGGCTCTTGCTTCTTGAAAACAGACCGTGTTGTCGCTGTGTTTGTCACAGCTGCAAATGGTTTAAACCCTTAAGGTGTAAAAATGCAAATCCCTACCTCTAAAGTAGCATTATGCTAACTGATGATATTTGATGCCTCAATGTCAAGGTAGTCTAAGGTAATTATGGCAGTAAAAGAATAGAAAAATGTGCAAAAAACTCTTTAAAGCTGATAATTGTTCACATTATGGAGGACACTTTGACAAAGGTTTCATTATAGTGTGTTATTTATATGTTATAAATTAATACGTTTCTGAGATGAAAGCTTTTAAAATAATTAAGGAAATGATGAAAAATAATTTGATTTTTTAAAATTAAATATCTCTTAAAGAGCAGGCGCTGCAAATAACAACCAAATATAGATCCTGTGACTGTCAGACCACCATTAAATCACATGGGTGGACCTCTTCTGATATAACCCCAACAAAAGTCAGAATATTTGTAGGTCGTATTGTAAAAAGAGTTGACAACATCAGTCATGTTGCTTAAAAGAAAACCCTGTAGGATTAGCCACAAGTGCAACAGAAATCTGACTGACAGCTGTGCTTTATTGTGATCATCAAAACAGATATAACAGCTTGTTTTATAAGTGTTTTGCACAACAGCCAGAGCTATAAAAGCATCTCTAAGGTGTTGCAGTGAACTAGATGACAGATACTTATTTTTGTACAGATCATTCAAATACACCTGACATGTCTGTTTTGGAAATGAGAATATATTTCAACTTTTTTACTTTTTAAGTGGCCTGACTTGGACGGATGATGAGTTATGTTGTTTTTGCAAATTCTAAAAGTAATACTATGAATTTGAAACAAGAGAATGGAAAAAATATGTTATCCAAATCAATTAATTAATATTGTTTTAGTCATTTTCTGCTTTTTTTCCCACCATTTAACAATTTGAGTTATTAGTAGTTTAAATCAAAACTAAATAAAACATAATACTTTTTTTTCAAGTTTTTTTCAAATTATTCAAATGTATTGTATTAAATGGGTAACTGTAATGTGGAATTCTGAATAGAAATCCAATCAATTACATGTTTTGGGAGGGATATCCCAGATTAGTCTTTAGGATGTAAGAAGAGTCAGAGGACTTACTCACAGATGTTCCCATGGCAATTACCCCCCCATCCCCCCCTTAGTCATTCATACACCTAAGATGCTCGCAGAGAAACATTTGGTGATGCTTGTATTCTTCCAAAAAGTGTTAATTCATGGCTGATGTGTGTCAAATAAAAAGTTCAGCCTTTAGCAAACATGAAACTTTTTTTTTTTGGTGAAATTATACATAAAAAAGTACAATTTTACAGAAAGTTTATATTAGTGCGCAACATAAGTAAGTACACTTTAGTGTCATTTCATAATCAACACTTTCTATTGGATGTATGATATGATTTATTATAATTTCATGTTTTGGAGTTAAAAAAGTGTTTAATAAAACTCATCCTTGTGGAAAGTTTGGGAATTGTTCTTTAGTTTATTGAGACACTGAATACATTTGTAATTTTTAATATATATTTAAATTATGCATTTTTACCATTAACATTAAGATAATAATTAAAAAAACCCACCACCATTGAAATTTGAAAGTTGAGAATAACATAAAAGGGAGCAAACACTTATGGATCCGCTAAGGTTCTTAACAATATTAATTTGTTTAAATAAAGTATGGTTTTTATATTTAGCATCTAAATGAAATATTTGTTTTTGCCGTAAAACTGAATATGTTATACCAAAAGCCAGAAAAAATAGTTTCATGTCTAAATTCCCAGTGAAGGAGAGAAAAGCTCAGAGAGGCAGAGAAAAAAATGTCCTTATCCAAGAGCGAGGTTTTTCCTAAATTAAACTCAGACAAAGTACAGAAAATAAATTGAAAAGAAAAATGATCTTAAAACCCTATTTTAAGATGGAAAGAATTAATATTTATGTTTTTGGGGTTTTTTTCAAACTGTGGTTTTATGCACTGTTGCTCTTTGCCTCCATGACCATGAGATGTGATGCTCACAACTTCCCTAAAAGTGGATTATCAGTAACTTCTCATTAAAGGGTTTTTTAAAAGGATTGGCCATGTCTGCTGTTAGTTTAGAAGCAGCCGTTCTATCTAACTTTCATCATTTTCCCTTTTAAAGGCCATTAAAAAATACAGTGCTCTTTGCATGTGTTGCAGGCACACATTAACACTAAGAGTTTGGGAACTTGAAGCTAAAAGTAAACGGAACATCCTTCTCCTAGTTACTGGAAACCAGACATTAGGTGAAAAGAAAATTCAAGTGAGCAAGAAGAATATTTATGAAACTTACTAGCCAACGCACTGCAGAGCAATATATGTGGGTGTGTAATTGTATATTAAGCGAGAATTCTGTCTCTTACAGACAAGTCACTTCTTTAATTTCCCACTCCAATCATCTTTTGGAATATAATGTGTTCTCAGTGGTCTTTTAATCATGATTGTGCTGTTTTTATGCAAAATTGTGAAAAAAAACTTTCATTTTCTAGGATGTAGTTTCTGCAGAGCAGAAGTAGTTCATCAGAAATTTGCCTCTGGTTTGTGGCAGGGAGTAAGCCCACCCCCTTACCATCATCTGTCTGTTTACGTGTTCTCCTGCTAGCTTACAGCCCCTCACAACCCCAACCTAACATTAACAACAAAAATGGCAACCAATACTGGAGCAATCTAGCCGTAGAGTTCTTCATCCTCACGCCCTCCCACCCAGGCGGCAGCGCGGCTGCGAGCAAACAGGTCTAAGCTGAGTCTGTATTTTTCTAAAGTAGACGCAGACAGCGCGCTCTGTTTCTAATGTAAGACAAGCATGGATTGTGAAGGCGGTAATGGCATTAACCTGTCCAAACACAACACATTAGATTCTAGTGGAGAAGTGCACAGCATCTGACCATCCATGTGAAATATTTAGCGGTGTTACAGATCCAACAGGCGAGTATGCTAGCGGTACACATGCGGAGCACATGATTATAAAGTGTTGCTTATTAAAGAAAAGTGCAGGAAAATATGATCAAAAGAAGGGGGAAGTGAAAATGGATGCAAGCACTGTAGAATAATGAACAATAAACAATGATTAACAGGCTGAACATAAATATTATGCCTCAATAATAATAAATTAGCTGAAATAAAATGTAAAATGATTTAATAATACATTTTTATTTCCCATTTTTTGTTGTTTGAATTCAACATTTTTAGTTGGAGCTTTTGTTTTTCTTTCCTTAAATGTATATCTCATTATTGTAAAGACACTCATATTTTTTATGTTAATTTTATCTTAATGTTGGAAAAGGCATTAAATCAATATCATGCACTTTAAATTATTCCAAAAAAGTTTTGGAGAAAATAAAAATACATCTTTGTTTTAAAAATATCTATATATCATAGATTGCCAAGGTAATATAATGATTATTGCAATGTTTGCCATATTGAGATGCATCGGTATCGTGAATCATGTATCATGAATTGCATCGTATTGTGAGTTACCCTGATATTCCCTGCCCCATTTATGAGTACCTGTTATACAGAGTGTGATGAGTGTACAAGTTCTCCTTCTTTGTAAGGCAGGACTCAACACCCGACTTTAGGTTGTAGGCTGATATAGAATGTCTAATTCCTATTTAAAAGATCGTCAAATAAAATGCATTAAGTTTGAATCTGACATGTAGTAGACATCTGAACCACAATTTCTGTTTATTTAATCGTAACTAATTAAAAAGCTCATTAATTTCCATAATGTGCCCCTTAACTTTACATTTTTTAGTCCTTTTAAACTTTAAAGCATAATAACTTCAACCCTATTAATATATTAAGCTCTCAAACACACAACTCCAATTAAAATCAGATAAAATGAAACATTCAGTAGTCAGGAAGATTTAGTTTTTTTTATTTCAAACACTGGAGCTTGCAAACTAAATCCTCTTTCATCCCAGCTTTTTACTCTAATTCAAAAAATATAATCCTAGAAAACATGTGGCCCTATCATTAGATATGATAAATCCATGATTATTATCATAAATATTATAATTCAGGTGTTTCCGTGATACTTTAGAGTGGAGAATTACACGCTATTACAACTACCCAACACAGATTTTGCATCTCAAACCAAAAATCTATAATTGAAACAAACAAAAAAAAAGTCAGTTTTGTTTCTCTGTCATATTTCCTTATTGGCACAATACATGATTCTCTCGTGTTGCACAAAAGGAGGGGAACTCTGTCCTGCTGTAGTGATGAATGGCCTAATCGGTAACAGCAACACCTAAAGGGTGCTCTTTAATTTGATTAGGAGGAACAACAGCTGCACAATGGACAGCACATCAGAAGTGATGATAACAGTAAGCGCTTCCCTGGAGGCGACTGGAGCTCATAAACACAAATACACAACTTGCTAATAAAAGAACAAAGGACAGGAAAAAGCCAGAAAAAAATTTAAAAAAAACAAAGGGAAAATATTAGAAAATACAGGGAAGGAAGAGGAAAGGAAAAAGACAAATGAATGAAAAGGTTAAAAAAGAATTACATAAAATATATTATACGAAAAAGGAAGACTATTAAGGTCATAATGACAGCAAAATAGAAATGATTTATAAGAGATAAACATGGAGAAAATATGATATTTATAAAAGTTATGGTAATAAGAGAAATGAAAAAAATAAGATAAAGGAAAAAATGTAACAAGACAAACAGCAAATAACAAAGGAGGGACTGCAGAAAGAGTGAACGGAAATTTGTTTGAAATAAATAAACCATTATACTCAAAGAATAAATAGAAACTTGAGGAAATCACAAGACATTTCAAGAAAAAAAATTAAAACAAAGAGAAGAAAACAAAAAGTGGATACATGCAAATGTGAATAGGCAAAACTGATAAAAAGAGCATTGAAATTAAAAATAATTTTTTGAATTATTTATACTTTAAATTTGTTCAAGAAAATTAAACAGTCTTTTGTTACAAATGTGTTTCTATAATCTTTCTGAACCGTCATGTTGGGTAGGGGTGGATATTGAGAGCCTTTACTTCTATGTGTGCGCGTGTGTCTGTCTGTGTGCTTGTTATATGTATTTAGTCTTTTTTTCGTTGTTCCTATTCTGTCATTTAGTTTAGTCTATAGTTTAAATGTGCAAATAAAAAAAAAATAAAATAAGGTGGAATAAAGTTACATTATTAGTATATGAAAAAGAGACAAAACACAACGATAAAATAAAATGGTCAACGTGATATGAATATTGACAGGAAATGAAACAAAAAAAATACTTCTAATAATATTTGGCAGTTCTACAATTGTAAACTTGGAAACAACTAAAGGAGCAGGTTAATTTGACTTATGCTAAGGGGAAAAAAGACAACTGAAAAGATATAAATTTAAAGCAGGTAAAAAAATCAATTTTCAAGATCAGATGTAGGAGAAAAAAAGAGCAGTGCTCAAATTATAACAGGAAAGCATATCGGGAAAGGTGTGAACATATTTGGGGTTGCAAAAGTGATTGCTAGATATGTAATAATATAAATTAGATTCCATTATATATATAAAAAAGAGCTTCCTTTCTTCCTTCCTGTTGAGACATCAGGATCACAGGCCAGTAAACACTCCTGTTGTTTCAGGTCTTGTTAGCAGAATTTTCAATGCAACTATTAGATGGGATTGATAGGAGACACCCTCTGTTGTAGTAAGAAGTATTAAGTATAAACAACACACCTGTGGTGCAAAATTATAAAAAATCATTTTCAGAAAAAAAAAAAAAAAAACACTCATGAGTAATGAACCTGTCTGCCAAATGACAGCTATCACATGAATTTTAAACGATACAACTCAAATAAACAAGTGAATGACAGGTGAGATATCTGTCAAAAAGATATGTGGTCATACAAACCAAATCGTGCTCAGGTTCATAATTTGTCCACAACTTTGAAAAAAATATATATATGAATGCAACATTTGGTTTTGAGTTTGATATTTCTGTTTATATATGATTTGTCTTATTTTCTTAAAAAAAAATACATCACAGGGACTTGATTCACTGCAAATGCCTGTGAACCAGTAACATATTTTTGACAGGAATCACAAAGGAAATTCATATTTAAAACAAAAAGTCAAATTCAAATCAAATGTTAAACCAAATGTTGGTATTAATATATATATTTTTTTGGAAAGTTGCTCAAAATGCATTAATTTGTGCACATTTTTTTTTCTTTAATTTCTCGACATATATCTTAAATAGACACTGAAATATAACATGCCTAGATGCTTTGGACATATTCTGACAATTTAAAACACATTGTAAACGATGAACCCACACAAAGACGTTGCATGCTTTTTCACATGATTTTTTTCAACATATGCTATTTCAGTAAAACAAAAAAAGGACAACATATTTACCAATAAACAAACATTTAAGACCCCTGTTGTTGCTTAAATGATATAGCATCTGTATAAGAAAAACTTTTGTCAGATAATTTGAGAATTTAGGTAAAACTAGAATGCTCAAGCAAAAACTACAATGCTCTTCAACAGATTAGATCTATTCAGATTTAATCACATTTAGTTAGAAATAAAAAGTGACTTTTACAAACAAACTTTAGACCGTTCCTGTTCTGTTTTCCGATTGTGCTCAGCTTGTCTGTCTTTCCATGTGACCCGGCGCTGTTTCTGTCTGAGTGTTGCCCTGATGAAGCGAGCACAGGTGGGTATGGATCATTTGCCAACAGCCTTCTGTGTCTGTTTGAGGGTCTGAGTGACTATTTAAGAGTGTAAGCAGCTCACCGTCTGCTGCTGAAGAAATCTTCTCTCAAAAGGTTAAAAAAAGGCCACTGATCTCATCCTCTTTCTCTGCCTCTGACTTCTCTCTGCTGACATCCCTCCATCAGAACTCTCTGGCTCACATCATGACGCAGCGCTGACATTTCCCAAGAACTAGGCCTTCTTTTGTTCATATAAAGCATCAATTAAAAACTGCAACAAAAAAGTGATGCAAATAAAACAATATAATGTGACAATCAACAGGACACTAAAGGATTGTGTCTATTATTTTTATTAATTTATTTATTTTTTAATCTTACTCTTGTAAAATGATCTACAGTTAAAAAACAAAACATAAAACAATCCTGGTACGCTGATAAAGCATAACTTTTATAGAGAAAGCGTTGGAAACACTTCCAGGGTTGAGATTCAACTTTATACGTTTTTTATTATCCTTTTTTAAAATAAAAATTGCTATTGAAGTGGAGACAGGGGCGGAGCTTTAACATTTTTTTATGGTTGGGTCAGGAGGGGGGCAGAAGACTTTGGAGGTGTGGCAAATAAGAACAGTAGACTAGAAAGTTGTTACAAATTTAAGGATAGAAAATATGTATTTTTTAATCAATTATATTAATATTATCATTGTTCTTCTTATTTAATTCAAAATATATATTTATTTTAATAATTTTTTCAGTGCTTAATGATGCTTGTATTGATGATTTTTAAATTCTTTTCAGATATTGACTCAGAAATATTGATTACTCCCGCCTAGTCCTGCCCCTGAATGTTGTTTAATTATTTTTTTCTTCCTTTCAACATAAAACTTTATTGTTCCATTGCATTCAAACATTAATGCTTTACTGGGACACATTACATAGAATGTGGTTGTGTTATTTATTGCATTGTAGGAATATAAACCTATTATTAGTCCCATTTATAGAACATTATATTATATAAGCAAAATTGTCTAGTAAATAAATCTTTAAGTGAGATGCTTTGACGACATATTTGGGGGGATGAACAAAAAATGTTCACTCCACGTTAATTATGTATTTTTTTAGGTTGCTACTAAGTGGCTTAAAACTGAATAGATTGTAAAGTGTCATTTGGAGCACTGCTGAATATATTTTTATTATTATCATCATCATCATATTTTACATAAGTCACTTAGATAATTTCATCTGTCTTTGTTGCCCTCTGGTCACTTTGTTGTAACCATAAATCATTTTATTCTTCCAACGAAAGCTAAAGATTTTTTATTCTCTAGTTGTGTGTTTATGAGCAGAAATAAAAACTACTTTGAGTCAGAATGATTGAGGAAATTTAGAAGGAAGCCTATTAGAATATAGCTTTAAATGTTGTCAGTTTAAATCTTTAGACTACCGAAAAAAGAAATCAATCAAACCCTTGCATGGATGCATAGAATATGTGTAATGCCATAAGCAGGACCGCCTTGAATCGTGGCTCAAGATGTAGAAGACAGCTTGATTAGGTCCGTGCTCAGTGAGCTTAAGCTGAGCCACAGACAAAATGTCATTTGGAAAATGTCACTGCCTAAATGCCAATGCAGCTTTCTAGGTCTGCGTGTGTGAAAATGCTGCACGCAAGCCGTCACACAGAACCCAGAACGCAGAAATCTGCAAACTTGATGCTGTACAGTTGGCAGAATGAGCTTGTCTAGGGATGATATCGTTCCACTGAAGTGTTTCTACACATTTACTAATGAACCTCCAAAGATTTGTTTTTTGGATGAAATCTGAAGAAAAAAATTGAGTACAACTACATACATATATACTATGTGTGTAACTTAGCTGCAAATTTGCAATCCATGTTAAACGTCCACAATGAAAATTTGATTTCTTCAATTTTTTATTCAAAAGACAATCAATTTAACTTAAGGTGGCCTCAAATAGACTAAGGGGTTGTAATTCCAATTTTTTAAAATAAGCTAAAAAAGTAAGAGCAACTCATCCATACAAACTTATCTCAACACTGTCATTGCACCCTTGAGCAAGACGTTTGCTTTAATTGGGATAAAGTGAAGCAATACATTTAATAGCAGATAACTTTGGCAGTAGTGAGAAGTTCCCAGGTGAAACTCTGCCAAAGGCTTTTTCCTTGAAGGAAGCTGATTTAAAAAAAAAAAAAAAAAAAAAAAGAGCAAGCATGCTCAGCAAAGGTCCTCCATGGACAATGGATTAAAAAAACTCAATTATTGTGTGAATGCATTCAATGCATTCACACTATTGTTTTTCACCTATTTACGTTTTCTTCCGTACGTTTTTTGACACGTAAAAACTCAAGCACACTTCATGCAATTTATGCAGTCTTGGTATCAAAACGTTTGTCTCATTAAGGACATTACTGCTTGTATCTTTGGTTTTCGCAAATTTTACGGTTTTCGCGATTTCGCGCAATTTTTAGCCCATGTTAAGTCAATGGGGACATGTTTCAAATCGTTATAAAACTTTGTGCACTTTTGCAACTTATGCAATATTGGTGTCAAAACGTTCTGCAAATTTAGTACATTCATGCCTGTATTTTTGGTAATCTCAAAATTTACGTTTTTTACGCAAATTAAGCTAATTACTAGCCTCATTGGAAATGAATGGGAATTTTTCAAATCCTTTAGAAACTTTATGCACTTCTACAACTTATGCAACAGTGGTATCAATACGTTCAGCTTGTTCAGGACATTCATGCTTGTACTTTTGAAATTCGTACACTTAACGATTTTAACGCAATCTATGCTAGTTTACTAGCCTCATTGACAATTAATGGACATTTTTAAAATCGTTATAACTTTGTGCACTTTTTACACTTGTGCAATATTGGTATCAAAACGTTAAGCTCGTGGAGGACATTATGGCTAGTATTTTTGGTTTTCACAAAATTTACGGTTTTTACGCAAATTATGCTAATTACTAGCCTTATTGAAAAGGAATGGGAATTTTTCAAATCCTTTAAAAACTATGCATTTTAGTAACGTGTTAGCTTTTATGGCTAATTTGGCAACTTTTAAGGTTCTTTTGGGCTAATTTGGAGTTAAGCTAACTTATTAGCAACGTGTTAGCTTTTTTGGCCAATTTGGCAACTTGTGAGGTTTTTTTGTGCTAATTTGAAGTTAAACTAACATATTAGCAACTTGTTAGCATTTTTGGCTAATTTGGAAACTTTTGAGGTTTTTTTGGGCTAATTAGGAGTTAAGCTAACGTATTAGCAATGTTTAAGCTTTTATGGCTAATTTGGCACCTTATTAGGTTTTTTTTGGCTAATCTTAAACAAAAATCTTTAGCATCTTCAGCAAACACATTCCGCAAATTGCATTCACACAAGCATTATCGCAGGTAATGCAATTTTTCTAGTTCTAAGAGTCTTCCTGACTTCTCTGTCAGCTATTTTGTCTATGAACGTCCTCTATCTCCACCACCCGATGAGACAGGGGACACCCACATAACCCTGAAGGTCATCCATCCACTGCAAGTCACAAACACTTGTTTTGATAGATTAGCCTGTGCTAGCAAACCCTCTATGCCCACTACGCAGAAATATGCAGGTGGGGCATCTTTGAGATTAACTCTCTGGATCCATTGAAATAGTAGGTTAAAATTCACTGTCATATAAAAAGTGATGACAAAACAGTAGAAAAACAGAAGGCAAAATATACTAGACTACCAAAAGTATTGGTTCATCTACCCAAATGATCAGAATTGGGTCACTTGGCCTGGCCATGGATGTATGAAATCCAGCACTCAGGCATGCAGACTGTTTTTTTACAAATATTAGTGAAAGAATGTTCCGCTTTTAGGAGCTCGGTGAATTCCAGCGTGAAACTGTTATAGGAAGCCACCTGTGCAACAAATCCGGTCGTGAAATTTCCTAAATATTTCACAGTCAACTGTCAGCTCTATCATAACAAGTGGAAGAATTTGGGAAAAACAGCAACTCAGCCACCAAGTGGTTGGCCATGTAAAATGACGAAGAGGGGTCAGCGGATGCTGAAGTGCAAAGAGGTCTCAAACTTTCTGCACAATCAGTTCCAACCTTACTGTGACCTTCAGATTAAGATGCTACATTTCGGACTGCATTGTGCCAAGTTTTAAATTTGGTGGAGTATGAACGATAGTATTGGAATTCCATGCTTTTATGGGAACAGTTTGTACACCAGTTCACAAAGCTAGGTCCATAAAGTCATGGATGACAGAGTCTGGTGTGGATGGACTGGACTGCACAGAGTCCTGACCTAAACACCTCAAGGATGAGTTAGAGTGGAGACTGAGAGCCAGGCCTTCACCACCAACATCACTGTGTGACCTGACCACTGTGCTTTTGGAAGAATGGTCCAAAATTCCTAAAAACACTCCTCAACCTTGTGGACACCCTTCTCAGAAGAGATGAAGCTGAATTAGCTGGAAAAGGTGGACCCACTTCATATTGAACTCTTTGGGTTAGGAATAGGATGGTTCTTTGGTCCATTTGTAAGTCAAGGCAGGTGAGCCAATACTTTTAGTAATATAATGTACATAAATGCCTTTTTCATTAGTTTCTCTGATTTAAAGCCAATTTGATTACAACCTTAAAATTAAGGAGAAAATTTACTTTTTGTCATTTGATTTAAAAACTAGGTCATTTTTTGGATGGAAAATGAAAGTGGAAATACTAAAAGGAAATACTGGCTGATTAATGCTGATTTGAACATCTCATGTACAATTATGTATTCATTTTTTTAAGTTTCTCATGGTATTACATCTTGCCTGACCCAGCTTTTTATTCCCACTTAAGAGCACTATTGCGATTGAAGTGGGTTTAGAATGTGTTTTTGTCCAAGATCATCTGTCTATTGAATGTTTGTGCATTTGTCTGTGGAAAGCTTTCAGACAATTCATACTGCAAAACAGTATTTGGAACTGTTAAATTTCTTCACTTTGTCAGTTGTTTTTTTTTTTTAAAGAGTCAAAAGTTATTATAAAAAGACATATCCATTCAAAACATTTCATTTTTCCTTTCCATTTTAAAGTTTGAATTTGGCTAAATGAGCTCTTTCGTTAAGCTTTGAGCATTTTCTCTAAATATTATGCAATCAGACAATGAATCGAAATTTCTTACATTTTCAGAAGTGCAGCTGAAAGATTTCAATGTAAAAATAATCCTTCTCAGTTGGAAATTCTGAACAACAATTTTTATTAATTCATTCCTTTTAGACATATTTGAACTAAACAGCAACACAAATTACTTAACTGTATTTTGTAAAATGGATTATTAAGATCTTTAAGCTCCCAGCAGTCTTTTAATTATGATTTTGCCATTTTTAGGCAAAAAGCAAAAACCTTTCTGGGACATAGTTCCTGCAGAGCATCAGCAGTTAATCAGAAACTCGCCTCTGAGTTGTGGGCAGGGCTGTTGAGGTACTCTCAGTTCCCATCATTCCTTTGTTTTTACACACTCTCCCATTGACTTACAGTCCCTCAACCTAATATTACCAGAGAAACAAAAAGGGTGAGCAATATTGAAGCTTTCTAGTTGTTCAATTTTGAGCCAGATGCCAGCTCAGTTGAGGAAAATGAGACTTAGTTCTACTGTGTGTGTTTACAAGTGGATGCATCGGAATGGAGCGGAGCAAGGACCTGGTGATCCACTGACCATCCGTAGCGCCTACCCCACTGCTACAAACTACAATCTGAATTAAAAAATACACTAAAATACAAATTTAAGCTGAATTTTTCTTTATATTTGTCTGTCATTGTTAGAAAAATGTCAAAATGCACAATTTCTTTTTTTTTTTTTAGATTTTTCCTTCATAAAGGTGAACACTTGTATTTTAAAAGTTTGTTTGATTCTACTGAAGAAAAAATATAAATTTTGATTTTTTATGTAGTTTTAGCTAAAATAGACTTACATTTTTAACTAACTTTAAATATTTGCAAGTTTTAATAAATATTTTGAAGTGAAAGAAGATGCACTTACTCTTGTGATTGCAGGTGTTGTCGATAAAGGAGCAGCTCTTGCTCGTGAGTGTGATTCATTCAATGTGTATGACAGATACAGTACGTAAATGCTGAAGCATAAACTGGAGCATCGAGCATGAAAAGGATAATATCACAGACAGACCCTTCGGCACATTCTGTGATGGATAAAGGGCTTAACAAGCCTCTCTGCCAGCTCTTTCATTTGGAGATAATTCATACCGCTAAAATCAAGCATTAACAAATTCAACAAAGCACAAGTGTGTGGCCCATTTATTGTGAACTGAATCGACAGACATAATGCAAGTCATGTGATAAATGACATCCAACCGCAAAAGGTGCTCTACAATTTTCTAGTGAAAAAGATGCAGTAAGGGCTTCTGATAAACTCCATGATTGGTACAATCACCCTTCTTATGGCTTGTTCCCACTGCTTCCTCGCAAACGCCCCACTCCATGTGTGGATAATGGGATGGCTCTAAGTGCTCCTCGTTGTCATAGTAAAAATGTGAAGTGTTTTCAGTCAGAGGCAGCAGTGAAGCAGACGTTTCCGTGTCAACCTAAATGTCGCTTGAATCAAGCTGGACTGTGTAAGGCTCTTTTTGATTGGTCGTGTTATTCTTGCTATAATGAAAGTGAAGATGGAGCCATTTCCAAAACATATTGCTTGAATTTTCAGTGTCTTTGGTTTCATCAACAGTCTTATAGCCATTGTTTCCTATTCTTTTGAATGTGTTTTAAAGTTTCAAAAACACTATTACATTGTACAGTTTTATTTTAAAATCCCTTTAAACATCGATTGATTGATTGATTTCAAGCATAGATTGAAAAATATACAGGACAAAACACAATTATTTCAAACTCATTACAGAAACAGTGAGATGCATTGATTAGAAAATAGAAAAACAAAAATCACACGTTTTGTTTACACTGAATTAACACTGTAAATCTTAATACATATTGTTTTTTTTTATCAAATCCACATAAAAATCTGCACGACAATTTGTGCATGAGATACAAAAATACTCACATGAAAGTTCTGGAAAAAAAAAAAAAAAGCTTTATTTAGCCACTGTCTCAAATTTAATCCACACATTTTAAACTGTGTAATTGTAAAATACATATAAATAGTATACTAATAGTAAGTAGTCATCGAAAAAAAATAACAATAGGCGAGGTGTTCTCACCATAAAGTCGTGAAAATTAGCCAAACACTTTCCTGCCAAAAGTGTAATTTCATGAGCATGAAAAGCTATCCTACTGACCCTAGTGGGATAAAAATTCACTACTGGGCAGATAACATGGAGTAAAATATATAAAATAGAGTTTTAAAGGACATTTGATCATGCTAATAAGATAGCTGTCTCTAATCTGTATCAAATATGATACAAACGGTTAAGTAAGGTTAAATCTGTTTCCTAAATTATTCAAATTTGAGCTTTTTTTTTATTATTTTGAAGTTAATATGTCAAACCAAACATGTTTACATTTTTTCTTTAAACTTTTTTGTTATTGCTGAAACAAATGAAATCCTTATCAGTCCCTACAGATAAAGATCTGAACCAGATTTCTTTTACTGATCTCGACTACACCAGGTGGCACAAATGTGACTATTAACCCTAAAGAAAATAGACATGAAGAGGAGGAAGAGCACTTACACAGCAAGTTAAACTAGCAGAAAAAATATAAATGAGTGCATTATTTTAAGAATCCCTTCATGTAGCTATGAAGGGACAAGAGAAGCTCAGAATGAACAAGCCCCCAAAGATATATTATCATGTGAATGTTATATACACATGGGAATACAAGACTTTTTATTTAAGGTTCATAATTATCAAATGGGTTGGACTAGGCTTCAACAGCTACCGTTATAAGCAAACTTTCTTCTTTTAAAAATGGTTTCACCTTTATGAAGTCCAAAACAAAAATACTCCACAACTGAAAATTTCCAGATAATGTATAGCTTGTGCTCTGACACCAGACACTGTTGGAGAGATTCAGATCCAATGGACCATGGCCTACATGGATAGCAACAACTGACTGTATAAGATGACTGGACTGAGTGACTCCTCCCCCCTGTACATTCTAAATAGGAAGTACCCACTGGCTCCAAGAAGCCAAAATCCCTTAGACTTCTCTAGAGAAATAAACAGCTTCCATTCAGTCATTATATATTAGTCAGATTAACCATTCTTGCTCTGATTTATTTTTAACATGATCTTGCTAATCCTATTTTTTTTTCAAGATAATATTTTTTTTTTAAATTATTCAAGTTAGAAACTGACCAATCAGATGTCTCAATACAAGCATGTGGTTCTCATTGACTCCCACCTTGAACATTTAAACCGTTTGAAAGATTTTCTCAAGCCTCTTTGAGTTATAGGGGTTTAGATTTCCAACAAGATCACTCCTGATTGGCGACAGTATTTGCCATGGAAACAAATCTAACCAGTCACTGCCTATTAATATTTTCTGGCTCCAAGTATCAGATTTTTTTTTTTATTAAAATAAAAAGTGGGGACTAAATTCACTTAATTTTGTTGGAAATAGAATTCAGTCATTTTCTATGAGTGATGTCACATTTGTTCAGTCCAATGCTCTTATACAGTCACAAGAGACCACACATAGGTAGCCTGTCATTGGTCATCAATATATGAGTATGTGTGCATGTGTTCACATAGAATATAATGGCCAATGGTGTATATTTTATCTGTTGAGTCATTATTTGGCCCTTACAGCAAACTGTCTCATTTGTGGCTTTTGCAAACAAACAGATGTAATATCTGAGCTGCTGACTCCACCACTAATTGGCAACAGAGAGGCTGTCACTGAAAGGAAGAGGATGACCGAAGCCATGTCATCTCATTAGAAAGAGTAAGTGAGGAAAAAAAACTGTGTAGAGAGTAGGTGAGAGCAGAATGAAAGCAAGAAACTAAAAGCAGTAAAGTGTTTCCGGTGCTGGACTCTGCTTTGAAACAAGAAAGCTCCAATATTCTGCATTTAAGAGGCCTCTTAAAATATTTCAAATACATATATTTGCACTCTTCTATGTCAAATATAAATATAGAAAAAAATACCCCAAATGCATTTGTGATTCAGTTAAAATTATAATAAATCTTGATTTTGATAGGATTTGTTCATGCAGTTTCCTACGCAATACACAGAACGTCCAAATAATGACAACCTATGTAAGAGCTGTCGTGAACAAAGCTGCACCCGATAATTAATTTTATTATTTGAAATGAACACTTTCAAAGTTCTTTTTTTACATTTAGCGTTTTAATTACAAGGAGCAACAAAGTCCATTCTCCCGCTATAAAAATTTGCAAGATAAATGTCTGCCTTTGTGAGTGTGTGTGTGTGTGTCTGTCATTGTATCATTAGGTTGAAACATGGCTTGCGGCCCCCCTTTGAGGAAAGAAAGAAGGCAAAAGGGAGTGACAGGAGAAAGGATGGAAGATGACAGAAAGAGGATGATTAAAAAAAAGAGGAGAATAAAGGGAAGGGAAAACTGCAGTGGATGACAGCCAGGGAGTCATGCAGACAAGGTGCAGGAGAGAAAGGTGCAAAGAAGTTTAAAATAGACTGTGAAACAAAAAATAAAAAAGATATCAATGGCAGAAAATAAATGCAACACAAATAGAAAAGGAAGGAAAGGTACATTTATGTTTTTAACCTTTTTTTTTGCTTGATAAAAGTATTTTTTCATTATGCTTTAAATGTAGAGGCGATTTGATTGTTTCAAACCTGCAGAAGAAAAGATAAAACTCTGAAGAATCAAAAAAAAAATGTGATCAGTTTAATATTTGACACTAAACCACCTTTTTTTTAAACATTTCTTTGGATACGCCTGTTTTTTCTTAAACAGGGTCTTTATATAACATAGCAGGCAATGTTGCAATCTCGATAAATTATTGAGGAATACATGCAACACAAACCCGAACCACCTTCAACTGTCATTGAAGCTGAAGAATTATACAAAAAAAAAAAAAGATTTGTGGATGCTAGTTTAGCCATTCTGTATGCGGATTAGAAAAACTTCATGTTGTTAGTGTCATTATCTATCACTAATATGAATCTGAGAGGATGATGCTGTCAGTGGTCGTGGAGGGGTTAATGAGTCACTGTCATCTCTTTCATACGCAGCAACACACTACATCTGACTTGATATCATGCTGAGAAAAAAACAAGGATAAATAAAAACAAAGAAAGAAAAAAAAATACTGTATTAGACTCATTGTTCTCACGTCATAATGTACAATAAATATTAGTCACATGAGAGGATGAGACAGAGATTGACAGAAACATGTTGGGAAAGCCTGAAGGTTGAAACGCAGACTATAAAGAATGCCTGCTTTCGGTTGTCCCTTAGATTTGTTATGTGACACCATCTCTTATACTCAGCACTTTCAGCAGAAAGGGACTGCATGGAGCCTCCAACTGAGCAGAGTGTAAAGAACATATACACACCCAAGCAAACACAGGAATGCACACGCAAACAAAAGGAGAAGACACAAGCTGCTGGAGGTTTTTTTTTAGCTTCCAATGTGGAAAAGCTACCTAACACCCTAAAGATATTTGGCTCCCCAGATGCAAATTTTTACTTTTAGTTTTGAAATGACTGAATCCAGACTTGCTTCAGGGCTTTAAATCCGCCTCTCGTAGCTCATTAGCAAAAGCAATCAATACTTCTGACCCTTTTCTCAGAAATCACCTAACTCGAATTGTATCTAAATCTAGCACATAATACCAGGGTGTGAGATACTGGCAGGGCATTCATGGAACACTATTAGCAAGACGCAACCATAGAGAGACATATTTGAAAAGTAAGAGCTGGAAGATGCAAGGTCAAGATGGGAAACACCTCTGATGGTTGCTGAGACCGATCGAGCGAGGATCCTGTGGGAATTCCAGATACAGACAGAGAAAATGATAATGGATAACAGGCCAGACATAGTAGTGCTGGACACGAAGCAGAAAAAAGCCATAGTAGTAGATGTAGCAATCCCAATTGATGGAAACATCGGAGAGTAGGAACATGAGAAGAATAATAAATACAAGTAGCTGAAGTAGAGCTGGAAACACCATGGAAGGTGAAAGCGACAGGGGTCCCCAAGGTAATTGGAACATTTGTGGTTGTGACCCCCAAACTGGAAGAACTGCTCCAGCAGATTCTAGCAACACATTTTAAGATTTCTGCCCAGATTATTGGAGTCCAATGAACAGCTACTACACAAGAACTTCAAACTAGCTCAGATTTCCTTCAACTTGAATGGACCTGAGGGAATCAGACAGCTCAAGAGCCCTCTCTTATGCCGTATAATGTTCTGATGTGAGCTACAGCATCTAGAGCTACCTTTGTGTAAATGCTTTCTTTTGACCTGATAATACTGTTATAATGTGGAGCAGAGTGTAATTTTATTCTATTCATCCATCTATTCCCTCCAGGGTCACAAGGAGCTTGTCCCAGCTACTGTTGGGTGAACACAGAGTACACCCTGGACAGGTTGCCAGTCTGTCACAGGGCCTTTAGACAGGGAGTCTTAGTGGTTCAATATATACTTTTTTGTGTTTCTGACCAGTTATGGACACCAGAAAACTATTCATCCTTGAATTAATCTGCAGTCTTCCTCCCTAATATTTTACATCCCTTTGGAAAGCAGAACTAGAAAATATAAACTGTCGACAT
This sequence comes from Oryzias javanicus, assembly GCA_003999625.1. Lineage (NCBI taxonomy): Eukaryota > Metazoa > Chordata > Actinopteri > Beloniformes > Adrianichthyidae > Oryzias > Oryzias javanicus. Next base: position 15,279,217 of record CM012456.1, read on the forward strand.
CCTCTTTAGTTTCACTTTGTTAAAGCAAAATCAAGATTATTGGTCAAAGCTGTTAAACTATGTGTAAATGTGTTTAAAAGTACACACATTTTTACACATTTGTATAAACTAAATTGTCTTCCAACTACATATTTATTTCAAGTTTTTACATATCTGCACATTTGATGATGTGCTAACATTTTCAGCACATCATCAACCACTATTCCCTCTAAAAAAGATAAACCTCAGAGCCATTTTATATGCTGTGGTTCTTCAGTCGTCACTTCAGAATGTCGTGCCTTCAAACAGTTTGGTCTGCGAGGAGTGGGGATAGAATTTCATAAATCCTCTCAAAATTAAAATGTGAAGGAGTGGATATTGATGAAAGCGAGTTAATCCTGCTGTGGATAGGGACAGGTGTGGGCTGTGGAAAGTACAAATAGTCTCTGAGTTAAGACAGCGTCCACTGTATGCACAGTACGCTAAGAGCTACTGGGTAAACAATCAGACAAGAAAAGACAAGTACACACTATTGTGCACACCAACATCACTTTGCAAAAACACAGAAAAGTATATGTGGGATAATTTGGGACTTTATAGGTGTACCAGCCCATCAAAAACACACAACTTAGAAGATACTGATACCACAGTCAGAAAACTGATACCACATAACTGTTGCACAGACAACGTGTTATGTCACACAGGCACGTGTGTGTGGATTGCTGTGAACATGAAAAGGTTGAGCATTCTGTGTTGCAAACTGGAAAAGCTGGAGCTTCTTTTTCTATTCCTACTGTTTACTAGCACATGTCCACCACCTAGAGTTGAAAGAGGGTTGGCGCAAAATGTCAAGGTGGTGCAAATCTTGCTCCAGAATTTTTCAGTCCCTATTCAAATCTATGAAATACTTGGTGTCATATAATTCCAGTCAAGCACAAACACCAAATTTTAATTCCTCCTCCAAGAACAATTTTCAAATAACTGGTACTTTGGGGAATTAAAAGAAACACATCCATACGTCAGTATTAAATCCAACTGCACGATTGGTCAAAGTTTGACCTGATTTACAGTAAATTTAAATGGTGGTCCATTCTGTACTTAAAGCCGAAAACAGTTGAGAAAACTTGAATGCAAGAGTTTTGAATCCCAAAAGGTGCATTTACGCACAATACCTAGACTTTTCAATAAAAGTGGCCGCTTGAACGTGTGTCCAAGGCGGGGTGAGCGTAGCTTTACATGAACAAAAAGTGTTGTAGCTCAATAATCACAATTTATGCTATAAATAAATAGTCAGAAAATCCCTTAATGAGTTTTTTTTTGTTGTTGTTGTTTTAAACACACCATGATTGTTTGAACTTTTTAAAAAGAAAACCCTCTCCACTGTCTTCAAAAACTTAGAGGCACTCTGTGCTTTCTCCGACAAGCATGTTTGGTCATGCATTGGTGTTTTTTCTGTCCAATCCAAATGTTCCGTTGTTCTTGGAATGTTGAGAGTAGGTGGTCTGGTTATTGTGAAGTTATAAATATGTGGCAAATCTAGTAGGATTTTTCTAGACATGGTTGTTTTGTTTGATATGTTGCCTTGATTTTGAAACTCATTGCATTAATGAGTTACGTTATCTTTGGATTAAAAGTGCAGCAACACTAGATGCTAAATTGTTTCCATACATTAGTAATTAAAAAAAAGTTTTTTGACAAGGAATATGAGTGCAAATGAAAAGAAAAAAACTGCTTTAAAAAATACTTAATAAATTTAGATTTTTTTTTTCTCAAATCTAAATTCTTTCCCCACCCCTTGGGCTTCTCCCTACCCCTACAACTGTAGGAGCATTTAAAGTAGTAGGGTTGTTCAAAACAGTTTTTTTAAAGACTAACCCTTGCCGCTGAGGGATGCAGAGAGTTGCACTGTGCTACAGAGAAAAAGCACATTTCTTCACGTGAGCGTGCTCTGAAGCACGGAAATTTACATTTACATGTAAGTAATGACTTTTTTTTGAAGACTAAATGTAGGGGTAGGGGAAGAATTCGAATTTAGCCTTACTTCCCAAACATGATCAAAACCATGATACATTCTGTCTCTGAAACATTATGTATGAATGGTTGTTTGGCACTGTATTACCCTGCAATTGGACCTGCAATTACCCTATCCAGATTTTACCCTGTAAAAGGCTCCAGCATCATGTGACCTAAAACAGGAATTGAGCAGATTCTGGATGGATGGATGAATACATTGACAGCTTTATAGAGTCCTTTTTCTTCACCTCTTAGGCAACTATGGTGTTGTCTATCTCATCTGGAGCTACAACTCAAATACATATTGCCATGTTTTATTTATAGCTTAGAGTGCATTTTTACTAGGATACATATGTAGAGGATATTTTACCACTGTATTTAATGGCTTAATGTAAACTTTATCTTTACCCACTGGTCACAATTCTTAATTAATGGTTTAAGCAAGAAAGATTAACACCGCACTTCCCAGACAGATATAGGACACCTGTTGAAGAACAAAACCTGATTTAAGAGTCACTGATGCGGTTATCCACAAACACACCCCCTTTCTGTTCTTTCTATGATCTGAACATTGTGTTAAGTGGTGTCAGGTGCAGAAGGGAAGCTTTATGGGCTCTTTTATCTAATTTAGAAAGGAAGCAAAGCAGTTTAGCTTTTAGAATTTGCTCTAAAATGGAAGGAGGCAATAACAGCTGGAGATGCATCTGACTGCAGCACGGAGCAGCCACCACCAGCCCCTGCAGGAAGGGCAAGAACTCCTGCTTACTTGCTTTATAAATTTGGGTGGAAAATCTGAATCTTGGAGCATGCATATGTTGCTTTGATATCTGTATCAGCCACACCCTCTACATTGCAAGCTTTCCTAACAGTTACCTCCCTTAGCAGTGTTGTTAGCTAAAAAAAAAAAAAAAAAAAACGATTGGCAAGGGTTCAAATGACACACCAAGGAGTCTGAGATGTTCAGCCAGGCATGAACACTCCAGCTATCAATCTGTGAGGATCTAATGGAGGCAAGCTATATTCACAGAGGCCTCTCAACCCACAGGGCTTAAAATATCTGTTGCTGACATCCTGGTGTCCGATATCACAAACCACCCTCGTATGTTCAGGTAAAAGCTTTTTGGGGGTGTAAGGAGTGGAATAACTGTGCAGGTAGCCACAGATGTAAATATCTCTAAAATTTTCCAACTGTTAATTTCAAACAATCTAATGTACTTTAAATTGAAATAGTTTCTTTAGGTGCATTTTTACTCTAGACTTTTTTGTTAACATCCAATTTGTTAACCTCTGGCTTTGACAATATATCTCATGATTCCTTCTGTATTTCCTCTGTTTCAACAGAAACCACCTTTTATACAGTTTCCTTTTGAATTCCTCAAATACTTAGTTGCTAATATTTTCTGAGCAGATTTACACAGTGAAAAAAAAATATGTTTGGGTCCAGCTGGAAGGTTTTCTTCTACAAAGTTTATTCAGAAGATTATCCAAATGTAAACAGGGGGGCTAAGCCACAAAAACAGATTGAGAAAATGAAAGAGTAGATCTGTTTGTGTGTGTGTGCTTTCATTACAGAGAAAAGCCATAATTTAAACATTTCCATAAACAGTGGAATAGAATAGAATAGAATAGAATAGAATAGAATAGAATAGAATAGAATAGAATAGAATAGAATAGAATGGAACAGAATAGATGAAGTTCTATAGCACTTTTCCTAGAAAGAATCACAAAGTGATTTACAAAAGGAGCATGAATCAAATCAAAAACACAAAGATAATACGATACAATAGTAGCAAAAAATAAATAAATAAATAAATAAAAACAGTAAAACAAGGACAAAAATCAACTAAATTGACCTGAGATTTAAAACACTTAACTGAGTCAACCTGACTCCAAAGATGAGTTAACTTCAGGAAAGTCTGTTGGTTCATTTATTTGGTCTAGAACAACTGCAGAATCTATTGTTTTATTTGATTTGTGAATGACTTAAAAATATTTATGGCAAGTAAATAAACATTTGTAAAAAAGAACCATGTTGGTGCTTATATGTGCATCAATCCCAAAGAAGGCAAAGAAACTTAAATAAACTATGGTGGTCTGCAATTGTTTTTAAGATAAATATTCTGTTGGTACCATTAAAGATTCCTGAAAGTAATTTCATATTTCAGAAAACAGTTTTTAAATCAGTTTCAACAAGTTTTGGCAGATATCTTGAATCACAATGACATGACTTTCTAAAGTCTTGTCTTCAGAGTTGTTGATTTCTACTAGGGATGTCCCGATCTGATCACGTGATTGGAAATCAGGGCCGATTGCGTGGTAGATGACTCGATCGGAACAGGACTTTGTCCCCAGATTAGTATTGGATATTTCATTTATTCTTATTATGTTCAGCGCTTCATATTTCAATCTTATTGTTCTGGATAAATACTCCACTACATGTCTGCATGACATGAACATATCACAAAATGTTGTTGCCCTAAAACGCAGCAGAATTTGTCAGCAGTTTAAACCGGAGGCTAACGTAAACAAATCAGTCAAGCTAGCGATGCGGTCACAGATTCAAACTTCCGGGATCTGACTGCAAGTGTCTCTATCGGTTTGTCTTAACATAAACAACAACCTATAAAGGTATTTCAATAGAAAAAGACAGTTTTTTTAATTTTTATGTTAAGCTCTTCGTTCTGCTGGCAGACAGATGGCTGCACAGCAGCTGCTAACTGTGCTAATCTAAGTGCTAGCTCTGTGATTTAACTCCTTAGGACCTGAGCTGTTCTTTGATATGCCTGTTTTAATTACTGACAGAGAAAATAAAAGTTAAGAAAATTAACTACCGTGATAATAAGACTGAAAATATGATGTCTTAAGAGTTTAAAAAAATGAATCACTTAATCTTAAAAAAAGCCCCAAAAAACAAATAACTGTTTCTAATGATATGAGCTAGTCATGAACACTCATCATCACATTCATGTTAAACAAAGTCATCATTCATTTTTAAGAATTTTAAATGAGAACAGGAATCACATTTGGTTAAAAATGTTCAATAGCTCTCAGGATATTAAAGCTAAAGTCACTAATTTTTTTCATGTGACTAATTATCACTTATATAACAAGAATTTTTTTTTTTTTTTCCTAGTTTATGTTTGCTCCATTTTACTTTATTATTAAAGCAACTTCATATAAGAGTTCTATTTATTTTTAATGATAAAAGAAGGTTAATGAAATATAAAAAAGGGACAACCAAAATGTTTTTATTCAATTTGTTTATGTTCTAAATGTGTTTGAAAAGTATCGGATCAGGACTCGGTATTGGCAAATCCACAAAATCGAATGACTCAAAATTGCATCGGGCCCAAAAAAGAAACCTAATCGGGACATCCCTAATTTCTACACTATGTCCATAAGATGTACAGAAACTTATTTCTGGCTGTCCTATTAAGTGTGTCAAATTATGGACATTTGTCTTTTCCATTAGCTATTGCTTAATGTATTTCCTCTGAAATGGGTTTGATGATATTCAGAAGCTCAAAACTCAATTGTTCATTTTTTCTTATTATGGACAATACTACCATATTTTTTGAATTTCTCTTACAGCTGCTTTAAAATGGCACCTCAATCATCTCGATATCTATTTTAAAAGCATTCCCGGTGGTCTTTTAAATATAAGATGCCAGAGAGGCAGTAGTTAACGGAGAGAATGCCGGATCTCATTTCCCGTTATCTCCTTGTTTACACTCTCTCCTGCTAGCTTTCGGCCCCCCTCCCTCCTAATTTAACATTACCGATGCAAAAAAATGGTGAGCAATATCAGGGCTACTCAGTTGAACAGTTTTGAGCCACATGCCAGCTTGCTAGAGGAAAAAAAAGACCTACATGGATCTGTTTGTTTGCAGGAATGGGACTTCAGGAATGTAGCATCTACGTCACTGCTACATTTTTTTTTCTTTTTTTTAAAATGCTATCATTTCATCTGCTTCTGTTTTGAAACGATTTGAATAAATAAAAAATACTCAAACACAAAATGTTTATCATTTTTTTCATATATATGTCCTCTATCAATGCTGGAACATATTAAAAACATCAAAAATACAATTTACATTGGAGTGGGTCTTTAATTATCACCTCCATACAAAGGACTCGCTGTTGCTCCAGATTTTTTCACAATTTATAGCATTTGCTGACCTTCAGCTTATTCCTGTACTTCCAGGCTATGCTAGTTTGTTATTTCCAGAAAGCCTGCTGGCGTCTGCGAATAACAGGTTTCATATTCACACCATGTGTAAACTGAAGCAAACTGTACCAAGTCTGTTTACAACCTCATAGAAATGTCTCAGAAAAAATGTTTGTTTGGTCCAGACCAGAGTTTGCTTCAGTGTATTTGTACTTGAACAACTCCTCGCACTAACAAAGGAGTCAAACTCTGGTCTATGAAAGACCAAAATATCAACACAGTTCCACACAGACAGTCTCACATACCAACTCTAGCATTCAAATTTAACAGAACATCCTTGTGCACTGAAATACCTCAAAAGGACATTGTGAGTAGCTGCAGTCTTGCACTCTCAAGTACTGCACACAAGTACATCACAGAGAAAACAAGTTTGCCCAACATACTCTGGCTGGGGCTCTCATTCTCCAGAAATAGCTTGTTGTTGTTGTTGACAAAATGAAGAGTGACACAATGAGATGTCTGCTGGTTTACTTTCGGTTAGCCAGGCCCACAGGGTGAAACACTGAGTCTGTCCCTCAGTCTTAGCTTTATTTTCTTGTTTTCGTAGTCATCTCTTTCAGTTCTCCTGTCAGTTTCTGGTCTTCTTCGTTTCAGGTCATTTTTTTTTCTTTCATCTCATTCTTCTTTTGCCGTTTTGTCGCATCAACTTTTAGTCTCACAATAAAGTTTGACATTAACTGCACTAACATCTTTTTATTTGCTATCATTCTTTTTTTGCCATGTTAGCAAAAAAATTATCTTATCTCTGTTTTGTGCTTTTGTTATTGTTTCATAGCAGTTTGTATTTCGGAAAAGATCTGGTTCTTTAAGACCAGACATGCAAAAAACCCCATCTGTGATAATGCCATGAGATGTTTTGACATTCCTGTTGCATGTGTGTTAAAAAAAAGGACAGAAGAGACAAATCAAAAGCGATAAGAAATGATCAGGACAAGAGATAACCTCAGGCAAGAGAGCAATGACAAAGGGAGGTATGAGGAAGGGTGAGGAAGAGACGCATGGTGTTGACAATGGTCTCAGGTGTTAGAACCACTCTTATAATGCATGAAAGACCTCAGATTAGTTTAGGATCATTGCATTTTTATGTCACTATGGTCATATAGGTGAAATCCATGCACTTTAATGTCTAAGATGTGAATCTTACTGCCAACATCAATACAAGTCAGACAAGGGGAATATTCACCTTGAACAGATCGACTATTCCATGATATGCAACACAGTTAAAAAAAAAAAAAGAAAGATTTAACTTAAAGTCCAGTCTGATGACCTTGAATAGCTAAATCTAAATCATCAGTCACTGTCAAACTATTGATGTGATTAGAGACTAAAGGAGAGAAATAAACAAGAAAGACGTAAATAATAATTGAGCCAATGGGATTACAGAAAACTTAAAACATTTTTAAAAATCCACGATTTGCTCTTACATCTAGAGCAAAGCGTAGGAATGCAGGGTGACTGAAAAGAAATGTAGATTCCACTATTTGATCCTCTTCAAAGAAATGATTGTTGATTCCCTCAAAACAGCAGAACTCCTCTTATCCCTTAAGCTACGAACACAGCTCGCATTCAAACGACCACTTTCAATGAAAAATCTATGTTAATGTGCATTTCGGGCTTCTGCGTTCAAAACTCTTGGGTTCCCATGTTGCTATTGAAATTTTTAAAGGGCCTTTACCATACAACATCAACTTTTAAGCCTTTAAGTGTATTATGATGCTTGTTACTCTAAAAACCTACGTTTTAAGGACCAGTCCCTTCTAACCAATAAAACAAGCAGGTTCTCTCCAGCTGATGTCACAAAGTGAGAACAGTCCCTTTAAGAAAGAATCTGTAGTTTGCATTTTTCTTCTAAATGTAACTATATGACAACAAGCCAGTCATTAATCATAATAGAGCTGTCTGGAGTAGGTTTCGCAACATTTGCACCATTTTGACATTTTGCACCAAATCTCTTCCAACTGGCAGAGATGCACATGTATTGGGTAGTGACAGTCCAGTATGAACACTGTGGATTAAACACATGTTCAGCAATGCTTATTTACAGTATGTAATCATGGCTGGTTGAATCATCATGGCTTGGTTTAGGGTAACAGTAACGCTTATACTTCGTCTACGTACACCATATGTGCCGAGTACCTTCAGAGAATTACATCAGTCTCAGAGAAAATGACAGTAACAGGATTTTATTTTTCTCCCTCGCCATTTATCCTCACCCCCTGACAGTCTCTCTTCATCTCCAGTTCTCTTTTTCCTTTATCTACTTCCCTCTGTGGTTTCCACACCCCAGACTGCTAGCTCCATTTCCACATGTAGAGCAATTTAGAGACTGAGTTTTAAATGTTTAATGGTATGCTAACAGACCCAGACCCCCACAAACCCCCCAGGAGGACCAAAACAGTGATGAACTTCACCTTTGAGAGACAGATTACAGATGCTCACAGACAGTGATAAAGCGCTCCAAAAGGTGAGGGAATAAATCTTCCTTGACAGGAAGGTTGTGTTAGCCTTAACACCCCATACTGCAACGGGGGTGAAGGGCCAAAGATGGTCTGACTCATGCCACGGGGGGGAGGAAGAGAAGAGCAACAAAATGGAGTAAAAAAAAAAAAGATGCTGAAAAACGATGCGGTGGGCAGACATCATGGGAGGGGAAGAGGAAGACGGAAGACACGGTGGAAGGTAACAACTGAAGTCACAAAAAGGTACCAAAATGAAAGAGAAACAGAGGAATTAGAGACTGTGTGGGCCAAATACAAAAAGAAGTGAGAGGTTATGAAACAAGTGAGGCAGAATGAAAGAAATGAGGTTAAGTTGAATTTAAAAAAAAGTTACAAGAGTGACAGCTGACAAGCTTTTGGCTGCCCCCTCAAGCACAGTTGTACCATAGAGACATCAGACAGTCAGAAAACAGGAAGAGAAAGGGACAACAGAGTGGGAGGTGAAATGAGAAAAAGATAAAGGTAAATGGGTTAAAAGAGTTACTGATGGGATGGAAGTACAAAAGTAGGGCAACAAAAAAGGGAAAACAAGGAAAATTAGCACCAAAACAACGTATATATTTTTTGAGAGTGGGTGAAAAGAGAAAATATTAATAAAGAAAAGACTACAAAACAACAAACATGGAAGATTGGTATAAGGGAAAAAAGTGAAGTGTAGTAAAAGAGACAGAAAAGTGCAGATTTTGAAGATCTCTGGTGACAGCTGCATTTAGGCCACACTGAGTAGATGTGCTACCACAGGCACATCCCCATGACAATTTGACATTTTCACCCCAAACTTGGTAGAGGAAGAAAAAAATAGCTAATTAAGCTTGAAACCTCTCTGCTTTGAGAATATTCAAGTTCTGGTTTTAAAGGGAATTTCTCTATAACAACATGGTTTGTCAAAACAAATTGATCATTAACAGAAAAAAGAAGAAGAGAATAGGTAAAGCCCATCACTGTACAAAATGAGTAATACATTGCATTGGTATTCTTGCTGCCATTTTGACAACAAATACAGTTTTTCCAAACATTTTATTTGTTACAGTAATTTTCTGCACTGCATTTAAGCCAGAGGGATCTTTGCACAAAGCAGTAATAGGTGTATAGCGAAGAAAATGTCTATGTATAACTCTACTCAACACACTCTAGTCATGCAGCAACACCACAAATTACTTTACCGTAACTAATGACAGCTAAAAACACAAGCAAGCTCGTTAGAGATGGTTAAATGCACATCCCTAGCTTCTGCAAAGCACTCTGGGTATGTATCTGCATGTGATTTTGAGAAAACACAACACAGTGGCACAGCAGAGCCTGATTTTTTTTTTTCTATGCAACATGAAAAAATGACTGATGGGTGCAAGAGCAATGGAGCAAAAAAGATTATACATGAAGAAGATGACAATGGGAACTGAGAAAGTGTGACAGAAAGAGCAAGATGAAGTGATTTGTGTTACTTCTGAGACCATTTTGGTGATGGATCCATTCCTCATTAACCAGTGTCTTAACAGTGTATCTATCAGCCCTATCAGTCAGACAACCACTGAGAAGTGTGATCATAATTTATCTATTTAGAATGTGGGGAGAATGAAGGCTATGCTGCCTGCAAGGCTGTTAGCAGAGCTATCCTGCTGGGCTGTGCAGCATAGTGTGGTGACATATTACACCCAATGTGACTGTAGAGGTAACCGAACTCACACATTCCCACAACAGCATATGGAGATTTAATGTTGCATACAGTTTGCATAAAGCCATTCATCAAGTTCTGGGGTAAAAATGCTATATTATATGCCAGGAGTGTCAGCAAAGGAACGCCTTGTAAAAACAACTGCGAGTGCAAGACAGATTCAACTGCTGTCAACAGCGACAAACAAAGCAATAGGCCATGCATGAATATGAGTGACATTGGGAAATTCTCCTAAAAAATATTTTTCTTCTTCTTTTTTATATGCTTTTTATTAACTTAGGTATACAACAAAATGCATGCCATTCTTTCATCAACAACTATAGTACTAAAAACCATGACCTCCAGTACCTCCCTGCACTCCAGCCCATCATGCCCATTTTGGAGTCTAATAATAATAATAATACTTTTTTTTTTTTATATAGCGCTTTTAAAAGATACTTAAAGACGCTTACAAAAAAAACAAATTACATAAAAAACAGTAGGAAGAAACATTCAGAATTCATTCATATAAGTAGTGCAAAAAGCTAAAATGGTTACTTAATTGGCAATTTCCATCTTCTTCAAAGCCCAAATCAGCTGCTCTTCTCCATTCACCAATGACAGCAAAGTTTGGCAGCACAATGAGAGGTTCAATGTAAGGTAGACTCTATTAAGCATTAATGGTAAAAATGCTAACAGAGACATAAGGAGGTGTAAAGTATTGTATACAATTTTCCAAACTCCTAGCCAAAGCGCCCTCTTCCCGTTACACCACTTGGATCCAGACTGTATCCTTCACTTAGGTGGGATCAAATCTGATAGCATCTTTGTTTTCATTTCAATGTAAATACATATAGTTCAGCAGCCAGTTACTTTATTTTGAAAGTTAATGTATTGTTCCTATAACCATGGCAAACCAATTGCCAAGGGTGAATCTTATTAATATTTTATTTCTTAAACCAAATGCCTTATTGTTTAATTGTTTAACTAACTAACCCACATGGTAACAATCTGACCTTTGACCTTTATTCTAAGGGCTTAGGTCATCAATATTACGCGGATGACATTTTCCAGCGTGCTATGCTGCAGTAATTGACTTGTTGTGCAGTTACGGCAGCTTTGACTGCGGGATGAATTACCAAGTAGGCTTTGAGGATTCTATTACAATGGTCAGTCAATAAAATATGACTACAGGGGATTGGACATTCTACCAAGTTTCACTCTTGTTGTTTTACTTTAAAGTTAAATAAGTTAGTTCTGAGCTAAAACAGAAGCCAGGAAAACAGCCAATGAAAAATATGTATTTAAGTATCTTTACTCAACACTTATAAGGTATTTGTAATTGTGGCACTTATAGTCACGTTCTTTAGCCCAGTTGCTGTACTTGTGATGTGTTGTTTGCATTGATAAGAAGATGGATTTCCTAAAGGTAATGGCTCATTAATTGGGTCCTACATAACACCAGAAGGGCCAGATCAACTTCTCTACTAACAAGAAGGACCAAATTCAAACATGTCCTCTTGTCCTCGAAACACGGACAAACTATTTTCAGACTTTAAATGTCAGTATTATTCAAATTAAACAACTGTTTACAATATGAATAACAATGTTTATTTTAAAGCAATCATAGGGGTTCCAGGTGTCTTTCAAGACTGATAGTAAATATGGCCATGCAGCTTTCATTTACATGCATTCGGTGCATAAAAAGCCTCTGATGCAGTGACATTTTGTTGCAATTAGCTATAAATTTTACAGGAGCTCTTTAATTGGAGTAAGTCAAGCAGCAGACGTACCACCTTCTGACAGCGTTCAGATGCAAACACCTTTTAAATGACAAAGCCCTCTGTTCTCTGTGGGTTCAGCGTGTAGTGGTGTGTTAGGGATTATAAAATGAAAACAAAAGATCCATTAAAACAGTCCGGTGAAAGAGGAGGTCTCATTAGTTCGTTTTGTAGGATTTCAAACTGCATGACCCAGTAGTACAAGCAGATGATGAAGTGGAGAATTCTCCTAAAGGCTTTACATTTCTTAGATAAACAAAGGCAGTTAAATGACAAATACACCAGCCTTCCCCTTTAATGAGTCTTTTCATCACTGGCTAATCTTTGCACCTCCTCATGTTTAAATCAATAGGGTCTCAAGGAAAATGAAAATCCTGCTTTCTGCCTTATCTGGATGAAACTTAAGGCATGCATGGGGTCATCTTATGCTTTCAAATCATCTCAGTCAAACCAAAGAGGAACCAAGAAATACTTCTTCAAACTATAAAACAAAAAAAGGCTAAAAGAGTTTCTCTGGACTAAAGAGAACAATAGCAATGACTTGTTTGGAGGTATACATAAAAAAAATCCCCAAAGGCTGAGTTGTAAAGACGGTTGACTCACGGATCAGATACATAAAAACCACAGGGCTTGCAAATTAAAGGAGTGTGGAGATTCTGTTGTGACATCCCCTTTTAAAAAGCCGTTAAACAGCATCCGCTGTGCTTGTGCTATTTGTGTGTAATGAACAAAGAGAACAAAGAAGCATCAGAAAGTATTGGGCATGCCTCTCACCGGCTGGGTGTTGCGTGTTAAGCATGGAGAACAAAGATTTTCTGTTTTGCACCCATGTTAGCATGCTACAGCGTGACAACCAGCTGTGCAGTACAGGTTTTAACCACAGCTGTTTAATGTCTACATGTCTAATAGTGACACATAGGTATGTGGTTTTAGGCAGAAACATACTAAATTCAGATGTTTTCTGCTTTGTGATCATAGGCTGTTGTACTATTAAACACTATGATGATGCATTTGTAAGAAATAAATTATCCAATTCTTCCATTTTTCTCTAACGATCCGTGGTTGTGATCTAGCTCTGCCAAAGTGTGGTTGAGTCATATCAACCATTGTTTTGACCTCACCAATGCAGACTCAAACGGCCATGCAATTGTAGTCCATCTGTTCATGTACATCATAAAACAGATGTAAACGATTGGAAATCCCATTTCTCCACTTGTGCAAACAAGACTCTTTCCTGCAACCGATTGAGATCATTATCGTCCCTGTAGCACTTTTAAAATGTTGACATTAGCATTAATGCTGCAGTTCTACCTCTGATCAATTTGAATCAGTCATTATCATGATTAGGGATCAAGGTTTTCACTTTGCTTTGGCTATAGTGAAATCAGCTTTCAAGATGAGGAGCACAGGTTGATTAGGATGCGCTGAGGTTCTGAGCAGGAGCTATATTTAAGGTTCAGGTAGCATTTGCATGCAGGTGGTGGTGGGTCTATTGTGAGGATACAGGGTGCAGACAAAGTGATTAGCAAAAAGAGCCTTAGTTCACATGTAAAAGGAGCAAGGGGTTCTCTAGTTTTATTAAAGCTAATGAAAGGAAAAAAGCCTGGCAGCTTGAGGCTCCTATGCAGTATATTTGCTGTTCATAGCACTACCCTTTTCTGGACTGAGATGTCTGAGGTTTTCCAGTTTTAGCCACTCCTCTGGTTTAGGTTTACTGCCCAGAATACTCTAATTACTACGGGTGCCACTGTCACGTTCCACTTCCAAGCTTTATCCAGTTCTTGCCAGAGTCCCTGGTATTTCTCCAGTTTCTCGTGGTCTTTCCTTCTGATGTTTCCACTTGGTATTGTCACATCCACCTCAACAGCTGTCTTCCATTCTTTATTCACCACCACAACAGCTGTGCATATGTCCACATCATGGTCTAAACCAGGAATAGGTAACCCCAGGCCTTGAGGGCCAATACCTGCATGTTTTCCAACATACCTGCTCTGGCATGTTCTAATTGGCAGGACACACCTGAACTAGGTTATTAGTCATTAAGGCTAGGATATCTGTAAATCATGCAGACACAGTGGCCCTTGAAGCCAGGAGGTGCCTATCCCTGGTCTAAACCAGTCAGGGTTAGGGCTAACCGACACAGTTAAAAGCACATCCACATCTCCGGTTGGACTTTTTCTGATTTTTCCTGTATGTATGTGAACGTCATTTGCAAATACTACAGTGAGTGTCTAATCACATCCAATAAACAGAGTGAACGTGGCCCAAGGTAATGAGAAACATTGACAACTTTGTAGTAAAAAGTGTTTAGATCTGTGCAACAAGTAGAAAAGACTTGGTCCCACTGAACACGTTTGTTGCGCAATGGTGAGGACTTAATTAGAAACCATTATAACCGGTCAGCGGAGGTCCCCTGAAACCATCGCGGTCCATTCCAGATACAGTGAACTGCACTGCAGAAAGCAGTCTATTGTGGTTCTACTTTTTCAGCCTGCTGATTGTTGTGAGATGCAGGTTGCTCTGCAAAACAATGGTGATTATTGCAAGATCCCAACCACAGAGTGAAGAGCACGGAACACTGATCCCAGTAGAGGTATGTCAACTGCAGGGAAAACATCCCAATCTTTGAACAAAGGCAGGTGCTGCTTCAGTTTTTGTGAGGAAAACACAAGTATTTTTTTTTATGTGGTTTAATTTGAGTATTAATAAAACAGAGGAACTAACTATTTCCCACTAAAATGTTTAAAGCTGCCAAAGTATGATTTTGTGTTTGCCTGAGTGAATGAGACTGTGTCTATAAAGCGCTGAAGAAGGCAGCAAATATAGTTGTATGCTATTTACATGTCAAAGAAAATGGCTTGACCAGTTTCTTGAGGTCATGGGGTTGCTGGAAACTACCCAGCTACAGTCTGGCAAAGGCGGGATAGACCCAAGACATTTTTCCAGTCTATCACAGGACCTTATAACATAATGCACTACGTTTATTGGAAAGCCTGTGGGTAGACGATGGCTGGCTATAGTACATTTGTGACTGCTTCTAATACAGTTTGAGTTGAAACACTGAAAAAGCCCAATGCATCTATAAAACACATTTCCTGCTGCGGTAAATGCACCGCCCGAGTGTCCCCTCTCCCTTTCAACGGCTAGCAGCAGCAAATGGACAGCAATTTAAGAACAAAAAGTGACCCTGTAAAACTGTGGTGTTAAATGGAATGTGGTTGAAAATGTGGCAGCTCCTAACATTTGTACAGGTGCACCTAAAAATAAAAAAGTATGGTGCCTGGTTGTAACCAGTGCCAAAAATGAGTCTAAACCCTTGCTCTAACATGAGCTCAGGCTTTATAATCAAAATTTCAAAACACCTTTTCCTTCTGCAAGCACAAGCACAACTTTGTTAAATTATGTATTTTAATTATTCCAGATAAATACAGAAAACCACACTCACAAATCCCAGTCCTGATGCTTTAGCAACAAATGCAGTGTTTACAAGTGGATTTCAAGCAAGGTCTCTGTGATTAAAAATGCTTTAAAGCATTCCTGACACTCTATTACCCAGCATGCCCTGCGTAAGGTGGGATTGCACATATTGATTTCACACCTCATTAGACTCCCTCTCTAACAATTTTATAGTTTTTTCTGGTTGTACAGGCTTCTGCATGGTTAAGTCAAGACCAAGTAAAACTCTGAGAGGAGAAGCTGGACATGTAACAAATGTGCACATTATTGTGGGAAACATCAAGGAAAGTTTTGTAAACTTCTCACCCAGTTTTCAGTACAAGTTCACATAGAAAAACAGCTACTAGTAAAGCAAAAATATATTTCCATAATACGTTGTCAGGGCAAAATATATCCTATATTTTAAGCTTAGACGTCAAAGCTAATGATCGATATAGCATTGTTACTAATGGTTTAGTGGCCAAGAAGAGTGACAATTTGTGTAACACAAAAGATAACAATTTTTTTTCCCACTACATGTCACACCGGATTATATAAGGTGCACTGTCAAAGAATGGTCTATTTTTAAACTTACATTATATCTTCCAATAGTGGCCGGTTTCTAATAGACATTGCGTAGATGCCAGGTTAAATAGGTGTTTGTTATTTTCAATCCTGGTCTCTAATAGTAGCCGGGCTTCTTAAAGATTTTTTTCTGTTTGACACATACACAGAATAATAGGCAGATGTCTAAGCACATGCTCATTAGCGCGTACTATGTGCGTGCTATGTAAACATTGTGAGTTCAAGTACAGTTGGGCAGACTAATAAATATAAAAGTACAAGAGTTGACAAAGAACTACAATTAATTTTGTTTAATTAAGTTGTTTTTAACACTCTTATGTTAGTCACAAAAAAGCGTTAGTCATCCATCCATCTTCTTTCACTCATCCGGGATTGGGTCGCGGGGGCAACAGTCTAAGATGCCTGGCCACTTCCTCTAGCTCCTATGTGAGGACCCTGAGGCTTTCCCAGGCCAGCCAATAGACGTAGTTCCCTCCAGCCCATGAGTCTTCCCCGGGGCTTCCGCCTAGTGGGACATGCCCGGAACATCTCCCTAAGGAGGCGTCAAGGAAGCACCCAGACCAGATGCCACCTAGCTTCTCACCCTATTTCTAAAGGAGCGCCCAGCCATCCTCCAGAGGAAACTCATTTCAGTCGCTTGCAGTCGGGATCTTGTTCTTTTGGTCTCAACCCAGAGCTCATGACCATTGGTGAGTACTGAAACGAAGATCAATTGAGAGCTGTGCTTTCTCACCACAACAGACCGGTACAGCGACCGAATAACGGCGGACGCCGCTCCAATCCACGTGTTGATCTCAAGCTCCGATCTTCCCTCACTTGTGAACAAGACCCAAAGATATTTAAACTCCTCCCCCTGAGGCAGGGGCACCTCACCCACCGAGAGAAGGCAAACTACCTTTCTCCGGTCCAGAACTATGACCTCAGACTTAACGGTGCTGACCCTCATCCCGGTGTTAGCCACATTAGCATATTCCCCATATCTGCAACTCCAATGCTTGTTTGCAACATGTGTAAAAAAGCAGACTGATACCGCTAAAACATTACTATGACAACGCAAACTCCCAACCTTGTGAGTAACAAATACGATAAACACAGTCCGACACCACTACACTGTTAGCATTTTCACAATAACATCCAACCTTGTTTGCTGTTCACAAAGAAAACCCAACTAACATTTTGACAGAGTGCTGTGAGGGTCACAAATTTGTGTCAACATCAGTAATTAATCAGAATTAATCTACATAAAGTAATCTGGATTATGAAGCGTGTTTTGAAAAAGTATTAAGGCTTTCAAAGGAAAATAAATACTAACCTATGTTTTCAGACCATTGAAAAGGTGAAAAAAAATTGTGTTATTCTGTAGTTTAGACATTTTTGTAGATTTTCTTTTTTACTTTTTTAAAGCATCAACCAGTGTATAAGCCTCTCCAAGACAGCAACTTCGGGACAATTGCTACTCTAAATAACTGGGAATAAAAAAAAAAATGACTGTTCGTGAAAACGTCTCTGTAGTAGTGGGCAAAATTTTGCTTTACACTCTTTCGACACACAGAGGACTTTTTTGTGCGTCTAAGCTTGCCAGAAAGACAGAAGCAAGAAGAGAGTTTTTTTCCAATTTGGGTAATTCAGTTAAGTAGCTCAGAAGCCTGATTATTGAAGGAAGATGGATCCACCTGTGATGGTGGCAAAATTATAACCTAGATTTAACTGGAAGTTTTATTGGGATCATAACTCACATTTGGAGCAGCAGTGTGTTTTATTGTTCATCTGTGTTGATGAGTTGTTTTTGGTGCTTTTTCTCAACTGTATGTATAAAATCTTCTCACGTGAAAAAAGGGATTGAAAATTCACTTAAAAAACAGAGTTTAACTGTTGCCAATTAAATGGTGAATAAGCGTATCTGTTGGGTTCATATGTTTGTAAATCTGACTGATGATGTCGGTGCCCTGACTAATTGGACTTCAAGTGGAAGAAATTAAACAGCAGTTTCTTTATTCATGCAGAAGTCCTGAATTGGGTCTGCCCACCTGTGCCTCACTCGAGGCAAACCAAAACATCTGTACTCAACTACTACTCATAGCTGTAAAATGAGTGTTATCATCTTAACGTGACGTGACCCTTACAGCAGCCAGTCTTTTATTTTTTTTCAAGCCACTACATCTCACACCTGGGGTCTGGTTCTCCATGTCTTATATCGTCTTCCCCACTGTCTTTCTCCAACCTGAAGCATGGCACATGCGGTTTCATGTAGACTGGCAGCTGCCAGTTATGATGATGAGGACAAGAGAGTGGGGTTGTGTGCTGGGAAATGTTGACTAAATGGAACACACTGAAAGGGGCACAATTAAGCCGTACAGCAGCACATAACATGTACAATAATGGTGCCAAAGTGCAAAACAGCCTTTAGGCTGACTGATGACGCTTCCCAAACCACAGTACCAAAGTGAATCAGGTGAAAAACATTTCTTTTTTTTTTTGCAGTTCAAGTCACCCACAAATGCTCTTTGTGAGCATTTAAAGGGTAAGGGAACAAGGCTACAGGGACATACCTCCTACTCACATTCGCCTGAAAGCCACAAGTCTCAGCAACACTGGGTTTGGAACATTAAAACTGCATCTGGCATTTGAGAGCCAATCATGTGTGCTGAAGATTGCACCAAAAAAAAGAATAAAAAAAACATTAAAAGGCTGAATATCACATACAGTGCAGCTCTAGAACTGACTAAATGAATGAATGACTCAGTAGGAAACTGCTGGAAAACTGTTTCACTGCATATCATAGATAGATTTGGCTTCGGGGTGCAATAAAAATGTTAGTGTCTGTGTGAGCATGCGTGTGTACAACACATTTGTGTCTCTTCCCCGATGAGCCTGTTTACTGGCAGAACGGAGACAATCTCTTTCTTGCTTTCTTTCTTTTCGTTCTTTCTACCTAACAAACAACCCTCTCTTTGAGTATGGCACATTTGTCCAAATGATTGGCACAGTTTTACACTTGCAGAGGATGGCAGCCTTTTACAGAACCATGGGGGAAATGCAGGCACAGTACAGAAAATACATATGTGCAATTACACACACATTATACAGCCATTGACTGCCTGCCTGCCAGCTAAATGATCTGTTTCCACATTGGCAAAGAGAACAGGACAAATGCTGAAGGACACTGAGGATAAACATTAAGTGGAAGTGTCACCAAACTCAGTTTTGGGCAAAAACCGCTGGCAATGTGGCTAGCAGATTGGTTTAAAGACAAAAAATACTTTCAATCATATCTGCTATTTTTTTTTCTTTTTAAGAATATAGACCAAAAAAACTAAAACAAAGAGAAATTTTAAATTGGGAATTTCAATATAATCTCTGCTAATGTTAAACAGTGGTAAAGAAAATAGATTATTTAATACTGAGTAATGGTGCATTATGAAAGGTTTTTTTTCTTTTCTTTTTTTTACATAACATGAAAATCAAGCCACCCTGAAATACAACCTGCAGTTTAAAGGCCAGAATATATTACCCCTCTGCCAAAGACCTTGTTTTATTCAAATACACAAACAGCTTGGACACATTTTAACCCTTTATAACTCAAAGGTTCATGAATACTCATATAACCCATATTTAATAAATTCAATGTCAGATGATTTCACTATAATCGGACACTTTTTCTTTTGGGTAAATGTTTATCTCCCCCAAAGAAACATGCAAATCTGATTATGGAAAATCAGTCCAACAGTTCATCGTCTTTAAGGATAAAAAAAATGCATAATGCATTTACTCAGCCATGAGACTGCCATTACTACACCAGCTTTCCTTTACTGCGTACTTTACAAGAACTGTGATCCATAAAATGCAAAAGCTGTGCCAAAATGTATAAATTATGCATTATGACATATATTATAGATTGCATTTCCCTGATTTATGCTGTATATAACACATTAAATGGTGCCTGCAAGTATTATTAAACTTCTGAATTTAATCGCTGATTGAAAAATGAGATTAGAATGAAAACAATCTGAGCTCTCCAAAGCAATATTATGTAATAAAAGTCCAGAATCTGGTAATAATAAAGTAAATCTGATAGATTGATTTTTGACATCATATCTTAATGTAAGCATCAGGGAAGAAAAAGTTAATAGAAGGAGGAATGGGTTTTAAGAAGAAGATGTTCCATCTATGGAACCCTCTGCAGGTCTTTTTCATGACTGATGAGTCGCTATGTCACCCATTGGCCCCTATTATTATCTTTTTTAGTGCATTTCATAAAACCACAGTCTAGCAATTATACAATGTTATGCATAGACAGATGGCAAGATTTTAAACTGTAGTGATGGTGAATACAAAAAAGGACTGAATTTAGGAGACTTTCTTATCAAATAATTTACAAACTGCTGAGAGTTTAAGGCAATAAGTACCATAGGCTTAATTATTTTGTGCAAGCACCAATCAGGAAAAAAAAAAATCTTGTGAAAAAACAGAGTGGCACAGCAAGACAGAGTAAAATTGTAAGGGCTCGTTCCAAAAGCAAAGCAGGACATGAGCTCCAGCTAAGTTGAAATTTGTGGAATACTGATGGATTGTGGAGCTAACAGCACTGGTTAAATTGGTCTCTGAGGAACTCTCCTCAGGCAGGTTGAGACGTGATGCAACACAGTGTAAAACTTCCCGAAAAACTCTAATGGCTCCACTTGTAGAAGCATAAAAGTTGTTTAAACTGGGAAGAAAAAAAAAAAAAGAAAATTTAACAAGGCAGATAACCCGCTGAACCCCATCAGCGGATGTGGAGGCTTTGTATAAAGATTTCCCATTAGGTTGCATTACTGTGCATTCTATTCAAAAATGTGCCTTTTTAAAACTAAAACAGAGGGATACCATCATAAGCAGAAAAAAAAGAAATAGAATGTTTTAGTTTAGTACCAAAAAAAGTATTCAAAAACAAAAAAATATATATTGCACGTTGTTTATTTATGTTCCCTTCAAAGCACTGAAAAAATTGCAAATTTAAAAAAACTTCTGTTTTAATTTTCTTAATTGACTATGTAAAATCAATACATAGGTGACATATCAAGTCAAATAATTGTATGGGTACAGCACAGAAAATCCTAATAGACACAAATAAAACCATTGCTTTCAAGAACATGCTAAACGTGGGTTCTTGAATGCATGTTTAGTCCACAATGTTCAAACTAGACAAGCAGGGAGGGGCTACTTACTATTTTGCAACTGCTCACTACACTATGGATGCTTTTCTGTTCCATCTGATTCTGAATTCTTTAAACCTTTTGAATTTTCAGTCTGAAAATTTATTTTGAACCCTTGATACTCAATGGCCCTGAAATTCAAAATTAGATGGAAATAAAATTTGATGGAAAAAAAAGTGTATTTTTTCTCTCACGATTTTGTCTCATGATTTTAGTTACTTGCTATCAAATGTTCTATTAGACCGACTGAGACAGAAAAGGCAGGATTTTTTCCATCAAATTTTATTCGGTTGAGTTTTTTTATTTATTTATTTCAAATTTTTCCCATTGAATAGAAAACTCAACAAAGAAAATTCAAAGATTTTAAAAATTTTCAGAAAGAAGGTTTAAAAAAATTCAGATTTGAGGGAACAGAAAAACTTCCAGTGTAAATGAAGTGAAATATTAAATCAATTACCAAAAGGTAAGTGATTAACAAATTAGCAAAAGCTCTGTAATTTGTTACATTTAAAATGATTAATTAAAACTTTGAGTTGATGGTTTACTGAACTTAAAATTGGATAAAAATTAATACTTTTAAATATAACAAATTACAGAGTTTTAGTTAATTGATTCAACTTTTTCACTTTTTACAGTGTGATAAAGTGTAATTATGTGATCAATTCTTAAACGGTTTGCACTTCTGCGAATGAAATGGATGCTTTCCATACATTGCTGACAAATCTGGGTCCCTGATTGGTCAAAATTTGGCCTGGTTTAACTTTTAACGCTCGTTCAATGCCTGAGAGTTTTGAGTACAGAGGCCCAGAACATGCATTTTACATCAACTTTTCATTGAAAGTGGCCATTTAATGCACAATATTGAGGACTGTATGAACGTAGCTTTAGGGTTGCTGTCTTCTTTATTTACTGCAGTTTTACTTTCAAGTTAATGTTTGTAAAACTGTCAAGATGGAAATGCTCAAGCTTTTGAAAAACGTACTTCCAAACATGCAAATCTATGGCAACTCTAAGAAGATTCCTGTTCATGTTTTAATATTTTTATTTCTGAGATTTCCATTTCTTTCCTTTTCAATAAGCTGTTTTCTTTTCTTTGCGGTGTGAGGCTTGGAGTCTATTAACTATGAATATCCTTGAAAAGAAAGGTTAGCTTTTATAGATTATTCTGAGAAAAGACCAACACTTATCACCTACGCTTCACCACAAATCAATCACTTACATTCAAACTACACAAATTGACAAATCTTTTGAATGATCTTGTATTACTATGTCAACAGTGAATAGGTTTATGCTTCCTTTTTGATGTGGAATGTCCATCTTTTAATAACCTAACTGTAGGTTACAGTGCTTTGAAATGACATGGGTTTACCTACATGGATGTGCAGTACATCAGTTTTACTTAAACCACTAGAAACACAATTACACATGTACACAGGAGCAGACAGATGGTGCTGAGTGAACTCCGAGCCACGCATGCAATGCTCACAGGTGCACATCCTTAAAGGAGCAGCACGGCGAGGGACGTGCGTGTGATGTGTGATGATGCGGCGCACTGGGAGCAGAGCTGCAGGGTTACTGGAGCAATATGTATCCAGGGAAAAAACTCTTAAGAAAAGCAAACACACCTAAACAGGAAATGTCAGCGAAAGCAGAGAAAGAGCATCAACGCTATTCAATCTGTTATCCTCTTTTCATGCTGTGTAGTGTTCACATTTTTGATTGTAGTGATTAAAACAAATAAAACGTCACAAAAGCACAGATAGTGTGTTTGCTGTGAAGGCGTGTAAATAAAATATAGAAAATGCTAAAATGCTTGGTGTCAAGTTTCTAAAACTAATATACTGCCACATCATTGAGATACTTCCCCAACCATTGTTTAGGCCACAGATCAGTGTAATACCAAATAATATTTCCATAGACTAGTCTGTTGATGGCTGAAGTTGGCGTCCGTTTGAATCTTTCTGGAAGAAAAAGTGAAAGTAATATTTATGTATCACCTTACAGTAAAATGATCCTACAGTAAAAATGTTTTGAAATCTTCTGTAGATATTTTTAAAGAAGATAAAGATTCAATAAAAAAAAAAGTTTTAGATTTACTGAAATTTGTTGAAGGGTTTTTTAAAGGTTTTTTTTTCCATTTATTTCTTTTTATACAAAGCCATCTTATGTCAAGTCTACCAATTTCACCCTCATCCCACTTTTATGGAGTGGCAGTAAAACACAACTGAATAAAATGATATAATTGTCATAAAAACATATTTTCTAACAATAAAATGAATACACCATATCTGCAGCCTTATTAGCAACATCCTCGTAAAATTAGAAGCAAGTTGCCACAATAACATGCAGTAATAAACTCAAATTTCAAATAAAAACATTTTTTTTTTCTGTTAAATGGAGTTTAAATTTGAAACTTAGATTATTTTTCTAATTGGTTCTTTTGTGCACAAAATATGCTTTCCAAATAACTATGTTTTTTGTTTTACTTTGCAAGCTTATGGGTTTAAATGTACATGTAATGAGAGCAGATGTTTTAATTCTTTAATGCCTATTGAAGCAAATCTGCATCAGTCCACGTTGGTTCCAAAATTACTAAACATAAAAGTGTTTTTTTTCTTTTTTTCTTTTTTATATTTTGAAAAATACTCTGTGTTTTTTACATAAAGGGTGAATCTTGGGAAAATGTGGTGTAGAAAATCTGGTAACGTTCCAAAAACAAAATGTCAATCAGAGTCAGATGAAAAGTAAAACTTTAAGTTATGTATGACTTAGTGGCCAATAGAGCAAAACCAGTCAACAGCCCAGTGTTCGAGGATGCCTGTTTCATATGGGACTTTTTTTTTAGAGTTTGCAGGTCAATGCAGGTGCAAAATCAGTGAAAAATAAAACAAACAAAATGGAAAACATAAAACTTTCAGTCCAGGCCAACATTATAATCAGAAAACATTTGCTCAGGAAAAGTGTAAGTTTGACCAAAGAACATGGACAACTGACTATGACTGACAGCATTAAGGTATAACATTCTGATTTATTTCAGAAAATTATCAAATAAAACAAAATGAAATGTGTAAGGTAAAAGTTACTGTAAACTAGTATTTTAAGGATGGAATAAACTGGCTGAGTTGCGTGTGACCTCTGGAAGCATGTGAGAGGCAGTCCCTCTGATGGGGAAAAACATATATATGTCTGTAGATTCTAGCAGTAACAGCAAGCTTCATATCCCATGTGTCTCCATAAGATAAAACTCTTCATACCGCATTGCTTTCTGATGGCTGTATTAATTTTAAATTTTCAAAAGCGTTTTTCTCTCATGGGGAAAAGTTTTCACATACTTCAAACATCAAAGGCAAATAAGACTTTAGCCACAGCTGCATTTCTATGATGGATTTCTATTTAAGCAAATTCTGCTACATTTACTCTCCTGAAGGGAGACAAAAATTGTGGGTTCAAATCTGATCTAGTGCATGGATAAACATAGCACGCCTGGGTGATTCAAGTAATGTGTAAGCACTCAGTGCCATTTTTGGTCATGCAAAAAGCTGAAACGAATGCTGTTGGTAATGGAAAAAGAACTTAAACTGCTGTGAGCACTTGGCCTTTACTCTGTGAGGGTAAGTGGACTATTTTGTGGCATTAAATTAAGGAGGTCTTCAGAGTCAATGTAGATAGACAAAATGATAAATCTCTGAGTTATTGTGTGTGCTGATGAGCTAACTTAAATGAAGCAGGCTTGTACTACAGAGGAAGCTGAATTCTGCAGACGAAATTAATAGTAAGATTTGAAAATATATTTTTAATTGCAAAAGCAAGGACAGCATGCATTATTTGTGTCTTTTCATTTATGCCTATAACAACTACTAATTAAAAAAAAAATAAAGATTTCTTTTTATGGGGCGACAACCAAACTGCTGAAACACTTACCCCTCCTCTTTGATTCTATTTCTTTTTGTTCCAGAATAACCAAACTTCTCCATATATAACTTTTTGTTTCATATTTCTGAGACCCCTATTTCATTAGGATGATCCAAACTTTCCTTAAAAACCCATTTTATGTAAGTCTTTCTCTGTAGTTTATTAGCATTCCACTAGGGGCAGTAGAAGGACTTCTCCTGCTCATTTTAAAATGCCTGCCTCCATGAAATCTCAAAAAAACTATTGGTGGGAAAAAGTTTTGGTAATTTTCTAAACTTTCTGGTGAGATCAAGTCATTTATTTTTGTTGAGTTATTTAAATTACTGTTTTCTTTTATTTAAAAAAAAAGCGTAATTTATTGATAATTAATTATTTATAATACAGTTACACCATATTAAAAATGTGTGGATCCGATTTAAGACAACAGGTAAATAAGCTGTTTCTTTTTCCTTAACACTCTTAAATTAGCATTTTTATGAGCTGACAAAAACTAAATAAATCACCTAACATTTCATAATTGATTCTATCTGTATCACTTTAGAGAAATTATATTGAAAAATATTTTTTTGTGGATTCAATAGGATTTCATCAAAGAAAAATATCTCTTAATTCCCCAAATATTAGTCAATTATTTGATATAATGGCCTTCACTGGGTTCATTATTAGCTGGTAGCGCGAGTATTCCATCCCTTGTTCATTGAGGGTGGTATGATGCTAATTGGTGTGTGGAAAAAAACTTGCAGTCGCAGGACAAAGTATGTGAACCCTTTGGAAGTACATGAGTATCTGCCCGAAATGGACACATGATGTGTTGTCTTTTTTTTTATTTCAATCTAAAACATTGCCTTCTTAAATCACACCAATTTATGTTTTCATGTTTTTATTGAACACAATTGTGGGTCCAGTTTATGCACAAAACCAAGTAATTCCAAATGGCTCACATATTTTCTCCTGCAACTGTACTTTTATGATTGAAGTTATGTAACTTATTTAAATTTATAAACTGCACACATTTTTTTTTCTAGTTACAGTGGGGCAGCTCTCACGTCTTCACTTTCAGATTTAAATAATCCAGGGATTAGACAAGATACTGCAGGAGTGGCTGCTTTGCTCCATGCATGTACCACGAAGTTTGGAGAACAGGGGTTCGGATCCTACCCTCTATTCTTGAGGTGAGAGTTAAATCGCGCAGTTGCTTTTCAGTTAGCACACGCCCTATATATGTTTTATTCTGAGAAGTATTAAACATACTTTTTATTGCAAATGCCCTATTCAATGTGGATAAATAACAAAATAAAATGTACAAATTCGACTTTTATCAGATTAGTGATCTTCAGGTTTAGTTTGACTATGAAGTTTTATAAAGTAAAGTTTGTGGTGGGAGCTTATACCATGGTATCATCAAACATGTCTCCTTCTCACAGAGCTGCAGGGCATAACAAACAAATCACAAATTCCTGGCTGCTCAGCAGGACTGGTTTTCTGAGGATACAAATATGAAATCATCTTGAAAACAGCTAATACAGTTTTTCATGGGAATGAATTTCCTGTGTGGTAGTTTTTTTTCTTTTTATGTAACTTATCTAGTTAGAGCTTTGAGGTATAAGTTCATAAAGTTTGAACTGCTCCCAGATGTCTGTTTCAAAACAATCATGCATTTCCTTTTGTTCACGCACGGCGGATATCTGCTTCCCTCTGCAGTTTACTCCAGCAAATCAAAGCAACATTAGCATAACACTGAAACTGTAACTTCTGCTTCTAATCTTTGTAAATTAGAATTACATGAGAGCCATAAAATGCATAAAATGCTTTGCATTTTGTCCCAGAAACGATACATTTTCACACCTTCTTTGCTGTGAACTTCCACACATTACTTCTCTTTCATTTTCATAAAAAATTCAGTTTTTCCTGTAAACTAGAGCTGGGAATCACTTGGTGCCCCATGATACAATTTGATACATGATACATGGCTCATAATATCATTGATATTACAATACTACAATAATTGGTAAAATCCTCACTAATAACTCACAATATAGAGAACTATATATTAATTTAAGAAAATATTTCTTATATAATAAAAAATATTTTTTTAGCTCAAACACAATAATAACAAACAGCTTGCGTCCTATTTTGTGCAACAAATATTACAAAAAAATAGACACCTTAGTGCAAAATTGCTGAAATCAGAAATACTGTATCTTTGACAAGCACAAGTGTATTTGAATTATCTGTAAAAATCAGTGTCAACAATAGTAAACATGAACATTAGTGCAATACATAATGCAAAATTGTTGTAAACAACATAATAAGAATTAAATAATTCAAGTAGCTGCCAGACACAGCAAGTCTTGAAACGGGCGCCCCTATCTACTTCAGAAGGAATATCTCACCAAAGGATGATGAAAACAACATTTTACAGCCTTTCAAATGAAAATAAAAGATCGATACTGTATGAGAACCCATCGAGAATCAATCGCAGGGCAAAATATTGCGATATATCTCAATATCGATATTTTGACACACCTCTACTGCAAACCAGAACTCAAAATAACATCCACTCGTTACACTGGATTGGCCAAATAACACTCAAAAGTCATGATACACGGACCTAAGTAGCCTTTTCAAGTATGTCTTCATAAAACACTCCAGCATTTCTGTCACTTAAACCCAGAGTCTCTTTTGTCAGTCTTTGAGCATCTTAAAGAGGCCAACTGAACATTTAGTATAAAAACAAAGACAGATTCCTGGCTGGTCATGAGGCAAGCTCTTCATTTGGTTGTGATGCAAGGAGAGGAGGGCAGGAGGAAGAAAAATCCAATCAAAAAAATTAAATAAAAAAAAACACTTTTACCTGTTCTTTTACAGAGGCGAGGATGGAGGAAGTTGTCTCCGCTTCAGATCTATCTCCATTGGAGCCCGACATCACAGGAGGAACCATGGCCCCCTTCTCCTGCTCGGCTGGCTGGTCAGGCACCGGCATTGCTGACAGAGACACACAAAGGTGAAAATGCATAAAGACGAAATATCAATGCTTAAAGCTTTATAAAAATAGAGAGACTGCTCTTTGCACAACTATCCAATCAACTCCACTTTGATTTCAAGATACAAAGAAGAACCACTACAAAATAGATGAAGGACTTGTGGCTGACTTCATGATTGCCTTTTTGTAGAGTACCACCAAGTTGGAATGTGGGCACCGTTCAAGTCAAGTCTTACAGCTGATGGAATAATAAAAGCGTCCAGTGGTCACCATGAGCGCATTTACTCTGGAGTTAATGATCATCATCACCCACGGTCCTCCAACTCTCAGAAAAACCTTTCATCATCAACAAATTAAAGCAATCTTTACTACTCCATTGAACTTACTGAACAAAGGCGTTGATTATAATTATTTGTCTATATCCACTGTCTTAAATTAAAAGAATAAAACATCCATTATTGCTTCTCTTTAGCCAACTGCCACCTTGATTTCCACAGTTCTATGTTTTTTTAGTGCCATTAGCTACAGCTCAGTCACAGATATCCAACTATGACCATTTTCTAATGAGATATATATATATATATATAAGTTTCATTGGATACTTTTGATTTTAATGTTGAACATTTTATAAAACTCTATGATCTGTCTTTCCACTCATTGCCTCCCAGACTTTGGAAAAAAATACTTTTCTTAAAGATTAAAACTGTCTCTTATTTTAATGTAATAATTCTGGTTTGCCCTTGTGGATTTTGTTTTTACTTAACTTGTGAAGCACTTTGTGATTTTATCTGTGAAGAGTGTCGCAGAAATGAAATGTCCCACCGACATTACTTACCTACTGACTGTTTTCTGGAATAAACATGGTGGTGTTTTAGAACCCTCCTAGTCTGTAATCAACCAAGCTGAAACCTAAGTTTCACATCAAAACTCCAGTTTATTATAGAAATGATTTTTTTTTCTTTTAAGAATTAAAATAGATAAATATATCATACAAGGTTTTCTTTATAAATCTAGCATTTATGGTACGGTAGGTTTTGGTCATACCTCTGTTCTGCAAATTAAATTTATTCAGGAAAAAAAATACTCCTGGCGTCCTGCTAACAAACAGCAAATAGCAACGTTTTTTCTCTGTAGCTTTTTCACTAGTATTTTTAAATAACAAGGGAAATAGTCATAATATTACATAGTACTCTACAACATGACAGCTACATCAAGGATATTACACAAACTTGAAGTTGTTTTGGAAGGGAGTTAGCTGAAATAAATCTATTACACGAGTCATTTAGATCAAAACAGGCATTCAGAGTGACTTCTATGCTTGAAGCTTGATTACTAAGCTTGTAGACTGAAGGTGGTGTCCATATTTATACTGAAACACAGACGGTCGGCAATCATAATTAGTTTGCAACATAAACCTTTGTTTGGAGATTTATTTTGATATTATCCAGCCTTGAATAATATTAGAAAAATGTGCAATGTTTTTATTATTATTATTATTATTATTATTAAAGGAAAAATTTAAAATTGAACACAGTCAGACTTAAAAAAAAAAAGGCTGAAAATGTTTTTTTTTTTTTTTTGTAGCATAACCCTTTTAATTGTAACATGTTAACTCATTTTCTACAACACCTTTTTTTATGAATAAACAGTACAACTTTAGTGCAGGTTAAAAATTTTTACAAAACCATAAAAAGTGGGAGTTTTTCAGTAATTTTCTTTTTTTACCTTAAGCCTAACACAGGGGTCTGCAACCTTCAAATTTTTAAGTGCCATTTAGCAGAAGAAAACTCGATGGGAGCCGAAAAGTCCCACCTCCCCATTCTGTGCTAGCCTACAAACATGCAGGTTTTCTGTCTCTCACAGACCTGTAACGTCTTCTGTATGAGGATCCTCTGTCCTCCACTCGTTACCTGTATTGATGGCACCTGTTTGAATTCCTTATCTCAGTGTTTTTGAACCTTTTTTTGAGCCAAGGTGCACTTTTTCCTTGACAAAAATTCTGCGGCACACCAGCATCCAAATATGTAAAACAGGAGAAACTCTTTAGTCTGTATTGAGGTACAGTTCCACTAAAATCTCGCAACATTTTTTTTTAAGTAATTCAGGAAGGAAAACTGGAATTTGTTCCATTTTTTCCAAAATGTATTAGAAAAAGGTGTGATCGTTATCTTCAATAATACTTTTCAACTTAATTAGTTGAAAATTTGCTCAAGTTTGTTTTCCCCTTTATTAATGTATTAATTTATTAATGACTTAATTAACATTGAATTTTATATGACTTCACCAAAAAAAAAAAAAAAACAGTAAAATATGCTTTCCAGAGACTGATTTATATTTTTTTATATATTTCTTTATATGTTTGTGCCAGAGTAACTGTAATTTTAAACAATTATATGATTACAACATGCTTGCTTCTTACAAACAAAAAACGCATTATATTCATGTTTATGTTCAACCATAACAACACAAAAAGTGAACATTTTGAAGTTTTATTATTTTTATTTAATCTTTATATAAAATGTAACTTTAAACAAAAACATTTTTATTTATTTTTGGGTGAATAAATCATTTTATTTTAGTAGCATACTGCAGAAGCTGAGCTCCATTATTTTGTTCACTCTTTCCACGGTTTGACACTGGATTCTATACGGGAAGCTACACCGCTAAACACAAGCTTTAGATGTCAATTTAGTTGGAACTGTGAGACTTAATGAGCCAAGTCGCATCAAAAAAGTGAGGATGTTAACAGCTTTTGATTTGTCAGACTGATGACATGATTAAGCCTCCAAGAATGATTGGTTGAGACAGTTAGAGGGGCGGGACTTTTCCAAAAATCAGCTAGCTGTGGCTAAATCACGGGACTGTCTTTCTTGTCAAAAAGTCTTTAGTTGAATTAAATAAACATAAAGAAAAAAGGATTTTTATGGTCATTCATATTCCTAACTGTTCAGTGTTTTATCAGGGCCTGTTCAGATAAAAACAGAGCTGATATCCTATTGATAGAAAATGTTTTTAGAATCAGTGAAAATGAATAATTTCCCATGGCACACCTGAACATCTCTCATGGCCCACAGGTTGAAAAACACTGCGTTATCTATATAAAATACACCTGTCCACAACCTCAAACAGTCACACTCCAAACTTCAGCATGGCCAAGACCAGAGAGCTGCCTAAGGACACAAGAAACAAAATTGTTGATCTGCACTCACTATAGGACCTTAAATAAAGCCAGTTCCGTCTAAAGTTTGTTAGAGAGCGTTTGGATGATCCAGAAGAGGATTGGGAGAATGTCCTGTGGTCAAATGAAACAAAAATATAACTTTTCAATAAGAATTCTATTCGTTGTGGAAAACACCATACCTACTGTAAAGCATTGGGATGGAAAAATCATGCATTGGGACCGTTTTTCGAAAAAGGGACCAGGACGACTGATCAATGTCAAGGAAAGAATGAATGGGGCCATGTATCATCAGATCTGACTAAATACTTTTTTTCCCCACTGCATAACTTAATTTCTTTTTACATATGTTTTTGTTTCAAAATAAGATACACCTTGTGTCAACAAATGCAGCACATTTATTGAATTATAACTGCAAGAAAGCCAAATCATTCACAGTATTTTCAATCATTATGACCTTAGTAAGCCTCCAACCTTATTCTCCTTTTGCTATTGATTACAAAAATGACAAGATTGGTGTAGAATCCAATTTTCTTTTAAATCTATACATGTACATGCATTTTTACACTTTAAGACGTTTGCCTCTGAACAGCAACTGATATGCAGCAGAAAACAAGAATATACGCTTTAAGCATATTCTAATTATAAATCACTCCGACTATAGATTCAACATTTTACCGTCATTTTTTCAGTAATTTGGCATGAAAAAATCTAAACATAAATGACGAAACATAATTAACTAAAGCTAAGTCAAAACTACAAAACCAATATTTATTCAAGTGGATTTTCTTAAAAGCAGAAGAGCCACAATGGAATGATAAAAGAGCGAGTGGCTTTGGAGTTGAAGACCCCTGGCCTAAATTATTAGTTATGATTTTCATTTACATGAAAATACTGCATTTCAGTTTAATGCTACACAAAATAAACATGCATTTCCATTTGGATTCATCCTTTTGGATCAATGTTGTTGCTTTATGTAAATTGATGTTGCACAAATGATGTTTACATGTGTCTGAACTCACTGCCTTTGGCCTGGTATTAGATAAACAGACACACAAAAATGACAGTGTGGCTGTTGAACAACAACATTACAGTTGTTGGGCTGAAATAAATTAGGACAGATTGACAGTGCCGCATAGTGGTACATGCTGGTTCATAATAATAATATAAAAAAGTATAAAAAGGCTGCAAAAAAAACACTGTTAACCCTTGTGCTCAATGGGGTCCACCCTTACATTGAGGCATTAGCCCTTCCATGACAAAGGTGGACAAGGAGTACAAGACTTCATGTCTGTCATTGGACACCAGTAAAGATCAACAGTCACTGAAAAAAATAGTTCAGCGCACTGTCTTGTGGGGTCCAGATGACCACTATTTTAATATAAACAAGGAGAGGAAACTAGGAGAGTGGAAGGGTTACAAAACTCTGAAAAACTCAGACCAATTCGTCTGGCACCAACACCCATGCCATATTCACTTAAGTCACCTTTCATCTTGATTCTTGGTTTAAACCGCATAGAGTCGCTGCCATGTGATTGGCTGATTAGAAATTTGCATTAAAGAGCATTGGACAGTGTATGTGTAGATCGGCCCCGCCCATTCAAGTTTGCTATTTAGACCTGGTTGTTTTATGATGTTGCTTCCCTTTGCTGCCTTCTTCTTTCTTCTCTAAACCCCCCTCTTTTACCTCCCCTCCAAAACTTCCCTTTTCTTCTTTTCCGTCCGGTCAAAAAAAAAAAAACATATCAAGAAAATGGTGTGGTCGAGCCGGAGTGGGATTATATAAGTTCGCAAGATATCCACGTTTTGATGTCTAGCTATCCAATGTCTGACATGTTTTTTGAATGTGATTGATCATGTAATATATGTCTATTTTATATAATATTACCTGATTACTTTAAATAAACCATTTCATTCATTCATTCATTCATTATAACCCTTAAAAATAGTAATGCAAAGAGAGAATTAAAAAGACAAAAAATGGTTTGCAACTCTTAAATGATATAGCCCCAAAAAGGGAAAACTTGACAAATGGAAAAACAACTTTTGAATAAATTTAAAGAAATGTCATCAGTCTTAATTGAATAGAAAATCACACTTTTAAGACATTCTATATATTTTGTTTATTCTTTGCTTTAGGAGCAACTATGTTTCCCAAAGTTGACAAGCTTTAGAGAGTGTTCGAGCTACTGACGTGAAGCAAGTCCACACTATAAAGTCTGTAACAAACATCCAGTCAGTTTTATCAGCCAGCGAGCTAAACGGCAGACAGACAGCCGGCTAGACAGGGTGGTGTTGGTAAATAAAAGATGCTAGTGAAATGGCCTGCAGATGGTAATTTTCACTCTCACTGACAAACACCACTTCTGAGTCTAGTATCTCCCCTCCTAAGTGAAGATGAGTCACCAGAGTTTGGCTCCTGAGCAACTGGAAACCCCTACAAAGACCATAATAGACGGGCTGGCTGACTGCCGCATATCTTTTGAATGTGAATGCCAAGTCAGTGAGCAAGGGGGGGTTAAATAAATAAATAAAAATCAAATCCCTCCTCGTAGACTCCTGCAGTTGTTCGCCTTCAAGTACCAGAGCAAATTGAAGAGTTGCCTTCATTTCCCTTATATGTGGCTTTCATAGATGTATTGTCGCAGTTTACTTGTTATTACCCACCCTTCCCAGTCCTGTCTGAAAGCTATTATAATTCCAAATAAGCACAATGGCCCTTTGTGCCTCGTGACAGGAAAATCACAGGTGTGACTAATAACATTAATGCTCCTTTCATTTAAATTAGCGGTGCCGGTAAACCAGCCTGAATAATGCCAGAGCTCTGGTTCTGGCACCAAAAAAATGAAATCTGTTTTTGAGTCACAACTGTTTTGGCAAATTAAGCCCGTTCACACGAGATTCAGCATTTTAATTATTCAGAAACACGATAACGTTATTAAAAGCGTGCATAATTACTTTTAGCGAGCGAAAGGCAGATCTGTCTGAATTCAAATGGTATCCTTTAGGACAGATGAAGAGCGGAATAAATAAATAAACAACACATTGGCAGAAACTCGCACACACACAGGAAAAATAACAAATCCCACTGATGACGGGGACAAACCCTGTGATTAGAAGTCTTGGTGCTCAGAGAATAGCAAAGTTAGAACCCTGTTTATTGGCGACTGCAGAGATAATCCCAGTGCCAACAGATTTACCATCAAATGTCACATTACTCAAGCCCAATGCTCTTCACAGGCTTTCTGTCAGCAGGCAGGGCTAAGCTGCTGCTGCATAGATGTGTTACTTCCTACGGGGTTCAGTGTTACAAGAACCTGGGCTTAAATGGGGCTTTTGTAGCTCTGGGGATGCATTTCATTGAAGTGCATTCGGACTGATTAGAACAGTGCGCAGCTTAAATTTAGGGGGACTGATGGTTTGACATTTCTGTTGGCTAAGCCCCCGATAAAAGATGGAAAATGCAGACAAAGCCTTTTGTTTTTTCGGCAGAATCGAAGCAATCCCATATTTTAGCGGAGTTTCTAGGAAAAACGAGATGTAAACATTTAAACAAAAGACTCAAAAAAAAAAAAGTGACAGTTTTAAGTTTGTATTCCAGTTATAATCCCTTTAACTGTAATCCAAATGAATGCAATACTCTATGGTAGGAGGAAATTGTTGTTTTCTGCAAATAAGCCAAAAAAAATACTGACAGTTTTTGATGGAGAAGCTTTCCATTTAAATTCTGTAAACCAGGGGTCTACAACCTGCTGTTTGCTAATAGATTATTTAAATTTTGTCATTTAGGATTCAATTTCAAACTGTGGTGATCTTATATTAGTAAAATAATGTGCTTGTTTTATTGCTGGCTTTTCACTAAGATCAAGAGGCCTTGCGTAATTTTGAACTTCTTATAAATTTAAACATGTCATATAATTGAGCAAAGTAATGGTAAAAGGCTTAATCTATGGTCAGAGCTGCTGATTATTAGGGGAAAAAAGCAAATACTAAATCAAGCTTTTAACTAAATTGTAACTTTTAACTAGATTGTCTTTTACTCTGTTTTATTCACACATTTGTTGATTTTTTTATTATATTGTTCTTATTTTACTCTGGATAGCACTTTGTGACACTGTCTTTGAAAAGTGCAATACATATAAACTATTTGTTACTTAAATGCAAACGGTGGCTTTTTCGACCATAGTCATAAAATAAGTATAAAGCAAATCAATAAAAGTTTGGTTCATAAAGCCGGACTGCTTAGCTCAGCACCAAAAGCCACGCCCCCTCAGAGGAGATTTTTGAAACTGAGACTTCAGATCAAGATGAAAAATGTCTTTTTAAGATATTTAGGTTGTGGAATTTTGGTTAAAAACATCATAATCATAATTAAAACACTACTGGGAATGTTTTTATTAATTAAAAAAAAATTGTCATAAGAGAACTTTAAACCATCACCATAAGGCACAAGTAGTATCAATAGCTGAAGACTTCCAAACATCTCTAATTAAAGTGATATTGTCACCTATTCCGCACGGCACAAGATAAGTTTGATCCACATGAATGACAGATGCCATCACATCCCTGAGCCTGCAGGCCAGGATGCGGAGCTGTATATAAGGAGAAGACACGCAGCCCTCCAGTCCTTCCAGAATAATCCCTGTTATCCCGTAGATAGACAACCCATCTTCAAATTGTCAGAAGATTTTTGAAATAGCCTATCCATCACCAGACCAGAAGTTCACAGGAAAATCCGTTTTCCGAGAGAGAATTTCTGTAGACTCATCAGAGATGCATGGCGATTGAGACAATGGAGCGTCTAGCGTTTCATGGCCTTTTAGTGCTGACTAAGGGGATACCTATGCGAGGAAACTGTTGTCCATTAGGGTGGTACTTAAATTTCTAATTTCCTCTGAAAAAGCTTTCCCAAAGTTCTTGATCTAAGTGAAATTAGAGATAATTGGACCATTTCCAGATGGTATGAAGTGTGTGATCTTCTACTGTTCACTCCTCCTCTCAAGGACAAAGAGATATTTGGGTCAATGCATCCACCTGTGTAATTTGCAGACTAAAGCTCCTTATTATGCCCAGAAGGTTGGTCAAAGTTGACCTATTAACTGTGAAAAAAAAAAAAAAAACTCATAAAATTTGAGTCTATTATTGCAGTTCTAGCACTTCAGTGTTTAGATCTTTCACAGACTGAGATGTGACTCTAGTAAAACTCCAAGCATATTTCTGACCTATTTGTTAGATTTGACATTCACTGAATCCCACGGAAAGATATAGCTGAAGTGAGACCTACACTTTTATGCACTTTCAACAGAAACTCTAAAAGCCTTTTTGCGTACAAGAGCTGAGTTAAAGTACCTATATACACCACTCAGACTTCTATTTATGATCAAAAACAAAACACGAGGTTGTCATCAGTAAAATCCACAGGAACGACTGTCAACACGGTCATTCTAGTCATCCATCCTTTTTCAGAATCTGCTGAATCCCTTCCTGTAGCCAACCCAGATACTGTTTAGCTATGTTCACACCACACTCAACAACAAGCATTCACGCAAACACTTTCAATGAGAAGTGTATGTAAATGCGTAGAAATGTGCATTTTGCTACGCAAGTTTCTACAACTGTTTTTAGGCTTGACATACAAAATCTGGGACCATTGAACGTCAATTTAACCAGATTGAACTTGGACTAATCAGGAACTCAGAATGGGTGGTGACGAATGGATGTGTCCCATTCAATTCATCCTAACCGTTTGAAAATTGCCTGGTCAGAATTACTTGAAACCAAGTCTTCAGTGTATCGGAAAAAAGCTGTGAGAGAAAAAGCCTGGGGCAAGATTTTCATCTCTTCGACATTTCACACTAAAGTCCTGTTAGCTTTCACGCAGCTTGAGCGCG
This sequence comes from Oryzias javanicus, assembly GCA_003999625.1. Classification (NCBI taxonomy): domain Eukaryota; kingdom Metazoa; phylum Chordata; class Actinopteri; order Beloniformes; family Adrianichthyidae; genus Oryzias; species Oryzias javanicus. The sequence goes on from CM012456.1 coordinate 15,316,543, forward strand.
GAGCGCAGCTGCAGATCACTTTTCATTTGGGCTAATGCTAACTAGCATGAAAGGCCTGTTATTCCTTTTAGTTGTTTTTCAATTACTACACAACAGACTGTTAAAACATTTTTGTCAATTTAATTTTCAGTGTCTGAGAGGTGATTCCCTTTCCTAAAACGTCTCAACACAGGCGAGGTGACCGTTAGCACGCTGCTACCGCTCCATTAAGAAGGGAGAGGCACTTCATCATCAGCTGAGAGTAGGACTGGTGTTCCAGGAACAAACACACAATGTAAGAAATAACGAAAATTACACTATACTACCGAAAGTATACAGAGATTTGCTACGTTGATGCATTCAGATGGCTACAACCAGAAGTAAACAAGCAATTTAAACTTATGGTAAACCAGAAATACATTATACAGCTCTGTGCATAGAGTCCATTGACATCCAAAGCCTGTTTTTGGGCTATAATAGGATGCAAAAATGCCCGGTAAAAACCCACATTAGCAAAGGAGAATATGCAAATTCCACACAAAAAGACCAAACCAGCGCTTTTTTTTTTTTTGCTGCGAAGGAAGAGTACTAACCACTACACCACTATGCAGCCATGACTGCACATTCTCACTCCCAGCTCATCATATTTGGAAATGTGGTTCGGTCCCTTTTTTCAGGTTTTAGGTGTTTTTTGACATGCTGGCTGTTCCCATTGAATCATGGGTTCCCATTCCTTGAGACACAGTAGTAAACGCTGCAACCGATGCAGAACCGGTACCGGGGTTAAGGTACTGGTACCAGTTGGCATTTTGAAAGCTGTGAAACCCAAGTTAGCGTTTGCCTTTTTTCCCTGTCTGTGGCTCAGTACCAAGCCATTTGGGCCCCACAGGTTGTAGACCTTTGATTCAATTAGAACAGCAAGTGAAAAGCAATGAGTTGGGGGCACCCAAAACTTCAAAAAGTGATGCGGAGAGGGTCTGACCCATACGTCCATATATGTCTGAGAATGCATTGGTCATGACACCTTCTAAATTGTTCCTTTTCAAACTCCTTCACAAACTTGTGCTTTTCTGACATTTTTATCAGAAAAACAGAAATAGGAATATGATTCTGGTCATTCAGTCCAAATAAGGGTTTTTAGTAGCTTGAGATATAGAAACTGAGTCATTATATTACATTTTTTTTAAAAACCTGACAGCTCCTGTTGATTAATCTGGGATCTTATCTCAGACCATTGGCCACATGATCTTGGCGACATATTTCCAAAAAGCAAACACTCTCCCTGCAACGATTATCTTATATAAATCTCCGGCTGATGTTAGACATAGGTGCGCTGTCCGGGTAGGACCAGTGTGACCCCCCCAGATTTAGCAGAATGTCAAGCAGTTATTCTTTCATAAAATAAATTACCCTCTACGGAACAACCAAAAAATGCCCTCGTGTTTAAAGATGCTCAAAGTAAATATGGAAATCCCTCCAGTGGTAGATTCAGGATCAAAGTTAACAGTATTTGGCTTCAATTATAGACACAAAAAACAGAGTAAACTCCTGTAAAGATCATCGTTATCCGACAAATTAACTGTCCACATTCAAAGAGGCAAATATTTCTGTTTTTAACAAAAATGACAACATTTCAGATAGTTATCCTTATTGCTGTGCAATAAAAGAATCATCTAAGTTTTGTTGTTCATAAAAAAGCACTTTGAATATCTTTTCTAATGCTATCCAATAACACAAGTTTACTGTGATCTACAAAATAACCTGCCAAAGTCCCAGCACTGCCAAGATACTTTGCAGTCCAGACCAAACTAAAATAAATCTAAGACTGGAGAAAAGATTGTCTCCTATGCTTCTGAAAAGATAAAAATAGAGAAAAAGAAATGTCATTATTGTATTGCTTTGTTATCATTATCAAGGCAGACCAAAAGAGATAAACCTTCTGGAAATTTCTGGAAATATCAAGGAGGGAGAATGGTATTGGTAGAATCCAAATGCAGGATTACTGGTGGTAAGTAAATAGTTTTCCTCAATGAAAATACAATAAAGAATTAAAGCGATTTAAAAAATAAACAAATGGTGCTTCATAATTGCAGAATAAAACAGAAAGTTAAACAAAGAGGGAACAGAAAGTAACACAAGTAGATGATAAAGACAAATTCAAAACAATTTGCTTAAATAATGACCAAGAGCAGGAGGCAGGTGATACCATTAATTTTTAATCGAGTAAAAACACCTAAATGTATTGAGTAGACATAGGATATAGCAGTAGGACAACTATAAACTACAAAGTAATGAGAAAAACACAAGAGGAAAACATCTGATCTCATGTAATGGATGGTGGCATTATCGTCTACTTCTGTAACAAACTTTAGATAGAAACCAAATGCCAAATGGTGGATTTAATGTCAGAAAGTTAAAGCTCTGAGGTTGAGGTTAAAGATTAGGACAAAGCCAAATGTGCTGCATGCACACATATGTTGGGTAGAAACAGTGTTGGTCTGCTGTTCATACTAAAACCAACATGACAATATCAGGCTGCGGCCATTTACACTTCAACGGCAAATAAAGCTTTGTCCTAGTCAATGAGGTCACATAAAACATTGCAGCCAGTGGCACAAACAGGGATAAAATGTGCAAAATTTTACTCACCAGCCCTCAAAAACATGTTTCTTTTTCATTAAATATGTTCCTTTTCAGTTGACATCTTTTTGCACAAGCTTTGGTTTACTAAGGGCCCTGCAGCATAATGGCAACCTGTCCGGGGTGTACCCTGCTTTTGCCCAAAATGGAAGACGGACGGACGGACGGACGGACGAACGCAGGGACCCGTTTGGACCATGGATAGATGGACCAGTTCACTGCGGTTTTACTTCATGAAAATTTCCAGACTAATAAAATAATCTTATTTATACCATAGTCCGGGTGAATACTCAATTCTGATTGGCTGCTGAGAGTGTGGATTAAAATGTGATAATCGACAGTGATAATGCAAACCCAAAAAAGAAGTTCCAGTCACAGCCCAAATGCTCGATATCATTATAAACTTTTCCACGATAGGAGGTAAACTTTTTCTATGAACTGATGCTTTATTTAACCTATCGTGACAGTAAGTATAGATGTCTCTTTCATTTGCCGTTGCAGTCAAGGTCGGGTCAGCGACATGTTGTCATGGTACAGTGACAACATGCTGGACCAAAGATCAAATAGTACACATTTTTTTGAGAAAGCAACCTACCCTGAAATATTAACAAGAATAAAGGGCTAAAAATCGACTGAACACATATTTTTTTTAAATAATATTTCTAAGACCATTATATCGTTTGTTTTAAACCAAATGCTGACCAGTTTAGTGTTAAAATTCAGTAAAACCTACATCCATTTTCCGCCATATAACAAGGTTGAAGTTGCTGTTCTCTGTGAAATTTGACACATTTGTATGCAAATCTCTAAATCTGCCACTCTGACTTTGGAAAAGGGTATTTTTGGGGGTGTGAGAAGCTTAAGTGATGTGTGTGGGCCTGAGTGACTGTAAAGCAAATAACCTTTTTGATGAGTGGCTTGAGATTGTACATTAATATTTATACCCAAAATGCTACCTGATTGGCTTGTGAATTGCATATGAGGAGTTTGCACAGACAGTCTGAGTTCAACCTTCTGATTTGAATGAAGGTGATACGGCCAGAGTCCCATTTATGTGCTTTAACTAAGATGGCTTAGCAGTTATGGTTTCCTTACTAAACGCATAAGCAGGAGTGAGCTGCATTATTTCTTACTCTTACCTATTATTGTTAATCCTTACTAGGGGATATTTTGATATCATCTTGGTTTTAAAACTGTCGTTTTTATGTAACTTGCTATATGTTGAGGAAAGAACTTTTAGATAGAAGAATGAGGCAGAAAAATGTATTTTTGTCGTTTGTTACCAATTTGGACCAGCAGAGCTGCCACAGCAATCCTCTTAGAATAGATCATTCCAACCAAATCTAATGTTAACCTCATGCAGATGTGGTTATTTTTAACCATCTTCATATTTAAAAGCAGCAACACTCCATCATTATAAGACTATCAGTTGGAGAACAAAAACAGCATTCTGGCAAATCCATACTCCCTCTCGCTTTTGCTGGTATTCCTCACCTTTTCATCAACGCTATTTTAAAAATTTTTTCCGAGATTTTTTTTGCATCTAAATGACAAACAGGAAAAAAATAAATATACCAAGCCAAAGCAGTGCACTGTTGACGATCAGACTTATACTGGGTAATCAAAGCCATCACTAAATAAAATATGCAAGACAAATTTTAAAAAGTTCTAAACATTTACCTCCCTATATGTGCATGTTATACACTTTTATAATATAGAATCTCTTTTCTAGAAGCTAGTCACTTAAAAGGGAGTTCCCCCTCTAATTGCAGTTTTTTAAACTTTAAGAGATTTTTTTTAAAAGGTTAATAAAAAATCATGCGTGCACCTGTATTTGTGTACGTTTTGTGAACACATGTTGCCTCAGGTCTTTTAGTAATCTTAGATATCTTGTGGATGCATTTTTATTAAAGATCCTACAATTCATTTATCAAATCAGAATATTTATTATTACCACCATTTTTTATTCTTTTTTTCCCCATTGTTTTTTTTCAGGTTGAAGCTTTATTTTCACTTTAAAAAGACTTCAACATTAGTTGAAAGTATCAAACACTTTTTTCTTAGGCAACCTTAATTGTTATGATCCAGGAAATCTACAGAGAAGACATGAGTAGTAAAAAAAATAAAAATCTTTGAAGCACAGAACAAGCATTGATGTATTATGTAACTTTTTTGGAAAACAATCTTTTGACAGGAATATGCGGCAGAGTGAATTCTATTTATCACTTTCATGAGTCACATGGCTGACTAGCTTCTTGCTGTAGCTCGATCAACTGTTACAGTAACATATAATTCTGTGGACAATGAAGTCCACACATCACATGTCAGTGCGACCCAACATGCCTTCCCCAGTGACTCAACTACTTCAGCTTTTTCATGCATTTCAGGAACTGCTTTCTGTGCAAATATTTTATCTTTAGGAGTTAGTCCCTGCAGGCTTCAGATTCTGCATTAGAGTGTAGAAACCCTGGTTGTTGACAACAGCATAATGACATAAATCTCTTACAATAAAGTAGCAATGGTGGAGGAAATTCAACTCTTTTTTTTTTCTTCAAATTTGTAGGGAAATGCTAGTATTTTTTCAATTGTAAAGTCATCTAACCCGGGATGAAAACTTGTTGCTAACACTCCTGCTGATCTATTCACCACACAGAATCAGCTTTCCTCGATTTTGGTTTAATGGTGATTTTTGGCATGCCTTTTCTGACACAAGTCCATATTTTATCCGGGCTCGGGACCAGCACGGAATGACTTAGACACAGACTCCTCCTGTGGCTACTTAGGCAGTAGCATAGGGACCCACACTGGAGTATGCTCATCACACCTTATGGGTAACAAGCCCTTATGTAACAAGGTAACAAGCATGAAGCCAACTGGGCTATCCAGCAGCTATATTTTATATAACTGAGTAATCCTTGTAAAGGCCTTTCAGTTGTATATTCTTGTAATTCTGAAGAATAAATCTCACAGTCATTGACAAAACTTGAGAAATTAGCTGATGTCGTTGTTGTTTTTGCATCGGTTCGCCCCCTAAAGTGTCCATGCAGCACATGCAACTTTTTATGCAACAGTTGCGGCAATTTTTTTATTTAATTCTAATCATTTTTTGTAGCATTTATACATTTTCCTCAAAATAAATTGATTAAATGATAACTCTAATTCCTTGGACCTGTTGTCCCTTCCTGTGTCATTTATTTAGCAGCGAGGCTGTCAGACACATGATGCATCACAAAATGGTAACTCGTATTTATTGCTCACCCATTTCTCCAAACTTTAAAGGCGGGGAACGTGTCAATTAGATTTGACAAAAATGTCAGGCTTTCAGCGTGTTGAAATCCACTGCAACTCATTAGCTGTGTGCACCTTTCCAGTTTCCTCAATGGCACCAAAACAATCATTCCTAACATTTGGCTAATAATGCTAATGTCATCAGAATGTAACAAAGCTTGGAAAATGAGGAGATGATAATTACAATTTCCGTGCTCAATTTCCCCAGCCAATCACTCCTGACTTCCATAGGCCGCTCTGCTGTTCAAGAATTATTCCCAAAGTCTTACACATATGAATTTCTTGGGTGATTGATAGATCTAATTTACCTCCATGTAACTTCTAATATTAAACTCTGAATAATGCATAATTCAGTTAGCACAGCTCAGAGACGAAGAGGGTGTGTTTTACCCACATATGACAAACGTGCATGCACAAGCGCATACACACCACTCAGGAACTAAAAATAAAAAGCCATAAAGCAAACAGAGAAGGATGCTTGGAGTTCTGACTTCCCACTTCTGTGGTTAATCAAATTCAACGTTGAGCCTTAATCAAACCAATGGATCTTCTCCTCTGTGGTTTGGTCAAATGGATTGTGCGTTGTGAGAAAATGTTCGCTTTCTATTTGAGGTGCTTTTATAACACTGGGCCTTGCGGCTTTCACCAGTGATCAGTGCCTCATTTAAGAACTTAGTGCTGATCAGCTGGGGACACAATCAAGATTGTTATTCTTGCGAGTCACAGGCAGAAATAGGTTGGAACAGGGGAGAATTAGGCTGAATTTGATGTACCTCTAGAGTGGGAAGTCAGAACATGAAATCACATTATTTCTTCTATGATGTGCTTGATATATAAAGTGGGAACAGTGGCTGCCATTAACTCGATTTTGTTTTTTAATAAAGTAAAAAAAAAAGAAAAGAAAAAGAAAAAGTGATCAACAAAATGTAACTCTATCCAGCAAATTCCCTAAAAAGTACGATTTAGTGTAAGTGTGTGCCTGTGTGAGGGTGGGTGTGTTAGCACTGGACAAATAATAGACAAATAGTTAAAAAAAAGTTTTTATAATCCCTTTCAGTATCCTATTGATCAATGATACCCTCCTGTCCAATAATATCACTTAAATTGTTGAAGACAACAAATGAATGAGTAAAGTCGTAACATTTTTTTTCACCTGAAAAAATAATACTAATTTACCAAAGCAGGAAGCCTGAAACCTAATTTAGGAATTTTCAAAGGCATAAATTAAGTCTTAATATCAAAGTTTGCGTAAATAGCATTGTCCTTACTGGGGTGACAAAAAAGGGGGGTAAAATGTGTTACTAAAATGTTGGGAGTTAGCGTAGTTACAGTAATGTTAGTTATAGTGGCATCAGTCTTTTTTTTTTTTACGTGTTGCTAGCAAGGTTGGGACTTCCAAGGATTGTTAATATGCAAACACAGCTAACGTGGCTAACATGTAGCAGTGTTGATGTGTATGGGTTTTTTTAATGTGTTATTAAGATGTTGGGAGTTAGCATAGTCACAGTAATGTTTGTTTTAGCAGCATCAGTCAATTTTTTTTACATGTTGAAAACAAGGTTAGGAGTCGTAACACAGCCAGCGTGCTAACATGTAGCATTATATAAACAAGTTCTAAAATTACTAAGAATGCAGTTAAAGTCTGACTGACTGACTTATCTTGGACTCTAGTGTCTCGCTGAATGCAACTTTAAGTTCAGCATGCCTTTTACATATGACATAAACTTGAAAATGTACAATTCATTGACGGTGCGGCCTACAAACTTATATTGATTCATACGTGGGTATTTGTTTTACCTATCATGCAAAAAGTTACTAATTTAGCAATGTTACTTTAAAGAAATGTATCAATTCTAAATCTGTACAAAACAATAAAAGTGTGATTTCCCAGAAGCAAATGTCAACAATATGCATTGATTTAAAATCAAAGTTGTAATAAAGAAAAACAGAAACCTGAGACTAGATATTCACTCAAAACACTGTGTCTGCCTCCAGACAGATTTGGGTGTGGCTCCAGCAGCCTTCGTGATCCAAGCGATGCTCACACCTAACTGTGATTCAGCGCCAGATGCCTCCTCTGCTCACTTTAAAAATTCCCACTGCAGGCTGTCAACGCAGGCAGCAGCATTGATTATTTCAGTCAATATGCCAAGCTAGTTCCACTTTACTCTTTCCATCATATATATAACGGTATTACCCAAACAACACCAGTTATGTGGGATTTTAACAGAATAATTAAGCAAATATGCAATGGATGGAGCTTAAATGAGAAAAAATACATCAATCTTTGGAATTTTTGTTCTAGCCTCCAGTGGTACATGAATTCACATGCTCACACACATGCACACAATTCAGCCAGGCAGCTGGGAAGCAGTGCGATGGTTGACCTAGATTGGGTGCTGAGTTTGAAGGCAGTGGAAACCATCTGCATACAAAGTCTAATGTCTTTAGGCCAAAGCCAGAAAAACCAAGGAAACAGGTAGAAATAATTCCAACTTTTTTCTGCTGCTTGTATATATTTAACATTTTCTTAATATAAAAGAGAGAGGAAGGGTAAAAGATTGGCAATAAACCCAAACAAGACTACATATAAAGAAGGAGAAATGATTAAGCATTATTGGGTAGATTTATAACAAGCTGACCTTTAAAGGCAAATCCCGTGCTTGCCACTTTCTGACAACTACACCAACCTAAAAAAAAAGATGCAATTCTGAACCAAAAAGAAAAGAAAAACATCCATATGCAGATGATAAATGCAAATGTTCTGAAATAAAATCTGTGGTACATGTTCTTTGGACCACTGGAACAGTTTTCACCTTTCAGAGCTGTCAGGTGTGGGCTCTCTGGTGAATTTAATGTCACCTCTGAAGAAAAAAGATGTGGGACACCCAGGAAGTTAACACAGTTCTCCTAACCCATAAAAAAGAAAGGAAAAAGAACTCGAATGTGTTGGCAACCTGTTCATTTAGTGCCCAGCCCTCTGCATCCCCCGATCTCCTGAATAAAGTGAGTGTGGCTAATGGATGAATGGATGGATGGACAGTGGAGGCCAAGTGTCGAAGAGGATAAGGGGTACAGTTAAACTAGATTTACAGCCTGGGTTGGGGCTGGGACTGAGACAAAAGGAAATATTGCCAGTGCTTGGGAGGCATTCAGACATATTATCTCCCAAGTCTCCATTCTTTTTTTCTTTTCTGTTTCACACTTCCCTAGTGCCTCCTTCTCTCATGTTAGAACATTGTGAACCTGACAATTCTCTCATAATCAATTCACAACTTCATACACACACAAAATATACCCATCCGATGTGACTTTTTATTCAAAACATGATTGCGATATTTGCTTTTTATTTTGTTGAATCCAGCACCTTAGAGTTTGCTTCTTTTAGTATATTAGCATAAGGAGCAAAGAGAGTGAATGGGGATTTTCTAGTAAGGTCTAAGCATGTAGTTCAGGTTTTTTCAAATCATTATAACCAGACATCCTGCTCTAGACAGCTCACATCAATGTCAAAAATCAGAGAAAGCTCAAAGCAAATTGAATCTCCCTGCTGTAAGGCCAGAGGTTCTTCCATTCTGTTTTAGAAGAGCCTTCTATTTACGCCACACTGTTATTTTTTGTGAATCATGTGACAGCTAATTAGGCCCTCAGGCTTAATTGGCCTCCTTTTCTTTTTTGTTCTTTCTTGGAGCATTCTGGGAAACAGATTTTGTTGACTTGATGATGCTTCCTGCCAGGCAAACTGCCCCATATGCCGTCTGTGAGGCAGCAAAAAGAGTGGATGTGAAATAAACATTAATAATACTTCTAACAAAAGGAAGATTCCAGACTAGGAAGGAAAAATAGGGTAATATCTGTGCGCAACAACTTCCTGCTTATGTGTTAAACAGTAAAAAAATAGTTCAGATAAATGTTAAAACCCAAATCGTTTTAGGTCAACCAGTAACTCCCTGACAAAATTGTTAAGTCCTAATGAAGCACGATTTTCATATAAAACTATAATTTACTAATAAGGCCAAAAACTACCAATCTCTCCTGTTTACTATGTTTTGTTTTTCTTCAAATGACTACACAAGATAATTAATGTAATTAAAAAAAATAACATTTTTAAAACAGTCAATGGAAAAAAGTTAGAATTCTAACTTTTATTTCCAAAGCCTTGCAAAATTTCAACAAAAGAAAAATAAAGTTTTAAGGTTGAATTTTACATTTAAAATAACAGTAATAAAAAAAAAAGTAGATTTCTTGGGGTAATAGTTGATGGAAATCTGTCTTGGTAGCCTCATATTACATATAGTCAAAGTGTCCAAAAATTGAATAATTTTCATTTGTTCACCAAAATATTTAAACAAATTTGATGGCAAATTAACTGTTTAATATACAATATAAACAAATTGAAAATATTAATAATAATTACATCAACAAAATGATTTAAAAAGATGCATTCTTCAGTTAAAAAAAATAAAGAAGGATCAATTTTGAGAGTTTCTTTTATTTCACTGTCTACAGGTCAGGTTTTCTCTTTTTATGTTGGCCGTGAACACCTAACAGTGGGACCATCTCAAGATATGTCTATGTAGATATGCATTCAAATTTATACACATACCTATTTATTGACCAAATAGGGGCAGAAATGGATTAAAAAAAATTTTCAAACTGCTACCTTTCATTTATGTAGTTGTAAAGTCTATGTTACATTCAGTACGTGTGCGTTTTTGATGCTTTAATTGAAAGGAAAATTAAATATAGAAAGAAATAAAGGTAAATTGAGGCTATTATAATGGTTTGTAAATTATATATGTATTATATAAAGGGGAAAAGTAGTTTAATGATGCATAACACTGATAACAGCTCATGTCACAGGCTAGAAAAAGCCTGTAGCCATTAAACATGAAAGGTCAGAAAATATGTCACAGTAAAAACATTGTTTTAACCAATTCCTCACAATTCAACACTTTTTTACAAATATTTAGAATTTCAACTAGCCACCATAAAAATATATATATATTATTGTTTGAATGGAAGAGTTGAATTTTTGAGACTGATTCAAAGAAGAAAAAACACTTTATCTAGGATTCAAGTATTCCAAAAATATTTACAATTTGCTAAAGTGACTTTGTGTTTTTTTTTAATCTATTTTTGGAAAACCTTCTTTTAAAAAAATGTACTGAGCTTTCAGATTGTTAAAAATGAGAATTTAGTGCTTTTGGCATTTGAGCTGGGTTTTAAAAACTCTAAACATTCAGTAAAAAGGGTCATAGAACTGTCCATGGTGCTGAAAATACAGTTGCTCATTGATCCTTCCCAAGGGTAAGGAGGACATTTAGAAGTTGTATTTATACTTAGAGCTATGAAATAAAAATATCTAGGAACATTAAAAATTAAAGATTTATTAGTTCACAGTAAAACTGAGTTTACCGGTACTAAATCACATCTCTGTTTTCCCAAAAATGGAGAAAAACTCAACTTCTGAGCTTTTCCCCAGATAAGCATTTGGAATTTACAATTTCAGCAGACATAACATTTTGAGTCATTACTCACTCACATCTGCAAAATTATGATATGACTTACTGACTTTTGTAGAGCAGTAATCTGCTCATGTCAAAGATGAAATGCAGTCCTAGTAACTCTGACAAGGTGGATGAAAACGGGAACAAAACTGAGAGAAGTGATTCTAAAAACAGCCCAGCCACATTCTATCTTAAACACATGACGGCACAAAGAGGACAAGAGAGAAAGTGTGCGAATGAGAGACAGGCATTACAGATAGGAAGAGCAAAGAGGCTACGCTGGGTCCATTTGATAAGCTTGACCACGGTTGTCATTGTGCGCTTCTGTGTATGCAGAGATAATGATTGGCATTGAAAGAGCAAAAGTACCAACATTTACCTGCGTGTTATCTTTGAGGCGACAGGCTTCAGTCAGCCTGTGATCTACAGAAACAGATCATTCCTCTCTGCCTGGGACACAAGAAAAGATACGGCTCTAAGAAAAAGAAAATAAAAAGGGTGACTGTTTTTATACTGGGGTGTGCTTTTATTTATTTTCTGTCGTAGAAACGAAGAGAATCCTTGTAAACAGTCACACACAAAGTTGGTTTCAATAAGCCTGGTGTCTTTGCTATTTTGTGCTGCCTTTATGGTGCTCTTAAAAGTTTATAATTAGGGAAGAAAACATTGAAAGTGGCAGGAAAGTGTTGATGGCAAAAACAAGATGGGGATAAAATGGGGAAAAGAGCAAAGCATGCAACAATGTTTTTGTAGAGTAGGGCAACAGTGGCTCAGGTGGTTGACCAAGTTGGCGAGTAATCGAAGGATTGGTGGTTCGTCATCGCTTCTGCCAGCCAATTGTTGTTGTGGCCTTGGGCAAGGCACTTCACCCTCCCTGCCTCCAGTGTGGCTCCACTGGTGTGTGAATGTCCCAGTGATGGTCAGTGGGGCCGTAGGCGCGTACTGGCAGACATGCATCTGTTAGTCTGCCCCAGAGGAGCTGTGGCTACACCAGTAGTTTACCATCACCAAATACGAATGAGGAGTGAATGAATAATGGATACACATTGTATGTGCTTTGAGTATCTGAAGAAGATAAATCTAATCCAGGGGTCACCAACCTTTTTGTAACCGAGGGCTACTTCATGGGTACTGAGTCATACGAAGGGCTACCAAATTGAAATAATAAATTTGCTTAGTTTGCCTTTAGTTATACATTAGTAATAATGAATAATGATACTCCTCTATGTGAAGACACTGATTTCTCATCGTAATTATCAATAACAACAACAAGCCAGGAAACAAATATGAATATTCAAAACTTGATTAATCTCAACAAATCTTGTCACATTTTGAGGTAATGACCAAATGCAATGTTTTTAACAAAATTACAACTGCTACGTGTTATGAACACACTTTTGAATTGAACAAATTTCGATACTATAATTTAACTTTGCCATGTTACCACATACGTCTGTATCTGTTTCTTTGTTAGTGGGAAGACTGACATTGCATGCTGTTCACCAGTTTAGTGTAATCTGGTGTGTAGCTTGATACTGCAACTGTGAGCGAGTCTTTCAGATGTGCATCAGTGAGGCGTGTTCTGTGTTTGCACTTGATGAAGTTCATGTCAGAAAATGCTGATTCACAGAGATAGGTTGAACCAAACAGGCTGGCAGTCTTCATAGCTGCTGTGCATACTCCTCTGTACTTCTCTGAGTCAACAAGGCACCAAAAGTTTGGTGCACCCCGGTGGGCTTTGAGGTGGAGGTCATTTACAGTGTTATGATTTCAATCTCCACCTGTCCAGCATCCAAGTCAAACGTTGAACTTAGTTGCTCAGAAAAGCATGTCGTGTCCACATTCATGAAAGGGTTGGATATGAATGCCACACATGGCTCGAGCTGATCAATGTCACAAAACCTATTCTTAAACTCTTGCCCAAGTCTGTCGATGACATCACAGTATTTTTCTGCCACTCTGTCAAATGCCTGGGATGCAGAATCATTGTCTTTCAGCACCGACTGCGTGGAGGAAAGTGCAGCACTTTTTTTTCTCTGTATATCCACTAGGTTCCAGGTCACCTAAGCTTATCTAAAGTTCATGTATAATGTAAGGAAGCCAAAAACGCCCTGCCCTACTTCTTTTTCTTAAATCTTTTTCTTCAGAAAAAACGAGATATTAAATCTTTATAAGGAAAAAGCGAGAAAACTGTTTTTTTTTTAGTAGTTAACAACAAAAACAGCATAAGAACACTTCAAACAAGTTGTTCTTTAACTGTTTTTTTTATTAGTGGATTTACGCTCCTCAAACTCTTTAATTTAGTCTCATTCACCCGTCCATTTATTCTCCTTAAATCTCCGCACAGATTGATTGACGGCAGACAAGAATCCGCGCGTGGTGCGTTCACTGAGCTTTGGAAATAAACCAACCCAAACAGCCGCTCAACGCAGTCCGCTACAAACTTTGTCATTTTTATACAATCTGCAGCAAAACAAATCCGTTCTTCAGAGAAAACGTCAACACTGTTTCATCAGTCGATTATATACGGATCAGTGACGGTGTTCTACGTTTTCTCTGATAAAATGCTTCGTTTTGCTGCCGATATCCGAGGCTCTGTGAACGCACCATACGGAAACTCAGCAGCCCTGTGTTCTGTCTCCGTTAAGCAGGAATTTCGAAAAAACACGGTGTCGCAATGACACGGTTTCATAAAAATGCGACAAAACACAAACCAACTCCAGCGATAAGTCATTAAAACACGGCCATGTGTGTGCTTTTTTTATTTGATTCACTAACAAAGGGAGCATTTGGGTGACGTCACAGGAGTGTGGTGCGCGCTTGCAGCGCTGACTCGCTCAGTCCCAGGTGCAGGTGTCAGAAGTCTGTTCAGTGGTATTTAAAAGAATGTCCATAACAAGTAAGCAGCTGGAACATTTTTCTTAATTTTTTTAATAAACTGTGTTTCCATTAAAGAAAATTAATAATCAAAAACCCAATTCGCGAAATGTCAGCGTTAATGTGAAAGCAGGGGTTTGGGGGAAATAAACGGAGGGGCTGGTTCACTCGGGCATTTGAAGAGCGCAGCTCCACTAATAAGTAAAAGAACTGACCAAAAACAACTTTTGTGGAGTGTTTTCTTCTATTGTTTATGTCGTTAACCACAAAATCAAGAATCTCAACACAGGTAAAATCTCAGTGTCTCCATGCGGGAAAAGGAGAAGGGGACGCGGCGTTATTGATTATCTCGTTTTAACGAGAAAACGATTAAATTAAAAGTGGGATAGGCCGTTTTTGGCTTCAGCAATAATAAACATATATGTTAAGATGTTTTAATTCTTTGTGAAGGCAAGCGTGAGTTCAAAAAAATACATCACAATAAAATTAAAATTTTGAGCAGCTCACGGGTTGTGCTATTTTTAGAAGAGACCCGCGGGCGACTCATGAGGTGCTCGCGGGCGACCTGGCGCCCGCGGGCGCCGTGTTGGTGACCCCTGATCTAATCGATTATTATTATTATTATTACACCACGTATCCACCGTGAAAACAAACCGCTGTGGAAACCACCAGTGGAAGCGAGGTTTACCTAAGTGGAAACGCTCGCCAGAATTAACTGGACCGTACTGTTCCACTCCTTCTCGTACTGTACTGGACCACTCAGTGGAATTGAAGCTTTAGGCTATGATCACATATCCCAAAATGCCACCATGTGGCAACCTAAATGCAAATTTGAATTTTTACACACGTGGTGGCTGCATAGGTTTTAAGAAATAGTAGAAATTTTAGGGCAAATTTTCTCTAAAAACTGACATTGGTCAGGACCGCCCGGGCACAGTTTGAGGTTGTATGCTGGCAGTCCAGTGACAGGCAGAGATGATGCTATGATGAAATCAGGCTACAGCTGGGCAGCCACAGGTTGATGGCAATCAGATCACCGGCCAGCAGCAGCTCTGATTGGATGATGTTTAAATGTCAACGGACGGCAGCCGTCCATATCAAGGGCCTTCAGCCACCTGGTGTAGGTACCATATGTGTTCGGTCTACAAGATCGGTACAGCGGCTTGCAACTTGATGATGTGTAAGATTACGATTGGTCCGGACTATTAGACCAGCCTTAAATGACATGGGATTAGACACACATGTATGGAGTCTTCCCGAGTAAAGAACTGAGGAGGCTTGAACAAGTATGCAAAGAAACACAAAAGAGGGTGCAATATTTGCAATAGACCGCAAAAACCATGTCGACGACAATCTGATCCAGGAGAATCCTCACAGGATAGCAATTGGATTTTAATAGAGAGTAAGGCAGGGAAGCGTGACATTTGTGCTAAAGTCGGTGTTAACAAGTAGCATGCTAGTTTGTAGTCGGTTGCACTTCAAAAAAAAAAAAAAAGAAGGTGACTATTGCCACATATTTTTTTAAAAATACGTATTGCCAGTGTTTAACTTTGTGATGTCATCGCGAGTCGCGAGCCCCTGTAGGCCATTTTGACGGTCATCTTATCTTATCTTATCTTATCTTATCTTATCTTATCTTATCTCAAGGATTGATCCTCTGTCAGGAAACATAACTGAAAAGCAAATAAAAACAAATCCACAATCTTTAAATCCACAGCAACAATTTGTCTTTCACCAGGTTGCCTCAGCTTACCACAGTCCAAAGTTTGACTCCTCCCATCTATAGAAGATGCCTCTGTGGGCTTCAGAGCTCAACTCTGAATGAAACTGCAGTATGAATGAAGCCACCATGTAGGGGTTGTGTTGTGGCACGACAGAAAAAGTCTGAGATAATTGGGACTGTGGTCATCAATGTCAAGTATCGACACACCACAACTTACTCATTAAATGCTGTGAGTCTGAACTACATAAATATGTCTAGATTCTGTATGCTCTCATAACTTTAAATATAGAATTGGTAAAACTGAGCAGGTCTTATACAAATGTTTGCATTGCAAATAAAAATACAATAAAAATAAGTGTTAGACAAACAAAACATATTGGTACCATATGAAGAGGTGACACCCGTGTGAGGCAGTCAGACAGGAGCGGCTTGGATGTTATTTTCATGATCTCCCAGCTGCTCGGAGCTGAAAGTCTGCCTGCTGCTTTTGTTTGATCCCACTGAGATGCCGTACATCTGTCAGAGATGGGGAGATCCCACTGGGACTCTGCTGCCTTAGTCTAATCAGCATGGCGTCATTCTTCCACTAACTCACCTCTGCCTGTTCTCTCTGCCTCTTGCTTACTCCCACAGTACCCCCCCCCACCTCCCCCTCTTTCCACCAGCCTGCATCACTCCTTTCTGTTCCCTCTTGCCTTTCTTTGTTTCTGTCTTTTGCGCACCACTGCTTGTGTTGTCCTTTGAGGAAAAACATCCTCGGCACACAGTCGATTCCTGCAGCCTTCTGTTGTTTTGCAATGTAAAGGGGATGTTATCTCAGTTATAATTAATTCTGTAGTTCTGCCACACCCCTTCCAGAGAGTCTGTCCCTTACTTGAGTTTCGCAGCGTTTGTGGATTTTTAGCTGCTGAATAAATATCCTCAAAATACTTCTGATCAATATTTAAACTGTATCTTTTTAGAAAGTGCATTTGAACATCACACAATCTCTCCCAACTTATTGCCTAATATTTTGTTGTTATTTTGTCATTTTTTCCTGGTTCAACTGTATAAGAGAACTGGACAGAGCGAGTTTGATGTCACCCACAGAAAACGGGCTGCTGGCTCCAGCGAATGAAGCCAGTTCAGTCGCCATTTTTCCACGATACGGACGTCGCCATGTTGGAGCCATGGCTCCAGTGATTGGTCTGAGTCAGCAGCTCTAACTACTGTCGTCAATCATGAGTAATCTTGACGCCAGTTTGAAACTTCAATAAATTGTGATAAAGAAAAATATGGAAAAATTAGAGCAAGAATGCTTATTATGACAATTAGAATGACTGTGTATAGCTGTTTATTTCTCTATAGAAGTCTATGGGATTTTAGCTTCTTGTAGCCAGTGGGTGCTTCCTATTTGGAACACGAGAAGGGAGGGGTCACTCAGTCCAGTTCTCTTATACAGTTAATGGTTTCACTATTTAAATGATAAAATAATTGAGAGCGTACTGTATATTTAAACAAAAGCTGAACATTAGAATTTGAAATGTGATAGAAAACAAGGTGGTTAGCCACTTTGACTAAAACTGCCATTGTGTGTGCTTTGTAACAACATTTTCAATGGAAACTTTATATGTGAAGCCACTCCAGAATGTTTACTATATTATTGTTGCCTTATCAGCCTTCAGCCCTTGGGTCCAGATGACACAACCCTTCTATTGATGTGTGATCCCTCACATGATAAAGGTGGACAGGATTTTATGTCTGCCACAAACACCAGTGAAGATAAAGAAATCCTTAAAAAAATAAGTTCAGTGTCCTGTCTTGTGGGTTCCAGATGACCCCACTTTTAATGTAAACATGCAGGATGTCACAAGGGTTACACACCTGCCTTTCAACCAGCAGCTGAAGTTTTATTTTAAATGAAAAAACAGTTGTGATATTACATAATAATAATAATAATAATAATAATAATAATAATAATAATAAATTACATTAAATTAAATAGTTCAATTCAATAATTAAAAGGGAAATAATAATATTAATAATATTTTTTTCAGTAATGGTGTAACAATTAATTGACCTAATTGATTAATTGATTTATATTCTTACAATCCAACAAGATCTATGTCTGAGGCAATGGTTAGTCAAAACGACATTAACCGTAAAAAAACATTTAAATAAATCAATCCTATTGATTTTGGTAAATATAATTTGGATTAAGGTCCAGTAGGTTTATTTAACTGTAACGTAAAAATGTAACTGTAACGTAAAATAAAAGTGCTATTACAGCAGACCGACAACACACATGATGGCAGCAAAAAATGACTAATCCACACATTTTGCAAACACATGTGTCTTTACAGTGTGATAGAATATTATATTATTTTGATGTGGGAAAAAAAAAAACATGAGAAATTTGGAATTTAATCAGGTGAACGTCACCTGTCCTGTTCAGTATTTATCTGAGTCACACTGGTTGAATTTTTTGCTAAAGATCAATTTTAGATTAGTGAGTCGGATGGTTCAAAATGAACCAAATATCGACTATGAATCAAATCTACAACAACAAATTAGGATACGAATGAAACAGTTGTTAAATTATTACCCTCCTATTTGTTAGGGAATATGGATTGTTCCTCATCTACTTTTTTTTTTTTTTTTGTAAATATTGAAAGTCGTCAGCTCAATAAATGGTTCAAAAAAGATTTGCTTTCTAACCTTAGCTTTGAAAGTATCCCACTGTTATCCAATTATATACCTAAAGTTTTTTTTTCTACAATCGTCTTGATTATTTTTTTTGTAACAAAAAAAAAAATCCTTTATTTAGTCAAATAAAGTATACTAAGTAACAACAGCAAAAGTTAGGATTTCCTAACAGTTTCCTCTTTTTTAAATTCACTCCTTGCTAGTTTCATAAACTTGTTCATCTAATCTCAATAATACAGCATGCACTGAATACACCTGATGTTGATTTATTTCCTCGATAATACATGGAATAATATTTCCACAAAATATCCATGCAACTCAGGCTTGGGGGGTGATTGGCTGCAGAACGCTCATTAAAGTGCTCTAACATCCAATACAACCTGACACCTTTAAATGGATGCCCTTTAGAGATCCTCATTGATAAGCAGATGGATTTTTTCTTTGTCATTTTTTTCTTGGTACATGTGCAGCACACGAGTATCAATACGCCTCAAAGATGAATGTTTCTGATTAATTGTCTTTACATGGGTAACCTGACATTTTATGCCATTATTCATCTCAGCCACAGACTTGTTTCAGAGGTTTGCAGCAATTACAGGTTGAAACTCTGCATCCCCCTCATTACCCCACATGCATGTATGACAGGCTCCTGCCACAAAGATTAGAGTTTTATATTCACAGATGCCCTTCAAAGTGTCATAACAATCCCACTTTTGTAATAAATCAGCTCCTTTGTCACGTCTGTACTGTGTAGGAACCCACACACAAATGAAATTCCTTCCTCACATGACTGAACACAAAGAAAATCTGAAAATGGAAGAAATAGATATGACAAGGATATTCAGGAAAATAAGAAAGAAGAGAAATTTGGAAATTCAAATAAATTAATATAAAAATAAAGTTGTCATAATACTGCAATTAAAGTCCCTCTTTGGTAATTTTTTCATCTATTTTAAAAGCGTTCCCAGAAATTTGCATCAGAGTTGTGGGCGGGACTGCTGGTACAGAGTAAGCCTTCCCATCATTCCTTCTTTCTCACTCTACCGCTAGCTTACAGCCCCTCACGCACCCAACCTAACATTAGCGGTGCAACAAAAACGGCGAGCAGTATTGGAGCTATCCGGCTGTACAGTTTTTCATCATGCCATGTCAGATGAGGAAAATGAAAATGGATCAGAATTTGAATAAAGAAATACTCATAAATGCATTGAAAGCTCAATTTTCTTTACATGTGTCCTCCATTATGAGGAAAAAATGCCAGAAGAACATATTAAAAACACCAATAAAACAACATGAATTTATCTAATCTACTCTCAGCGTTTGACTATTTCACTAAGTTACATCCATCTGGTCAGGGAAATCTGAACTGTCATAGCAACCACAGCTACCAAGCTAATAGCAACCAAAGTTTGTCAATAAATGGGGCCTGATGGTTTCGTAGACGCTTGCTGATAACCTGCTGACCCTCAATTTACCCTTCAGTGACAAAGACAGTGGGTGTGTATTTTCTCAAATGTTTTCACTGGAGAACATTCACTTACTGTATGTCCGTGTGTTCATGTCAGTGCATCGAACAAACACTAACTATGTGCGTGGGAGGCAGCACGCAGCATGGAGCCATCTCCACTCAGCCCACACCAGCCACCTAACAAAGAGCTTCCACAGCTGGGCATAAGGCAGAGGGCAGCGGGCCTCTGCTGGAGAAGCTGGTGAAGACCTCTGTACAGTCTCTGGCTTCCTGCTGCCTTCATGAATGCGCCTTAATGGGAGAAAAGCAGCACAGCCTGACGTCCCATGAGCAAATGGAAATTCAATTCCCCGCACAGTATGACGGCAGAACATCTCACGCTGCTTACAAAACGTTCCGACATTGTGTGGTCACCAACTATACTGTATTTATGTTCTTGTTTCTCTGTCTCAGCGTTTGCGATCTGCCAGGATCACTGTTTACGGAGGAAAAGAGGAAAAGATTCAACTTAACTCAGAGATCCCTGCAGTATCCTCTCCTGGTATTGATGATGTAAGTCTTTGAAATGGAGCTCCAAAAAAGCTCAAGCATTTCTTTTCCGCGTCATAAGGATTTAAGATTTTAAAAGCTGTTGGGCTACGAAACTCCAAACATCAAAGTCAGACACCTTACTGTGCTTTTTGTTATTTTTTGGAGCTTGTGATCCCTTGATTGTGCTCCAAGTCTGAGCATTTTTATTCAAATATTTCCTTATTTTTGGCCAAAGTCTAAAAGTAGAGGAAATAAACCACAATTTTTTCTTTTCAACCTTCCTTTTTTTAAACAGGATTGTAGTATCGTTTAGATCCATCAATGAGCCTACACCCCATAATTAGCAAATGCAATACAGAAAAAAATTGATGTTTTTAAATGTGACCTTTTCTTGAAACTCTAATTCTATGTACTCACAGAGGCTAATAGTATAAATGAGTTGACCTGACCTCATAAAATATAATCCTCTATTTGCTCGATTGCTCCTGTGGAATCAATATTTTTTTTAACTAATAGGGAAGAATAAATAGACCCTTTTAGAAAAAAAATGTCAGCCAAAGATCTCCCTGAGGGAACACCCTCCATCTTCTAATATCTGCAGAGCAGTAGAATTAGCCAGCACATGCATCCACTAACTTCCCCAATCTGCAGACGTTCACGCACTATACAATAATAATACAGATTTCCATGCATGCTTGTTTGTGCAACTGTTTGAGTCTAAGGTTTAAAAATGTGAGTCAGCTTCTCAATCTGCAGTACACAGAAGGGGGAAAAAAGTGGTAGGAATGGGGAACAGGAGTGACAGAAATGGAGCCTCTGTGCCTCTGAGTTTTATCATTTCTGTGTACTTCTTGGGAATCAGCGCGGCCTTTTTCTCTCAATCCTTTTCAAATAGCTCCCTTTGACAGAAAGAGACTTTTACTGCAAATTGCTGCCACAAACCTCTCCAAAAAATTTGAGTCTAATAGGCCTAAACAACATGGAGTAGCAGCTAGACTTTACAAGTTTTTCAAAATAAAAGTCATTTTTGTCAAAAAACATAAAAGGACTACAATAATTAGGTCCATGTTTGCTAAGATTTCAGCAGTGGCTAGTTTGTTCAATGTTACAGAGAAGCTGTAAAATGTACCAAAATGTTAGTTTTAATGTACTTATATTTGCTTGTTTTTAAATGTTGACCGAAAAAACTCCAAAAACGACAATATTTTCACTTTTTTTTCCCACAAACTAGTGGCAACGTCACTATTGCTCACCCGCTGTGCTGCTCTGTACATATGTCGATAGAAATTCATGAGCTGCATAACATTGAAGTTAATTTATATGCGGTTAATACCAACCGAGTGGCGTGATGAATTATACATAGCAGATGCAACCAATGTAAAACAGATGAGCGAAATTACAGTTTATTTTTATTTGTGTGACTTAGTTGTCGATAATATGTCTATGACACAAATGCACAGGAGTAAAAGCGAAAGTTGAAAAGACACTGAAATACATTGAAAGTTTTGGCCTCTTAAGATAATACTTGTAACATTTTTAATAAAATTCCATATTACTCTGAGAAACAAATGAAAAAAAACAGAATAAAGGGTTTTGCTTTTGAATTTATGCCACATTTGCAATTGTTACACAAAAACAACAAAAAAGGAGGAAATGATGAACAAACTTTTAAATTAAATTAAGAATGTTTAAAAGTACAACATCTTGATGATTGGAAAATATTACAAGGGGTTTGTAAAAAATAAATGCCACAGAGCAGACTTACTCTATGCCTATGGACCCACCCTAAACTCAGAGGTAAACTTCTAATAAACCATTGCCGCTCTGCAGAAACTATGTCCAAGAAAACGATTTTCATTTTGGCTAATAACAGCAAATCTATGATAAAAAAAAAAAAAAACACAGGGTGTGCTTTTAAAATAGATCAATAATTGATTGGAATGAGACATTACCTTAAAGTTTATGTAAGGGATAATGTCTAAAGAAGTGAGCGTTATCAGAAATTAGAGATTAAATTTTCAATCTCCCTGTTAAAGTTAAATTAACACTTTTTTTATTTTTATTTAACCTTTATTTTACCAGGAAATCCCGTTGAGACTTACATCTCTTTTTCAAGGGAGACCTGGGCCAAAAGGCATCAACACAAGAGAATAAAATACAGTTAAAACAATTAAAATAGAAATAAAATACAATAACAATAAAATACAATTAAAAACAATTGAAAATAACAACAGGACAATGGATAAAAGGTTAATTGAGAGTGGTTTGGATAAGTCAAGAGTGACATGTGCATATTTCTTTTAAAAGCTCAGAAAGTTTTTCTTTGAAACAATTCAAGGGAATGAGGTCACTTAGATGCAGAGTGTTTTGAATATTATTCCAGGAAAGCGGAGCAGCAATAGAAAAGGCTGTTTTCCCTAATTCAGTGTGGAATGTGGGAACAGAAAGAAGCAATTTGAGTGAAGAGCGAGAGTTATAAATGCTGTTAACAGGAGACAGAAGACGGCACAGGTATTGAGGCAGTTTACCAAGAAAGGCCTTATATGTGAATATTAGCCAGTGTCTCTGTCGCCTGACTTTAAGTGAAGACCAAGAGAGCAGAGAGTACAGTTCACAATGATGGGTTCTGTAAGCAGAGTTTGTGATAAAACGCAGGGCACTGTGATAGATTGTATCCAGACTACGGAGAGTTGACGAGGCAGCATTCATGTACAGAATGTCCCCATAGTCCAAAATTGGGAGGAAGGTGCACTGAACAAGTCTTTTCCTCGTTAACACATTAACACATTTAAAGCAACTTCCTGGACCTAAATCAAACTGGAAGAAGAAAAATGTTGTGTCGCCTACATTGTTTTTCATAGATTAAATAGTAATAATAATAATTTAATAATAAATTACAAAACCCTACAAATAACATGACCAAGCCACAAAACATTTACTTGAATTCTTTATATAATATTTTATATAGTTTATTACTTTCCTTTAACTTAAATCTAATAATTTCCTAATGCCTACACATTTTTCCTACATTTTATAAAATTTTATAATGCCGTATACGGCATTTGACTTCCATTCTGGGGGTGGAGCTACAAGGGTGCATGCTTGTCCCGAATCAAACAGCTTTCACCTCAATTTTTGTGCCAATGTTAGTATCAATTTTTATAAAGATTAAGAAATCATCAACAAAAGCAATATTTTTAATTAAAATGTTGAGCCCCTAAAATTATTTGCTACACCCCTGTTTATTATATGCTGGCCCATCTTGGCCATAACTTCCTTCTCTGATTAATTCAAGAATACAACACGAGAAACAGAGATGCACTTCTATTTTAAAGCTCTGAGACTATAAACAGTTAAATTGTTTTCCTGTTCTTCATTTCCCCAAATTACCAACTCCCTCTGGCCTCCTCTTGTTTACGAATCCAAGTCTTTCCAAATCCTTCTTCTGTCTGAGATCAGTGTGATTTATAATTCATAGACCGCCACCAGTGACATAAGAAAACATGCCTCTTTCATAGCATGACTTATTTTTTTTGGAAAAGCTTCATGTCTTCATTGCTCTACAGTTCATGGGAGATTTATTTGCAATCTAATCTGAAAGCATTCAGAAGAATAAACTTGTTCTCATGCTGTTGACTTCAAATACATTACTTTGTTGTCACCCGAGCAGCTGCATATAACCAAAAATGCCCCTTGAGAAGATGGAAATAAATAAAAATGCTGAATACCCAAACAGATTTTATGCAGCAGAAAGTGACACTGGCTTTATTCTGAACCAATACTTTGTACATCCACACAGTAAACCTGCTTTTGTTAGCTCAGGCACTGTAAAATGAAATCAAATATCGTGGACAACAAAAGCTGAGGGCTCACTGAGGAAGCTCTCCACTGTCAACACACATCAACAACAAGCATTCTTCACCTTTTATTTTGTCTTTCTCTAATAGTGACCACTTCCTGGTGCCTCTGTCTTCAGAATACACTTCCCTTTCTGTCCATTCCTTTTTTTTAAATCATT
This sequence comes from Oryzias javanicus, assembly GCA_003999625.1. NCBI lineage: Eukaryota > Metazoa > Chordata > Actinopteri > Beloniformes > Adrianichthyidae > Oryzias > Oryzias javanicus. The sequence continues at coordinate 15,341,262 of CM012456.1, forward strand.
GATCCAAATAAATCCACACCAAGATAAACCCATCCCACCAGGCCAGTAAGACCGAGGTGGCCTGATCCATAAACGGGGCCATCTTTTTCCATTTCTGTCGCTCCCGTAATTTCCATCAAATCTACGTCTGGTGATGTGAAAACAATTTGATTGACTGATGGAAGTAGCCACACCAGTAAACAGCTGATGAGGATCAGCGAGTGCTGCTGATGGCTTTCCGGCTGTTTTGGCCACAGGCGTCTGATAAGTCATTTAGTCCCCCTGAAGGGAATGGAATCTTTAAGACACAAATGACACTGTGAGTGCGACTGTCTCTGATATGAACCCATAAATATTACATTGGAATTAAGAATGATGAAAACTTTATGAGATAAAAGCACAGGTGAAACCTGAAAATACTGACTTCCGCAAACTCAGGGTGGATTATACTAATATTTTAATTGGTCCGCACTGAGTCCGCTTAATTTGGCCCGAATCGAGTCCTGCAACTCGCGCTTTGTCTGGATTCAGACTGCCTTTCAACCGGACATTCCTGTTTCGAAGCAAAGCCTGTAAATCAATAACACGTGATCTAAGATCTCTTCAATCGTTGGCCAGGAATTACAAGCTACAAGAAAAATAATGATGGAAGTCCTACACTTTGCAATCTTTTTGATTTTTTCAAACTTCATATTTCGCTGACCAATTTTGAACTTCTGTTTCAACGTCAGGTTGGTAAAGCGGAGGCATAAAGCGAGTTGGAAGACAGTCCATGTGTGCTCTAATTCAGTGGACGTACCATTTTGCAGTGGACTACAAATGGACTACAAATATTTTCTTCCTCTGCTGCTTTACCTGATAGCAGTTTACTACCCAAGTTAAAAGGATATAGCGCCACTAACAGACACTTTATTTTCTCCTGTGTTCCAAACTCGTTATTAACGACAATTCTGGTTGCAACATCCCGTGACAACTCCGAGTAGAACTTGCTCACTTCTCATCTTTTCCTGTTTCCAACATATGACAAATAAAAACAATCAAATGTAGAAAATGACTCCAAATTGTGTGTCTGTCACTATCACGTAACATTGAGATTTTGTCTTGGGAGAAGATGAAGGAGAAAAATCCTCAATCTCCACAGAAAGTTATGTGGAGGGACTGGCATCACTTTGCTCGGTACCGCTCTCCATATTAAAGACGCAGAGTGACTACGTCACCTCAAGTTAACCTCACTGTCATTGTCAATCACAGATCAAAACCACACCTCCCCCTCTCAGCCCGCCTCTTTTTTTTTTTTTTTTTCATTTTTTAAATCTAGGCTGAGAGTGGAGTCAGCCTCAAACTGTCCTGTTGTGTTACCCTTTAATGCATTGATAGGCTTTAACTGTTCCAGAGAGTGTTGGATTTCTTTCTCCGTAAATGTATCACTGAAAATACAGTAGAAAAAAAAACTGCAGAGTTTTTGTGAGTTTTTTCTCATTTCTGCGCAATCCAGCCAGCCAAATTTCGATGGGTTGTTGTGACTCATCGTTGTTCCATGTTTATCCGCGGCTTCCTTCCTACTCTGTTTACATCTCATAATGCTGGCCGTTTGGTCGAGTTGTTCCACTCCAAGCACAAATTCTATTCAGACCAAAAGAAACTCAAAGCGGCTGGACGACCACCTCAAAAAATGGGACAGAGACCATCCTGATCCAAGACCGCTTGGATGTATTCAGACTGAAAATGTGTTCCTGATAATAGTGGGAAATGAATTCTGATTCACTTTGACTAAATGCGTCCAGTCTGAACAAACACCTAGTATGAGCTCCTGAACAAGCAAATAAAAAAGGGTTGTTTCATTTGGACAAAGTCTAAGAAATGTTTATTAAATCCCAAAATAAATCCTATGATATGTAAGGTATCTTATTTCACAAGAAATACACATTTATTAAAGACATACTGTATGACTTTTGACAGGAGTTCTAACACAGCTGTCAGTTGTGGATGTGCGTTGGGAAGACCAGAAAAATGCAGCTGGGAGAAAAAAAAAAACAGAAACGTGCAAATTGCTAACACGTATGCAAAAGTGAGATACGCATGACAAGTAACAGAAATTGACACACAAACTGTCTGCAAAGCAAACAGTTTCTCTGTGATTCTGATCTCATCTGTGCTGATCCGAGACTGCTCAGTATCTGTCTGACTTGTAAATGTCAGTGCGCTGCGGAATGCTGAGGTTCCTGAGAATATATCCGGTTTAAATGCAAGGTGATTCACACACACCCCACCCCCTCGCCTCTGGACTCAGAAAGAAAAATAATCCGTGAAATAAGTCATAATATTCTCCCAGTGCATTAAAGCGGGTGGATTCTGACACAAAAACTTTCCCCGTGCTGCTCTGCATACATTTGGGGTGTCAGAATTCACTGCCTACTCCTACTTTTCGACATAAAGCAAGCCTTTTTACATTGTTAGGAGTGACTAAGGTCTGAAGATACGTCATTCAGTGGGCCATTTAAATGAAGCAGTACCCACTTGGAGTAGAATTATGCCGTCTCCTTAGCTGCATTACCACCCACAACATCCTATAGTGCTGCATCTGCATTCATTAAAAACTTACATGCAAACTTTTTTGCTTTTATTTTAAATCAAATATAGGAATTATTTAAATTACGAAAGCATGGCCTTCCTAAGAAATAAATACAAATTTCCACCAAAGGAAAAGTTGTTAAAAATACGTTTATGATTTTGCACACATGGTTATTTTTAAGTGGTTTTGCATTCACTGTGGCAAACATCTCTTGTGATGTTTTACAGAAAAGACATAAGGACGAAGGTAAAAATTAACACCTCAAACCTAATTTCTCCAAAATGGAAAGTCTGTTTCCACTCCAGTTTGCTACAAATAGGGTTGTTCAGGCATTTTTGACACTAAAATCTCTCAAAATTGTATGATTTTGCAATTTTTACTGTGTTTTGACTGACATTTCTAAAGATGTCAGCAACAATGATGTGAAGAAATGGTCCAACACATCTATTTTAAAGACTTACCTTCTGTGACAGCAGTTTTCCAATATTGTCTAGAGGTATTGTGTGTCTGCATACTTCTTTTATCATGCCATTGACGACTCACTTCACCTTGTCTAATGCTGACATGTTTGCATATGCTCGGATTTCCCTAAACTAATTTACGCAACTTTAGACAAGCTCATCTCTGCAGCGGCAGCAAGGAGAATTGAGTTATTGTTGTTTTAAATTATTTCTCAGAAGCTGATGGTTTTGGAGCATTTAGATGTGAGACGGAGAGCTAATGTGAGTTGAAAGGCACGGAGAAGAAACAAAGACACACACTCATACATTCAGACTCAGGTGCTTATATTTCATGAAACATATCATTACCCAGTTGACCAGCCAGAGAGAAAATACTATGTTGCTGTTGCTGTGACTATAGATTAATCCAACAACAAAAGGCCTCCCTTTTTCCTACCATGTAACATGTAATTATGCATTTTTTTCTCCTTTGTTGCACACTTCTGCCACAGCTGTATTTTTTTTTTCAAAGAAAAACCCTTTCTGCTGACCAGTTTTTAGCTTCAGTGAAATTAGACCAAGCAGCAATACTGACGAAGGCGTTTAATTATTGCCTGACAAACAGATTCTCCTGAAAAAGGTCAGGTTTTTACAAGCAGAGGAGAAAACAGTGGATATTAATCATTATTTAGCCAACATAAGGGAACAGACAAACAGCCAGGAAGTGATGGGTCAAACAATGCTAACTGCGATAAAAGCTAAATCTGTTGCAGTACTTCTTGAGTTCAGGTTTGGAGAACATTTGAATATGCAAACACTCATGCATGCATGTGCCAATTATTGTCATGAACACCAGTCCAACATATTCATGGCAGCTCTAGGCTCCATGTTTGCCCAAAGAAATCAGGACGATCTGTGCTCCAGCTACATATTCTCTTTGATGCTCAATTAACTCTGGCAGAGCCAATTATTAATTTAGATTTGAGAGTACAGAGTGACACTGACTGACAAACACTGTGTCATAGTTAGACCAGCCATGGCATAAGGTCTGGAAAAACATATACTGTATTTTCAACAATCACTTACGTCTTTTTTTTTTTTGTTCAGAAAATAACAGCGTGCGTTATAAAGCAGACTGCCTGATAGCCTAAATTGATTTTTGGTTGTGCTTAATGATGTTGAAGCAATTGTGAGAAGTACACGCTGTCAAAATGTCAGTCTATTTTAACAAGTCATAAACAAGGTTTGTTGTTATTGCAAATATGCTAATGCGGCTAACGTATAGCTGTGTCAGATTGCGCTTTTTTTTTTATTATCATTAACAATGTTTAGAGTTAACAAAGTCACATAAATTTGAGCAGTTTTATTTGATTTATAATTTGAAAACAAGGTTGGGTATTATTGAGAAAATGCTAATGCGGCTAACATGCTAACATGTGGCGGTGTCAGTCTATGTTTTTTTTTTTGTATTATTAACAAGGTTTGAAGTTAGCAAAGTCACAGTAATTTGAGCGGTATCAATCCATTTGCTTTACAATTTGCAAACAAGGTTGGGTGTTATTGTGAACACGCTAATGCGCCTAACGTGTAGCAGTGTTAGACTGTGCTTTTTTTTACATGTTACTGACAAGGTTGGCATGATTGTAGCCTTATAGTTTAGTGTGCCTTATATGTCACACAAGTTTGAAAATAGACCATTCATTGACCTCCATTGCGGACAGTACAGCATTTGAGCTTTAACCCGTAAGAACCTGTAAGAACTCAGACCCATTTTTACCTTAAAAGAATGTTAAGCGGGATATTAAATTGATCAAGTGGACAACAGAACACATTTCTGATGCTCTTCTGTTAGACTGATGTCATCATGGGTTAGTGTGGGTTAAAAATGCAGTATTCTCTTTTTGTTTGACACTTTCATGGTTTTCCTTGTCACACTTTCTGTGTGTGTGTCTTTCCCTTCACACTTCTTTGCCACCTGTTGAATCAGTGATTCCTGATCTCTCACTCATGGCTCTCTGCTAGTTTCCCTTCACCATGAATGTAAGCCTCTTTCACTTCCCTCTATCTTTGCACCCCACCACCTTCCTCTTTACCAGTTTACCACATCCTATGAGTCCCCTATCACCTACATCCTTACAGCTGACATCGCCCCCGGGGCTTCTCCTTCCCTCAAATCACCTTTCCATTTATCCTTCTTTACCCCTTTTCATGACTTTTTTTTTTTATTTCATCTCTTTGGCTTTTTTCCCATTTTATCATACTGGCGAGTAGAGGGAGAGTTTGGGAGGAGAAAGGACGGCAGTCCCAAGAGCAGTAAGCCCATTAGAGGATGTGCTCACTTTAGCAGACATCCACGCAGTCCCTACTCCACGTCTCTCTGTCTCTCTCAAACACATATTGCTTCCATGCTGGACTTGTTCTGACACTTTGCTATCCCCTCCATCTCTCCCAGTCTTCTTCCTGCAGCCCTTCACAATGCCCCACTCTCATTAATCACTACGAAACACAACACACAGCGAGGCAATGGGTTTAGCTTTTACCACCTACAGCACCGGTGCTAAGAGGCCGTATATTTTTTACTACGTGCGGCATCAATAAAAAGTGACACGTAAATCCAAAGTTTTCTTGAGACTGAACTATCCCCATTATCCTTCTTTTGCAGAGAGAGTATGGTGCAGTCCTGACAGGATGATTCAAAGCTCAACATCCCTTGCATGAGCTGCAGGCTGCTTCAGCTTGGCTCAGCTCTTTTGGGCCAAGAGATGACATTGAATATGAGGTTTTCCTAGGTGCTTCATGGGAATTTCCCCATCTCCGTGAGTTCGCTGCACTTCCTTTTCTTCAATAAAACTTTTTTTTTTCTTTTTTCCTGCAAGATGCCTGACTGGTTTCAAGCTGCTGGGGTGTATTTCTTCATTCACCTTTAAATTAAAAGAAAAAAAGACTCCTTCTCTTCGTGAGTTTTAATGAAAATGTTATTAGATTCCGAGCGTACATCAATGATGCAGGCAAGAATGAATAAAGGAGCTTGTGTCATATCAATAGAAAGCCTGAAGAGGCTTTCTGCAGTGCAGTTTCCCCAATGTGTATTGAAAACCAATGACTTGAGATGCAACCCCAAAGGAATTAAGACACAGAGGGCTGCTTTTGGGTTTCATTATGTTGATCAGCGTCAGTATAAAGCCTTGATTTAATGATACACTTATATTCTCCAGATAGGATGAAGAAAATCCATCAGCGATGTGACTTTGCATTCAAAATTAGGTTGGCTAAAGTCCAGATGCAGATTGTACAATCCATGAAAGATTTACACATCAGCGTTCGCGCGATACAAGAGCTGCAACGTCGCAATGCCAGTCGAGCAAGTGAGTTTACAGATTGTTTGATATGCATGTCACCCAGCGGGATGCTGGATGCCTGACAGTGAATTCAGTGTATACACTTGGCATCACTGTTTGCTCTGCACAAAAATAAGGAATAATTGAAGGAATAAAAGTGAAAAAGTCTTTGAAGCATTAAACTGATATGAAAAAAAAATGCCCCCAAGCAGCAAACTAAGTAAAGTTGTTGTGTTTGCAAGTGAAATTTTTACTGGAACAGTAGATGCACCCTATCAAGCAACTGCACTGTTGGCAAACTTTTTTTTCTTTTCAAGAAGAGCTGGCACGGCCACAGAGGAGAATGTAAACAGACTTGTGAGGCATACATAGCTGTACTTTGGCCAGCTGGACATTCAGGAGAGATCCAGAACATTTCTCCATCCCACAGTCATCAGTCGGCCTCCCTCGATGGTTTCTTGGACGCCCAGATCATACAGTTAACCTGCTGCTCACTTACAGCGGGAAGAAGTTGACACTAAAAAGTTTGTTAATCTGATCAGCACAAGAAAACTAATTCAAACTAAATAAATTCTATGTTTCTTTGTTCCTGCGGCTACTGACTATAAAAATGAAATGATGCCAATGGGAAAATGTTAAAGGAAAAAAACTTTCAATAAGTTACTTTGTAAATGTTTTAAGCCTGATGCTCAAGAGTCATGTGGCCCCATGGATAAAGAAAAAATAACAAGTTTTTTTTGGTAATTTTTAAAAAGTAACTGTAAGCAGTGAAAAAAAAAAAACAAATGTAAGCTAAAACTTTATTCAACTTGTTTATAAACAGTTGAATAGCAATACGCATCAATCTGTTGGGTACATGACTACAGTACCCATAATGATCCAACAATCCTTCATAGTCGTACCAAAATACTTTGGTGAATTTTTTGTCTTTGTGCAAATTTGAGGTCAGTAAGCACAACCAGAATTCATACTTAAAGCACACTGATTAAAAAGTAGATTTTCTATTTCTGAACAAAGTCAAACATTTAAGCTGCACCATACGGTTTTGAAAATATGCTTAATTTGCAAAGTCTCTTTTAAATTTACAATTATTACAGAACTCAGCGGCACGAGTTCTGACGAGGACCAGGGGGCGGGAACACATTACACCAGTTTTAAAATCGCTGCATTGGCTCCCTGTGCGTTTCAGGATTGATTTTAAAATTCTTTTAATGGTTTATAAATGTTTTTATGGTCTTGGGCCTTCTTATCTCAATGATCTTCTTTTAAAGTATGAACCCTCGCGGACCCTGAGGTCTTCCGGCACCGGCCTGTTAGTTGTTCCTAAGGTGAGGACCAAAACATATGGTGAGGCCTCGTTTCATCATTACGGTCCTCGCCTGTGGAACAGCCTGCCGGAGAACCTCAGGGCCGCAGAGACCGTAGACGTTTTTAAGAAGAGGCTCAAGACTCACCTATTTAATTCTGCTTTTAGTTAATTTTATGTCCTTATTTATTATATTAGTTTTAATATGTTATTGATTTTATATTTTACGTATTTTACATTTTAGTATTTTACTATTATTTTTAACCCCAGTGTTTCCTGCAGGGATCTATCATATCAGGGCTTGCTGGCTTGGTCTGGGGTCGTTGCCGTGGTTCTCGCCCCTGCTGGGGCGGTCTGGAGTCCTGCACTGCAGCCTCACAGCTGTGGAGTGGACTCCGTTGCTGTCCCGGTTTGGGTGGGTGCCGTGGCGATGTTCCTTTGACCGAGCTGGCTCCTGGTATGATAGAATCCCCAATACAGTTTCCTCACAGCAGAGCCAAGCCTTATGTCTGTTTTTACAATTTTCGTTTATGTCATTTTTCATTGTATTCATTGTGTGTGGGATGGGTTGTATGTGTTGATAGAGGGTGGGGGGTTGGCTTTTATTGGGTGGGGGGGTTGGCTTTTATTGTATATGTTTTTGTTTTTAATGTAAAGCGCTTCGAGCTGCGCAAAGCATGAGAAGCGCTTTTTTATAAATAAAGTTTGATTTGATTTGATTTGATGATTTAATTTGCAATGATTTAATTTCAGTTCATTAGATTTATTCATTTCTGGCCTAGATGCACTACAAATAATAAAAGAAACAGTTTTTTGTGTTTTATTTTATGCTCCCTACTGCTATGTTTTTGCTAGGTTGACATGGTTTTTTTTTTTTTATTTATTTTGAAAAGGAGTCACGTGAACCTCTGTCAACACGTATAAACTTTTTCAAATAAAAAAGGATATTTTTTTCATGTTTTATTTATGAAAAAATAAAAAGTTCATTATATCTCTTCTAAAAGTTACAAAAACAAACACAAATAAGTGCCTTAGTTTTCGAAGGGTGAAATCAGACGTTGTGGCTCCAAATGGTTCTTTAAGTGTTGAAGGTTGCAGACATATGACCTAAACAGTTTAACTAACTAAGTTTTTGCAGATTGTTTTATAATTTTTAAGTGGATTGCAACTCTTACGTCTTGGGGGCATCACCACTAATACCTTACAAAACACTTATGAAGTTGGAAAACTTCTCCAAAACTACAAAAGTCAAAGAACATTATATTTGACCTAAGTAATAACAGTGAGAAGAAGATAATTAAATAACTTCATCACTGACCCCACAGGGGCAAATTTAAACACAAAGATGATTATGTAGACCATGTTAAGTGCGCTACGCCGCAGCCTTGAGGAGAAGAAGAATGCTGTAACGAGTTTAATGGTGTAGAACGTGTGTGTGATCTTGTAACAATTCAACTGTAATGGCAACTTTGTAAAACTGCCCATTAGCACATCTCATAAGCATCCTATCATCAAGATGAGCATCAAGCCATCTGATTGATGGCCACACTGTGACAGCTAATTAGTCCCTACCCTCTCTTCATGAATATGCAATCAGGATAGTTCCACATTTACTGTCAGACTCAAATGTTTCTAGATAGGAAAATATTTCCCTCGTTGTTTTTCTTTTATTTTATGCCTAAAAAATATTTATGGCGTACAATTTTTTGATATTTTAGAATAGCTTAATCATAAAAATCCAGTTTTGTTTTTTATTTCTAGATAAATATGGTAGGACTTGAAATATGTTCCTTCACTCTTAAAACAATTCTTTAACCTAATTCTTGGGTTTCCCATGTATTTGGGTTACTTTATGGAACAGTACCAATAGTGGTTATATTTTAACCTAATTTTTGTTTTGGTCGGTCAAAACAAAATTGTTCAATCATTCAAACTTTTTACTTTGATGATCCATTTTGAACCTCTGTATGAAGTCCAGGTTTGACACTTTTCCTTACTTTGTGGACTTGAACCTCTGTATGACTTTGATGGGTGCTACAGGTACAGTGGAGGCGTGTAGGGGACGCAACGGCTACGAGCTACGCTAATAAGTGTTAGTGACATACAGATTGTCAGGAAAAACTAATGTGGATCTCATTAATAGTTGTTTTAATGAGCCCAAATTCATGCGTCCACAACTCAATGAGTTGCTGTTGCATCGCTGCTCTACTCTGGTTCAGTTTAAGCAGACCAAAGGTGTTCAGTATGAATTCACACTTATTAGCATATGTTTGTAGCTGAAGTCTTTGCAGCATGCCTAACTCAATACCAAAAAAGAAAAAGTGTTATACCTGACGTTGATATAGATGTTCACAATTAGTCTGAAATATAAAGTTTTAATAAGTGAACTATCCCAGAAAGATTTAGGGACTTCCATAATTCCTTCTCTTGGTGCTTTGCCCCACCCTCATAATTCCTGGCCAATGACTGAATAGATCTTCTCTCACAGGGTTTTGTTAACTGGCTTTAGTTTGATAAAGACGTCTCCAGTAGACAGCTGTCTGAATGCAGACCAGATGCAAGGTTCAGGACTCGATCTGGACCAAATTAAACAGACCCGGTCCTAACAAATAGCTTTCTCTAGTTTTGGGTACGCTCTTATTTTCTGTTTTGACCTTGGAGTTAAGTTGAAAACAACCCAATTTGGGTTATTTTGTGGAGTTTTTCATGTGTTCTATCTGGTCTTTTTTCTTCCTTAAACCAGGCCTATTGGTGGAGAAAACAACAAAATCAGACAATTGTGCGGTCAATCAAACACAATAGCTCCCATTTTACCATAATTAAAAGCACCCATTCATAAAAGTCATAGCTTTTTATTCCCCTGACCCACAACTCCAGCTCCGACTCCTGCCCTCACATCAGCATTACTCTGCGCATAAAACAACTGCCCGGCCAGCTCATCATGTCAGCGCGTTGGACTGTTGTCAGCACTCCATCCTGTGGATGCCTGCCAGTATCCTCTCTGTCTGATCAATAGGCTCCGGCGGCTAGCTTTCCCCCCTTTGCTCTCTTTCCCTCCCTTGTCCGCCACAGCATTAAGACTGCTCTGTTCTGCCAGCACAGCATAGTGATTAGGCATTAGGCCGGTGCTGCTGTGTGAATTAGCTTAATCTGTGTCTGCGATGAAGGACGAGGCTTTTCATGCCCACTGGAGACGTTCACTGGACATAAAAGAAGCTAATCTTTAGGAAATTTAGAGAAAATGGTGCGTGGGTGAAAGAAGGAGACTACCCAAAAACCTGAGGCAGTTCTCTCATTGATAGGTCCCGAGTAACTCTTTTTATCAATCGACAATTTAGGGGAAAAAAAGCTGAAGTTCTTGAAGATGTGTGGCTCAGGGGTAAGAAGAGTGTTGCACTGTCATCTCTTGAAGTACATGGAAAGTGGATAATGTGCTGGTTGAAGAAATTGAGCAGCTGTTGTCTGCGTGAAAGCAAAAACCGTCTCAGCATTCATCCAGCAGAGGTCAGTTTGAGGAGAATCACATGGGGGTTCGGTTCTGCTCGTCCACCAGCTGCCTGGCTCTATAGAGGAAGCCACCTCATCTGCAATCTTGGCAAGTTGCAGACGGATCGGATGCGATAAAAATCAGGCACTAAAACGGAAACTCTGCTTTACTTCTTGTACTTCTGTGCCCTTGCTGTCCATCATGAACGTGCCCCGGTACTGACACGAGGCAGGTTGAACAAGTACTCCCAGCATGCCTAACAGGGGCCAAGGCCTCCTTCTCTCCTCTGGCCATCTCCTGAATATACTGTGTGCCCTTGACAAACTGCCAGCCCTCCATCCCCCTCCTGGAAATGCTTATTGATCAACTTGTTTGTGGGAAAGGTGCTACCATCAACCAAACGTGTATAAAAGGAGTAGCAAAACATGATGATCATGACAACTTTTTTTTTTTCCTGATAGTGAATGGGGCAGTCAACCAACACAATAATAGTTGCCCCCATTTGTTTACAAAAGAACTGAAGCATGTTAGAGTACTTTTACGCACAAGCAACGGTGGATTTAGGCCAGCAGTCATTAGGAGCCAATTATGTTTTTGGACCACATGTCTCCAAAAAAGAGCCTAAAAGCAATACACTACCTTAGAAGAATAATCAAAAATCCTTTCTCCTGAATGACCCCAAAGATGCCCTGAGCGTGCAGACGATGCGTTTAGAGATCTGTCACCTTCTCTTTGCTTTGCCTACAGGAGAAGAGCGGCATGACTTACCGAGATGATCAGGCTCCTTCTCGTCCTCCCTAGTGCTCCCGGTGCGCCTTTCTATCGGGTCAACCCGCAGTGTGTTCAGATCAGATCAAAAGCGGAGCGCTGCGCCTTCTACGCCGCGTCCTGCGTCCGGAGTTCCCGTGGATGGAACGAGCATTTGCCGGGATGCTGTGGCGGAAGTGCGCGAGGCTGAGGCATCCGCAGGGAGGAGGAGGAAGAGGAGGAGGAGAGTGATGCGGGAGGGAAGGCTGAGGATGAAGAAGAGGCGAGGGTCGTGGTACGAAAGCGAGGAAAGAAAGAGAAAGAAAGAGAGGAGAGGAGAGGCGAGGCGCGCAGCACTGCAGCGACACGGAGGCAGCGCGACCAGGAAGGAGACAGGCAAGCACCTCCGTCTCGGAGAGTGAGGACTTCATAGGGAGTCGTGGAGCGACATCTTCAGGTGAGAAGCTGCTGGAAACACCTCCACTTTAATTGTGAAGACAGAAAGATGGTGACAAAGTTGCATATCTTCCCTTGAAATTTGATAGAACCTCAATCCTAATCCCAACATCAATTTAAAAAAAATTGCAAAAGGTGCATATTTTAATTTCACTCAAACGTTTCCAACCACTGCCTCCTCCACCCCCACATCAGCTGCTGTGCAGTCTCGTCCTCCAACCCCCTCCTAAACAATCCATGGCAACCGGATCCCCACGGGGGTTGGTGATGGTGATAATATCACCTGACCTGCACTCCATCATCTCTGCAGCCTCATCCTCTGGATTACTTTAGTTCTCTGTCTGAGACACACACCTGGGTTCCCATAGACTGGGGCTGCTCAATATTTGGATGTTTGTTTTGTTATTGTTATTGTTATTATCTTTTTTTTTATTCCAGTTCTGTCTACCCCTCATTGATTTTCTAAATCTTTGAAAATGTCCCTGATTACCAATCAGTCTGACTGCATTCTTCTCTGAACAATCATACTGGCTCCTTTTAAAGTTGCTTGCACTGAATATGAAATAAATAAATAGGGAAACGCAAGATACTGTTACTTTATTATTAACGAACCAGCCAGCTATATGTCTGTATTCATTTAAAAACATGAACTGTTTATAGATGCCAAAATTAAAAGCAAAGAAAAAGCCTTAATGTGTCATCTCTGTGTAATGTTTCTATTTTTTCATGCTGTGCAACCCTAACATTCCCTTTTCCTATGGGTCAAAAATGACCCACCCTTCCAAAACCCCCAAAGAAAGCTGTTTAAATGACTTTCACATCTAAAATCTATCATCTATGATGATATCATGTTACTCATTTAACCCTTAAATGGGGTTTGGGTCAAAATTGAGCCGGGTCAATTTTGACCCAAACACAATATAGAGGTGAATTTGTGTGGGTTTTTCTTTTTTTAAAATCACATTTTTTGTTACATAACACAGAAAGATGATTACCAGCAACAATCATTTTACTATTGAAAATTGACATGGGTCAATTTTGACCCAAACACAATATGAGGGTGAGTTCTTTTTTTTTCTTTTTAATCTTTTTTTATTTGTAATACAGAAAAACGATCACCAGAGAAAATTAATACACTATTCACAATTGACCTGGGTCAATTTTAACCCAAGCACAATATGAAGGTGAATTATTTTTCCTTTTTTTAATCAAATGTTTTTGTTGCATAATACAGAGAGACGACCACCAGTGAAAATTATTACACTTTTAGAATTGATCCGGGTCAATTTTGACCTGAACACAACATGAGGGTGAACTCTTTTTTAATCACAGTTCTTTGTAGTATAAACACAGAAAGACAATCACCAGTGAAAATTATTACACTTTTCAAAATTGACCAGGGTCAATTTTGACCATAACACAATATGAGGGTATATTATTATTTTTTTAATCATACTTTTTGTTCAAAATTACAGAAAGATCAGTGAAAATTATTACACTTTTCAACACATACCAAGTGACATAGCAGCTTTCTTTTATGGAATACAGGTTTGTTTTTTCCATGATATAAATGCATGATATAAATGTGAAGCAATTACTCCTGAATTACTTAAAGTGAAGGGGGGAGGGGGTCATCTGGGAGTTTTCTTGTCAGCAGTTTATCCTTTTAAGCTATTTTTAGGATGAGAATTGTTAAATGAATTTTCTTACAAAACAACAAATTGTTGTTATGATTTTGTGAAAAATGTTCTATTTCCACTATAACAGGATATGCAAATGTGAGGTGTGCAGATGTGTGCGTTTTAGTGAAAAGATGTGTGTGCATATGTATGTGTGTGCATAGATACTGTGTGTATCTGTAAATTGAGTTTTTGTGTAGTCCTTGAATTTTTTCCAATGTTCAAATATTTTGACAATTAATGGGTCAAAAAGACCCATACGACAGTCTTTCTACTGTTTATATGTACACCTAAATTTTTAAAAAAGCATTTTTTCTGATATCCTCTAGGAAAACTCAGTTTCTGACAGGTGTGGGTTTTGCGGCTAAATATATATATATATATATATATATATATATATATATATATATAAGAATTGCATGTATTTATATGTTGGTTATATCTCACAATAAACACGAAACATTCCAAAAACTTTCTCATTTGTCCTAAAAAAATCCCAAAAATGAAAATTCAAACTTTTTTTTTTCTTTTTCTAACAAAGCATCAAACATGCAGCAACAAAATAAACATGTCCACATCCACAGATAAGGCAAAGACAAGGTCAAAACTATGTGAAAATTGTCTAGGAAAGGTGAACCTTCACCAAAAACTCCATGGATTTTTTTTCCAAGGGATTTCACAATTATGTCTCATAATTTTGTTTAATTTCACACAACATTTTAAATAAAGTGTACACTTATAGGGGGGAGTATTCTTACTTCAGTGTAAACAGACGATGTGATTGGCAAACTCACCAGTGAGCAAAGACTCCTAAAAATGATGAGAATTTTTCATTTTCAAATGATTAAAATATAAAAACACATTAATCTTTTTTAAAACAAATCAAACATACTATTTCCATTTTATTTCCTCTGAAGTATGAGGAAGACTGTATGTTCTTTAAAGAACTCCCACTAGATGGTGGCAGTGGGCTTAAAAAAAAGCTTTAGCTGAGTTTTGTGAAACTGTGGAAAAAAAAGACATTTTTTCTCACAAAACACATCTCATTGCAAATATATATCTAATAAACAAACTAGTTAGACTACGCAAAGAAGTAAGTTTGGCCTTGAATATGGTTACAGTTGGGAAATAATAGTTGGAATTCTGATTCAGTCTGCTTGAAGCATTAAACAGCTCATTTTGATTCCAGATAATGCAGCAGTCTGAATCGGTAACAGCAGTAAACGATTTAAATCACTAGAAAAAACAATAATTAAAAGCATATTTACTCCTTTTTTGCATCTGCTTTCAAATTCTTGTGTTTTTTCACGTTATACAATTTTGCTCCAAATATTCTGAATAGTAAAATAAATTTTTCTTTAGCCCAATTGTAAACATCTTTTATGCTTTTATTTGTGTCCTACCCTCTTGGCAAGGTCATCACTGTGAAAGAAAATTGCTTCTCATTTCACAAACCACAATAAAAAAACCAGGCCCTGCAACAGACTGGCGACCTGTCCGGGGTGTACTCTCCCTTCTGCCATCAGTAGCCAGGTTAGGCTCCAGCGATCCTGAAAGGGACAAAGCGTCCAAAAAGATGAATGAATGAATAAAAAAAATTTAAATGAAAATTGAAAAAATATCAAATATCTCTAAAAGATCTATAATATATTTTAAAATGTACAGTATGTAAAGAACTAGCTTGTAACACAACAAACTTGTCAACATTAATTTCTGTATTTCAACTGTACATTTTTCAAATTTTTGTGTCATTTTTATTGACTCATAATGTGTGCATTTTGTTAATGTTTGTATGTACTCTGATTGTTTTACCTATATATGTTTTCATGTATTTTTATGGTGATTCTTATTGTTGATTTAATGTTTTAGGTTGACATTTTGAACATCTGTCCAGGGACTACAGATGAAAAATAGCTAAATAAATAAATAATAAATAAATCAGTATTGTAGTTTTCTAGCTTTTACAATATTAATTTTTAATTTTGTTTGATTAAAGTTCTAGTTTTTGTTGGTTGCCCTCATTCTGCACTCATATTAAAACCTATTTTCAAATAAAGTTACAATCTAATATTTCTACCTTAAAACGTGGGTAAAAAATTAGATGAGGTGCTGCAAAACACTCATTGTAATGTTGACAAAGACTGTTAAAGCATTTGCTACGCTTGTAAGTAGTTTATCAATATGGCCTTTGCAGACCATGGTCTCACTTTAGATGGTAATGAATTTTACTTAGTATGTTAAAAAACCTCATCTGGCTTATTGTGCTAATAAATGTCTTACTAATAACCTATAAACAGATTATTAATGTTGGTTAATTTGTTAATAAAGCTTGTAAAGGAAAGTGTTACTGAAACATATTTATGAAAATATAGCAACTTTTATAAATAAAATAAGACATCAGTATTTTCTGTCATTTAAAAAAATATCTTCTTAAAAGGTTATTTATTCATCAGACATTTGTCTCACTCCATACATGTTTTTTCTGTACTGAAACAATGAAAAAAATGTTTTTTTTGGTTTGGAGTTGACAAATGACTCAAATGAGTCATTTTAACCCTTCCGCTCTCCTTGGGGTCCAGATGGCTCCAACCACATACTGTTATGCGATTTCTTCCATGACAAATGTGGACGAAGTGGGACAGGTTTTTACGTCTGTCATGGACATTAGTGAAACTCGAAAATCAGTGAAAAAAAAAAGTTCAGCGCACTGTCCTGTGGTGTCCAGATGACCCCACTTTTAATGTAAACAAGCTAAGGAGAGCGGAAGGGTTATAGGACTAATAGATCACGTGTGCAGAGTTTTGAGAGGTTGTTGTGCAAGTCAGACATGTCTGGGTGGATGTAGAGAGAGATGCTTGTTAAAAGGAGAAAAAACTTTGGATTTGAGGACTTTTTTTTTTTTTTTAGTCAAGGACAAGACATTCCTGCATTGCAAAAACAAGCCCCTCAGAAAGAAGTAAAAAACTGTATTAGTAAATTTTCTTTAAATAAGCAAAAAAAAAAAAAATCTGGCAATGATGTAAGAGGAAAGGTCTTATGGAGAATTATTTTTAAGATCTCAAACTAAGATATTTTGCCATTGAAGAAACCTTTGTGATATATAATTATTTTTCTTGCGAAAAACAAAATGTAAGACATTTTTTCTTGAAACAAGTATATATTTTTTACTTTCTTAAGAGTCAGTTTATTCATTTATTGAGTTTCTGAAAAGGTCTAGATATAGCACAAACGTGTTCATAATGCACTAGCAATGCTGCTCACATGCTCAAAAACTCAGGGATTGCAAAACATTTGTTCTGAGGATCAGTTTTTCTTCGAAATACTTTTTATTCACTTTTAACAATTCAGGAAAACTCAGCAAATAAAATAGGCTGACATCTTTAAATTTAGAACACTTGGGGAACAGAAAATTGAAAGTTCTAATTTGCAACATCTTTACCAAAATTCCGTTACATTTACTCCATTCATAAAATTAGTTACGACACAACTTTTGGGAAATTGTCATGGTGGTGTAGTTCCTTTCAAGATTCTTAGGCAACCGTGAATTCCAGGGAAGTTTCACCATTATACTTTAACCCTTCCGCTCTCCTTGGGGTCCAGATGGCTCCAACCACATATTGTTATGCGATTTCTTCCATGACAAATGTGGACGAAGGGGGACAGGATTTTACGTCTGTCATGGACATTAGTGAAACTCAAAAATCAGTGAAAAAAAAAAGTTCAGCGCACTGTCCTGTGGTGTCCAGATGACCCCACTTTTAATGTAAACAAGCTAAGGAGAACGGAAGGGTTACAGCTGCAAAAAGGCATTTAGGACATTCAGGTGTACTTGCAAACATTTCACAGTATGATAAGGATGATTTGTGGAGGACTGCGGTACAGAAGAAAAGTACAAGAAACCGCAGGAATGATGACAGAAACTTGGATTATTTAACCCTTTAATACCTGTTGTCGCACATATGCAACAAACCAATTTGGCTCCAAAATGACCTAAATGTAGCATTTATTTAAAAGCAAAAAGATAAGGGATTTTTTTGTTCATAGCTGGAAATAAATTCAGGCATCAAGGGGTACAGTAATTAATTACAAAAACAATATTAACAAACCCAAGACCAAAAATAGACAGATTCTAGTAAGAATAGGGTTTCCGGTGTTTTTAAAATGTTCCTGCAGCTTTTTTCTCATGATGGAGGACATATTTAAAATAATTAAAGATAAAAACTGTATTTCTGAGCAGTTCTTTATTCAAATTGTGATGGATCAGGAGCAGATAAAACACCACATTTTGAAAAAGCTTATGTTTGTGATGCATCCATTGTTACGTCTACTTGCTCTGCTCCAATTCTGATGGTCGACTTGTTGACAAATATATCCATTAACATCTTTGTTTTCCTTGTCTGCGCTGGAATCAGGTTCAAAACTGTACGTCTGGATAGCTCTGATTTAGTTCCCCATTTTTTTTTTGTTTTTTTTTTGCTAATCTTAGTTTGAGATTTGTACCGGTAAGGGTCTGTAAACTAGCAGGAGAGAGGTAAACACAGGAATGCTGGGTTATGAATGTAGGGTCACTTCAGCGCCAACAGTCCAGAGGCAAATTTCTGATTAACTATTGCAGCGTTGCAGAAAATATGTCTTAAAAAATTGACCCTGACTTTTAGATTTTGGCTAAAACCAGCATAATATCATTAAAAAACCATTGGGAATGATTTTACAACAGATTGAAATATAATTGGATTGGGACTTCAACCCCTTCCTATCTAATTTTAAAGTACTTTCAAATAAATAAAAATCTTCATTTTCTTTTTGTTCAAGATGATACAAAATAATATCCAAGATTTAGAATTAGCAATATAGAACAATGAAGGGGTTTAATAAGTATTTATTACAAAGGACCTTTTTTCAAAGATTGGTTGTAGTAGAGACAATCTTAGAATGATTCTACTATAATACGGTCAGAGTTATTGAGTTACTGTGCTACACAATTTCAAATTTAATAAAAAGCTCTGATATTTTGTAAGAATGGAGAATCTATCCCGGTGATCGGCAACTCCAAGCCTTGAGGGCCACATATGTGCATGCTTTCTGACATACCATGCGCTGGCATGTTCTAATTGGCTGGACACACCTGTAAAGTGTAAAGTGTTTCTGAGGGGACACAAAGTCTGAAATGAAATAGAAATTCTCTGTGAAATGTTTCTAGATGGACGGGGGTACCTTCACTTCAGTACATTCTGTGGGAGTGTGATGTAAGCTTGTCACAGGGGAGATTTACATGGAGGGATAATCGAGTGCTGAAACGCAGCAGCTGTTGAATGCAAGCACATAAATAAATGCAACAACGAGGAAGAAGAAGCGGGGCTTTGTATTTGTTTGCAAAGGAGAGGAAATGCAGCACACTGACAGACTGTGAGAAAGCTACTGGTCATCTGAATGAGACTTATGTCAGAGGGAAAACGTAAATGGTGTAGGGGTTTGAACATATTGCAAATAGAACTGTCCAGAAATGCTGAATGAAAGACGAAAAAAAAAGTATTTGGCAGCAGCAACAGATTAACATTGATGAGGAGTTTGACTGTGCCCAGTGGAGAATGGTTGCAGTTGTTCTATAAAGTCAGCTTGCTCCCAACTCAAAGAAGTTGGTCTTAAAAGGAGAAGGTGGTTAACAAACTGACTGACCCTAGTGCTGGCTGTAAGTGAGTTCTTGTGAAAATCTAGAAACAATGCTGTGTGAGGTACTGGCAGGCCAGAACAAAACTAAGAAAAGTGACTTGACATGGTGCGTTTACTGGATTGGATTTTAATAAGTTGTAGGAAAGAGAAAAGATAGCTGTTGTGTTTAAAAACATTTATTTAAATTTATAGTTTTAATAACTGGATAAGTTTCTGAATCTGAATTGTATGGTTTTTCTGGTGACTTTCCCGGGGTTGGTGGAAAGAAGGGATATCTGGATAGTTTTTTTTAAACAAAATAGCTTCAAAGCTCTTTTCTATTATGTTTTCTTATCTCTTACCATAAAGACGGTCATTGTTGAAAAACTTGCACTGTCTGGGCCTTGGGATAGTTTAGTCTAACTTGACTGTTTTTTTTTTTCTGGCATCTTTGCCTCTTTTTTCACTTTTTCTATCATTTCATCCTTTTTTTCACATTTCATCATCTGATTTTGATGACTAGTGTTTATCTAGATAATGGTTTGGGAAATTAGTTGGTAGTATTGTGGCTGCTTGCTGCTGGGTGATAAGTGACGTGTGTTTTTGGAGCTGATGGTATTGGTCCAGATAAGTGCAGCTGGTGGGGTGGGAGTTGGAAAGGTTATCTAATACACAAGTATAGCTGAGTATCATCACCATAGCAATATAGAAAATATGATATGATGCTGAATATAGGATGTGTTTGACTGAATAGAGGGCAGTGGTAGAGTGGTTCGGTTCCCGTCCTTCCCGCCCATGTGTCAAACCCCACATGGCTCCTGGTGGTTATAGGTTGCTAGTGTTCAGTCAGTCTGTATATGGGTGAAGCGGACTACGACTGTGAAGGGCTTTGGGTCTTCTTAGAAGGTAAAGCACCATTTAAGTATACACCATTTACCATTGTTACCTAATGGAAGCACAAAGAAGAACCAAGCACAGAACCATGTGGTACACCATAACTGACTGAGGTGTGAGAGAAATGTATCATACAGTTGCTACCAAAGAAATGAGTTCCAGTATCTCCAATAACATCTTATGATCAATTATTTCAAATACAGTACTCAAGTCTTTGTAAGTCCATTGCATGCAGCCATTAAAAGACTTCAGACAAGCTACCTCAGTGCTATGAAGACCTTTAAATTCTGACGAAAACTTGTATAGGAGATCATTTCTATTCAAATGTTTTTCATATTTGAAATGTTTTCCTAAATAGTTTAAAAACAAAGGTGTCATAAATATAGGACAAGTTAGCTGAAATGTGTGTATCAAAGGTAGACATTTTTATTAAACGTATCTTTTTAGGCTAATGGGATTGAATCAGATCCAAGAGATAAGAGGAAGATTTACAGGAAGAAGTTTTTGAAGTTACTTCAGAAAGCTCAAGAGGAGTCAAGTAACTTAAAAGCTATTCTGGTTCAGCAATCATTAAAGCTTTGTAGGTCCTGATAAACTATCAGTAACAGCAGTTGATAGCTCACCCTGTATTTTTTTCCCCTCTGATAGACCTAATTTAATTTGTTAAGAAGCTCATGAAGTCTTAGATCATAAGGAATACAAGGTTCAACAGAACAGTGACTTTCAGTCGATCCAGCCACAATACTAAAAGTAAATCTGGGTTAGAGTAGTAAGAAGTTCCAGCTTTTTTTATGACTTTCTTATTAATCAGTACACTGCCTTCCGTTAGAATTATTTAATCTGTGTTTAACACATTCTCAGATAAAAAAGAAATCAGAGAATGAACACAGAATAAGAGCCAAAAGGTTCAACGGCCTCGTGTCATATCAAAGACCTCTAGAGAAAGATTTATAGTCAACAGACCACTTTTAAAGTATGTCCTGTTTCCTATATTTAATGTGATTGACTGTTGCTATTTCTGATTCTGCAGGCGCAGCGGCGATTTTTACCTGACTTTTCTAGTGATTGCATTTTATCTTCTCTCTCTTTTTTTATTTTTAACTTCTATATGAATCATTTTATAGTTATGTTATTATTGTTATGGTTAGTTCTGTGAAGAACTACAAAGTTGCACAATGATGATGTCATAACAGTGACAAATGCACAGCTTGCGCTGCACATGTAGACACTGCAGTTGTGTCAGAACTCCTTCACTACTCAATTTATAGGGCCCTTTAAAGTGCATTTCCCAGAAATCTTTGCAAAAAATCAGTGTGCATTGATGCTCACTAGATTGGTGAATATAGACCACAATGCATTGTGTTTGAACAATTTTGGTGGACAAAAAAAAAGAATTTCAATTCAGTTTTTTTAAAAACCATCCACATTTTCATCATCAAATGTGTATTTATAGTCTTTGTAAAATTTTCAAATGCTCATATTTAATAGATTTTCCCTACATGCTGTCAGTGAAAGTAGTTAGAATAGTGTCAGAAATGATTTTAATATCCAGGGGATTAGATCGTCCCACAATGTTAGGGATTAGGGCGGGAATCCGGGCAGTCTGAAACATGCAATGAAAGCAATGTAAAACGAGTTCTGTAGTTGTGGGTCATGCTCGAAAGCATGGATTCTAAGAATCACTCCCAGGTAGGGAGATGAAAGAGTCAATTCTTAAATGATTCTTTACTCTTTTTTTTTTTTTCCTTTTTGCTGTGTGCTCTCTGCTGACCCATTCACACCGTAAGCAGTGTGTCAGGGATATTGAGTTTCAATGTTAACTCAGTGGTAGAGTTGCCATCTGAGGTCCCGAGGTGCAATTTGAGCGCCGAGCGCAGCGCGTTGGTCTGGCAGCAGTGCACAACCTCTACCAATCAGGGACTAGGCTGTGGACACGTGACGCGTTCAGTGACTTGATCATCGTTCTCATCCTGAACTTCCATCCGTTTTCTTAACCCTGCAATATCCTTTTCGGGGATACGAGGCTGCCTGTCGTTTAATTCTTTAAAACCTCAAATAAAAGGCTTAAGTAATAAAAAGAAAACAAAAAAACAAAACAACAACACTAGCATGCCAACATTTGATTAAAATATTAAACAAAATAATGTTTTGTAATGGAAAAAATGCAGTAAAGACTATTCTAAGGCTTCTCGTGTACACCACGTATTAAAGCATTTTTTAACATGGAAAACCTTATAGAATTTTTTTTTTTTTTTTTGCAATGTTTTGATTAAACGAATGCCCTCAAATAGTCCTTTGTAGAGAGTCGAGAATCGAGACACAAAAGAGCTGATTCTTTTCAGGGAGTTAATTCGAAAGAATTCGGAGAACAAATCAAAGTGCCCATCACGTGTTTTTTAGCCGACCTAAAATAAAAAAATAATGCAAGTAAACAGCTTTTTATAACTAAGAACACAACAAAAATTAATGATTAAAAATGAATTTAAGATTTTTTTTTTTTTTTAAACGTGAATTTGTTTTAAAATGTACAATAAATAAGCCTCCTGTTCAGTCAAATTCTGGCAATTATCTAAATTAAAAAATCTATGTGTGATGTCTTACATGCAAGGTTAAGCTACACATAATATCAAAGAAAGATGTCTGTTTCAACTATATTCACATTTTAAATCTCAGTAAACTAAGCAAACAAGAAGCGCATAGACTTCTGCTCTGGTATGCAGTTCTGTCTAGCAATCTAAACTTTTATTGTTCATGCATGCTTAAAATTTAATTTTAAAAATTGGCTTAATTTTATGAGTCACCCCAGGTTTCAAAGACAGTAAAGAATAACGTGGGTAAAATTCTGAGTAATTGTCCTTATATGAGTTAGCCATTTACTTTTCATTAAAGTTTCTAAAAAGACAGCCTGCACATGCAGTACTGCAAGTGTGGCTGGACAGCATTCCTTTTGACACATGCAAAACCACATGCCTGAAAAACACCTCACAAAGGCCGTGCGGGATCATTTGTAGTAAGTGCATGCAAACATACAAAAAGCACTAAAAAGTTACAAGTGAAGGGGAGGGAGAGCTTCAATTAGAGTTATAACTACAGGCAACGATAACGTAACAATTTCAAAAACCACTAATGATCTTTCCGTCGGAACGCCTCACACATACTTCCTAAATGACTCATCGCACAGCAGGAAGAAAGACAAATGTTACTGGAAAATTATCTTAAGCCAGTTTGATGGGTGCTTTGGTTAAGCCTCGGGCACATCTGCCTGCACGGGCTCCCACGGGCGGTCTACGGGCCAGATTTTTCCCGCCCCCGTGCGGGCCGGTTCCGCACGGGTCCGCAAAGGTAGCAGGCTCCGCAAAGGCCCGTAGGCGCCCGTGGGAGGCTGTTCGACATGCACCAAAGTCTTCTGCGGGTGCCACGGTTTTCTCCCATTTTCTTTTGCCCGTGCAGCTGGCTGCACCACTCCCGTAAGGGCCGTACGGGCCCGTAGCTGTTTTCATCAACCCCAAGAGCCGTACTAGCCGTACTAACAGCAGTACTAACACCTGTACTACACCCTTACGAGCCGTGCAATCAGCTTCCCGTGTTCCAAGTCCCGCAAGGGTAGTACAGCCGGTTGTACGGCGACGTGCGTGAAACCTTGCGGCATGCACGGTAGAGGCTGACATTATTTCGGGATTCCCGCGGGTCACGGGATTCCCGCGGGATTCCACGGGATGGGAGTCATTTCTTCCATTAATCACGGGACCGGGCGGGACTAAATTCTGACGGGAGTGGGCGGGAGCGGGAGTTCAACAAAAGCTCAACTCAAGAAACTTGACTGAAATTTTTGCGTCCGACGGTGCTGGATAATTTCAAAGTTGGGGAGAGGAGAGGAGGAGCACGCCAGCCCAAATACCTCTGGCTGCAGCACGCATTTTACGTTTGTTTCTCCCCCCGCCCCTCCGCGAGTCGAGACGCTCACGCACAGGCGCGCGCGCAACCATTTGCACGGGCCCGTGCGCGCACGTGCGTCTGTAGCAACGCCCGTGGTACTTCCGCACCCGAGAATGACATCAGCTTTTCACACGACCACTTGCACGGGCTCTTGTACTAATGACCACAACTCATGCGGCAGTCACGGGCCTGGTCTACGGGCCAAACCACCCCAGACCCGTATGGGTCAAACATTCGCACGGGCAGATGTGCCCGAGGCTTTACGTCGGTCATGTTTCAAGTCCCATGGTGGATTTTTTTTTTTTTTTTTTTGCCAAGATGTCACAATCAGATGGGTGTCCTCAAATACTCCATTTCTGCAACACAAAAAACACATTCATACACACAGAGACACATCATTATCATACTTTCCCAGGACTAACGTAAATATTTTGAAAAATCCTAAAATGATAAAGTGTGATCTGGAAATGAGCAGCATCATTTCTGTCAGTCAGTATGTGTTATACAAGAGCAGACATACAGTATTTGTCCGATGCTAAGAGAAAAAAAATTGCAAAATGTTCCCCAGGGCCAAAACACTAAGACAAACTGCATTCCTCCCTAACATAGATATGACCATGAGATTTTTTTATGTAAGACCAACAAGAGATTAGAGGTCAAATAAAAGTTGTAAGGTTTTTCAATGTTCCAAAAATGTGCTTTTCTACCAGTTTAGAATTCAGTTTTTGTATAAACTGTTTATACATTTAGTGCGAAGTTTATTATGCTCGTGCGTCATTCAACTTATAACATTAGCAAGTTTTCTGCATACTTTTGCACTGCAAAAATGCTACTGTTCTCATTTATCAAACAATTCTTCTAGGTTCTACTACTAGTAACAGGGAAATAAAAAGGAATAATTAAATTTACTCCTGCGTATGAAGAAATATTGGTGATTGGAAAATAGGAAAGTTGTAAATTATTATTTATTGAATTATTTTAAGTTGTGAATTATTAATGGTTCTCTGCTTAGCAAAAATCTAAGTAATCATTGATTAATACACTGAAGCATGATTTGTTGCATTGCTGCTTTATCAAACATTGTATGTATTAGTCCACAAAAAACTACTTTTTTTTTTTACTTTTATACAGGTTAGATACACTATTTAGGGTAAATTCTCTGGAAGTACCCAGTACCACCACTGATCCTGATGTGAATAGCTGGTTCCCAAAGCGATTAGGGTCAAGAGATCCTCGGTATTGTTACAGTGGTGCAATGAGCGTAGAGTAAACAAACATGGCTGGATATCTGCCCCACCCAGGTTTAAATATGTGGAAACCAGGATTAACGAAAAGATTTAAAAGGCAAAATGTTTTTACAAAAAAAAAAAAAAAAAATCCAGACAGAAAGAGAGTTGTTTCAATGAATTTTGTGAGCTTCTTGGATGCTGAAAGTTATTAAGATGTTAAAGCTGAAATTAGATGTTGTTATGCCACTTGGAAATGATCATTTTGTTTTTCTTTTTTATTTCTTTATTATTAATAGTCTGGATAAGACTTCCTAAACTGTGGGCTCGTCCAGGATTTGTTTTATCTAAATCTAGAATTATAAATCCTCTCCAAAATCCCCTTGGTTTCTGTTCACATTTGTTTTTTGTTGAAAAGCAAAGTAGGGTGTGCTGTTTTCTTTGCATTTGTTACAATAGAGTATGACTACACTGTCACTCAAATTACCGTCAATAGATGTGCCTAGCTAAAAGACCTGCATGATAAAAAAAACTGTTTCTTCAAGAAACGTTTTTACAAAATGTTTTTTTCGGAAATAATCCAAAATGGTTTTAGGAATATTATGAGTTCCTCGAATGATGCAAGTTGCCACATTAGCCTTTCAGAGTTAAAATACTTAAATGTTGTTTTTCCCATCAAGATGTAACCGTATTTTATAATTTTTTTTACATCGTTAATAAGGTTAATTTGTGATAATTATATGAGTTTTTTATTTACTTATATCAGTCATTGCTCCTTTTCAACTTAAACCTTGAGCCGACAAATGTCAACTAATCTAGCAAAGATAAGCTGGTTTATAAACACAATTTATCTCAGATGCATGACTTTTTTCAATGAATCACACAACTTTCTTTGCAGGCTATTAATATCTGAAACGGTTCCTCCCTTTTCAGTTTGTTCCTCTCAGTGATACATGTTAGAGCTCATCTTTTATTGGAGCCAATATTCACTTTGGTTAGATTAATCACAAAGATGTGAAGAGACCGAGATGATGCACAACTTTTAAAATGTCTGTAAGAGATTAGCAAATCCAGACCTCAAGGGTGATTCATCATTTTCATTTTCTTCCCTCTACACTCCTGTTTACATAGATCATATATATATTTAGCCTATCAGAATCTAGACATGCAAAGTTGGTTGTAAAAGAAGCAGTAAAGCAGCCCTTGAGGCCAGGAGGGGCCCCATCACCGATCTACGTTCTCCAAGCAACAAGAAACAGAAGGATCACACTTTGACAGAAGGAACATTCAGACAAAAAGCATTTCGAAGCTAAAGATCTCAATTTCATGGGATGACAATGCCAACTCCACAAAAAGATGCAGCCATGATATGAAGACAACATTGTATTTTACTGACATTGATATGTACACATATTGTCTCTATATTCAAGAAAATCTATATGTTTAAGGCAAGTGACACAGGAGAAGTTAGTTGATGACTGATTCAAGAATTCAATGCATAAAGTTTTTGCATGTGAGAAAACTTTTGTGGCAACGAGCCGATCCTTTTCCCTTCCATAGGTGAACACTAGGCAGCGGTCTTGGTGGGTTTTTTTTTTTTCCATTTGAATGAATGAATGAATGAATGAATGAATGAATGAATGAATGAATGAATGAATGATCACAAGTCTATGGCAGGATCTGCAACCTGCAGTTCCGGTCAAAATGCTTTTAATTAAGAAAAATAATAATAATAATAACTGTTAAGTAAAATATATGGTAAGCAGTAAAGTACAAAAATAGTAAACCAACTCAAACTTCATTAAACTCATTCACAAACAGCTGAATGACACTATGTATCACAAGTTGAACTAAAACATTTTGAGCTCGATTTACCATAGAATAGCAACTGAAGTTCACTGAGCACAACCAAAAATTATACTTAAATTGTATCAGATTATGAGGCGGAGTGTTTACAATATATTGGAACAGTTTGAGGATTTGGTGTCCCTAATGGTTCAAAAATACAGTAATTAAATTAGCTCTAATTTAAGTTTGGTTTGTAAATTCTGAGATGCAAAACAAAAATAAAATGTCTTTTTAAATCACTGCTGACATTACACTTTATTCTCATGTGTTGCATTGACATGATCTATGTGACATGGAGTGTATCTTAATTTGAAAGTAAGTAAGTGAAATTTCTATAAACAAATGCAAACTATTTTCTATTTTTTAACTACTTTCTCTCTGTATCTATGTTCTATTCATGCAAAACCAACAACAAAAAAGTTTCGTTTTATAACAACAACAATAAAATCTATATAAATTAGTTTTTTTTTTTTTTTCTAAAGGTTGAAGTAAGACTTTGTGGCTCCAATTGGATTTTTGTCAATGAGAAACCAACCTTAGCAGACCTACCATTAGCCAAAGATCAGCAATTGCTTTGGGGGCATTTTGGGAGCCTCGATCTGAGCACTCAATAATAATGTCTATAATTATTTCCACCCCCGTAATTATTTAGCCCCGTCTTAAAATAAAAAAAAAAAGACATTGGACTACTCGTGTAGTAGCGTTTCTTCTTCCCCCGTCCCTCTGCAGCAATGGACTATTCTGTCAACAAAAATAGAAAGAAGAGAGACATTTTTTAAACTCAATAAGTGTTTTAATTTTTTGTATTTTTTTTACAACTAACAAAAGTATACAATCAATTAATTATATAATTTAAACGCAGTTTCAGGTTTTTCTGTACTTTTCTTCATACTTACAACATTTACTATGTAAAAAAAAAAAATGTTAATGAACTGTAGCAGAGCCCCCATTGATACTGATCGCCCGGGGACCCAAACTGCTACATTCGCCCCTGCCGGAGTGGCCCTTTATGCGCTGAAGTTTGCAGACCGCTGATTTATTGCATCTCTAATAAAGTCTTTGATTTTGAGAGTTGCCCCTGTCGACAGCAGCACTAACATAAACATGCATCTTGTGTGTGTGTGTGAGAGAGAGAGAGAATATGTGTGCATCAGCAGAGGAGGTGCTGCAGCTGCTCGGGAACTATGACAACGTTCTCTGCAAAAGCCACAGGTTTCGTCTCCACCAGCCACTCCAGAGCGTGATGTCAGCAAATATTATTCTGTTTGGAGGATGAACCTTATTCTTATGGCAGTAAAGTTCTCTATTGGAAAGGACGGAAGTTGGTCACATGCGCACTGAGGAGCTGCGTGATGTAGATCGTGGGAATCGTCTGTAATTCCTCAAGTGCGCATTGGAATAAGTGGGTTGATTTTTCCATTTTTGGGGAATTGGAACTGTGCAGAATGTGAGCGGCAATGAGGAAAAGGCCAATGGTCTCTTGTTCCAGCTTTAGCACGCAGTGACTATGAATGAAGAATGACCAATGGTAAGTACGGCGTGCCGCACGGGTTCATGTCAGTCCTCCGATCCACTCAAGCCATGACGCACCGACACAAACGATCATTTACATCGCCAAAACACCGTCAAATCAGTGCGGATGTCTTATCAAACTACAAAATAGAAATCAAGACATAAATCCACACACAGAAGTAGATAGAACACGGGGCGGAAGCCGACTGGAGACTCACCGGGTACGTGCGCATCCGCATCCGTTCGCCTGCCCCGCGCGTCGAGCGATTGGCGCAGCTGTGAACTTCTGGGGACTTAAATGCTTTCTCCAAAGAGGGGAATTCCGTGTGAAAAACTTCCCATCTTGTCGTTATAAGGAAACTGGAAGAAGATTTTAGTGCTAATGGGAATTAGGGTGGCTTTCCTGGAATTAGCCTGCTTGTGGGAATGCTTCAAAGTCCTGCGGAGTTGGGCTTCCGTCCCAATATATTCACATGAGGGTTATAAAAGCAATAATATATAAAGACAAATAAAATAATAACAATAAACTCAGTGTGTGAAACGTACAATTAAATAACCTTGAAAGGCGTGTTTATTTAATTATCATGGTAGCCTACCTGTAGGGACACTCAAGTTTCTTTTGTAATTAAGGATCTTGCTACTTTTATTCCTGTTTAAAAAGTCATACATGCATTAGTGATAAACAATAAATCATTACTGTGTTTTATTCTAAATTTTAACAACTGCTTACAGTGCAAAATAAAGATAATATTCATTTTCATTCTGACTACAGGTTAAAGTTGTTTAAACTCTGTATCGATGTCAGTAGTACTGTCCATCAACTTTTAATATGCATGTACACTATGACAGCATCTCTTGCCTTGCAGCTTTGGTTGCAAATGAAGCAGCGACCTGAAAGATCTTATATTTCAAGTGTTGCATGGGAATAAAGGCCTCCCCTTGTATCAGATTTCCAGAGTGAATGTATTTGTGGATACATAAGCCAATAAACTCCTCATAAGATGCCTTTTTTCAGATGATTTATGTGTTTTAAGCAGTGGATTTGCAGGTTTTATTATTGTTTGATAAAATCTGACTGAAAATATACTCTAATATAATTAGACAAATCTTGTTTTAAAGACCCAATCCAATGAAAATTGTGTCGTTGTAACACTTTTTTTATAATGGAGGACATGTATGTAATAATTTAAGATTAAAACTATGTTTCTGACTTTTCTTTATTCAAATCGTGATGGAACAGGAGCAGATTAAAACTCACTGTTCGAAAAACTGGCAGTCTCCCTGCTCTGCTCCAATTCTGATCCATCGACTCGCAAACAAAAAGATAAATTAATTTCTTTATTTTCCTCAACCGAGTTTGCAATCTGGCTCTAAGCTATTCGACTGGATAGTTCTGATACTGCTCGCCTTGTGAGCTTGGGCCTGTGAGGTTTGGAGTGGGAGTGAATATAAATAAAGGGATAATGGGAAATTAGTGGAGGCTAACTTCAACAAAACAGTCAGAGGTGATGCTCTGTAGAAAATATATAATGTATTGTAATGACTTAAAAAACAACATGTGTTTTGATTTTGGCTAAAAACTGCATAATTATAACAAAAAGTCCCCTGGGAACAGTTTTATAATAGATAAAAATATAGTTGGAGTGGGCCTTTAAGGCTTTAGTTAAAGTCTTTTGTCACATTTAAATAACATTTGTTTTTCTTC
The DNA here is from genome assembly GCA_003999625.1 of Oryzias javanicus. NCBI lineage: Eukaryota > Metazoa > Chordata > Actinopteri > Beloniformes > Adrianichthyidae > Oryzias > Oryzias javanicus. Next base: position 15,372,036 of record CM012456.1, read on the forward strand.
TTTTTCCTCCACTTGTGACTGAACTCAGCCTCTTCTTTGCATCAGTCTCCTTGCTCTTCTTTTTCTACCTCCTTCTCTGTCCTGCAACAGCAGCAGAGCAAACGTGCTCAGAGATAACTTCAGAGCAGTTGAGGAAACCCTTTTGAACAGCGCAGTAAGTAAGACACCCTTTGTATTTATGTGTTTGATTTTCACATTTTTCCACTTTTTTTACAGCAACAAACGGAACTATCTTTGAGTTGTAGCAATTGTAGCAGTAAAGTGCCAAATGAGCCGATTCATGGCAATGATTTGCAGAAATTTGCAACTTATATATTTTAACTACACTTTAAAAACCTTTATTTGAATTACTGCACCATATGTAAGTAATGAGGTTACACATTGTCTTTCCAAACTCATTTAAGTTCAGATAAGATGATTTTTGTTTGTGGATTAAAATTTGGAATCATGTTGAAGTTTTGAGTGTAATCATGCATGTTATTTTTTGTCTCTGTGCTAATCCTGTGATAGACTGACAACCTGTCAAATATGTCATTTTACACTCACTCACTAATGCCATAAGGGATTTTATTCACTTATAAATCATTACGCTTTCATACTTTTTAGTCCAGAGAAGTTGTCGTCAACGTGTCATAGAACCTCTTTGTTGATTTATGTATTAATTTAATTTTATCCTGGTGAAGGTGAAAAGAGTCCAGTCTGTGAGACACCTTGACCTCGCCTTATATCTATATTAGAAATATTTAAATACACAGAATAAACATTTGCATTTACACACTCATGGAAACTGATACGGTCAGATTTGAACAGGAGTTCAACCTACACACATTTCAAGATCATTTGAGTTTTTGGTGGAGCAGGGTAGGTTTATCACAGAGCCACATCTGGACCTTGAAACAGCCATTAACAAAAACACTCAAGAAGCTCCAATTGATTTTGAAGATTTAAGTCAGGCATTTTATTATAAAGGCCTCCAAAAAAATGTATGCCAAAGACCTTAAATCATTTAAGTGCTTTCCCTGTTAAAAGAAAGAATACAAAAAACTCTATAAAAGTAAAAGTAAATCCGTTATGGTGTATACTTCTACAGCACTTTCCTACCTTTCTTTAAGGCCTAAAGCATTTTATAATCACAGTTCCATTTACCCACACACAGATTCACACACTTTTGATGCTCATCAAAGCTGGAAATGTATGTAGGGTATCTGTGACAATAAAAGCAGTTGTGACTTGTCTGGTTCCCTCATTTTTCATGTCTTTTCCACATTGTTACCGCATGTCCCCACTGTATCTAAAGCTTGAGAAGATTCAATTTTTTTATGTTGACTTGATTCCAAAGTTTTCATTTGTGATGAACAAACTTACCAAACAATAAGTTGAAATTTTTTCATTCTTTGATTCATTAAAGACAAGAAATATCAGCGCCTTGGTGTCAAACTTCTCCTGCCACCTTCGGAGACCAAAGCTAGAAAACTGCACAGCAAACAAGAATGAAGCAGTGAGTATGAAGTTTTTTGTTGTTTTTTTTTTTTTTGGCCAGTCAGCTCTCAGTGAATGCTTAAACCACTGACTGTAAATGAGAACTGGACTGACTTTCTAGTGAAAGGGGTGTGGACTTCCAACAAATTCACTCTTGACTGGCCAGAGTGGATACCAGAGAAATGTTAACTCAGATTGACTCAGGCCAATCACTGCTCACTGACCATTTCTGATTCCGACATGGCTGTGCCCATATATATTTTATGGGTGACATCACACTCACTTGGTCCAGTTCTCTTATGCAGTCAATTATTTAAAAACAATTATTTCCCGATAATGTTTACGCCTAATTTCCACTGAGGGGTCTGGTAAGGAGTGGCACAGATGGTCCAGTTAATTCTGGCAAGTGTTTCCACTCAATTAAGCCTCACTTCCACTGAGCAGTTTGTTTTTACTGCATATGTGGTGTAGACCGCTAGTGTGTCATTGCGTCATTGTAGTGTGGCGACTAGAAAAGCAACAACAATAGAGATCATCTAGCAGCTCATCTTTTTCTTGGTTTACTTCTTGTGCATTATATATAACAGGAATTTAATGTTTTTTGAAAGAAGATTGCGGTTGACTAAGAAGAATACCGCGGTAAAGAGGAAAACAGAAGCGCTAGCTTAGCGCTATATATTCACGTATATATAATTCTATATTTCTAATGTTGTCATCACTTTCTGCCAATCAATCGGCTCCAGCCCAACCATTCGGTTCCTTTTTTCTATGGAGCTACAACGGATGGGGACCCTTGAGAAGTAAGGTTTGGTACTGCTTAATGGGTCAATTTTTACAACGGAAACGTTTAAAATACTGGACCGTACCAGACTGTTCAGTGGAAATAAGGCTTTAGTATCTCCAAACTTTAGTGTGCTACTGTGCATTCATTTGAAGACAATGTCATGTATAATTTAGATGTTTTAAACCTAAAAAATAGGATATTATGTACTTAACAGCATAGCCTTATAGACCCACTCCAATGAAAATCATGTTTTTGGTGTTTTCAGTGTGTTCTGGTGGTGTTTTTTTCACAATGGGAGGATATATGCTAAAAAAAAAAAAAAAAAAACAAGTATTTTGTTATACAAATTGCGAATCAGAAGCACATGAAAAACATTACATAAAATCTACAATTGTCAGGCAACAAACTCCCTCTCCATTCCAATGCATCTACTTGCAGACAAATAGATCCATGTATGTCTTTGTTTTCTTCATCCGAGCTATTTGGCTCAAAACTGTACTGCTGGATAGCTCCAATATTTTTGTTGCACTGGTAATGTTAAGTTGAGTGGCTGTAAACTAATGGGAGAGCATGTAAACAGAGGGATGATGGGAATTAAGTGCAGGCTTACTCCATGCCAACAGTCCTGCCCACATCTCAAAGGCCAATTTCTGACAAAATACTGCCACTCTGCAGAAACTGTGACCTATGATTTTGGCTAAAAACGGCATAATCATAATTGAAAGACCACTAGAACGACGTTGAAAATAGATCAAAAGATGATTGGAGTGGGACTTTTACATCTGAACATCTTTCAGAGTGCACTGGTGTGGCACACTCACTTTCAGAGTTCAGATGTTCCATCACCAGTATGTTCTGATCACTGCATGTCAATGTGGATATTAGCTTTTGTGGCCAATGAAGGGCATACACAATATTCCTAAAGTGTTGCCAAAGGACTCATTTACTTTTACTCTGCAGAACATTGTGAACACCTTGCTCATACTTGCCTGCAAAATTCAGAATTTAGGACTTTCTCAGACGAAGGTGCTGGGAGGATCCATCCGAGCATCAATCGACTGCCAATGTCCTACTAAGAGCCCGGTGAGTTTTCAGCACATGTGGAGGCACACTCGTAACACAGACCATTGGAATGTTTGAAAGTTTGCAGTGTGGCAAGAGTAAAGGAGTTCTCTCAGGTTCTCTGCATGTGCAACTTTAGGAGAGGAATGTTGGCAGACTGTAACTTCCTTCTGTCAAGTAGTGGGTGACTCACTGACAGCCAGTGCTCCAGCTACACCCATTGTGCTCTCAGTGTTTTCTAACATCAACCTGTTTGTTTGGAGTTTGCGTGTGTTGCCAGGGGCCCGTTTCAAGAAGCAGGTTTTGTTGGAACTCTGAGTTCGTGAACTCTAAATTCAGTAAAATTCTGAATTTTCGGTCTCAGAAAGAGAGATAACCTAAACCCGCAAAAGAGGATTAAACCAAGCCTGTTTCAAGAAACAGCGGGTTAAGATGAACTCAGAATCATGGCAACTGAGTGTGTGAACAAAACCTGGTCTGGAGCAGGTTTCCTTCAGGAAACTTAGAGCTCGCTGCGGTCTCCGCCCCTTTTTAAAATGACGGATGTTCAAATATGAGTTCCTCATTGACATTTTGAGAACATTCTTGATTTAATTTTCCCCGATTCATTTTTATTTGAGCGATATTATAAATAGTGAGTTTTTCCAGGGACGCCTAATTAATAATACAGTTTTCTTTTCCTCATTTTAAACCCTTAGCAATGGAAATCATTAAATTAAAAAAATGTCAACTCATCTACCATGCTGCAAACGTGACGAATGATAGCTCGGTTGTCAGCAACGCTGCTTTCCCTGCGGAGGAGAAGTTTAAATACCAGTTGCGGAAAGTGTTTTAATACTAAAAAAAAAAAAAAACATGTACAAAAAAAAAGAAAACTTTTCAGTGAATATTTTTTAAGTCTTGAGAATTAAATCTAAATAAATGCTTATTTAAACATATTCCAGGCAGCTACAGTGTTTCTTTTTAGCGTGTAGTGACGTCCATTTCAGATGTTTGTTCCCGTTGCCATGGTGAATCGTGCCGTCTTCGCTCCATTGATCAGGGCTTTTTATGGTCTCGACCCTCGCAATTGATTCTGGTTCTAACAACGTCAAGTTGATTGAATTAAACTTTTTCAGCTGTTCTGAAACCGAAAACTCTAAGTTTGAGAATTTTGAGTCCACGGATTCTGAGTTCAGGTTTCAACTCTGATTTTGTTGAACCTGCTTCTTGAAATGGCCCCCTGATGCTTCTGTGCACCAAAAAATGTGTTTTTGCTGAGTAAAACTCCCAAACAGTTCACTCAAATGAGAGTAAATGTGATGTCTGAAACATGTTTCCCCCCAAAATGTTGTAATGGCAATTGTTGCTTCTTACCCACATACGCAACTGAATCAAATCAGACAGGGAATTGATGAATCAGAGTCATAGTTAAAGGCTGAGTCATTCATCAGAGCTAACCTTAGACCTCATAATAAGCCACAGACCTCATTAAACAAACAGCCTAATAGACCTTTCACACAACACATGGTTGAACCTAAAGGCCATTTCCAAGGATGTCATTTATATTATACATGGAGTTGTGCAAATGTAATACTAATTAGCAAAATTTCTTAATTTTACAGGATGGAGAACATAAACGAAAGAAAAAAGTGACGAGACGGAGGAGAAACGCAAAGAGAATGAGAAAAAAACTCTGCAAAGCCAATGCAATCCTACTTTCTATGAGACAGTGCTATGAGATACTCAACACTTTGTCAATGGATACCTGAAACTGAGCTCAAGCGTGGCATGGAGGAAAAAAAGAAAAAAAAAACACTTGTTGGTGCTTTAGTACTGTGGAGGCCTCGGTTGGATTACGCAAGAAAGAAGCTTTCGTTTCGTTTAAGCTTTCCCGTCAAGTATATCTTTCCTGCAACTGTTTTGGGTGTTGTGTGACTCCGCAGATAAGCTTCCAAGCTGGACGATAAGAAGCCATAAAGCCAAATGGAGGAGGAATGACTTTCGCACTCCTTGATACGGAATGGACGTGCACTCTTAAGTGCTATCATGGAAAAATGTACCAAAAGATGATCTCGTGGACAACATCTGGAGAGGGTGGATGATGTAAAAAAAAAAAAAAAAAAAAAAGTTTAAAAGCTTTGAAATGGTAGTTTGTTCAAGTATACATTTTTAAAAGCTAAAATAGATGTACTTTTTTTTATTATTAAAAATGTGATGCAAATGTCGTCGTTTGCTAGTGACCTAAACTATGAAGGTGCTCAAATGCAATTTATATAAAAATGACTTGTTTAACTCTCACATACTTCCACTATCATGGTTATCTAAAATCAGTTATTTTAGGCTGTGTATCAAGCTTACGGTGCCTCCTCTAGTGTCACTCTCGAGTGTGATTGATAGGTTAAAAGCCCGTTCTGCCACAGATCGCTGAGTCCACAGAACAGACCCTACTGTGTATCGTGCACGACATCCAAGCTCATCCTGTCACATTTATTTGATGCTGATTAATGGTATTCTTTGTTGTGGCGTGGGAGAAAAAAAAAAAGAAAGCATCAAGGAAGTATTTCATTTTGTAAGTCAAGATGTGTGTGCACTAGAAATGCAAAACCTGTCCGCATGAAGCGTCATTCCCGCTAACTCCTTTGAGTGCTGTGATTGTTTTCTATTTCTGTTGCACATTTTATTATCCAGCTAATATTTGCATAATAAAAGTATATATTTTTTATGAGAATAAAGAGGATAGTAATGTTTATAGCACTGCATGTGAATCAAGTTGATTCTACAACATGGGTTTCTTCATAGAAGTTTATTGAGGGTGGATATAGATGGATTAAGATCTGCAAAGAAAAACACATCAGTCCCGTCTGTTACACTTTGTTTACGATTTTATTTCTTTTTTTTTTTTTTATATTTTCAAGTTTTAGATGTTCCCTCCGAAGAGAATTTCCATCATGTTCAACAAGCACTAACTTAGATTAAGCAGAGACTTCCACTAAATCCAGACAGGGAGTGTTGTCCTGCTTTCAGTCATACAAATAGTAATGCATTAATCTCCAACTTTACCGAGGATTATTTCATGAAGAGCGCTTAAAATCACACCCGTTTGGTTGCATAAAATGTAAAATCTAAATTTAGGAAAATAGGCAGTCCTTGTTCAGTCAGTCAAAATGAAATTGAATAGGAAAATAAATAGTTCATTGTAAAAAAACAAAAAAAAAAAAAGCTACATTTGACAAGTTGAAGAATTTAGTCTGTGATAACAGAGAGCTGGAATACAGTGGCAACCTCTCTTAGGAATCAGTCACTGTCAGAACAAGTGAGATTAAAAAAGAAAATGCATTCCTTTTTCTTTTAAAAAGCACATTGCTTGTTCAGTAGTCAATTATATTGCACTTTACTGAGAATGCATTGTTCAAGAAAGTTACCAGGATCAGGGACTGCATTCAGATTTAGGTCAAATCACTGAGGAAGTTACACCCATCTCACACTTGACTTTTTCTTGAGTGTACAACATCCGAACTGTCCACTCTTATCTCCTCTAAAGCTTCACAAAGAACTAATCGTCCCACTTGAACAATATTTTTTTTACAGTCCCCCCCCCCCCCCCCTTTTGTCTTTTTGTACACTTTGAGTTTCAGTTCCAGCATTCTTGTTAGCAAAGAAACCTTGGTAACTATTGTGCACAAAATAGGTGAGCTCAGTTCGCCATGATAAGCTTGTGGAAGTGATTGAGCATTATTTTTAATATGTGACCGTTTTAGGCTTTGCAATAAAACTGTCATCACTGCTCAACTGGCAAAAAATAAAAGAACAAGTGGGCAAATAAAAAAAGGATAGATTTTGTTGTTTTTGTTTCCTTCAATCTTTATCTGCTTTGGTGGAGTGATCTGCTCTGCAACTTCAGAGCTGGCGCATCACGACTTCCCCGAGCGTTCATCAGATACACATCCTCCTCACCCCGCACTCGCAGCAGAACTTCGCAGACTCAATAGGGTATTTGGTCCCACAGGCGTGACAGAACCTGCTCTTCATTCCACCATTGCCAACTTCACTTGTACCATCCACCTCATTCCTGAGAATTGGACAAAAATGCGGAATTTAGATCCAAAATGATAACTGTGGCATGTATGTGGTAACATGTAAAAACTGAAAAAGAAAGTATAAAAATATAAACTAAAATAAATCAATTACAAAAATGTATTTGCACAACAACAACAGGAAGAAAGTTTGTTTCATACTGGATCTTTTGTGAGATTTTTTTTTTTTTTATTTACCTTGACTCTGCCTTCTTCCTGTTGACTCCTGTTGCTGGTTGGGAGTTCCTCACAGAACCGTAGCCGGAGCTCGGCGCGCGGCTCTTATTTCCCACACTGATAGGGAGCAAAACAACACGGACGGACCAAATGTAGGTCACTGTCACCACGGATGGCAGGTTCAAAATTCAAGTCAGAAACACAGATTTAAGATTTTCAAAATCATTGTTAGACATTTAATAGTCAAGATTTTTTATTTTGTAATAAAGAGATAATTGATTTTTTTTTTTTTTTTTTAGTAACATATCATTTAACTTTTTTTAACACATGCAATTCCAAGTTATTTACAGTCTGAATGACTAAAACCACAGTTAAAAAGGAAAAAAAAAACAAAAAAAAAACACAATGGTCAAATCAGAAATCATTCGTGGGTAAAGGCTGAGATGTAACACATTGGGTTATTTTCTCACCCTGATGGAGGACTCGTGATGCCGGAGACATTACTCTTGACTAACCCTGCTGAGGAAGTCTTATTTGAAGGGACTCCTTATGTGAAACAATTAGGAAGAAGAAAAATATCAGTAATGTATAAAACATATACCAAAGTGATTGAAAGTGGTAAATATTGATAATAAAATGTGTTCCAAATAAACAAAATGAAATTTTTTAGTGTTTTTAACATATTCTTGCAGCATTTATAAAGAACATTTATAAAGAAAAAAAAACTGGAAACAATTTGAAAATAGTAACGTCATGGACACAGATGTCCCGTCTCACCGGTGGACTGTCCCAGGCCCGATCTCTGGGGTAGACGAGAAGAGGCCGGGGGGATGGTGGACGCGGGGGAAGAGATGCTCTTCTTTACAGGAGCGGGAGCCTTGTACTGATGAAAGAAAGACAACAAACAGATGTGTTAAAGAGCAGATTTATTGTAGTTGATTGATTGATTGGTTTATTTCAGGCATAGATTGAAAAATACAGGACAAAACATACAATTATTTCAAATTCATTACAGAACCAATAAGATGCATTAATTAGAAAACAGAAAACAAACAAAAACAAAATAAACTTATGTCACATTTGGTTCATTCATTCTTTGTGATTATTAACTAAAGTCAGTAGAGTTTGATTGATTGCTTGAAAAGGAGTGGGAAGAAGCAAATTTATATAATCCCACCCCTACTTGATTACTTCATTTAACTGTTTTGCATAATTATGTCTTCCGGTTGTTTTTTTTTTTTTCCCTTTCTTTTTTTTAATTATATTCCCAATATCAGAGTAAAGTGCTTGATGATTATTGATTAATCTCACAAAACATTATTTCAGTAAACAGTAACATGAATCATACATCAAGTAACAGATATGTAATACTCACTGATTATCATCAAAATACAATGTCATGTTGATGCAGAAAAATGATAATTACATTGAAATCAAGTTTTTAAGTAACATTAGAGTGCTTATTGATCATTCTCTGGAAGAATTCTTATATATTTTCATTAAACATTAATGATTCACACAATATGTAATAATCATTGATTATCATTAGAAACACATAATTACATGAATCATTGCTACATATTTAGGATCAAGAAAGGTTAATGCCATAGTGACTGTAAACTTATCAGTAATCATTACTGCATATTACATAACATAAAACTCTTTGATTGCATTTACAAAAAAAAAAGCTTTGATTATTTCATCACATTCAAGTTCAGATATTTGGAATTACTCAAACACAAGTAACTCGTCTTATCTTCATATTGTAAAATTAGAGTTTCTTTGTACATTTTCTTGAATTGATAAATACTTGAACATAGTTTGAGTTCATTACTTAACTTGTTCCAGAGTTTAGTGCCACACACAGAAACACACAAACTTTTCTTTGTGGTTCTTATCAATCTGACCTTGCAGTTCCTGCATCCCCTCAGTTTATATCTTCCTTCATTTTCTATAAACTGTTGTTGGATATTGGATGGTAATGTTTTCCCACTAGCTCTGTATAGATATTGTGCAGTGTAAAAATCAACAAGGTCATACAGTTTTAAAATTCTGGATTGATAAAATAAATTGTTAGTGTGATCAAGATAACCGGCTTTATGTATAATTATGATGGCTCGTTTCTGAAGCAAGAAGAGAGGATGCAGTGAACTCTTATAATTATTACCCCAAATTTCTATACAGCAGGTGAAATGAGGTAATACTAAAGAGCAGTACAATAAATATCTGCAGTTGTATTCTAATATATATTTTGATTTATTTATAATTGAAATATTTTTTGAGACTTTAGTTTGTATGTGTCTGATGTGTGGCTTCCAACTCAGGTTTAAAAAATAAAAAAAAAAAGAGAAGAAACTGTGACAAAGGAAGAAACCTAACATGCACTGGAAACAAGTTCAACTTGCTGCCGGCGACACAAGCCCAACTCCAGCTCTGGTTTTACCGAGACGCAAGTTGCATTCTTATTCTAGAAAAAAAAAGATGGTCTTGCATTGCAGCATGTCTGTGTAATTACACATATGCAGCACTAGGTGGAGCTTTCAATAATTAGTTAACTGCAAAGATCACGGAAAGTCTAGATACAGGTCAAGTTTTTGATATGACGATTCAGGTCCTTATGGTGCAACCAACTGTCGCATAATTTATATATATGTATATATGTATATATATATAGATATATATTTTTTTTTTTTTGTGGGAAATTTTTATGGTGTTAAAGAAAAGTTTTTGGTAAAAACCTGCTCTACAAATGATCCTTGATCAATTTTTATAATCAATTTTCTGACAGCTAAAGTTCTTTCTTCGGATGCATCCAATCACAAGAAGAGGAGAAAGAGTAGTGAAGGAATTAGAAACTGCCCTGAAAGAGCAATGCATGCTGGGTACATTATTTCATCTGCAACTAGCACTCATCCTGTCACATGACCGTTTTTCCCTTCCTCATGGGTGATGTCAACACTTATTCCCTAACAACAGCTTCTCCCTCAAGATGATCCTTCTCTTCATCACTCTCCGAAGTCTTAAGGTTCCAGACAAAATAACTTTGATTTTAAAATCACAAAATCACAAATGTTCATCTAGACAAAATCATTTTCTCTACCTGTGTGCGAGCCGGAGCCTTCTTGGGATCTCCAGGCTTGGCTTTGCTGGGCATGCGGGCAGCTTGTTCCTGACAGAATTTAATGTGTCTGTCGGCAGCACTCTCATTGAACCTCCGCTGACAGTAAGGGCACTGGATGTAATCTAGACAGCAAGACAGGTTTTCTTTAGGAAGCCAGCATCACAAGCAGAAATCTTACAGAGAGAATATACGAGTCTAATTGAAATATGACATTGAAAAATGATTTTGTCTAGTATGCTCGACTCTTGTGGTGAGAAACTGAATAAAAGCATCGTCTACCTGGGTCATAAGAAGGCGGAGGAGGTGGAGGTAAGGGCCCCCCATCTTTTATAACTTGAGTGAGTGCCTTGGCAGCCCGAATGGTGGCAATGAAGTCCTCGTGCTTCTTGCGCCAGTTGGATGGCTTCTTCGGTGGTTCTGCCTGGTACGACAACATGCCACAGCAGATTCTGCTGACAAAGTCTGTTTACACACAGCTGACAGATCCAACTCCAACAATCCTGACAGTGACAAAACGCAACCTGGATGGTTCAGTGCCAGATTAAATAAAAATATTTCAAGCTAAAGATTAGACTGTCATATATTCATGAGGGAATTTCCGTAAATGGGACTCTTGTTGCACTTAATGACGTGCTTAAGCTTCCAAGCAAAACCGATAACAAATCTTAGCTCCACCACCATCAATGGGGACAGTTATCAGTTTCACATAAAGTGGATAAATACTAACAAAAGTTAGTATTATATATCTACACATTCTCACTCCCAACTTGTCATGTATGGATGTGCGGTTCAGGCCCCCTCCGCGTCACTTTTTGATGTTTTGGCTGTGCCAAACTCATTGTTTTCTTTGACGTGCTGCCTGGTCCCATTAAATCATGGGTCCCCAACCCACAGGACATGGTACCGGGTTAGGGTACTGGTACCAGATTAGTGCTATACCTTGTTTCCACTGAGCAGTCCCAACTGGGCCGGTCTGCACCTGGCTGGTTTAGAAAAGTCTGGGCAGTTCAAAGAAGCGTTTCAATTGAGTTTTGGACTAACAAGGCACATGCGGAGTGTAGACCGATGATGTAGCTGTGGGTCATAACGGTGCAACTACAACAGTTCTCCGTATTTGTCCTAAGCCGTGTCCCCGGTCCCTAACCCCCACAAATAAGGGGGGAAAACTGAATGCAAAGAATTTAATTATTTGCAAGATTGCGGGGGACAAGAATACAGGTCAAAAGAGGACAATACTTTTGGTTTGGATCTTGAAAAACTCTGGTTGGAGGTTTCCTATTGTCGTAATACCTTTATGCCAATCAATAGATTTCATCGGGTGACAACAATAGCTCTACCCTAACTGGTCCATTCCATTTCTCCATGGGCCCACAACCAACAGGAGACCAAAAATGGTACAAATCGGTCCGACCTAAGTGGTCCAGTTTTTTATAGAAACCCTCAATTTACTGGTCCGGTCCAGTCGGGTCTGGACTGCTCATTGAAAATGAGGCATTAGGGTAACGGTACTGGGTTAGGGTACTGATCCAGTTTGGGCCCCGAGAGTTGGGGACCCCTGATTAGCTTCTGTAGCCCGGTACCAACCAGGCCTCGGACAAGTTTGGGGAGGTTGGGAACCCCTAATTTAATGGGAACAGCCAGCACATCAAAAACAATGAGTTGGGGACACACAAAACATCAAAAAGTGACGTGGAGGGGGTCCAAACCATACGTCCATATATGACAAGTTGGAAATGAGAATGCGTTGTATATATATTTATATATACACTCCGTGTGCATACACAACTATATACTCCTTCTGAGCTGTCTTTGTTTGAAACTAACTCTTTAGTCTTTAAATGCAACTGATTTTTTAGATTCAATTTTTTATTGACAATAATGTCAAAATAACTGAAAAGAGGAATCTGTTTTCAGAAAAGAAAAGTAGAAAGCTGTTAAATTGGTAAAAAGCAAACAAACATCAAAGGACATGTAAGTGGATTTTTGAGTGAACGTCAGATCAAGCACCAGGCAACTGCATTGGCCACAAAGAGTAATCTCATTACAGCCCGCAGGAGATGAAACCAAAGCAGCGTGCTAGTTTTAGAGGCGCCATTTGTGGAAGCAACTACAGTACAACACTCAGGGGAAAATACATCTGCTTTAGGCCACTGTGTTTAGAGTAAAACAGAATGGAAACATTTTGAGGACTACTCAAACACTTATTAACAGCAGGTAGATTAGTGTGCAAGTGTCTTCAAGTTTTCATCTAAATATTTTCAACTTAAAAGCAAAATGTGTATCACAGGAGGAAGAAAAAAAATAGACCAATCTACTTACTTTCTGACAGCCAGCTGAGCTTTGTGACTGAAATACAATTGACATAATGTACATTTTACAAAAATGTGCTGTTGTCATAAAACAATGTATCGAGCAAATATTCACATAGGAAATGGTGTCGAACAAAAGGATTATTATTCTGAATCTTTCAACAGATAATTTGTTGCAGAGTCAAGTTTTCTAAAAAACTTTTATATTCTTTTACCTCCTGGCGGCTGGAAATGGAAAATAACTTGAATTCTTTGTCAAAGATACAAGCAAAAATAAAAAATAGAAATCAAGAGAAGTTTTTAAATGTATAAAATATTCACAAAAAATGATTAGCAAACGTCTAAAACCGACATTTAGTTTTCTACTAATGAAGAAAAACCATTAAATACACAAAAACATAGCTCTATTTGATGTTTTTGGTAGCAATGTGTGTCAAAAGTGAGAAAAATGAAAAGAAAATTCTGCTAAAAAAAACCCATCAATTTACTAAAATGTTTTACTGTAAAAGAGTCTGTGAGATCAAAAAAATAAAAGGATCAACTTCCAGAGATTTCGGTGTGAAATGGAAAGCAGGTCACCAATCTGCCAAAATCATTTCAGAAGTTGATATTTTTTAGTATAAAACAAAACTAATATAATTAACATTTAATATAATTTTAATTCAGGGGGTCAAATAAATTGTAAAGAAATCTCTGTGTGCATGGGACAAGGCTCAAAACCCAGTTTATACTGTGATCAAATGAAACCTAATTGAGCTGAAAGATCAGTCACATGTTGAAATAACGGCTGTAGAATATTCTGGATCAATAAATATAGGGTATGTGTGTGCATCTTAAAACCCTGCCCCTCTGTTAGCATGGAATCAGGTGTTTCAAAATATTGATATTTCAACACACATCCTTTTATGATTTCTGCCACAGAATCCGGCTGAACGCTTACCTTTGGTTTAATAGGCTTGAGTACGGGGATGTCTGTGCCCTCTGCCCTCTGTCGACTGGAATCAAAAACCTTCCTCTTTTTAGTTGTTGACTTTTGGCATATTTTTGCATGTTTTTCCTGTAAAGAAAGAAAAGCAGGTCAACAAATACCATGTACCATCATTATATATTTAAGTTTTCTTTATCATAAAAAAGACAATTTAAACAAATCAAAGTTTTTCTTAGGATAATGTATTTTGTAAAATGTAGCTTTTATCCCCAAATAAAAGCAAATACTTGCTAATACAGCAGTGAAGTGTATTTATTCAAACTAAAATTACCGTAAACTGGATTATAAAACAAAAAAAAAACTATGTTATAAGAGCTCTGAAGAATTATTAGTATATATATATATATATATATATATATATATATATATATATATATATATAAGTTTTGCATTGCATTCTTTCGTTGTTCTTGTTTTGTCAATTGAAATAAAACTACATCACCATCAAGAAAACTAGTTAAGTGTTCTTACAAACACATGCTTGAAATCAGAGCTCAAAATTGAGCCTCGGTGAACACTTATGCTCTCTATAAATAATATATTTTTAACAGGTATTGCAGTAATAAGATAAAGACAGCTGATCCTATATGAGTAAATAAAATCCTTAGACGATACATTCATTGTTGCCAAATTGATTTTTAAATGTGTTTATTTACCCCAAAAAGAGTCACAAAAATTGCCTCGGCTACATTACAAATGAGTATTTCACTCTCTTCTATAAGTCTTATGTTCAAGATGCAGTATTGGGAGCTACATATTATAAGTGATTTATTAGAATAGCATGTTACCTTGAATGGTAATGTAGTTGCTTAGTTCATTATTTATTTATTCTTTTTTTGTAATATTTTACTAGCTACATCTCCAGTAATATTTGTAAAATAAAAACAAAATCTACTCTATTCATTTGTGTGTTCTTGCCCAGTTCTATAAAAAAAAAAAACCTGTTCCAATCATCTTTTGATTTATTGTAAAAACGTCCCCATTGGTATTTAAATTATGCTTATGTCGTTTGTAGCTAATATAAAAGCATATGTGTCATTTTCTAGGACAGAGTTACTGTGGAGCAGCAGTTTATTAGAAATTTGCCTCCGAGTTGTGTGGGGGAGACTGTTGGTGTAAAGTAAGACTGCCCAATCTTCCCATCATCCATTTGTTACACTCTCTACTGCTAACTCACAACCCCTTATAACACTGACCTTACATTATCATTTACTTGAGGAAAACTAAGACGTGCATAGTTCAATTAGTCTGGATGCATTAGAGCAGATCCTGAAGATTGAAGGCAATTTTTCATCTGCTGATTCCCAATGATTTGCATAAATAAATAATAATTATTAATAAACATTTTTTATTGGAGTGGGTCTTTCAAAAGTGAGGTCAACTCAAAAGATATACTTTTATTTTGTATTTTAAAGACAAACAGTGAACTATTTCTCTATTATTTCTAATTTTATATTTGCATTTTAATTAAAAAAAAAATTGAGGGTTGGTCCTCAAATTGTGCTTCCACCATAAAACATACTATATTAATGAAAATTCAATGTCACTTCCACACCATATAACCACTTATTATTAAAATATTAAAATAGTACATTAACAGTAACAATGTTTACATTTGACTTAGATTCCAGCAGGTATCGAGATGACTTTTTTTTTTTAAATGCACTTCCAGTAAGTGATGCTTTAAGCTTAGAGATTACTTTTGAACAAAAACAAATATGGTAATATGTAAAGAAAAACAAAAAAATATATAATAACTAAACTGCACAACACAATTTACATGATGTGTGTGTTTTTCTTTACCAGAACTTTAGGGAAAAAGCATCTTTTGCAAGTATTACACTGAACCAGTTCATCCACAGGAGGAGCTTCTGCATCTGCAGGAAAAAAGAAAGACTTTTAGCAAAAAAATAAATAAATACATACAATTTTAAATATCACTGTGTATCTAAATCTAAACATAACTCACTGATAAAGTTGTAAATATCTAAATAACTTTCAACAAACACATTATATATTTGATTTAATTATGTTTTTGTATGAATTGCCATGTTAACATTTAAATTTACAACATTATAGTGAATCTTTGGGATTTATGAAATGCCAAAACAAAAATATGACAGAAAATCACAAAAATAAATGCTGCAAATGAAAGACACCAACAATAAAAATGCTTTTACCCAATAAATTGGACTCCGGAGAATATCTACAAAATGTAATTTAGCTTTTTTTCCCTAAAATTTTCGTTAGTTAACACTCAGTTAATGTCAGTTTATGCTAACATGAAATAGCCGCTCCCTCAAGGAATCACACCCATGCAGCCAGACAGCTAGCCTCATCTTTAGCTTGAACGTTACCTAGCATTACTTGGGCTAAATCCAAAACACAAAAAAGGCTCGCTGTGGGAAACTGCTTTGCAATAAAACACAACCACAATTCCGTTTCCTAAGTGTAAAACTGGGGAGCTTCAAGTTAAAATGCACCACTAAACCTATGAAAAATAAAGAAATGGACTGAGATTACCTTCAAATTCTTCCATCCTTAGGTTATCCCTTGTCTGATGCTACTGTTGTTTCCACCAGGAAAATGTAGCCGGGAGAATCAAGATGATTCGTCTCAACCTACTTCCGGTTTCACAGGAACTAAGGAAGTCATATTTAAATTGTGTTTTGATTTAGTCTGTGCTTATACAAAAACATGACAAATATACCAGGAACTAAAATGCTAAAATAAAGATCATGTATTGATGTTTAATTTCTAGGCTTCTGTTTGTGTCATGTTGATGTTACACCACTCGCCGGCGATAACCTACTTTATTTGAAGAGTTCAGCACTGAACCATCTTCACTCAACTTATCTTTGGCAACCAATGGCAACTCGATGCTTCTTTCATGGATTTTGACTTCCGCATATATTGTTATTTATTGCAGAATATAGCCCTGTGTGAACTGCAGGTGGAGCACAGCAGGCACATTTATTTATATCAATGTACTGTATACTTGTTAAGTTTTTTAAGCAAATACTCACGTTTCTTGTTTCTTTGAAGACGCAAAACGTGTCTTCCTCCGGCTTCCTTCTTTTTTTTTTTTTTTTTTTTTTTTTTTTACTTAACACATTAAAAAATGACATTTGAAGCATTATTATATCTTAGAAGTCATTTTATTAAAGTAACATATAATTCTATGACTCCACAAATGGTATCATTGTTTATGAGAAATATGGAGGTAACATTTCAAACGTGTGACTTAACCACAAGCAAACAAAGAGCCTATTTTTGGTCGAAACACTTAAAATACAGAGCAAACACTCCAAATATCTGTTAGCCAGAAGGACAGCATGTGTCACATGAATTCACAGACAGCTGCTTTGTAACAAGCCGGTACTAAAAGCCTGCAGCTGGTTTCATGACAGGCGCTCTGTTCTCTCACTGACTGCCCTCACTGTGATCCCTATTCTGGACAAGCTCATATAATAGTACAAAAAATAAATAAATAAGTAAATAAATAAATGACATGGGCTTACTTATAAAATATTTATTTGTTATATTAAAAAAAAAAAAAAAAAGAAATCTTAGTACGTTAAAAAGAGAAGATATTTTATTCTGAAAAGGATACCGGAAGTGGAGTTTTCAAACTTTCACTTGACGTCATTACTACTGAACCCAAAGGGGATACCAGAGTGGCAGAATTCCAGCTGATGTGACTGACGGACCAATGCGAATATTAGGAGAATATCCCACCCAAGCAGGTAATTATTCTGATGGTCCTTATGAGGGACATAAAATGCAGAATCGACTTATTCATCTGCATTCCTTAAACAATAATATCGTGCAGATGGTGCTCACAGGCACTGACCTACCTCTGTGGGGGTCTTTGTCATCAGAGAGAAGCATATGGCTGTTTATTTGTGTGCTGTCAGCCTCGAGGAGACTGTATTTATGGCAATTTGTTAAATAAATACATACTTGTTTTTGCTTTTGTGCAACACATTTCTTCACAGACTAATGTTGAGATTTATGTTAAATGAGCTGAACAAACACAAGTCAATTCTTATTAATAAAATTTAAAAATGAATTTGACGGTTTTAAGCAAGTTTTTGTGCTGGTTTTTTTTATGTATTTGCTAAAAAAAATAAAATCCATTAAAAAAGAAAAAGCAGATAAGGAAGTCAAATAAAAAATTAAATTATTTTTAACATGAATAAATCCTAACCTAATTATGATTTGTATTTTTCTCATAGAATAAAATATGTATAATTAAATATAGAAATAAAATAGTTTTGACAGTTACTTCAGGATGCTCTAGAATCTATCCAGTCTCTGTTCTTATCTTCTCCTCTCGTTAATAATTCCAATTTGGTTGCACAACTAATGAAAAGGCAACTCAG
Organism: Oryzias javanicus; assembly: GCA_003999625.1. Lineage (NCBI taxonomy): Eukaryota > Metazoa > Chordata > Actinopteri > Beloniformes > Adrianichthyidae > Oryzias > Oryzias javanicus. Next base: position 15,390,396 of record CM012456.1, read on the forward strand.
AGGAGCTGTTTAGTTAGTGAGGTCATCGCACATTTACTTGATTATCTGAAGCCAGTGTTTCATAGGAGATGCCAAGTGCAAGCTTTTATTTCTATATGACAATAAATCTGTTAGGAGAAGAAGAAAATCCTTAACACAAAACATGCTGATAAATATTTGTAATTATTCAAAATGATAATTTGTGCTATTTAAGGGGTTAATGCATAAACATGTCGACAGAAATCCTATATTTCTGCTTGCATTGATTTTCTTTATGAAACTAAAATAATAAAATATGTATAAATGAGCATTTAGTCTGTCAGTTGACTAGGGATGACATAGTTTGTGTCCATCTTAAAACTGTTGTGAGAATGACATCATTGGGGGAGGGTGTACAGAGGATGACAGAAGAGGCATTCAAAATTAGACATTAAAATGATGGAAGCCATTTTTTTTTTCAGCTTGAATTCATTTTTTCACACCAAACCTTGCCTTCAAGTGATATTAAATCTTAGTTTTTTTCTATTCTGCCGTTTTAGGTGTGTGAAATAAACCAAAAAAACAATCTCAGATTGACATATTTTAATTAGTGTAAATGGGGCAGCCCAGTCTGAACTTGATCAGTGCTGAAGGGCAGCCTCATCCAGGCAGATTGATGCACTAAAATGTCAACAGAAGGGTTTAACCTAAATCTCAGAGCTGCACTGCTGATCATGGCCGTGCTCACGCAGCGAAAGAAAGCAGCTCTCTTCCTCTTTGTGTCACAATTACCCCTTAAAGTGTTGTTGTTCCAGCTTTGGTTCTCCTTTATGTTTCCACCCTATTTGTCTGTTGGGAAAATTCCTGCCCTCTTTGCCTCTGAAGTCACTGGAACACTGGATAAGATTAATATAGATTAATGAGGGATTAGGTAGTAAAATAAGAGGATGTGGGGATGCATTGGAGAATGGGGAGCCAACTTTCTTCCTGTAGCTGTTTAATGTTCAGTTTGTGGTGCTCACATGCATCAGAGTAGCCATTTTTTTAAAAAATCTCTTATGTGTGTAAATTCTCCTTAGCTGCTGGTAAGTGTCTGTGAAAGGCAGTGCTATGTTGAGGCGCGTCAACGATGACGGATGCCGAAGCGAGCTTTGAGGACTTCATCGCTTCCCGTCGGTCTGGCCGCAGAAATGCCGTCCATGAAATCCCAACAGCGGAGACGATGCAAGGATCCACAGATTTGTCCCAGAGGTTGGTGCAGCTCAGCATCAGCAAGAGCGGTGAGACATTTCAGAATAAAAACTGTATTTAAAAATGAATGTGTTCTAATCATTTACTTATGTTTGTATGAAGTAAAAAATTTTTATTTTCCCTAAATCTGCTAAAGTTGCATCTTAAGATTTCCTGTATGACAATAGGTACTGCATAATGTTAAACAACAACATGGATTTCCTTAATTTTTATTTTATGTTAAACAGTTTTGGTTGAAAAGCATAAAAAAAAAAGTTTCTATTAAAACACAGGAACCTTTGGGGACATCAGGGTAGCAAAAAACATTAGAAATGTTTTATGTGGTCCACTTTTATCTCACATAATTTTTGCTTTAAGGAAACTGGGTCTAATGAGTTAAAAATACTTTTGTTTGTTCCAATCATACTAGAAAAATACTAGTGTTTGTTATTTGCATACATTTTTTGTGCAAAAACACCTGCAATGTTTTAATTAATTAATACAATTCTAAATAGTATTAAATCTTTGCATTAATGAAATAATGCCAAATTGTGTCAAAGTTGGGTCACTTGATTAAAGTTGAGTGAGTTGACACGAGTGAGATAAAATTAATCTAACTACAATTTAGTAGGGTTAGTTGCTCATAAATGAATATAAATTTATGTTTGTTGGTTCTCAGGCGTAAGGAAGCATGCTTACATGAACAGATATGTTATTAACAGGTTGAATTGAACTGTGACACAAGCTTTTATTTTAAAATTAATGATTTTAAAATAAAAAGTATTTGTGGATTTTTGTCGGTAAAAACCTAAATTTGCATATATATTGTTCCAAAAATTTTTATTGACTGACTGACCCAATTCATCATTTAAAAAAGATACATTTTACTATTTTTTCAGAAAAGATTTTTTTTTAGCTCTTTTTATGTTTTAAAACTTGCACATTAATTTTAATGCATCAATAAACCGATATTTGTTTATAAAATGTAAATTGTATTTCCATCTGTCATTTGTTGCTTCAGTTTTTCATAATACTGTATATAGATGAAGCTGCAGATGCATATAATTTACATTTAGGCCAAAAAAAGCCTTCACAATATTTATGTCTATGGAGTCCCGCTAATGAAACAACATGGGTATTACAATGTCCACATTTTTTTTTTCATTAACATTTCAACCTAAATTTTTCCACAGGCAATAAATTAAATTACACTTAATCATTTTTTATTGATCATTTTCTTATCATAAATAGATATATAAAAAAAATACACTTAGTACTTATTTAAAACATTTTATCATCTAAAATAAATAAACACATATTAGCATGGGATTGTGTATGGGCTAAAAGAACAGACTATTTTTTCAGCATGGAGTCAAGTTTCATGAAATAATGTTTTATAAGATTAATCAATAATCAACAAGCACTTTACTTTGCTGCAAATTTAAAAAAAAACAAAACAAAAAAAAAAGATCTGATCAGAACCGGATTACATAACTGTCCAAAACTGTAAAATTAGGTAACTAAGTAGGGGTGGGATTTTATAAATTCACTTCTTTACACTCCTTTTTAAGCCATTAATCAAACTCTACTTAACTTTAGTTTGTAATTACAAAAAATATTGAACCAAATGTTACATAAGTGTTTTGTTTGTTTTTTTAAATTTCTAATCAATGCATTTCATTATTTTTGAGTTTGAAATATTTGTTTTGTTCTGTATTTTTCACAATCTATGCTTGAAATCAATCAATCAATCAAATAATTACGTTTTTTGTTTTTTTTACAAGATTTTTTCATCTCACAATACCAGATTCCTGGTGTTTTTGTGCTTTTCCTTATCAATATGTTGCTTCTACAACAGAATTTCCCTGCAGGGATAAATAAAGTTGATCTTGAATCATAAAAATTGAATTCCATACAGTTACAATCACATGAGCTAGCATTGAAAGGAACATCCAGATAAAAAAAAAAAAACTGTACTCCAACTTTTCAAATGTAACTCTGCCTTTGTGATTCTCTTGTTTGTTCATTAGAGGAAGAGGAGGGAGAATCTGAGAGCAACCAGGACTCTACGGCTAAAGACGAGGAGGCTCAAGCTGAGGACAGCTAACCTGCAGGGATCCTCGTGTATCTTTAAGTGTGATTTCAAATCTCTGGCAGTCCTCGATGCAACAAAACCATAAGCGCATTGCTGTTTCCTTCATGAACGTCCATCAGAAAAAGGCTGTTCACGACCTTCCCTAATATGCTCCTACAATCAGAACCATCTTCTTAGTAAGTAGACGAGCATTTGAGGGTTTTTATTTGAGTACGTTTACGGTCAACCACTGTTAACAGATGAAACATTGAGGCAGCATTTTCCTTCATGACTCTTCAATGTCTTATAGTGTTTGATTTTAATATTTGTCATTTAGCTCAAAAACTTTACTTTATGGTGCAAATGAGCTCAAAACTGCAAACTGTCAGATTTATTTTTTAAAATCAAAATCAAGTTCTTCTCTCTATTTTGTGAGTTTTAAAGGTCGGTACACACAATGCTGCACATCATCATCTATCTTGAATATTTTATTGAAGGAGCTCATTCTTATCGGTTCATCGTGAACAGTTGGAGTAATTGACTGGCATGATAGCAACTGCTCTTTTGAATCAGAGGACTCGTTGTACTTACACTGATCAACCTGAGTGAGCATATCTGTAAACTTTGAAGTGCAGCTGGGAATTTCAGAGTATTGTGGTGCACAAAATGAAGATTGCATTCGTTTTATGATCTACCAATGTACTTGCTCTGTTTTAGTTCCTCTAGACCAGAGGTCTGCGACCTGAGGCTCCGGAGCCACATGTGGCCCTCTGGTTCAAGAAAAACAAAATGTTTTCATTTTAAAAGTACCTGTAAAGTAAACGTAAGGAAGTAAGTAGCAAAAAAAAAAAGGAATCTCAGATCACTCTGCAAGGCTCCTTACTACAGAGCCCTTATTGTTCCAATAATCAATCAAGTGGTTCAGTTTCGTAGTTTAACAAAGTTGGAATAAAACATTTTGACAGATTTTTGAGCATCATGTTCCAGAGAAAATCAACTTTTAACCCCAATCAGAATTCATATTTAAGGCAGATTATCTAATTTTGAACAAATTCAGGGATTTTGATTGTTAAAAAATACGTTAAGGGTCACTTAATTTGCTCAGATGTAATTTTTGTTAGTTAGATTTATACATTTCTGGCAGAGGTGCACCACAAATGGTAACTTTTTTTTTTATCTTTTATATCACTGCTGATATTTCTCTTCATTGGTCACATTGAGATCATCCTATGTAGCACTGGGTGTCTTGTCTTTTATTTTGAAAGGAAGTCATGTCAGCCACTATCAGAAGCTATAAACGATTGAATTAAAAAAGGCTATTTTATTTTCTTATATCCAAAACTTATTTATGTTTTATCATGATAAAAATGACTTACATTCAAATCCTTGTCTCGTTTTTCTAAAGGGTGAAGTAAGGATCATACTGGGTTGTGGTCAGTCATAAATCGATCCGGATGGCCCTTTAAGTGTTAAAAGTTACAGATCCCTGCTCTACACTGTTTCTTGCACTTTAGACTATTCAAGTATAACTCAAAGACTAAAAGTGTTGCAAGAAGAATCATGTAGGTAAAATGTTTACTGTAGAAATATAGAAATATTTTCTGGATTCTGTTATTTGTTCATTCAAACATATGTATTTGCCCACCTTTTCAGTGTATGAAGTCATGCATGTCACTCTGAGGTCATGTTATCGATCATATGCATGCAGGACTTCTTTTCTAAATTCCTGAATAAACTGTTTTCTTGACTAACCTGCAGTTCATCTAAACTTCTCCACATCCTTTCCATGTGAGTGTGTTATTGTGATCAAATAAACTGTGATTTTTTTATTATTCTGAAGACAATAATTTGTTTATGATAAGAAAAATTGCACTAAAAACAGAACTGAAGTTTGTTTTGTTAGTACTTCTTTTGTCTGCTGCAATAATTGCTTCGATTTTTGTTCATCTGTCTTTTGAGCCTTTTCATAATAAAAAATAAAATCAATTTGGAGCATCTGACTTCTTCATTATCTTGTAACATTCATGAAATGAATGTGGCTGTTTGTATGAAAGAAGACTAACTCAGTGTTGCCCTCTGGTGGTCAGCTGGCAACACAACAGCAAACTCCATTCAGATCCTTTTTTTAATTTATTTTTTGTTGGATCTATGTTGGGTTCAAACAACCTAAAGCATTCCTCTGATAATTAAACAATAGAGGGGTCAGTTCTTAAATCAGAGCATCCCCTAATCACATGAAGCCTACATATTTATCACTGATGTAAATTTGTGATTGTTGATAATGATGGTTCTTCAAGTTCTTTATCTCAGCTTCTCATAGTCTTCATCTTAGGCTCCTGTTTGTTGATATGAGAGACGTACATGACCTCAAGCAGTTAAGACAGGAAGATTAAAGATAGAGAAGTTAAATCACTCAGAGCAAATATTTGATAAATGTATGTACAACCCTAACAATCTACTATTCTAAACAGCAGTTAAGTGCTGACTTATTTCATAAAACGTTGGACATACATTTAAAACAATACACCCACTCATCTCCTGTTCCTGGTTTGTTCTATGCAGCCTCGCGAAGGTTGCTGGGGCCTATCACGTCTATTACAAAATAGAGGCAGGGGAAATCCCTGCACAATTAGTTACTTGTCCACTGTAGGTTCATACAAGAGAAGAACATACAAACATCATACAGAAAGTGAAGCTGAGGTTGGAACGAAGGCTTTTAAAAACACAAAGAAATCCAAAACAAGCACTTAAAAGTTAAATAAAAAAGAATGTTCCTGTGAACTTTTATCTTCTATTTTTTAACCTTTTTCATTTTTGTTAAATGATTTCTATAAATGTTATTCTGATGCACAGTGAATAATCTAACGAAATGCCTGGCAACAATGATAATGTAAGTCCCTTCATTTCAGTTGCAGCATTTTGTTTAACCAAATAACTTCTCTCCTATTTGAACATAAATTGTAATTCATTTTGCAAATTTTGAAGAGTTTGGTTGGACAGTCATGATATGAGTCAGGATGTTTAAAAGTTTTTTATTCAAATATTACATTCTTTTTAAATGCGTCTTGCAAAAGTAACATAAACTTTTACACAACCCACTACTACATTTTTTCCATTGAGGTGAAGTGGTACAGGAGACTTTTATTTTGAAAGGAAGTAATCTCAAAGTGTATAAATGATTGCATTTTTAGAAAAAAAGGCTATTTTCCATTACACAAGGGTACATGGCTGAAACATACTTTGATCAATTAAAGGATCTTCACGTACAACTGCAAGGAAAAACAAATAAAAATACTATTTTACAATTTCTGCAAAACAAAACTCTGCATGACATGAAAGAAAATACTTGTGTTTATGTATGTTTATGTAGTGGCTTGAATCGGGTTAAGAATACAGAAATGAAAGCAGACATGATGCTTCACTTTAATATAAATGAAAATAGAAGGTGATTGTATAAAAAATCAGTTCAGGTATGGTAGATAAAGATGAACATAATCCTGTAAGCTAGTATAAAAATGCAGAAAACCATGTAAATACAGGCAGGAGAGACTGTTCAAGAAGGTAAACCAGTTAGTAGATAGTCCTACATGGACGCATCTTTTTGCTTTTAAATCTACAGACATTTCATTAGTTGGTGTGTGGGATGAAAAATCCATGCATGTCTCTGTGAAGCTCGGTGTTCACATACGCTCGAGCTACTTCTTTAAACGTTTTGCCATCGAGGATCAGGAGGAAACCCGACTGACCCGGTATGCAGTTGATCACTGCGATCAGGAGGACTCCTACAAATGATGCACAGAAAGAGATCTTCAAAGGCTCTATGACAAGTTTAAAAAGTAAAAAAAAAAGTGAAACTCACCATCATCCTCGGACTCTGCGTTTGGTCTGGGGACAAACACCGGCTCTGAAGGCCAGCAGTTTTCTTCACTCCAGTAAACCATTTTTTTGGTTTCTGTGTCAAACTTTGCAACCTAATGTAAATGACAAAAGATTTCAATTATGCAAGACATAAAAAAATAAAAATAAACACATAATGCGTGACAAATCCTGGAAAACATAAATATGCACTCAGCATTCATAGCTTATCGATAAAGCCAATCTGAGTCTGTGCAGAACTTTGCTCCCCCATCAATGACTTCAACTGAGCTATAAAATCATTTGCAACTGTTTCAGGGTCATAAACTTGCTCAGCCAAGGTTTAAAGTAGCACAATATTATTCACATTATGTTGTTTGGCGATTTGCTCATTGAAAAGCATGAACACTCACGGTAACTTTTCTAAGTAAACTACAAGAACGTTTATTTTTGGTTACTTTGGTCTGTACATGTACATTTACAGTTTTTAGTCAATGGTAGTTAGAGATTTGGTCTTTAATCCAGTTTTCACACTATATACTTGTAATTCTTAAAGATGCTGAAACAGTATTGACGGAGGCTTTAAGTGATTTTCACTTACACGATTCAATATTAGCTAGTGACCTGCTTTGGAAACAATTGCACCAGTGAGAGATGGGTGGTGCAAAAGGGGTGGAGGGTTGTGTGTGCGTCAGCGGAAGGGGCTCTATTTGAATTTCCAAACTTTTTCTGTATTACTTATTTTGCTAGTTTCAGTGTAAGACACTTTGTGCCATGTTTTATAAGAAAAGTGCAAAATAAATAAAGGTTAATTTAATTTAATTTAATTTAATTTAATTTAATTTAATTTAATTTAATTTAATTTAATTTAATTTAATTTAATTTAATTTAATTTAATTTAATTTAATTTAATTTAATTTATCTGTTTCGACTGGATTTTATATGATTTGATTTGATTTAATGTTGCATGTGTTGATTAATAACGTAACTTTTGACTCATTTGGGTCAGCTGAAGACAAATTTAGTAACAGAAGGGCCTCAAGTTTACGCCTCCTTGTAAATAAATACCACATTGGACTTGGGCTTCTTACCTATACCGATAATTCTACTACAAAGTCATACCGTGCAGCAATCAAACACTTTTAAGACACTTAGCTTCAAAGTTCATCTGTTTCAAGGATTACATAAACCTTATGGCCATTTTCCTGTAGCTACAAATGTAATACACATGGTGGAGTCCAAGCGAACAAACATAGACCTATTTGTGCCATTGATAAAATGAAAGAAATCAAATACTCTTACCCAAACATCTCCCCACTCATGGCTTGAGTGGATGTTGGATTTAGATTTAAAAAAGAATTGTTAATCTTTGTCTCAAATAGATTAACAGCTTCCCTTTTGCCCATGCTATAAACCTTGGTGCCACAATGTACAAATAGACCCAATGGGATCATAAGGAGTCTTAGTTATTGTTAGAATAATAGATAATTATAAGTTCAAGGTGTAAAGTGTATTGTTTTTCACAAACTGTCTAGCAGCTTGCTTCCGTTGACTTTGAAATGTTGACGTCAAAAAAAGCTTTTCCTGAATTCCCAGACCTTAAAGGCTTCGGTATTTAAGAGCCAACATGTTTTAGGACCCTCCTGTTACTTGTTTGGATCAAAGTATTTTTAAAACAGATGTTCCCACCACCTCAATCTGAAGGAAGAGAAGTTACCTGAGTTGACAGCACTGATTCCTCCACGATGTTTCCATAGATGAACTGGTGCTTCTTGCCATTGAAGTCGTAGTTGATACGAGGCAATTCAAAACCTGATGGAGATGAAATCAATAGATTTGTTTGTGCAAAATCAGGTGAACTCTCTTTAGCTACACCTCAATCCCATAATCTTTTGATCTATTTTAAAAGTGTTCTGACATAGTTTCTGCACAGCTACCATAGTTCATCAGAAATGTTCACATGGAGTAAACCCGTCCCCATTTCCCATCATCCATCTGTTAACATGCATTCTTACATCCTCACACCCCTAACCTAACATTACCAGTTGAACAATAATAGCGAGCAATATCAGACCTACTTTGCTGTACAATTTTGAGCAACTCGGATAAGGAAAATAAAAACATACATGGAGCTATTTGTCTACAAGCGGATGCATCAGAATGGAGTGAAGCAGAAAGCTTGTGACCTGCTCATTGTACTTAAGACGTCTCAATTACAAGCTAACAACATTTTTTTCATCTGCTTCTGATACCATACTTTAAATTAAAGAAAAAAAACACAATTTAAAGCTTAATGTTTTTAATATATTTGCTCCATTACGAGATAAGAACATGTTAAAAACACAAAAAAGTATAAAGTAATCACTTCTCCTGTAAAGTTGAAAATTATTAGAGACTCACTCCATTTGGTTTTTGTCTTTTTTTACAACTGGGATTTGGGTTCATTCTCCTGTGCACAACTGTCTGAAAATCTTTTGAAAGCATTATAAATATGTTAAACTTTGAACGGCCATTTTTCTTTTGTTTTTCTTTTGTAAATTTGCTCATGTGCTTGTGTCTTGTTTCATCACATCTTGTTTGTTTTGTACATCTTGCATTCATCCCAGCTACTGTTGGGTGAAGGCGGGTACACCCCTGGACAGGTTGTTAAGTCTGTGACAGCAAAATATTCAATATATTTAATTATGTCAGAAAATTCTGAAAGTTTTTGGATTTTTTTTTTTTAATTTTCATATTTTTATTAGCCTCCTGACAAGCTTATATCTGTTGAGTATTTTGCATGCTTCCTTCTTATTCTCTTCATCTTCTCACTTTTGATAAATGTTCTTTAACATTTACATCATTTTGTTGAGCAGCAGTTTTTTAATGCAAATTTGTTTGTATTTTTTGCATTTTGTTACCACATATTTGAATCCTTGGATTTTGCAGAAAATCTAAGGTAACGTGGGAATAGTCTATTTTTTAATTATTGTTTTTGGCTTCTCTTTTCTTGAATAATTATGATTTCCCCATTTTTATTAAAAAAAAAAGTCTATTTTCTCAACGATTTTGCTCATTAACAGAGAAAAAAAAATCAACAAGTTGTTTTCGGTTTACCTTCACAGAGCACTTCTGCCTGACATTCCAATTTGCCTTCTTTCTGCTTCACAGCAGTGGCAGTTGTGTATTTGAGTGTCACCATGTTCTCTCCCACTGCAATGCCCTGCAACACCCAACAACACAAATATATGTAAACAAACAGAAATCATTTGCAGACATCTTAATTTCTCAATTTCTCATTAACTTAAGCCTCATAATCCTACCTTGTCAGACCTGACAGGAAGTACAAATCTTCTGTAGTTTGGTTTGGTGTAGCCATTGCTTTGGAAACTAATATCTTTCTTCAGCCGGCTCAGGTAGAACATCTCATAGAGGCTGGTGTCGTCGTAGGCAATGACATCAAGGACCACATGGCCGTCGTCCTCGTAAGCGTTCACGTGGTGATAGACCACCATTGCTCCAGTGTGGTACTTCATCTCCACTTTTTTGCCAGTCTTTTTTTCTATCAGGTGGATGAGAGTCTAAAGAAAAAGAATCTCATTAGGGAAACACTTCAACACTTTAGATTTTTGGATGGATGACTCTTCCAGAAGCTTCCAGAATAAGCAGAAGTGTGATGACTTCTTACGCTTTCCTCAGGGAAAAACTTCATGCAGCTTGCCCAGTTCACCCCTCTCATGTAGGCGGTGGCCATCCTGAGGATGTCGAGCTTGAAAGGCTGCTCGATGAAGATGATGTAGTTTTCGGTCATGCCGAAGCTGTGGTAGTAACAGGGACTGAGAAGGGAATGGCAGGGAACTGTGCAGATCACTTCCACTTTCTTTAGGGGAGGGACATTCTTGCCCTTCTCTGAAGAAGAAAATAAATATTGATCACAATGAGAGAAGCCACAATTCTCCGTTTAAAACCAAAGTGTTTGTTAAACAATTAAAAAATTGTAAGGAAAGTGCATTATTGCATCCCTACTGCAAATGTTTGTGTTAGAAAAGTATATTGTGCTAAATTTAACATATTTAATATTGTTTTATTACATTAAACCAGGTGTAGTATAAGGGAATTAACAGGTTTTTCTTCATTGTTATTCACTCATATGCAAATTTTGCTTGTTGTTGTTAATTTGAAATCCACAAATTATTTTTTGAATCGAGAGAAAAAAAACACAATTGAAAAATCAAGGATTAAAATATTTTTTTAAAATAAATCCAGTTTAACAGATGGATGCTACAGATGCTGATTAGGTTGTAATAAAAAATAAGTTCTTTATGTTTTTGGTTTTTTTTAACTTTTGTGAAAGTTTTGATATATTAAATTAAAAAAGGATTGTCAATCTTTTTTTCATATATATCGAGTTGGCTTGTAGCAGAGTGTCTGTCCGAGACACCAAATGATTCCCAAGAGCAGCTGTGTCTGCAGCTCACCCCTCCATCAGGGGATAGCTTTTTAATCTGGCTTTTAGCTGAAATTTTATTTTTGTTTGATATTTAAATAATTCCATCTCTTTACACCCTTTTTATTGTTGGTGACTGTTTAAATCTTTCCACAAAAGCCCTACCTTTTTTATTTATTTGTGTGATTATTTATGTCTGCTTTTTCTGTATTTCTGAGTCCGGCTGCTTGCGTTGATCAGCCGATATCCAATGGAGACGTCCCCTACGATCAAGGCCGGTGTTGTTTTCTGGCATGAACAGTTTCCCAAAATGTCACTTCCGCACATCAGCATTAAACAAAGTTACTATTTGTATTTACACTTTGAGTTTCATTTAAAGGTGATTTTATGTCTCGTTTTGTTGGGTGCAGTAAGGAGGGTTGAGGGCATTTTGTGCTTTTTTTAAATTCCATTTTTCGTTATTTTAAACATGTTAAGCACTTTGTGTTGCTGCTGTATACGGTCCTTTATAAATAAAGTTTGAATTTGAAAAAGTGTAATAATGACTCTAAAGATATATCTCAGAGTGCTTTTCCATTTCAATAATCTAAACTCTGTTCTTATTTGTTACTCCAGAGAAAGATACAAAAAATAACGTTTTTATTTCAAATAGATTTAATTTGTAAACTTAAGTAATTTAGATTGATAAAAGAAAAGAGTTAAAATGCAAACATCACTTTTGCAGAACCATACTGAAGAAAAACTAGGAAGTGATTGAAATAAAAAGACTGCCTACCTTTTTCTGTAACAGCAGGGATTTTGAAAAAAATGTATTTGGTCTTTGCTTTCTCTGCAATAGAAGTGCCGACATTGTAGACGTTGCCCTCTCTGTCATAGTGTGGATGGGATGAAACCAAATTCACTGGCAGGAATTTCATGTAGTCCACCTATAAGAAGCAGATGGTATCAGCTTAAAGGATTTCACTCTCCTGTTTATCAACCAGAATGAATGTCATCACACACCTTATCTAGAGTTTCCAGGGTGAAAGGATCGATCTTGCGAATGTAGTTGGTTTCAGAAGTGGCGTAGTAATCGTTTCCATACTTTATAATGTTGCTTGCAGCATTATCGGTGAAATCTGGCACTGTGTGGTTGAGAAAAGTAATTGCCCTGAAGAACAAAAAAAAAAATATTGAACCATATTATCCTCTATTCAGGATCCTGTTTAATTACTTGAGTTACTTTAAATCTAAATCCCACTGAGCACAATTTTTAGTTCAAAACATATTTTTCTAGGAAACCCTAAAATTGAAATTATTGTAGGATTTATCAAAAATGTGAGTAAACGATTCATGGAAAAACTGCTCAAGTTAATTTTCTCAGGCTTACTTAAAAAGGAAGTTCTTGCTTGGGTCTGGATAGGCCATAGTTCCCATCTCAGAAACAACGATTCTGTTTGAAGCCATGTTTGAGTTGTAGGTGTCACTTCTGAGGAACCGACTCCTGTGAGTCACTTTGCCTGAACATAGAACAAAAAAAAAAAAAAACATGATATGTAATCCTTCAAATGAGAATGAAATAAAGTGTTTTGCAAAAATTGTGCAACTCACAATTTTTGATAGAAAAGCTGTTCATAAATGACATCCCATCACACCAGTGGTCATAGCTGGTCTCCCCCACAGAGAAGATCCCGGGACCGTTCCGCACCAGCGTGCCTTGTAGCCAGTCAGGTATGGTCCCTGTTCCATAAAAATTGAAGTTTTTTTTTTTAAAAATAAAATTTAAAGGAAAAACATTTTAAAAAACAGCTTTGTGTTAGGTGCTTACCCATAACCTCTGCATTGTAAGGCTCTGGTCTCTCCTTAGCGTTTTTGGAGAAATCTACAGACATGCTGGCTTAAGGACGGACAATGGACTGAATGTGAAACAGCAGTAAACCACTCCCTTTAAAGCTCTATGAGACGGAGTTCCACAAAGAATCTATTATCTTATCTGTGAGTCCAGAAATCACTCTGGTTCTCTTGAGGGAATTTATTAAAAAAAAAAAAAGTTGTGTAGTCCAGCATGTTTTTTTCCACTTACACAAAACGGAAAAGGAAGCATTTACTGGAAATCAGCTTTAAAGGCCACCAGCCTATCATCTCATTGTGTCAGATTTTTTTTCCATGAAAAACCATTAAAATAAAAGTAAGCTTTACAGTTTCCTCCTGTCATTTCCTGTTTACTTTAGTCCACATTGTAAAATCAACTTTGACCATGACACAAAAATGTTTAATGGCAGTAGCATGTGTTCCTACTCCACCCCCGGACTCATTGACCTCATGGCAACTGCTGATCCTATTTTTCATGGGCATTGGATTTCTTTTCACCACCTTGGAGTTGTCCATTTTTTTTTATAACTAGTTTAATAAAGATTCTTTTTTGAAATTGTTTTAGTATGGGAAAAATAGTATGTATGGCACAAACAAAGCTCATACAAGTATTTGCACTTTTTGGCTGATGTAGCTGGAAGCGTGAATTACTTAAAGGAAAAGGTAGTTGTTGAGTTTTAAAAATATATTTTCTATACGGATGACTGTGGGGTTTTTTTCTTCAAAAGAAGAATAGTGCTGTTTGAAAGAAAAATGTTTAATTTTTTTCAATGAAGATATTTTCAAACTACCACTGATCAGAAATACACTCTATACATTATCAATGAGGTAAATAATAGCAAAATGTCTATTCTAGCTGCAAATGTCTGGTTTTTGGTGCGTTATCTATTGTGTCAGAAGGCTAAAAAATGGTTGGAAAACCCTTTTGCATTCATGTTAGCGCAGCTGAAAATAGTTTGACTGGTTACAGAAGCTATAAAAGTGACCTTCCTTTGAGTAGGTTGAGTATCTGGACGGAGCATCACATTTCTTTGGTTGATTAAATGCTAAAGATTGACAGAAAAACAGAACTTTCATGTGAAACTCGACAGTGTTTTTTCTTGTTCTTAGAAATGAAGGCTATTCCATGTGAAAAAATGGCCAACAAACTGAATATTTCCAACAACTTTGTGTACTATTCTCTTTAGAGAACAGCACAAACAGGCTCTAAGAGTAGAAAGAGAAGTGGGAGGCCCCACTGTTCAAATGAGCAAGAAGACACGTGTTCTGTCCTCTAGTCTGAGCTGTTTTATCGTTTGACCACTAGGTGAAGCAGGAGTGCGGCGGTTTTAGTTCTAGTACGGTAGACTAGACTTTAAAATCGTGTATGAAACTATATTAAAACTGCATTTTAGTTTCATTTTTGTTTTGTGGAGCTCAGGGCATCCATGCCTGTAAGTAAAATGAATGAGTTTGTTTGTTATTAAAATGTGTCTAGAGCATGTGAATGTTAGCAGCTAGCAGTTTTATGTGTAAATCAATGATACGTTAGCATCATGCTAACCCACAGTCGTTCTGTATGCTGTTCAGTTTTACATTTCTTGATGGGAAAATAAATCTTCAGAAGACCTGAAAACCTGCTTCTCATTAAGACTTGTTCGTCTATCTGCTAAACTGGATCCAGGTCAGGGAGGGCAGAATAGTAAGTACATTAGAGTCTCCACTTTGAGAAATAGACACCTCACAGGTCCTCAGCTGACAGCTTCATTAAATAGTACCCGATAAACACCAATGTCAACATCTACAATGAAGAGATGAGTTTGGGATGCTGGCCTTCAGGGCAGAGGCAAGAAAAAAAAAACAAAAAACAAGAAAAAAAAAAAAAACACGAGACTGGCTAACAGAAAAATAGGATAAACATGGGCAAAAGAACACAGACATTGGAGAGAGGAAAATTGGGGAAAAAAGTGTTGTGGATGGCCAAATCAAAGTCTGAGGTGTTTGGGTCACAATGAGGAACATTAATAAAACACTGAACAACTGAAAAGATGGCTTTATGCCATCTATCAAACAAGGTGGGGGTAACGTAATGGTCAAGGGTGGCTTTGGTGCTGGTAAGGTGGGAAATTTGTTAAGGAAAAGGGACTTTAAATAAAGATGGCTATCACTCTATTTTGCAATGCCTTGCCATATTCTGTGGACAGCACTTGATTGGAGCCAATTTGACCCTACAACAGGACAATGGCCCAAAGCACACCTCCAAATTGTGCAAGAACTATTCAGAAAAGAAGCAAACAGCTGGTGATCTATCTGTAATGGAATGGCCTGTAATCGAGTGGACACACAATCCCTACAAAATAATTCTGCTGTATTACCAAAGTTGTATAAAATGTATTGCTTTCTACTGCACTAAAAAACAATTTGGTCTGTGAGTCATATACACTGTAAGCTATTTAAAAAAAGGCAAGTAACATGAACTGGGTGAATGTTTTACTTCTTAAATCCTCTACATACATGTTTTGGAAAAAAAAAAAAAAAAACATTTGAAACAAATTAAAACCTAAGTTTATATCAAATAAAATTCAATGATGTCATAACAATGACTCAAAAAGAATTCTTTTTCTTTGAGATCAATAATTTTTAATTGTCTGAAGTTCTGAAGTTCATAGTCTCACCTAGAGAGTGTTTGAGTCTGGTTGCACCTAATCTGTTGATCTTGCACTTTGATCGCTGTGTTGACATTTGAGAAGATAAACTATAATGGATTGCACTAACTCGTTTTTAAATGCATTTTATGTCAACTGGTTACTGTATGTAGGGTCTTCACGTGTGTGTTCTATAGACAAGGAAAGCAAATATCAGAGTTTTTACTTAGACGATCTAGCAGGTGTTTTGTCACTTTAAAGACAGTAAATTAATTATCTACAGATTATCTCACTAAGTCCTTAAATTCAGTGTAAGGGTCTCCAGGAAAACCTTTATCTTTTAACTAGAATGAGTTTGTATCTTATCCAGTTATTACAGAAAGATAAACATTTCTAAGTACACAAAGAACCACAGACTGATAAGTCCAGTAGTCCGTGGTAAAAGATGATGAGCCATGTGGGACAAAGTGCCCCCCCCACCCCCCACCCACCCCATCTTAGAGTCAGGATATTGGAGTTTTTGTTAGTTGGTTTCCTAAACCTTAAGGTAAGGAAACGGCTTCTGACTTTGCCCCTAATGTCAGTTCATTGTCACTCACCTCACTTGAATTGCTGCAAGCGGTACTAGAAGGTAGCTTCTTTGGGGACTTCATCCTTTTCTGGGTAATTTTAGTGCTCTCATTGGGCAATGAGAGTAGAAAAAAATGAAGGGGATGATTGAGGGAACTTATGTGAGGAATCTTCTGAAATTGACCACATGTACACCTGACAGGAACCTGTGAAAGTCTGAAATAGAGAACAGAGAACCAGCTTTAACCAGATCCTTAGCAAACTCTCTCAGTTACGTACCTTGCAGCAAAAGAGGCAGCAAGGTTAAAAAAAGAGGCTTTACTTTTCTGTAAAACTATAGGTAGAGGAGAGGTAAGGATGGACCAGGTATAGGAGAATGGTAGCCTTGACTTCCAGTCTAAACTTCCTGTGTTGAAGGATTTTCCAGGGACAATGGAAACGTGAGTACAGTGGAAATACGAAAATGAAGACTTCAAATATTTTCCTAAACTCTCAGATTCATCTTCCAAAGAGGAAGCAAGGTTTTTAGAGACCATTAAATGTATAAAACAACTGGAACAAGTGAGTGTGTTATCAACGATTAAAAAAAAAAAAAGACTTACTCCCAGTTCTAATGAATTGAAGTAAACTCAGTCAAATTTTTTGTGATTCAAAGGTCGGTAAACTGTTCCACGTGGGTCTCGATTGGCCAGTTTAAAAAAAAAAATGCGTCTCTGATAGTGTCTGTGAGGCCAAATGTGGAGGCGGGCTGAATCTGGCCCGCGGGCCGTAGTTTAGGGATCCCTGGTCTTGAGTCTGGACTACCAATTGTTGGGAGTAAAGTCTCTGAGCTTGATTTGTTGTTTTTTTTATTTTTGTGAATTGAGTTGGACTCAACCAATCAAGCCTTTCATCACAAATTCACTATCACAAACTATTCTCTACCCAACCAAACAGTGTAAGGGAGCTTTGGCCTTCTTAAGCCATGACCTCCAGCTCTGGGTACAAGCATTACCCTTAAAGTGTGAAACAGCTTGCATGAAGATTGGAACTTGCTCAACCAACTAGAAAAACTTAAAGAATAGAACCTCTATTCCTTTCTATCAAGAACCAGTGATATATTTGCCAAAAATGTCACCAGTCAGTTCTCGAGTGAAGGAATTTTGAACAACTGGGATGAGGCCAGATGGGAAACCGTGGACATACTGGAAAGGAATGTAACAGGCCTGTTCCCTCAAAGTAGAGCTAAAGAAGAGGATATGGGAGAAAGAAATTGCTCATCTTTAACAAAAAGTACTCTAAGTGTGCTATAAGAATCCTTACTGAAAGTGAGAAGGTATACTTGAAGTTCACTTTTTATATACTCTCTATCTATATAAAGTTTGAACTTAAAATGGTCCAATTTAGTCTGAAAAAATATTCAGTATATTTTCTACTACACGTACATAGTTGCTATACTTTACTCAAGGTATAAGAATAGCAAAATACTTAAGAAACAAGTATAGCTCAAGTATAGCTCACAAGTATACCTCAATATATGTATATATAAAACAAAAAAACAGTCCTTCATCATATGGAGTATGATTAGTAAATTACTACAAAACATTTTGCTATTTTACCAGTTGGTCAAACCTGCATTGACGCTACAGGGCATAAAACGGTGAGAAATGCTGCCCTCTAGTGGCTGACTTCGAGTCTCTCCAAATGTTTTTCCAAGCTGACCACATCTAAGCAAAATCTTCCAGCACATAAAATGTTTTTTATTACTTATGTTGAGTCACACTACTCACTGAAAAGTGCAATAATTGTCACACATCATAAACATGTTACCAATAAACTTTAACCTCAAGTATTGCAAGGATTTGGTTGACATGAAATATCAAAAACGTTCCATAAAAAGTACAAAATAAATCTAATTCGAGAAATCTTTTAAATATAATTTTAAATGTTCCACAGTTTTCTATCTATTGTCAAGAGATAATCATATTTCAAATATCACATATTTACGTACATTTCTCTGAAACAAGATTAAAAGTAGAAAAGTTAAAAAAAAAAAAAAAAAAAAACAGTTTTCCATCATCAAATAAGTAGTGTTTCAGCTTGTTGGAATAAACTTCAGACAACAGAAGATGTTTTATGCAAGACGCTTGTAAGATTGATGTTTATTTGCACCGCCCATGTTGCTATGAACTGTGCTGATTCATTTTCAAGTATTCCCTCAAATACTATTTCTGTGCTGGATGTTAGATTACATCTGTTTTATCATCACATCATCATCTGTGGGTTACGTCATGTACAAGAATAACGTTTAAATAAACATTATATACATGTACTTCGGAAAAAAAAAGCGAACGAAAGAGTAAACTTGGTCTCGTAAGTGTATATGTTATTTTGCTTACAGTGCAATCCCCATGCAATTCCACATGCAGTTACA
Source organism: Oryzias javanicus (assembly GCA_003999625.1). Classification (NCBI taxonomy): domain Eukaryota; kingdom Metazoa; phylum Chordata; class Actinopteri; order Beloniformes; family Adrianichthyidae; genus Oryzias; species Oryzias javanicus. Next base: position 15,409,397 of record CM012456.1, read on the forward strand.
GAAGGTGCATAAAGACAACCGTGTCGACCATGCGTGAGCTGGAACAGAGACCGCCCCTGAATGCATCAGATGGAGTCTGACGTCAAGAAACTGTGGCGTGATTTCCGCTTTAACCCCAGTGAAATATTGGTAGATGTCATCTTTTTTTTTTCTCTTCACAGATGAAATTTTTGGGATGTCAAATACAAAAATAAAAGCATTTTGCAGGAATAATCAAACGTTGTTCACATTGCTGAAACATGCCAAACAGAACGGAGTCTTGTCATATTGTGACAAGTTTCAAAATCAGAAAAGAAACTTTTAAGAGGAAAATCCAGCATGTTTCACTGTGCACTTTTCATATGCACTAAATATGAAAAAACACCGGCAAAACAAAGCATTCTTACTTCAAAAAAACAAACAAAAAAAAGTCACATTACACAAGTCTTAGATTTTGAAAAGACGAACAAAATCAGAGGGGAAATACAAGTGTTTTTCTGTCATGTGAGGAGATGGTTACAAATATTTACTGTGCAATCATGTTGTTCTACGAAGGCAACAAAATCTAACTCTGAGCATAGCAAGGCATACTTTAAAAACAATCCCTGTTTTCCTGATTTTGTGTCTTGACACATCTGACAGAAGCTTATAATGAACACCCCAAAAAAACAAAAAAACATCAACAACGAAAATTCAAGTATGATTTCTAAATTATCGCTGGATTGAAAGTTTTTAAAATGTATACTCAAAGGTTTCTGTGTTCATTGTTGCAAAAAAAAAAAAAAAAATAAAATTACTTGTCACTAACATGAGAAATTTAAATGTTGCCGTTTTTCATTGAGTCAAAAGAAAATCAAACTCCTTTACATGACTTTGAATAGATTAAATCAAAATGGACGTGTGTTAAAAGATAAGTGAAACTCACATCTTTCCAGCCAATCAAATCACATCTAAAAGCAGTCATAAATACAAATTTTAAGTTTCTATGAAACAAGACAAATAAGCTGATTCAGATCTCAAAAATAGTTTTTTGGGGGGGGGAAATTGTTGAAATGTTTTACAGTGCAACACAAGCATTTTCTAGAATCATTTAACCCATCTGCATGCATGAGGGAAATAATAAAAAGAGAAATTAATAGTTTTCTACTCACAAAACATGACTTCAAGGATTAATAAGACTGCAGCAGCTTAAATGTTTAATAATTTATATTTTGAACTTCTTCTCATCAGAGTGCAACCAATAACATCAAACTCCCTTCTATGATTTCAAAAAGGGCCTTTATACATCCATTTCTCAATTAAAATAGGTAACAATTAAATTGTTTACAACAAAAAAAAAAAACCTCAACCCATAGGAGAAACAAAAAATAATTTCATACAAAACACAGATGCCTGTTAAACATCTTTGTTTAAAAGCAATCGTGCAAAAGGCAACCACAAAATGACTGGCTAAATGACGGTGAATAACAGCAGATGAGCTATAAAAATTCAGACTTTCTCCATATAGGGTAATATTGTCATGTATTTATATTTCTGTTTTATTTAGACAAACTTTTAATGGCACTTACCATTGTTGTGAAATCACTCTATGCTTCAGGGCTCCCTCAAAACCTTGTTTTTAAATAAATTCATTAAGTTACTTTTCATAATCTTTACCCTTTAGTCACCAGTATTAATACAAAGTATGTAAAGATCAGTAAACTTTTTTGACAATTAGTTGTTGGACTAAGTCCATTTGTCCCAGAATGACCTCTTTGTATATTCAAACCGTGTACGAGATCTTAAATTGGCCATGCACAGAAAGTATTGCTTAGAGGTCGGATCATGGCTTAGGGATGACCACTTCAAATGGTCCATCAGTTCATCTTAACTGTCTTTGTTTTCCCAAAAAAAAAAAAAAAAAGGGTTTTCCTCGATACATTCGGACTTGCAGTCCTGGGTTTGCTGCTATTGTAGCAGAAGTCCAAACTCTGAAGATGTCCAAACTGCTACTCACATTGCACTGAACAGTATTTTCACTTTTAGTCTATTTTGTGGCATTTTTTTTTGTTTTTTTCCACAACCCTGGTTCCCTTAATCCGTCTTCCCATTCTCCTGAGGTGCTCCAGATTTGCTCCGTTGCGCCGACCGCAACACTTTGTAGCAGCCGCGCGCAATCTTATGCATCCACATGATGTTCATGACGTCCAAACAGATACTGGAGCAGATCCAGGCTACGCGGCCTCCCCAGGGTACAAGGTAGAAGGCCTCAGTCCCGTAGACGGCGTACATGCGGCCGTAGTAGACGGGCATGACGGCGACACGGACCATGAAAAAAACCACTGCCATGGCGACCCCGTTCACCATGTTGGGTCGGGAGGACTTGGGATAACCTAGTACCTCAAAGAACCAACTGAAACATTGAGGAAAAAAAAAACATATTTTAGGAGATTATTCAAAATACTTTTAATAATTACAATGTTTTTTGTATGTCTGCAGCTTTAAAAACAAGAGAAAAAGTCGGATTTTCTAACCTCACAACCTTTTTGTTATAGTGTCTTTTGAAAAGACAACCCTCCAAAATCTGCAATTTTTTCCATAAATTTGAAACAATAAATCTGTAAATTTAAACAGGGATTCTGAGATATTTTGCTGATTTTACTGCAAAATATATTTTAACCCCTGCAGCACATTAGATTCATAACCAAAATGTAAAACTAAAAAGTTATAAGCTATCCTAAAAATATTCTTGCTAATATTAATGTCATCTGCACTTTTAACCTTTGGGCAATCCTAGATATGTTAATGCTGGGAATGGGGTCATCTGGACCCCACAAGACAGCGCGTTGAACTTTTCTTTTTTTTTAGGATTTTTGATTTTCACTGGTGTATGCAGCAGACATGAAATCCTGCCCACCTTCATCCATCGTTTAGTTTAGCAAGTAGCTATTGTTTATATCTCATGACCGACCTTCTGTTTCTGTACAATTACCTGCATGAAGCTCAATGAAGTAATTATTGTGTGATATTGGGCTATATAAATTAAATACAATTAAATTGAATTGTTAAGTAGCTATGAGTATGAGTAGCTATTTTTTACTATCAGTGTCTGGGCTGTTTACCAGTACAGTAGAGGGCAGTGTTTACTCTACTACTGGTCTCATCTGCTCACAGCACCACTATCCCCGCTGCCCTTTGTTATTTACCAAATGCTATTTTTGGACATTTCCTTTAGTAAGAAAAAAACCAAACAAATTCATACCGTTGGTTCACACATGGTGTAGAAAACTCTGCAAGCAGGCGGAAGTTAGCAAAATAAGGCAACATTCCTTGGCCCTGGAAAAACAAGGTAAGCACAAAGAGATAACGAAACATGAACGGGACAAAAACAAGACTTTAGGTCATTTGGAGTAGCATGGCAGCACCGGCAACGATGTCAAGTACAAAAATAGATTTGAAAAACCATCATGAATAATGAGAACATGTAGACTGAAGAACAGCTTTGTGAATAAAAAGGATCAAAATGTCCAGAAACTTTGTGTTGGTTCTCCAGATCCTCAGATGGGCCTCGCTCTGATGCTGCTTGGATTTGAAAGATTTTTAGTCACATGAAACTTTTTCTTAACATAGTCATACAAGATCTTACTAATTAGCTTAGAAAATGTAGTCAGAAAAGTAAGAATTTCAGATAACTTTGTCAGCGTTATCTAAGGTCCTACTGACAATCCTTTATTTGTACAGGAAAGGTGCTGTTCATCTCTAGACTTATTTCCACTAGACCAGCCATGTCAGTGCTATGGGATTTTGGTTTCTTGGAGCCAGTTAGAAAAATGGGAGGGGGTGGAGTCACTCAGTCTAGTTCTCATTTACAGTCAATGAGCATAACTAGAAAACAAAGTGGACACCTGAAAATTACATGGGGAAAAAAGTAATATGACAGTAACAATAATTAGACTAAAATGTTGATATATTAAATTACCTTAGAAGGTCAATTGTTAAATGTAATTTTATTTACTAAAAAATACAAAACAAAATCTAATTTAGTTCTAGTTACAAGAAATAAAAGAATTTCTTCAACAGCTATTACAAATAATTCTAGTGAGTCATTAAATTGTGGAAGGAGTCATTTATAAAATACATGAGTACCAGAATAGCATCAAAACTTGAGCCAAAAACTTAAAATCTGGCAATATTGGGCAACCTGATATTTTACTGCATTTTTTTTATTAAACTTTTTACACATTATTGCCAGCTGACTTGTTCTGTTTCATCTCAAACACAGAAACACATTAGACATACAAAGCAATATTTCTCTAACAACAGAGACAAGACACTGATAACATCACAGCATATGAAACACAGATTGTACAAGTAGACATTAAGCCAGCCACTTGTTGGGGGAGCAGTCAAAAGCCATGCAGAGTAGAAATGTTGAACTGCCAAATGTGTCATTTGTATGTCTTTGCTAGATCAGGTCCGCTTACTCCTCCATGTCCCGCTGCTTTAAGCGGCTGCTCAATAAAAAATACATGAAGTCAGTAAATCAAGACATTTTTTTTTTTTGGTTTTTGTCAGGGTGTCCAGGCTGGACCTGATCTAACTTGGAAAATGAGGTGAAAGTTTCGTAGCACTCAAAGTAAAATGATAGCCATAAAAAAACATGTTTGAATCCGGACTAGAAAAGTGCATTAAGACGATTGGGCTCTAAAAGTCAACTCCGAACGCCAGTTTCACCAAAACACCCACAGAGAACACAGAATTGTTCAAGGCAAGCAGTCTGACTTCGACAGCGTGTGACTGAATACTTACCACGAAGGGCTGAAACAGATGCTGGTCAGTGAATTATACTTACTATGTGACACAAACAGGGAGCATCTGCATTGCAGTTTGTGCCCCACACTTAACTCCCTCCACCTAGCAACAGAATGCCAGTACATCTAGGAACTGGTAAGTCCATACTGTGACTGGGCATCATATCTGCTCAGTACAACACAACAGCAATAACAGCAGACAAGACAGGAATAAAAGAAGTCCCCAGGCCAGATCAAGACCTGCTCTGTGAATGCACAAAAACCCTTAGTTTTTAAAAAAATTTTTTGGTAGTTTTTGCATGAACTTGAATGACACAACTCAACTGGATATTGGTAGTTTTTGCATGTAAGGTTTGAACAGGGACTGTTCACATTAAGAGTCACAGACAGAAATATTAGAAGGAAAATAAAAGCCACACTAAACTGGAAGCAAATAAGAAGCAACACGAACTGACGAGAAAGCATGCAGCTAGTTGATAAACCTATAAAACACACAGAAAAGACAGACTGTCGTTCAAGAACTCAGTCAATAATAATCCCAATAAAATTCTTCAATTAATCGATTTCAAACTATTTTAAACTTTGCTTTTACATTTGACATAAACACATTCAAAAACTAATAAGATCTAGACATATAACAAATGTCACCAAGGACAGAAAACTAAAAAAAAAAAAAAAAAATGAAAACATCAAAAATGTATGTACATTTACTGATATATTTTCACGATATTTAAGTGTTGCCTTTCCTGCCACTATCCACTGTTCCATGTGGACATTCTGAGGAAACAGTCATGAGTGTCCAGTAACAGTATGGCCTGCTGAATCCAATTTACCAAAATGGTCCCTAAACTAATGCTCCGCATATTGTTTTTCTATTTTGCAGCACTCTTTTATAGTCAGTGAGCATACATAACCGTAAAAAGACTGTAGTATGTTGATATCAGGTTTTTTTCTTCTTTAAAGAAGTTTCTAACTTTTGAAATACCACTAAATTTTAAAATACGTTGCCAATTTTTGAGCTGGAAAGAGTGCAAAGCCATAAAAAATGAATTTTTATGGCTCCTATAAATTATCTTTTTTAATTTGGGGGTTTAAAAACGCAAACGTAACTGAATTATTGGAACTGCTAGAACATAAGCACATTTAAAAACAGAGCGATCTATCTCCAAGAGTTTAAGAGGAACAAACAGACAGGTGTAAGAGGCTGCAGGTAAACAGAAATGGTAATTAAGAAAGTTAATTACTATTTTCTGGCATGCACAGTAACAAGAAAAGGAATCCTGTCTGTGTAGAAGGCTTCAGAGCTGCCAGCATGCACACAGTGGTTACAGTTCAGCATTCGGCTGTGCTAAGCTCAGAAGAGTTCAGCTGACATTAGAGTGGCACAATGTCAAAGGGAGAGGAGGGGGGGCAGTAAAACAAACAGAAGCACAGAAGTTCTCGAGGGTAAGGGGAGAAGGGGAGGAAGAGGAGGGTCATCAGCCAGTACCATCACTGAGCATTCCATGCAAAAATTACCATAAGTCATTCATTTCCTGTCATTATGCGACAGATCCTGGCGACCTAGAGGGTACCAGATTGAACCAAGAGTGAACAGTGTGGACTGGATCAACTCCACTGGGGTCGAGGCAGAAGGCTAAATTCAGTGAGGCAATTCATTTTTTATGAGAAGATCCATTCTGACACTAATCTTTAAGAAAAAAAATATTTTTTTTATTTATTTAGGAAGGCCATCATTATAAAACCTGACAAATATAGAAATCTTTAAAAAGATGCAAGTGAACCAACTCCAGGAAAACCTTTGCACTTTTTTTTATTAACAAATAAACCAGAACAGAGTGTCTCAGATAGACAAATATAAAAGAACAAGATCAGGTTTAATCTGATTGTAAAGTTCATTTCAGCTCAATTCACATAAGCTAATTTTACCTCACCCTTTTTATTTTTTTTTAAATAAAACCTACATTTTCTGAGACTAGTTGCTGCATGAAAGCAGTCATAGATTGAGTGGATACTACAAGCTAAATAGGACACAGCTGTTCACCCTTGGTTGTCTCCTTCCCATCTTGCCTGCACGTTCTGCTATTGGACAATAGAGCACTCACCAGTACATAGTAGTAAGCATACAATGCTGCCAGGTGATGAATTACAAAAAACTTGTCGCCTATCGCCTTCCAATAGTAAAATATAAGCAGCAGATCTGGAAGACAGAAGTATGAGAAGGAAAGAAGGATCAGCATCGATGTGGCCGAGACGAGTAACAAGTCTTTAAAATGATTAAACCTCCTTACCAGATATGAGGTAGCCTGTTGTGATTGCAACATTAATCTTCACCAGTGTAGGATCTCCCCTATTGAAAATATAGTCATGTTTAACCAACACTGAAAAGTAGATGTAGCATTAAGATGCTCGAGTCACCAACTTAAATTTTCTAATTTGGTCCCAAGACTTTTATATTAAAAGCATGCTCAGCCAAGATCCCGTCACTGTAGATTTCAGTTTTACGTGTCTCACTGACCCCATACTAAACATATTTCTAATTTTGTCATTGTTTAGATACATAAAATGGTATCTAAAAAGGTTTTTAGGCCTCTCAGAAACTTCTGGATGATTGTCCTAAATAAAAAAAGAACATTAAATGATCTGAAAGTAAGAATCTATTTGTAAATTTGAGTGTAATTGATTAAAATGTTGCCTTAAATAATAACATATATATAGACATAAAAAAAACAATAAGATCAATGGGTTTTATGAAATCCAATTTTTCCATAAATGCTCCAAATGAAGCATTTATTGTGCAAGGAAGTGGGTGCATTTTTTTCTCGTGCCCACAACATCTAAAAATAAATCCTGGGTCTACAGATTCACAATTCTCTAGGAACTTATGTAACAAGTGCACATCTTTTTTTTCTCATGCAGGTAAATAATAAAGACTGGCTGAGCCGATTTCATTGAGGTGATTCTCTCGCACAGACGCTAGGATTTTTGCTCCTGCTGATGCTGCTCGGCTTGGCAGTTTTCAGTGAAGCTGCAAAGGAAAAAGCGACATTTGCTGAATTTTATGCAATACTGAGAACCTAATTTCACAGAAATGTAGGAGTAACAAGTCCATTCTTGCACCTAGCCAAGCATTCTGGTGTTTTCATGACCACAATTTTTTTTTTTAAGCTAAATCTGGACTCGGTTTAGCCAGTGCCACTATGGGATGCAAGTCTGGGAGTTTATGCATTTTAAGCCCCTAAAAGGCATAGAAAATTTTATTTAGGATGCTCTTCCTGACTCCACCCTCTACATTTGTGGAGCTTGGGAAGGCACAGGGAGGAGAGTAGTTTGTGCCCTGTTGAGGCTGCATTTCTTTTTCTTTTTTTGTTTTATGTCTTCATCCATTTCTCATCAATAATAATAATAATAATAATAATAATAATAGTACGTTTTATTTATATAGCGCTTTTAAAAGACACTCAAAGACGCTTAAATCTGCATCAATCCTTACTTTAGTTTGCTTTCCATCTTAAAAAATGTGCTTGTTTTTTAACAGGGGTATTTTATCTTTCATTTTCTTTAGCTAATTGTGGATTTTTCCAAGCCATCACGTTTTGGGCCTCGACATTTATACAGCCCAGATTCTTGGAAAAAATTAAATGTATCAAACAACTTCTCTCACGAGTGAGCATTTTTTTTCAAATAAAAATGTATTATATAAATCATGGTCACAATCACCTGTTATTGTTTATGTCTTCTTGTATATGATATTGTATATAACTTTCCAACATATTCTATGTCACACTGTAGATTTTGCAGCTTGATTAAAAAATCCACATTTCTGTTGCATAAAGACAATGACTTTGGACACGATCTTCCTTCATATGAACCCCTCTCCCCTGTCCAATCATAGCATCATGCAGACTTCAGTACAAAGTTCGGCGTCTTTCTATTGGTTGGCTTTGATCATGGCCTGGTCTTGTTACCTCACGGTGGGACATCAGCTCTACAGGGAGTGAGGAATGGGACTGTTAACAACATCCGATCGATGCTGACAAAAGCAAAGCCCAACAGACTTCTCAAATAAATCCAGAAGAGGCGATGAAGTTGTAGCAGGAAGGCAAGATTAGGTGTTCTAATTTTGGCCCACCTGGTTAATTTTTAATACAACTTGGGGGCATGCGTGGAATGCCACAAACCCCAAAAAGGCCAGAGAAGAGTAAAACATTTGCACACTTTTATTCGACGTGCAAGTTTCCTTTTGACTGGAACACAGATGATGTATCAAAGGCATTATTGTTAATATTTTCTATCACTCATAAAACAAAACCTTAAACTTTTTACCACATATAGTTGATTTTGAAAGAAAAAAAACCCTCCCAAACTGACCTCCAAACTCTTTACCTTGAACTATTCCACCCCACACCTCTTCATAATGGCTTCATTAGGTTCAAAGTCTAGACGTGGGATTGTTTATCTAGGACAACACTCTTGGGCAATGTGCCCAAAACTGACACACATTTGAATCTAAGATAAAAACAACATTTAGAGTTTAAAGCAAAGCTCTCACCAGACTGGGTTTTCATTAACCGCATCGTCAAAGAACAAGATGTGGAGACAAAACAATCCCACCAGAAGTGCGTGGAACGTGGACACCGTCCTGAAACAAAACCAAAATATCTATTATAGTGATCAGTCCTCAACAAAATAAAAATTAGATTCTTTTTTTTAAACTAAACACATATTTCCCCCTTTTCAATGAATGAGATCAGCTTTATTAATCCAGCGTTTGGGAAGGGGAGAGCAGTCGTGGTTTTTCAGCTAATTGCCTGTCATGGCTGCACACGGATTCAGACCAATTAGACCTAGAGATTAAATATTGCAGAAGGGTCAGACGGAGCAGCACTCACAGAGAGAGGCAGTCCTGCAGCTCTCAGCAGTCACTCAGCGAGTCTGTAAGACGGCGAGGCTGACACTAAGAGAGCTTAAATAGAATTTGCAAAGTCACAGAGCACTACAGGGATCCCCAGAGCCGGGATCCATGCCGTCAGTCTCGGAGTTTCACTTTACTGAAACCTATGTGTCCGTTTCACTTTTACAAGTGCTCTCATGAGTAGTAAAAGTAGTATGAGAGAAAAAAAAAAAGGGAACAAGAATGAATAAAATAAGTCTGAGTCAGACAAAAAAGGAAACATTTTTTCAAACTATTATAAGTTAAGTGTGCTAAAGATACTAAAGAACTGCTGAAAAAAAGCCACACATGTGGTTTTAAGCACATTTCCTTCCAGCACTCTACTACTGCGGCTTGTCGAGCTAACACTGTAATCCTACAACTGGTGTAGGTGTTAGTCAGATACACAGGAAGTATGTGGGCTGCACGTTTGTATCTCCTCCTATCCTACAAACTCTTATCATCTCCGTATTCTGAATGCATTTGGAAGGGTCTGCCACAAGTCAAACTGAGGTCACCTGGAGTTCCACTCCACCTTCTGCTTGTCACTGAGCTGAAGGAAGCCAGAGCTGATGCGTATGGACATCCAGGGGCTGACTCTGTGGAAGAGCCATTGGAAGGTCAGGAAGCTGGTCACCGAGATGGTGAGGATAAGCTGGCTGAATGGGTCCATGGCCATCCAACCCAACTAAAAAAAAAAGAAACAAGTAGAACACTTTATAATGATGCAAAGAAGGTCATTTTCCTTAACTTCTGCCAAAATAGAGCACGTAGCGTGTGAAAACATCTAACTGAGCTCCCTATGACAGAAGTGAGAAGCAAAACTTACATGTGGTTCATGTATTCTAGCAATCATTGTTAAAGTCCCACTCCAAAATATATTTTGATCTATTGTAAAAGAAATCTGTTTTTTTTTTTTTTTAATCATAAATTTGCTTTTTTTTTTTTTAGCCTAAATATGAAAAAAAAATTCCTTGTTAACCTATGGTGTGGTTAACAGGGAAGGTTCGCGGCGTGCAGGGGATTGTTACGGCGTCTGATCTATTTTATGCGTGAGCCATGAGCGATCTGCATCAATTCTGGCAGGAAGTTACATCAAGAAACATTTTTAAAAAACGGTTTATTTTCTAAATATAACCAATTTTCCGCAATAAAACTCAGCGATTGACAAATGTGATCGTATTTTTGCATCTAAACAGACTAAACATGAAAATAAACATACAATCATAACACACACACACACGTGCTCACTTGCCACCATCATACACACACAGATACATACATGTACACAAACACCCACTTCTATCTGTGTGTCTCAACAAAAGATGAATTAAAGAAGTGTGGGCCTACTAACTACTAACTTCTTCTTAGCAGAAACATGGGGTACATTTTTTGGAATGTCAATTTACCCATGATAGTAAAAATAACAACAACAAAAAACTCTAGAAGAAGCGCCTGTTGACCATTGCAGACAAGTGTGCTTCTGGTGTGAAACATTTTTCAAACAAAGTCTTTCTAGATTATACGATTTGACAGTCACCTGTCAGTCAAAATACTTTCTATGCAATTTTTATATAAATTATAAAACAAAACAATGGTATTACCAAATTATTAGTCAGCAAAAGACGAGGCCGTTTTAAGACTTTTCTCTGCCTTGGGTGAGCTTTTTGCAGGCCTCTGTCCAATGGATAAAGTAAAAAGGCAATCATATTCACTGTGGCTTTAAATAATTTTTAAAACAATAGTATTAAAATAATATGATAAATATAAAGTGATTGAGTCTGTGATTAATTTTAAACTTTAGCAAGAACATGAAAAAGAAAATGTTTACACATTTCAATAAATTATGGTCCTCTTGATCCTTTTCTATTTTTTTCCCCCAAAATTCCCATGATTCCCTATGAATTTTCTTATGAACAACAGTACTGAACTGTTGTAGAGTAGTAAAATACCCTCTGCGTCCTGACTGCCTTTAAACCACAGCTGCCATGTGGTTTGGAGAGACCAAACTTATTGATTAGAATAAGCATTGGACCGCACCGTGGCCGATTGGACCAAACTGAGCGTCCAGGACTCTTACGTCTTACAGAAACCTGCCTTTCATTACACAGAGTAACCACTTTACTAATGTTCATGAGGAGTATCATGCAAGCAGAACTGATTTTGGTATTTTAGTTTTGATAAACGTCAACCTGGAAGTTAAACACAAAAACCTTGTCAGAATTCCCCACATATTTAGAATAGACTAGATAAAATACTTTTGTGTACTTAAAGGAAATGTTGGCATCAAAAAGTGAAAACAAAAGTACAACTATTGTGGTATCACTTTGATACACAAGGCTGTTCTTAAATAAAATGTATTTAGGAATGTATCATGACAAGTTCACCCAGTAAGCTGATAAGCAGGGACAGACCTGGCGCCCTTTAGCCTACAAAGGGAAATCTTTGCATTCTTATATATAGATAAAAATATCTGCCATCATTTGTAACTATTTTAATAGCTGTTTGTGAGAAAAAAGACACAAGCAATAAAGCTTATAGTGTACTTATGTAAATCCCTTCCATAAAAATGCCTCGGCAGTCACAGATGGAGCTGCCGGTGACTGTTTGTCTCTTCAAGCTTGCTGGAGTCAGCCTGAGAATGCCACTGAGTCACAACCACACACTCGCACTGTGAATCATGGCCTCAACTGGCAGAGAAAGCAGGACATGTCTAGAGGCAACAGCTCTACTGGAAGTGGATTTCAGAAGTGATTTCAGCGTCATCAGTTAGGGCTTTGGAACAGTTGCCTCATCAAAACGAAACAGACGAACCTGCAGGCGGGGAAACGAGAATTTTGTGTCAAATTGCTTCATTTCGTTTTGGAAAAGGGATACATTCAGGGTGAAAACAGCTTGCATGTTTAAACTAATCTTGCTCAATCTTGCACGTTGATGAGATATTGTATTACCCTTGTGCTTAATAGTTTTTAAAGGGTTTTCAAGCAAACATCACACAATTCTGATTCGTTGAGCTCTGGAACAGATGCTCCAGAAGGAGTCTATGTAAGAAATAAAACAGGAATAAATTTTTTGGGAGAGATTTTCCGCATTTGTGATATTCTCTAAGGATCGGTACAATCTTTGTGCTACCATCTAAAATCTCTTATTGCTCCTCTTACAACATATCCCATCAGAGGTCGCCACAGTGAATCAGCCTTAACTGAGTTTTGCGCCGGATACCCTTCCTGAAACAACCCTGTATTTATCCGGGCTGGGGACCAGCACAGGGAAACCCAGATTCAGACCTCCTGTGACTGTACAGTTAGGCAGTAGCGTGAAAGTCTTGCCTAAAGATTGGACAGGAATAAAAGCATCGCGCACCGTGGGAAATGAACCCTGGTTGCCCAAGAGCCCGTCCTGAATGCAGCCAACTGAGCCATCCAGCCACTTATCTCAGATCTCTTGAACGTTACAAATATGCTCAAAGACAGATAATGTTAACCTCAACAACAGTGCTTGCAATTCTTGCAAATAGACTTGCAAGATGTCAAGCCTCCAAAACTTCACATTTTGTTACAAAACCTCCTAAACATCAAATGTTGACTTGATTTTGTAGCTAAAGGACTTCATTAGAACATCAGACCTCCTATAGAGTAAGGATTATTTGACAAAGTTTTGCTGCTAACTTTTCTTTTATTTCCTCTAATAGTGGAAAATTAACGCTTACTATTTTGTTGTTATCTGAACATAAAAATATATTGTTTTTCAAGCCAAAGTACATCTAATGTGAGTTAGATAAAAATAGTTACCATCGTCTTCTTATAGGTAACTTTCAAAATCTGATTTTCAAAATAAAGGTAAAAATGAAGCCAATTACACTTACATTATTCCTGCTCCCTTTAAAGGTTTGTAGAATCCAGGGCAACTCTGGGAACCTGTTATTTCCTGAAGCTTAGACTCATTGTATTACAGTGAAAACCAGAGTTCCTTTGAATCCTGTTGTTGCACAACTTTTTCTGTTAAAGCTGTAAGAAATGACTGACATCACAACTTTGTTGGGAACGGTTTAAAAACAGTTTTCAAGGTTTACAATTACTTTGGAAACAGCAATACTACAAGTAAATAAATAAATGACCTAGAAGCTTCCACACTGTTTATGAAAGGTTTTTTCTAAAGATTTTTAAAAATTTGCTCTAAAAACCAATAAAAAGTAAATAAATGAATGGAATGAAGTAAAAGTGCTGGTATCAGTGGAATAAAGATCTGGTTTGAATCAGTGAATTTATTTCTAACACCAGCTTCAGTTTTTGCCACTTTAGTGTTCCAGATGGTATCGTCTTCTTTTCCAGTTAATATCAAAATGAATAAAAAGAGAATTTAAGATCATATAGGGGCATAACGATCAACATCAACAACTATTCAATTCATATTATTTGTGGTTGTAATACGATTCGTAGTCAATATTGATTAATTTAGAACAATCTGATTCATTGACCTAAAATCAATCTTTAGTCAAAATTAAACCGATGGGTAAATAGTGCAGATTAAGTTGATTCCTTGTATTTCTTGCAAGATAATCAAGTGTAAATTAAATATCTGTACAAACAAACAAGGTTAGCTAATTCAATTCATCAATTGCACACCTAAATCTGGGTAAAACATAAGCGATCCAAAATAATCAGCGCCATATGAACTTTGGCTCATAGCCAGTGAATGTATGTCAGGGACAGGGTCAAGTAAAAAAAAAGTCTTATACTTGCTTGTTTGAACTGGGTTAGAGTTCACTAAAAAGAAGAGTTAACTTTAAACGAGATTATATAAAACGTGTTAACATGTGATTTATTTATCTAAAGAAAATAACATCTTCAAGAGAGTGGGAGAGAAATAAACACTGCTGTACTGAGACACCACAAAGAGTCACCGCTTTCCCTCCTCTGCTGGTTTATGCATTAATGTTTAATGTGGTGTGCTGTAAATAGTCATTCTTTCTGTGGCAGAGCAGCTTGCTCCATGAATATCTGGGTGAATCTTTAGCTGCAAAGAGAAGGGAAGGATAGTTTTACACACACGTGAGGCTCATTGGGGCAGCATGGTGGCAAAGGTTGACAAAGAGGAAGCAGCTGCAGCACCCTAGAGAGTGAGTGACTCTAGTGGGTGCTCTCTATGTTGCATTTTAAGATACATGTTGGGGAAGAGGTGGGAAAATGAAAGGAATGATAACAATATTAGTTTAAGAGTAAAAAAAATAATTTAAAATGTATAAAAACTATAAAGCATAGTTGATTTAATTGAAAAATTAATAATGATGAAAATCTGTGATATGTCAATGTTTTTGATTCTCATAACGGCAGACAAATGCGCTTGCGTAACACGGGTGGAACACTTTTTTCTTTTTTTTCCACCAGAGGAAACGATAGGCCCACGAAAATAACTTATGGTATGAACGCCATGTACGACGCGCTGAGCCGCGTCGATCACCACCCCCACCCCCCCAAACGAGCTCAGCCCGGGGGGGGATTCAGATCCGCTTTGAAGCCAACGCGTAAAAACAAATCCCGCAAGGCCAGCTCGCGCCGCAGCGCCACATCCAGCTGCTGCTGCTGCTGCGCGCGGGAGGAACCCCCGGCGGCCCTGTCCGTGGAGCCGCCGTGGATGCGGACGCGGCCGGCGGCTCACCTTCTGACGTTCATTCAGATGATTTGTGTCTCGCTCTCACGGCTGCTTATGGTCTCCAGGCTCGCTCCGTGCGTGATGAGTCAGGCGCACCGCCATGTCCCGTCATTTTTGGTAAACAACAGCACGGTCCCATTCCCCGCCGTGGAGGAGCAGAAGGGGCTGCGGCTCGCTGCTCGGTCCGGATGGATCTGCGTTTGCCGAGAGTCCCGACCGACCAGCAGGAGCGTGCATCACTGCGGCGGAGGCGCGGATCGGGCTGCTCGGCGCTCGATTACAGCAACGATGAGGAAGAGGAGGCGGAGGCGCACAGTGACGAAGAGGGAGAGTGGTTAGTGCATGTGTGAGGTGCTCAAATTACAACTCACTTCTTAAAGATACAACACAAAAACTCAACGAACGTTATAAATATCCTTTTCTGGCATCATTTGGTGATCAGGGCAACGAAACAAAAAAGCTTGTTTAAATTTTCACATTCTCTAATTTATTTCCAATAAAAATTTAAATTAAATTTGATGCACTTTTGGAATTTATTTAATAGGGGGTCTAATTTTGGCCCAGTTACCAAGAGATATCCGATAGTGTAAGTCAAAATGGTCTGAAAGCACAAACATGTTCATGTACAGGAAGTTGTTGGCTTTTATTTTGAAATTTACATTAATGAATGCATAAAGGGAGAAAGACCACATTTTGCTTTTTTAATTATTTATTTATACATTTTTCTAATTTATTTTCTTTCATTTTTCATTTGTCCTATCCAGCAGCTTAGCAATCAGATAAAAGTGGAAGGCATCTTGTGTTCGACAGATTTTATTTAAATGAATGAAACACACAAGGTGTATATTTGTATAAATCACTTTTGTATTGGAGGGTAAACTTTATTCTTATTAAATATCTTTGTTTACATTTCTTGTTGGACCAGAAGGGTAATAAAGAAGAGAAGAGGAGAGTATTGGATGTTAAAGATGGGGAATGCGGGCTTTTATTTTGAAAATTAGATTGGTCAATGAATACAGGAAAAATATTTTTCACTTCTTCTTTGACACATAATGTCTAAATAGAACACGAGAAAATATAATGAGCATATATTGAGAAATATTATTTATTTACTTGTTTATTTTAACAAAATTGTCCTGTCCAGCATTGCATTTGAAGTTAAACTTTATTTATATTAATTATGTTTGTATGCATTTCTTGTTGGACCGATAAAAAACAAAAGAGGATATTGTGGGAAGTTAAAGATGGAGATTAAGGCTTTTATTTTAAAAATTAGATTCGTAATTTTATATAGGAAAAATAATTATCCCTTTTTTTTCTTTTTTACACATATTGTCTCATTCTAAATAAAATAACATGAATATAGTTAGAAAAATATAAGCATTTTATTTATTTATGTATTTATTTAGTCCTGTCCAGCAGCTGAAGAAACAGACAAGAGCTTAAGGCCTCTTGTGTTGGACATAATTTACTGTTACAAAGGGGGAATCTTCTGACACACAAGGTGTATATTTGTATAAACCCCTTTTGTATTTGAGGCAAAATTTTATTTATATTATTTATGGTTATATACATTTCTTGTTGGAACAGATGGAAAAAAAAAGACGACAGAATGAAAGAGTGGGATGTTAAAGATGGGGAATGATAGCTTTTATTTTGAAAATGAGGTTTGTAAAAATACTTTTTTATACATTTTTTTGTCCTTTTAGACAGCTTTAATTGTAAGCAAAATTGTGAAATATAATTAAGTAGTATACAGGGCAGAACCAGTTCACCTCCAGAAGTACAAGTAAAAGACTGGTTTGTCAGGTTTTGCAACTGTAACCTTCACTTGTAAATACCAGCACACTTATGGGCCCAAAACATTTGGATCCGAGTCGTGATGTTTACAGTGGTAAAGCAGCCTGTTTGGACACACTACATGCTGAGCATTGACAGGAAAACCTTTGGGCCTTCCTCATAAAATAAGAGCTTCTGAATAATGATCATTTTAATTTCTTGTTTTTTCATATAATTAATTAGAAAAATAGTGAAAATATTCAATGGATCATATAATTTCTGACAATACTTTCATAGAACCTGTTTAAGATGGTGTGGGAAAAACTTGGAATTAAAAAAATATTGGGGTTTTTTTGGAAAATTGAGGTGAAATATTGTCATTTAAATGTAAAACAATTTTTAGGAAAATGTTTCAGGAAACCACTAAAATTTCTAAAAATCTTTTTTTTTTTCTTCGGGGGAGATCTGCACTATATTTTTAAGATCTTTAAAAATATCTCTGTTAGGTGTTTATGAATGTTGATTTTCTTAAATATTTTTACTTTACATTTTTCTAAATATTTAACATAATATGGGAAAATCTGATTTTTAAAATGTATTCTCTTTTTTCTGTTGGGGGTTTCCACAGCCAATCATCTTCCTCCATCAAATCCTATTATTTACATCCTCATCTCCTTAACTACACCCATAAACCTCCTCTTTGGTCCTCTCTTCTGATAGCTCCAACCTCTGCATCCTTTTACTGTTCCTCTTTTCAATATGTGCAAAAAAAATCTCAATTTGTATTAATCTCCAAAACATCTCCTATGAGCTTTTCCCACCAATCCTATCCATCCTCCAAAAAAAAGAGAACCTCAACATCGTCATCTCTGTCTCCAGTTTCTTTCTCAAACAACATGGCTGCTCTCATCTTCTACATCTTATCTTTCATTCTCACTGATAGTATTCACTGTTCTCAAAACAACATCCTTAAAAACTATTCTTTTTTTGGCTATAGCATTGATTACTACTGACCTCATCCTAAAGCTTCTGCTACTTTAACTTCAATGCTCGACTCATCACATTTCTCTCTACGTAGACACATAATGTAATACAACTCTCACTGTCCTTGATTCACATATTTGATTTAGCTTTAGTTTCAGTGGATAACCTTCCTGACACCTCTGAATATATCTAGACCTTCAACATTTAAAGTGCCATTTGGGTCAATTCCTCACTTTCACAACCTTTTTTTGGAGAAATAAAATGGAGCGATTTTTTTTTTTCAAAACTTTGAAATAGTTTATATTTTTTGTTAGGGATTTCACATGACTTCCTTTCAAAATAATAATAAAAAAACATCCTGTGTCATATAGGATTATCTCAATACAGCAAATCCTTAGAATTTAAATTTTCATGCAAAAATGTGCAAAACTAATGAACTTATCACATTTAAAATCCTTGAATATGATTAAAAACAGAAAAACTGAAACTCAAAAAGCTTCTGCTATGTAATGTCCTGCAACTCTTTGTAAATAAGTTGTATTAATTTATAATTTATGCCTTTATGCCTAAGTTATACTTTTAAAAAAGTTGTATTTGTCTTAAACTGGAGAGCCATAATTGAGCAGTCAGAGAGCCTCATGCAGACCTTAGACCACATGTGTCAAAGTCAAGGCCCGGGGGCCGGATCCGGCCCTCCAGGTAATCATATCCGGCCCTCCAGATTATTTTATTTTATTGTTATTGATGACCTGATGTTATCCTGCGTTTATTTCTAACTTTTATAAATTGACAAAATACAATAAACTATAAAATAAATAATAATAAAATAATCTTCCTGCCTTTTTATTATTTATAATTATGTTAAAATGTTACTGCTTTAAAATTGTTCAGCTTTTTGGACTATTTTGGCATCTACCAAGATTTTTTTTAAGCTATTTTAGAGTTTAGCTTATATTTCAGGTAGCTATTTGGCTAATTTAGGGTTTTTAAGTTTTTTTGTCTATTTTTAAGTTTAGCTATTTTTTCAGCTACATGCTAGCTGTTTTAGCTAATCTACTTTTTAAAATATATTTAAAATATTTTAGCTGGCTATTAGTCTCATCGTTTCAGCTATCAATTTCAGCATCTTCAACTATCATCATTGGCATCTTCAGTGGCCAAATTCAGCTTACACTAGCATTTATTGAGGTAATGCTGTATATCTAATTCATAATTATGTTAAAAAGTTTAAAAATGCAGTTTTAGAGTGTGGCCCGCGACCTAAGGTGTGTTTTGGATTCCGGCCTCTTGTGCGATTGCAACCCGGTCTCAGTGAAATGCGTCCCTATTCCACGGCTTTGCACCCTCGGAATACCGTGCATAGTATACGCCAAACACGGTTTTTGCGTGCATATGATACGCAGTTGCAGCCCATTCAAAACAACAGGAGCGGCTTTTAGGTTTCGTTTTGATCACGTGGTCGGATGTTTAGGTTTCTCCAGATCAGGTGACTGATCACGTGACTTTTGAGTTTCTGTCCGGCACCGGAGATCCACTCTTTTTCTGGTGGAAAATCCCTCAGAATAAAAGATTTTGTGGACTAATCTTTATTTTGATAATATTTCTAGCGAGAAATGTACCCGTTACTATCACGACATGCATTTATTTTGGACATACAGTTCGTAGTTTGTCTGTTTTGCTTGACTTTTCGGGCTCAAAAATCGTAAAACAGCAACGTCTGGGGTGCACGGAACAATCACGGAACCGGGCGATCAGCAGGATTTGGGACCCGACCCGCATCGGTGCCGGGTCAAGGTTAGGGTTAGGGAAGGTTCGAAGAACCCGTCCGGAACCTTTTTAATCGGGCCCGAATGACTTCTGTAAAGCTAGAATGTGTTCAGTCTGACAACTTCCGGTCCAGGAGACGGTCAAACGTGATCCCGAAACGGAGATTATCAAAATAAAATAATGTTTCTTTAATTTCTGCCTCATAAACAAACACAAATGTCGGTTATTTTAAGTGACAATAACGAGTGATGCTTTCAGACAAAATGAAGAAAGAAAAACACAATTGTGTTATTTTTTTGCTGTTCTTTTTTATTATTATTTTTAATATATTATTTTTAATATAATAATAATAATTATTATTTTTAGTGGTAGTAGAAGTAGCAGTATTAATTTATTATTATTGTTGTTATTATTATTATCATCATTATTGTTATTATGTAAAAAATAATAATAAAATGAATGACATAAACAAAATCCAATTGATACATAAATACATTGTTGATCCACAAGATCAACAGACTCCAAGTTTTAATGATTCTTGAAAGTTGAAGGGGTCAAGAGAGAATCTCATTATTCAGACAATTTTTTATTCTATATTAAAATTCATCCATCAACACTCATCTTCAGCAGTCAAATTCAGGTCACAGGATTCACACCAACATTTTCGCTGGTGATGCCATTAATATTTAATTCATAATTGTATTAAAAAGTTACAGTTCTAAAGTTTTAATAATGTATTTTTAGTGTGTTCAATAAATGTTTATCCCGTTTGGCCTGAAAACTAAGACGTGTTTTGGATTTTGGCCCCCTGTGCGACTGAGTTTGACACCCCTGGTCTACGCCATTCAAAAAAGCTTTAGGATATTTGGAGAATTACTGTCAATTTTCACAAGAGATTGGGTTGGGAAGAAATTTTTGGTGTGAGATAAACAAGTCGTTTTGGGGCTGACTATGTAATTGTTTTGATTTGTACATTGTACCTAATGTATGTAAATAATATCCCTAATTTATTGTGAATAGTTACTTTTAACTTCTTATCATACCACAGGTCAAAGAGATGTGAGGCTTAAACAAATTATGTATTAATAAAATAATGATATAAATGAATATGAGCTATGGTATTACTAATAAATTGATAAATGAGCAGGTGTTTTTTAGATTTTAAATTGGTAAAGTTGACAGTGCTGTAAAAATTGACAAACTCGTTTTTTGGAAACTTAATTATTTAGAACTTCAGGATTCTTGTATGCTTGTGTTTAATGTAATCTGTTGGTGACAAGGATTTAAGACTCTGCATAGTAACAACTCCTAGTTTGTACATTTTAAGAAGTTTAGAGGATTGTTCCTAAACAACAATGATCACTCATGGTTTGTTTGATCAGTCCTCCCTGAAACATAGACAACGTTTAAGTAATCTACATGAATAGGCATCAATTGGAGCTTAACTTTGTCGACTTTGCTGCTAACAGAGTAAAATTTCAACCGTCTCCTCCTAAAATGTGCAGTACATTCTGGGATGTATCATGACTTCTGCAAAGAAATATAGTCTAACCTTCCAAATTTTGAGTTCATACCAAAGTTATTTCACATTTTTTAAATGAAAAGATGAATTTTGAATTTTACAGAGGTCCCACACTTCAACGGTGATGTATGTATCAATTCTAAAGAGCGACCCATCAGCAGGTTTTACAGGATCCTCGAGCTTAAAGCCCCATCGAGGGTTATCCAGGCTCTTTAGGGTCAGTGCTGTTTTATTTTTTCATATATTTTTCAAATGTAATTAAGTTTATTACAAACAGCAGGTGACCTGTCCCACCTTGAACACTCTACTACGCGATGCATATCACTCAGTTCCCTGTGCTGCTTTGAGACTTTCAAATCACTGCCTCATGTCATCCCAACCGACAGAAGAAAGCTGAAATCAGCTAAACCCAAAGTGAAGACTGTTAAGAGATGGACGGATGAGTCCAAGATGCAGAATGCAAAGATTGGAACACCTAAATCAGTTTTTGTGAGGACATGCCTGCAGACCAAAACCTTCTGCAAATTCAACAAATCAAACAATGGTTTACAGCTGCTGAGGCAAACACACAAGGACAAGGAGGCCTACAGGAGTGGGGGTCGTGACCTTTAGAAATAGGTCAGGAACATGAAAAAGAAGATTAAGGCAGCTAAAATGACCAACACTGCAAAGATAACAGAGCAGTTTTCTGCCAACAACTGCAGTTTGTTAAGTTCTGCAGACCCTCATGAAAAGAGATGCCCCACCCCCACCCTGCAGAGAGCTGCCACAATAACGACTTCTATTCAGGTTCTAAAGGAACATAGCATTCCCTCCCCCATCAATCTTAATTTAAAGGATTGACTTGTCTCAACTTCCTTCAGACTGGACATCTAACCTGGACTGAGGATCTGATGTGCATCAACAGTTTCAGAAGCAGAAGATCAGGAGGTTCCAGGACCTGATGGAGTCTCCATCCTGTCTGAAGGTTTGCTCTGACCAGCTGCCTCAAAGTTTCACCTGTCTCTTCAACAGCTCCACCATCATCCAGTTCCTAAGAAGTCCTCTCTCACGTGACTAAATGATGCAGACGATGCAGTCAACACAGATCTCCACTACATCTGACACCACCTTGACTCTGCAGGGAACTATGCATGATCCTGTTTGTGGCCTTCAGCTCTGGATTTAATACCATCATCCCAGAGCTTCTCCATCAAAACGTCACTGTGCTTTCCTCCACTTGTTAGAGCAGGAAACGAAGCGTCTTGTCCTTTGGTGCAGCCAAAGCCACCCGGAGCTGAACATACTTAAAACTGTAGAGATGACAGTGGACCTCAGGGAGAAGGAACACAACCCCCCCATCCCCATCCTCTTCACACAATTCTGAACAGAACAGTCCCCTCTATAGACCCATACGCGTTCTTAGGGTCCACTTTTTCGAGAGACCTTAAGTGAACCTCCCAGATTGACTCACTCTGGAGAAAGGCCCAGCAGAGGTTCGACTTCCCGTGATAGCTTAAGAAATGACTGAAAAAGCTTGTGTCAGGAGCTGACCATCTTCTACACTGCCTTAATCCATTCTGTTCTGACCACATTCATTTTGGATCTGCAAGCAGACAGGGACTGACTGAAGAGAATCATAACATCTACTGAGACCTGTGTCGGAAATTTATTGTTTATTTAATTGAACCAAAAGCAAAAGAAAATCACTTCAAAATCTTGAATGTTATTTATCCATCTAATTATAAACTTCATAATATTTTAAAAATTGACAAAAATACGGACACTTCTTGCAGCAATGACAAATAAACAGTTTAGCAACTGTTTTATTCATTGTTTTTAAAAATGGTAGAAATCTAAATTTTTCTGGTTTGATTTTCAGAGCTGGTTAACTTTCAATAGTGTTCATTTTACATTTCAAAACTATTAGATTTAGTCTAAAAACAGAAAACCAAAAAGCAAAACTTGGTATTAATACTTTAATAATACTTGAAAAATTTGATAAATTAATGTTGTTTTTTGACAGTGCCACTAGTTTTTGTTGGTTTCAAACATGAATTACTTATGTAACAAGGCCTGTCTTACTTGAATTTTTAGAACACATTCTTAAAATAGTTAATAGACCTAGCGTCCTTTGTTATCGCCATAGCAACATAAAAGCGTTCCATTGCCATTATGTAGTTGAGACACCTGAAAGAATGTACGTTAAAAAGACTACGTCTTGAACAAAAAGAAGTAAATAATGTTGAAAACAACTGTCTAATTGTCACTTGAACAGTGATCAAAACACAGCCCAAGTGTTTATACATCCTAAAATATGTTAAATTCCCTCCCAAAACCCAGGTGATGTCCTCCATATTTTGTTCTTGCCACTAAGAAGCTTGCCCTGTGAATAAACGTTACTAGTTTATGAGGCAGAAATCACAGGAACATTGATGGTTTAGAATCTGTGTTTTGAGATCACCTATTTTCATCTGCTAGACCGGAAGAAATCAGACAGCGCTACGTTACATTTATGTTTCATCCTATGGATGATACAGCGCCACCCTCTGATATTTTATTAAACCAAGTATACAACAGACACAAACCTGTATCAATAAAATTTTAAGAAATAATAATAATAAAAAATGTTCCCTGAATAGTGAGATTCTCTCTTGACCCTTCAGCTTTCAAGAATCATAAAAACTTGGAGTCTGTTGATCTTATGGATCAATAATTATTATCATTTATTTATTATTGATATAATAATAACAACAACAACATTATTATTATAATCATGTTTTAATAATAACAATAATATTACTTTTTATTAATAATAATAGATTAATACTGCTACTACTACCACTAATAATAATAATTATGATGATAATAATAAAATAAAAAGAACAGTAAAAAAATAACACAATTGTGTTTATCTTTCTTCATTTTGTCTGAAAGCCTTCCTCGTTCTTGTCACTTAAAATAACCGACATTTGTGTTTGTTTATGAGGCAGAAATTAAAGAAACATTATTTTATTTTGATAATCTTCGTTTCGGGATCACGTTTGACCGTCTCCTGGACCGGAAGTACTGGTAAGATTCAACACGTTCTAGCTTTACAGAAGTCATTCGGGGCCCGATTAAAAAGGTTCCGGACGGGTTCTCCGAACCTACCCTAACCCTAACCTTGACCCGCACCGATGCGGGTCGGGTCCCAAATCCTGCTGATCGCCCGGTTCCGTGATTGTTCCGTGCACCCCAGACGTTGCTGTTTTACGATTTTCGAGCCCGAAAAGTCAAGCAAAACAGACAAACTACGAACTGTATGTCCAAAATAAATGCATGTCGTGATAGTAACGGGTACATTTCTCACTAGAAATATTATCAAAATAAAGATTAGTCCACAAAATATTTTATTCTGAGGGATTTTCCACCAGAAAAAGAGTGGATCTCCGGTGCCGGACAGAAACTCAAAAGTCACGTGATCAGTCACCTGATCTGGAGAAACCTAAACATCCGACCACGTGATCAAAACGAAACCTAAAAGCCGTTCCTGTTGTTTTGAATGGGCTGCAACTGCGTATCATATGCACGCAAAAACCGTGTTTGGCGTATACTATGCACGGTATTCCGAGGGTGCAAAGCCGTGGAATAGGGACGCATTTCACTGAGACCGGGTTGGCGATTGAGTTTGACACTCCTGCCTTAGACCTACACATGAAAGCATTGCGCCCTCTTGTGGTTGAATTACTTTAATGGAAAAAGATGAAAGTACATAAAATTCCTAAAAGACAAAAAAAAAAAAAAAAAAAACCTACAATGAACCTAGAGAAGAAGAAAAAAAAATCAGACTTTTTTTGATCATTGTGAAACGTAAATACATGTTTCATTGTCGTTTTATGTTTCATTGTTTTTTTTTTCCCTTTTCTCAGTAAATCACTAAAACTACTGCCAAAGAAAAAATAAAACTATAAATGTTTTAATATCAATAGCTTTACATTGCTTAAAAACAATAGCAAAATGTTAAGTTACGATAGTTCATGTTTGTAACAATTCTTTAAAAATCTGAATCAACATCCATTCATCACAGGACTATTATTTATCTTAGACGAGGCATTAACATTAAAATAATATTCTGTTTATGTTTTACATAAGCGGAAGTGTGAATAATCTTGAGAGTACCTGTCCCTTTATTGGTCTTAAATCTTCTAAAATAAAGCCCAGCGTGGAAATAAAGTCCAATGATGATTGGTCAACTCTTATTTTGAAAGCACATAGCTTTCAACAACATGAATTTATTTAGGAACACCAATTAAAAATCTAAGCTGAATTGTATTTATTGAACCAGATTTTACTATGGAACACTACTTGTGCCCCCTTGACAAATGATGGAATGATAAAAAAAAAAAAAAAATCCCCCCAAAGGAACAATAGAGAAACACACACATTAAGATACTTATCAATATAAAATATGGCATTTATTTATTTTATGGATATACAAAACGTACATATATAAATTGATAATGTCATAAATACAGAACCTAAAAACATACCTCATACAAAAAAAATCTTTAGAGTATAAAGCAAAATAGAAAAAATACCCTATTCTAGCCCCCTCAGATGAACAGAATAAGAAAACAAACATACCAAGCATGTAGTTACTTCATATTTAAACACTTTCATCAGCAAATTGTAATCATGTAAGTGCTTCTCAGTAGAGCAAACTCATCTGAAGTGATGTGAAGCATCAGGAGCTCTGGTGATCAATAGCAACTTAAGCTGGAATATAGTGATAATAGACGTGTTATAAAGTCAACTGGGGGACAGAAGCAGCACAATAATGAGTCAGTTTTAACAACAGGCCTATAAATGTACCATAGTTTGTGTGCCTGACAGCTTAACTTCATATATGAAACATTGTTGCTCTAAAAACATTTAGATGTATTCAAAAAGTTGTAAAAAAAAAAAAAAAAAAAAAAAAAAAAGTCTAATGTAACAAGAATATAAGTTGTCATTTGCTATTTCATCATAGCAAGAAGTATTTCAAAATAATCACAAAAAAAGTGTTGAGCTACTATAAGCATGTTTTATGATATAAAGTACATTAGGTTATAAAAACAAGAAGTAATCACGAAAAAACAAAAAAAAAAATTTCTATGAGGCTTTTTCCATGAATAACAGCACCTTGTGGTTACAATATTAGCACACAGCAAATACATGTGCACCAAAACTATGTACACAATAAAGGCACTTGTGTGTCTGAGGAGAAAACCTCCCCCCCACAAAAATATACTGAATGAACGACAACCATGCAACCTGAGAATGCCATAATAATACTTATCATAAAACTTTGCCATTCTTTATTTGTTTGAAACTGATAAAGTTTTAGTCTTTGGTTTTCCTAATTTCTTAAAAAAGAAAAATCAAAATTACTGAAAGTAATTATGATAAAAACACTCCTTTTTGGAACATAATTTTAGTAAAACTATACAACCTTAATGAACGACATACACTTTTTTTTTGAAAGTTTATCAAAAAGCTGAATTCTAAGAGCCAATTTCTTTGGCACTAAGCTAACGATTGTTTAAAATGCTAAAATAATCTTTTAATTAATCTGCTTTAGTTTTACATAAACTCTTCACACATTTGCAACCCAATCACCTCAACCTTTAATGATCCAAAGGAGACATTTTTTTCCTGCTGCTTATCGCCTCGAGGAGTAAACGCTCAGTCATAATGTCTTCTAACATTTGGTTGATTAGACAATTAAATCGTTGAATCAACTCTCATAAAAATGATGTTTTAAGAGTTTGTCTTTTAGACAGCAGTCGGACCTCTTCAGTTAAGATTTAAAGAAACAAACAAATCATGTTTTTTTTCCTTAAAAATCTGTGTGGCACTGAGACTCCACACCTGAAAAGGAAGCTTATGCACTTGCCTGTAGAGAATAGGCAAAAATGTTCAGTCAGTCAGTTAAAAAAAAAAAAAAACATTCTGGGTTTGTCAGTTAAAGGGTTTTGCAGGAGATTTTCTGTAATTGTTTTACTTGAACCCTTGTGATCTTTTCCTGATACGAGATTTTAAAAAAATCTCTTTTCTGCAAGGAAAAACTTAAAAAAAATAAATATGCCCTCCATCTTCTTGACTACACCATAAACTGGGTATATCCTTCAGCTCCAGTGACTATCACGTCCATCCAGATCCTCATGGCCTCAGGCGAAGGAGCGACCATGTAGTAAATTCTATCATGGGTCTTCACACTGAAGGTCAACGTTGGGTTTGGGCTCTACAGAACACAACGACAGGATGATGTGGAATTACTTTTTCACTGAACCTGGATGTAACATTAACATGTAAATTCATACCTTGTGTGCATTCTTCAAATGGTCATAATAAACTTCCTCAATGGCCTGGAAGTAAATCACTCCTTTCAACTTGGCTTCATGCTTATCTGTAGGAGTACAATAATTATAGAGAAGAATAAAGTATTATATTTTAGTTACTTTCCGCTGAATGCTTGCGTGCTTCTTCCCTTCTTACCTGAAAAGTATGACAGCGTGCGTCGGTTTCGGTCAAAGACAAACCAGCGCTTCTTCCAGGTTTTGATCTTGCCTCCCATCTTGATCAGGTATCCTCGGCAGGTCTTTTCAGAGATGGACAGGTGGTAGCATGTGTCTGTGCTGTGGCCCGCTGACTCGATGTGAGCCCGTAAGTCAAAGTCGTCCTTTCTCACCGGCAGGTACCGAGTAAGTGGCCGGGACTGGGAGGGAAGCGGTGAAAAAAGGAAAATATTCAAACCAATGACAATAATGGAGGGAAAGTTTGGGGTGTTTTACCAATAATATTTGTTTGCAAACAAAGAATGTAATCCTTCGTTAAGTTCCCAGGAATCGATTGTCCAAAAACATATAAAACACAAATAGTTAAGGCCACAGAAAAAAGTTCAGAAAAATAAAAATCCACAATTAATGAGAAAAAATATTAACAGAAGTGGTGCAACTATCATAAAACATAAGCTTAGATCAGTTCCTTAACAACTCTTTAAAAAGTTTTTGCTTTTACAGCAATGCACCTCAATACATTTGTTTTTCACAAAAATGGTCAACAAACAAAAAGCCATGCTAAAATATTTTAACTCCTGGAATTTTCTCCAGTAACAGCAGTTCTCTGAAGGCTGTTTACTGCTCAGCTTCTTCTGCCGACATTTCACCTGCAGACAAGTGGCTGCATTTCTGACAGAACCCTAAATGTTGGTTCTATTCTCACTGAAATCCTAAAACAAAAGGGCTCAGCTGCATGTGGAGTGGTTTCCATTCAAAGTGTCCAGATATGGTAAGAACATGCACATTTGTATAATATTAATATGCTATCTCACTTGTCAATATCCTATATTATTTATTATTTTTTTAACATATTACTTTTCATTATTTATGTATTTAGTACATTTCATAGACTTTTTTTAATGCAACTTTTTGTGGTTCCATAACAGATGAATTTATCCTTTGGGATATGAATAAAGTTCAATTCAATTAAACAGCATTTAAAGACCTGCAGCATTTACCATGTGTGGAGGAAGACTTATTTTCTTTATGGATCGCAACTTTATAAAATATTTTTAGGAATTTCATACTTTTCTTAAATTAGGAGGGGAACAAGATGTATTTTATAACTATAAGAAATGGAAAACCATCGTCTAATAATAATAAAGTCTTCCCTATCAAAGAAAAGTGGCATGACTACTGTTAGTAGAGAAGGTTACAGCCACAAGGGGGCAGTATTGTCAATCACAAACGACAGCTTACCACTGCTTTCAGTTTTTATTTCTATGAGATTATATACTAATAGCTTACAAATAACAAATACACATTTAAAATTGTTTGAACAGGTTTAAAATTTGGTGTAAAAACAAATAAAAAAGGGAGTAAATCTAATAAATAGACACACTACAGACACAAGCCAAAACAACCACTTTCAGACGTCTTTTTGCTTCTTTGGTTCTCACCTGAGCTCTCTGTTTCTCTCGCAGTTTCACCTCACGGTCGATGAGTTTCTGTCGCCGGGTTGTTTCCTCCTGCAGCCTTTTCTCTAAATCCTCCCTTCTTCTCCTCTCCTCTTCCAGGGCCTGCCTTCTCATTTCCATTTCTTGTTCCTGAGAGACAATACACAATAATAAAATAAATGAACGTTAAAGTTTCAAAAGCAGAGACCAACACTCATATTTTTGCAATAAAATGTGGATCTTCAACACTATTTACATGATGTATTGATTGGGTTCTTAATCCTGAGATAGAACAAGAAACAAATGTAGATTAAAAAGGTCTCCAGATGGGTGTTTTATCACAAAACTGTGAATGTGGTTATAAACCTTGTTCTCCAGGAGGCGGTTTTTCTCTGCCTGGGCCTCTCTCAGCAGGCGCTCCATCTCCTCTAACTTTGCCACATTGGAGGTACTGGCACTACAAAAACACACACAAAAAGCTTGTAAGTTTTGAAATAACGCTGGACAAAAAGACAACAACGTAAAAGGAATAAAATGTAAAAGGTGATAAAACAGTATAACTTTAAACACAAACCTGCATTTGAAATGAACCACTTTGAGGTATGAATGGAAGTCATTAAAATGTATTCATTGTGAAATTCAGAATGTCAAAGCAATTTTCAGAGCGGACCTTTTGGATCGCTCGCCCTCTCGGACCCTTTTAACAGGCAGTTTAGACTGCAGATGGTTCGCACATGACATGCATTCTTCACAAGCATCCAAGTGAAGGAATGTGTGTATTTTTGAAAGTGTGCGGCTTTCTACAATGAAATATAAGTTATTTCACTTTTGTGAAATATCTTCTTTCCCTCTCGACATAAAGAAGTGTATTCCTTTAGCGTCTGAGAGTGTTATATTAGCTTACATTTATTTATGTCATCAATGATTTTACTGCCTATTAACTTCCAGAAACTTGAACCAAAAGCAACTTGTATTTCACTCTACCAATAAAGCTGTGAAAACAGGTTTACGTCTTTGTGAATTGTAGGGACACACACATGCCCAGTACTTTCTTATCTGGATGAAGCCAGGAGAAACTGGACACCCCAGTTTGCTGATGTCAGAAGAGGAATGGTACACATTAGAGTGGAATATACAAATCAAGAAGACGGGGGAGAAAAGTAGAAACAGAACAGAGAAAAACAGGACCGGCTGGGAGAGTATGAAAGATGGAGAAAAAAAGTAAAAATTCCCGCCTTTTCATGACGATAATAGAATTCATTTCTTCCACTCTGATTTATAATCTGTTCTTACAACGTAAAGCAAATATTGTATACACTTTTCATCTTTTAAGGTTTAAAATATTTTTTTTTAAATAAAAGTCACCATAAAACCTTAACATAAAACTAACACAATACATTTTTTTTTTTTTTAATTGTAGCAAAGGGTAAGTTTCTTACCTGAATTGATGAAATGGATCAGCACTCATTGCTATTTATTTTTCACATACTTGGATTAGTTAGGAAAAGCTCCATTTTCCTTGCACCAGCAAAATTTTGAAAAGTCCACAGAATATGAATATAAAAGTCAAAGACATCCCTTTTGAAATGCCAGAAACAAACCCCCAGTTTAAGCAGTTTTCTGTCCATCACGAGCCCACATCCCACTACATGCCCTCAACTCACATCCCCACAGCCGTCCAGCTGAGAAGTAAAAATGCCAATGCCGAGAGCTCATTCTGTTTTCCCGCTGAACCAACATAAGACCATCCAGAGGAGCAAAGAGCGCAGGCAGTCACACATGGTTTCAGTACATATGGGGGTTGGGGGGCGGATTTGAACCCCCAAATGTACCTCCACACTCATGCTAGTTCGCTCAACTGAACCTTCGGGGACTGGCTGTGAACACACACACACACACACACAGACACGCACACAGCTTTTATGTTTTCTGTCCATTGTAACCTGATCCTCAGAGCGCTAATCAGGAGTCCCCCCCCCCTTAAATCAAATAACACACAGTTCTCGTTTCCCCTTTCTTCAACAAGGAAACATGAAAGGCAGGAACCCTCTGAACACACTTTTTACATGACTCGCCTCCCTATTCTTACTGAGACATCTTGTATCCAATGTTTTAACATGTAAAATGGGACACTTTTCTATTTTCTGTGTCCTTTTTTCTTCTTAAAGGTGAAATATCATTATTGCTGCAAGCAAAACCCACCTGGAAACGTTGTCCGGTGAGCAGGCAGAGATGCTGGTTTCTAAGGAGTCACTGCTGTCCACGCTCATCGTGTCAAAGGCCTGGTTGTCACGGTACCCAAAAGCATCAAGGTAGACGTTCGTTTGAGAAGCCGCCCGTGAGCTTGGTTGACCTGAACCTGAAAAGGAAAAACAAAAAAAGAGCATTAACACTCGTTTCTGTGGAAATCTGTGATGTTAGCATGCAGCCACGTGCTGCACCTGTCTCTGGCAGCCCCGCTGAAACAGTTTCCATAGGAGGCTTCATATTCTGTGGAAAATTCCCTGCCACAGTGACACTCGTTTAAGTTTACCAGAAAGAATTATAACTATAAATGTAAAAAATGTAACCAAAAGAAGTAGAAAAAGTAGTTTAAAATATCCAGAAATGTCTGGAAGGAAAATAAGAGATGGTCAAAGGACGAAAGCTGACGACAAAATGACCATAGAGACACTTTCAAAGACAATAACTTCCCCGCAGGACACAGGAAGAAAACCGATACCATCAGCAGCATCGGAGACCCACCCATCAGATGAGCCAGATCAAGAGATCAAAGGGACCGAGGGAGAAGATACTCTGTGTCTGTCATCTCCCAGACACAAGAAAAAACTCAAACTAATTTATAACATGTGGAACAAAAAAAAATGAGAAACATATATCTTCATGTCATAAAAAATGCCAGTTATGACTCAGCAGACTGGCTGACGATTGAGACTGTTAGTTTCTTTACTAAATATGAAGCAACTGCAGCCGGCAAGGAGCCAATAACAGATTACTAACAGTGTAAAAATGTTAAATAAAACTAAAGAGGAAAAAAGATTGAAAAAGTACATAAAAAAACAGTTAAAAGAAACAGCTCTGGTGAATTCCTTCACTATCTTAACCCACAGATCAACAAATGAGCAACACAGTAATTCCCAAAACACAACAGTGTAAACAAGAGAGATGATAGTGACTTTAAATCCCAGAGTGTGAGAGTGGTTATACCAAAACATCAATTTTACTTAGAAGGATTCCATTTCTTTAACTTTAACATGTTTAATGACATTCCTACTATTATAAAAGGTTTAAATATTTAAAGTCCCTCCTATGACAATTTTTTTTTAATTAAAAAAAAAAAACCTTCCTGGTAGAGTTTTTATTTATTATGACATTTTTAACCAAAATTTACTATTTTGTTTAAATATTTTTAACCAAAATTAAATGTCTTAAAAAGCAATTTTACTACTTAAAATGTCTTAAAAAGCTATTTTTCCTGTTGATCTGAAGCCTCTGTTTCCAAAATCTCCTCTGAGGGAGCGTGGCTTTTGGCGTGACCTCCCTGTCTGATTATGATAGCTCTGTGACTTGGATGTTAGCTCGGAAAAGGAAGTGAAGAGCTTCGGGGACTGAACTTTAATTGATTTACAATCTTTTACAACTGCGGTCAAATATGCCGCTGTTAGCATTTCTGTGGTCACATCAAGAAGCTCCGTGGAGTCTCGTGGAGTTTTTCCAGCATTCTCAACCATGCTACTATAAATATTGTATGAAACTCGCACAAAAAAATCCAGTGACAACTGATTTGACCACAGAAATGTGAATGGGGGCTCATTTGACTGCAGTCAATGGGAAGATGCCAACGTCTCTTCTCCGGCACTTGAGCTAGCCACGCTAACCGGGCCAGAAGAGGGGTTCAGTGCATGTGCAGCAGAGCTGTTGTGACGTATAGAAGGCTCATTAATTCAAACAGAGCCTGTCTGCGACAGTTTGACAACAATTTTTCAAACAAGAATACAAGAAATACTCAAATACTAAAACTAAATGATTTCTTATTACATTGGTTCTCTTTCATAAGAAATAGGAAAAACATACATGTTAAAAACTCAAAACACAAGATTTTCATTGGAGGGGAACTTTAAGAAGCTGCAGTTCAACACTTTCTTTCTTCTTGCAACCACAATATGTATTTTGTTGTACCTTTATGCAGACGTCTAGATTCACTTTCCTTTGATAAAGAGAGGATCCTAGGAAGAATGCTGCCACAACTTGAACTCTGCACCAGGGGCTGATGGGACTAGAAAATAGAAACATCCCTTTTGTATCATTTCACAGTCAGAAGAAATAAAAATATTTAAAAAATAAGAAGTTCTTCCATAACTTATTTTTTTTAAATTATTTCTTACCTTGTTTGAGAAAGCACGACCAAGTGTAGCACATGTGAACTGAGAGTTCAAAGTTGGGGGCGGTTTCTTTCTGGGTAAAGTATCACTGAGATGTGAGCCAGCTTCTTTGTCGGAACGCTTCCTTTCTTCCAGCATCCGAAAATGCTAAGAAAACACAGGGAATGAGTGCAAAACATACTCGGTTTTATGTTACATAAATGTAACATAAAATAAAAAGTTTCGACACATCTGAACAACTGGTATGACTTCAAAGTATTTACTATGCCATTGCCGCCATCTAGTGGTGGTTGAGACATCTACAACTGAAGCTTTGCCTATTTATCATGTTTTAAAAAACTAAGCTTTTCTCACAACTGGAAAATGTAACAATTATTACATGTAAAATTAAACATAATATTTAAAGAAAATAAGATTTCAAAACGAAACAGGAAGCTGGAGCCTTCCTGGAACCCTTTACCTGCCTGTGTCGCCGATGATGGTTTTTGGCGGGAAGGGGGGGTGGGGGAGAGTCTGGGAGGGGGGAAGGGTCTCGATAGGTCACCATGTTCTCTGGCCAGTGCACAGAGGGGGGTTTGGGAAGAGGACGAGGATTTAGAATGGAGGAGGGAGAAGAGGAGGAGCAGGAGTGACAGTCGGTGGGTGAAGAAGAGTAAAAAGGCTTGAAAGAAAGAAAGAAAGGTTGTAAGAGAACTAAAATGATGCAAAAGACTTCAGAAGAAATTGGTAGAGAGGACACTCCCATCATCTGCCTACTTATATAAAAAAAACAAACAAAAAAAGGGGAAAAAAATCTTCATTCCACTAAACACACCTCATCCTCCTTTAGTTTGGGGGTGGCCTCTTCAGGGGAAAGGTCTACCTCTGACTCAGGAGGGGTTTTGGCCAGAGAGGGGGCAAGAGCGGGTTTAGGTTTCTGCCCAAGCTGTGAGTAAAGCTCATTGATTTCACTGACTGTGACATATCCCTGGAGGGCAACAGGAAAAGAGATGAGGGAGAGTGGGCGAGGATTAGAATAAAGTGAGTCAGGCACATTGAGATGTCAAACACACGCATCAGTTGTTAGATAGATAATGCAGACTATGGTGGAAAGACATTAATAATCAACACGCAACAACAAACATTATTGAAGACAAGGTGATATTATTGTGCAGCATTTGATGCCATGCCTTTTTTTTCTCAAATTATTAGATAAAAGTGCTCTCAAATTAATTGTTACTATAACAAGGGGTGGGGATTAAAAGTTATTAATATTAGCAAGAAGAAAGCAAAAACTAGATAAAAAAATATATATAAATTGTAGTTTTACCAATCTTGGTTTTATAATCAAAAAGAGTTAAATCCAACTCCAAGCTATAAAATACCTCAGTGTTCTTCAGATAAACAGAAGAAAGGAAGAACTGACATATTTCACCCATATAAGCAGAATCCTATTGGGTAGACAATGAAATGAATGCACGTAGATCTAAATGAAACTGACCATATTACGAGTCTTATGAAAAAAGTGTCCATCTTGTTACCAACTTGTCAATCAAACCCACCTCTCTCAGAGAGAAGCTTCGGCCCCCAGTGAGGTCAGCATATTTTCGTTCAAGTGACACCAGGTTTTCTTTCTCCTAAAGGAACAAATATATATATATTAGGATTTGTTTAAATAGATAAAATAGAACTAGACTTGAATTTAATAATGATGATGAAAAGTGAACATACTCTTTGCAGCATTGATTCAAGGTTGCTCCTCTCCTTTATAAAGCTCTCCTTCTCTCGCTGAGCCTGCTGGGTAATCTGTGCAGCCTGCTTCTTCAGAGTTAACAGTCGTTCCTGAAAGAGAAGTCAGTCTTATGACATTAAATAATGTGATTCTCCTAAGAAAAATTTAATAAACAAACAAACAACTTTTACATTTTTTTCTAAAAGAAATTAGAAATAAATAGTATGGGACATAAAAATTGAGCTTGTTATTTGTGGTTACCTTGCGGGTAACAGAGCTGCGCTGGTAGTCTGCAATCTCCTTGAGAAGCTGTTGGATGTGTGTTTCTTTCTCCTCGTCCTGCCTACTCTCCTTTTCTAGATGTTGAAACTCCAGGTCCTCGAAACGCTTCGTTTCTGTGTCAAGCACTTCACAATCCTTAGAGACGATAAAAAATCAAACAAAAATTGCAAAAACTGAAGTCAAAATATAACTTTATATAACATAACTCATTACTTCATTGTCAAAAATAAATACATTTATTTTTGCATAAATGTGACCAAAAGTATGATGTTTTTAGAATAAATAAGTTAGTTCAAGTGTTACATTTCCTACAAAAACACATCTTATTGGTATCATTAAAATTGATAAAGATGTGTTTATAGATGTTTAGAGATTATTTAGAGTATTTTCTGATATTCTAAATTCAATTTTCATAATCATTTCATTTAATCTACATAAAATATTTTTAAGTAGTAACACATTTCCCTTTTCATTGCATTATTTTAAAACATTAACTTGAGCAAAGATTTCTCACAGGCAGAAATTAAATATTGCAATTTCAATGAAAGCTTTTTTTATTTCTAAAATAATATTTGTTTTTAACATAGTTCATCTCTAGTGTGACTGTACAGCAATAATCATGCCAGTTATGATTTTATTCCAAACTCAGAGAGACGTCTTTGACAAAAACAGAAATATGCAAGCATCTGTATCCAACACAGACTAACAGAGAGGGAAACCCACTTCTGTTATGTTTCACCCACACCATCATGCAGTCCTCCGTCTATGACCACTGTATGAATAAACATGCATTGTTTTAGTCCATCACCATCACCAGTGCATTCTTCACTGCTCACACAGACAGTCATGTTTGAATCCCAAAGAGTGAAACTCCAAACACCAGGTCAAGACAACGGCGAATTTTAAGAACAAACAGTTCTTAGGCCCAACATTAAAATGCTTTATTCTCTACATCAGGCTCAACTCTTGATGGAGTGATGTGCAAACATGAAAACCAGTGCAGTTCAGACAGCAAGAGAAGGAGACTGTGGGAAAGCTATAGGAGAAAGATTCCACAGAAGAGGTGTGCATTTTCACATGCAAGTTCAAAACACAAATGCTCTCTCCCTGCTGGCAGAGTTCTGCTCACACCTCTGCTGTAACCACAGCTTTTTCCAGCCTGTGGGATATTTGATGTGATAGCAACTAAGAAGCAAACAACTTTTGTTCAGAACTTTTTTTAAGTAAAAATATGTATTAGCAGTATATATGAGGGCATTTATGCATTAGATTACCTAAACTTGTTTTAAGTCAAACTTTAAGATTATTTTTTAAGCATTTTACTATAAATGACTGTATATGCTTTGTTTGAATCAATGTATTCACATTCAAATCTGATCTTTTAATTTGTAAAACAACTATCAGTGAAATATTATAAATTAAAGCACCACTTTATTCACCCAGGCAGAAGAAAACTATGATAAACTTATTTATTCATTCATTATCACTAATCATTCAGGTGATTACTCATTAATAATTCATAGAATTTTTTAAAGTAACATATTTTTGAACTTAAAAAAAAAATCTGCATGTCTGACTTTTTGTTTAAGGTAGCAGTTATCACTAAAATGAAACAATGTCAATGCAAAAATCCAAAAATTATGTTTTAATTATAATAAAATAATCGTGTCAGTCCAAAGCCTCCCTGTCAATCAGAGCAATGTTTAACCATACATAAAGAAGAAAGAAAAAAGCTGCTGTAAGTCTCCTGACTGTGTGCATGTGTGCATGTGTGTGAGTGTGTGTACTGACCCTGGCTAGCTGCTCCTGCAGGGGCTCCTTGGTGGCTTCAGGGCAGCTGTCCAGCTGAGAGCGCTGCTCACACACAATCTGAGCCAACCTCTCTATTCTGCCCCTTTCTGCCTGCAGCAACTCGCACGCCTTGCACGCGCACATAAATGTACACACCACGACACATGTACACAATTGTTTTGTGTACATACAAAAAATGCAGAGACAAGCACGCACACACACGGGACAGAAAGGATGCGGAGTTAGTGAGGACTGAGGTGTCACAGTTAGTTGCTACGGTGATCGAGTCAGTCGGGCTACCCTGAAGGAAAGTGGGAGAGGGGAAGGAAATAAAATCTGGTCGGAGGAATGGAGAATTGGTTACTGGAACTGAGGAGGTGAGGTGGACACAGGATAAACAATGCAGCAATGACCCGCCTCTTGTCAGGGGTTTGTGAAAATGGTTTAGGGAATGGGTGGGAATTAAGACGCAACATGAAATGACTCGATGGATCCTTCTAGAAACAACACACACAGGCATGGAAGTCTGCACAAGCACTCAACTTTACCTGCTTCTGCACAGCAACATCTAAAGCAAACACTGGTGCCTCTTGTTCTTCTATTGGTGTATATCTCTTTCCCTCTCAGAACCATGATCAGATTTTATCATCTACAATGCATCAGAGTTGTTTGGAAACGTTCAAGCCAAGAATCCAACAACTGAAGAAAGTGCTCACAAACTCTTGCTTATTCACTTCAAAGTTTTACCAAATGACAGCATGAAAGAAATCAACACACAGAACTGTTCGCCTCCATCCGGGCTGTTCCATACTATTGTGTCAGAGGGGGGAGTGTTGGCGACTGACGCTCCCTGGGCAGATGTATATTTGGACCAGAGAGAGTGTAGAAAGGATTAACACCTCCTGGTTAGTCATGTGACTCGTGGATACATTAAAGTCTCCAGGCTGTAAGAAGTGAGGTTTCCTAAACGGTTTGAATTGAATGTTTTTATTTGTTGCGACAAAAGAAACCCTCAGAAAAGGATATTAGTATGAGGATCAACAACTTGACATTATTAAAAAAAAAAAAATAGTTTCATTGGCATTTGTCTATGTACATGTTTTTAAAACCTAATTAAGTCTGGACTTTTACTTGGGAATTTAAAAACTGGTCATGTTTACGTTTTTTTTTTTTGTTTATCGTTCATAAGCTAATTGGCTTTAACTGCCGCACCGATGCCCACACATTAAACTATCTGGTGTTTAGATCTGGTAGTTTCAAACAGCATCGATCAGTTAATCTTTGGTGCTTTTGATGCAGTGTTATGATGCAAACAACTTTTGTATTGTAAGTTAAAATGTGTTTTCTCCTGATTGCTTTTGTTTGTTTTTCTTAATACGGCTGAACATCCCAGTCAAGCCTCTCTGTCATTTTGAACAAAAAATGTTTTCAACTTGAAAAAAACATTCCAAAGAAACTATTGAGTTTTCATCTCAGATATTTGACACACTCGGAGAGGCTTGTGGGGCTTAGATGTAGCTCATTGACTTTTTTGTTATTTTACTGTGAAAAATTGGCCAGTGTGACCTGGAGGTAATCTGCTGTGACTTCCACCTCTAAAAATACTGGAAACTGTCCAGAACACTGATTTATGTAGGAAAGAACTAACATATGCAGTTTTGTGGTGACAAAATAATAACATCCAAATAAAATGTTTGAAATTTGACTTAACTGGACAGGATTTTAAAAGTTAGGATTTTTTCTCATGTCTTTTAGCATGATGTTAACATTTCAGCAAGTGTTGTAGATCAGCAAAATGCAACTCATCCATCCATCCATCCATCCATTTTTAGCTTAATTGCAAAAAGTTTAGTCCATCTAAGAATGAATATTCCAAATAACTTTTGTTTTTAACACAAGGGATTAAAATGGGGAAGCACACAATAGCAAGACTAATAGCATTAGCCCCATATTCAATGAGTTTATATTTTGTTAAAGAAAACATTTACATTTGTTTTTTAAATATCAATGATGCTCCGTTTCCAATACCTAATTGGTCACTAGAATAATTTCCAGCATCTTAAAACATTTAATAAATGAAAATGTTCTGCAGATGTTGTGTAGTCAGGTATAAAGATAACCATATCAGTATGAAATTAAGTATCTTTTTAAATCAAATTTCAAGTAAAAAAATAGCTTTAATACCTTTTCTTTTTCCTGCTTGGAATGTGTCTCTAAATCTTCCATCTTGTTGTGAAGTGTCTCCAAAGCCTCTTTTTCTTGATGTAGAGCAGCTTCCTCTGACTCCTGCTCAGCCTCAACCAGTGCTTGT
Source organism: Oryzias javanicus (assembly GCA_003999625.1). Lineage (NCBI taxonomy): Eukaryota > Metazoa > Chordata > Actinopteri > Beloniformes > Adrianichthyidae > Oryzias > Oryzias javanicus. The sequence continues at coordinate 15,449,237 of CM012456.1, forward strand.
TCAACCTCCACCTTTAAAAAGAGAGAAACATATAATCTTAGGAATTCATAATGCACCTTTTGTAGTTTATTCCCAGATCAATTTTACATCATACTGATACTATAAGTGTCATCCAAAATAAAATCACAGAAAACGTATATATAATAAATTTTACTTTTTAATTAATACTCATGGGACCTTGTAATGTTACCTCTCGGGCAGATTCCTCCATTTGGTTGTCCAGCTCTTTAATTTTTTGCTCCAGCTCCTCGATGTTGTTTAGCACCTGAATCCTCTCCTCCTCCACATGCCTTACTTCCACCTCTGAAGATCCCAAGTCTTTTTCTTGGCCATGAGTACCATTCTCTAGAGCCTGGTAAAAACATAAAACAAAATGTTAGAATTTTACCTATTCTTAAAATTAAGTTTCAGGCTCAATTTCACACGTTTGGGTACTCATATTCACAGCCTGTAATCGCAATTCAATTATGTTTTATGTTCTACAACAAAACATACAAGCCCTCATATGGCTGCACATACAAGCACCAGCTGTCAATTCTAAATGTACCACTGGTTCAAATCTAATAAATGAGCTGAAAATATCTCCCATCTGTGTGTAAAGGACACCAATACGTTCCCAAGTATTAAGATGAGAGATCCTTATGGCTCAGGCTTTCCAAAGAGAATGAGTGGCATAAACCCTTCCAAATACCAGTAGTTTTTTCAAGTAAGTCATTGCTTCAACAGTTGTTTACTTTCCACACATCAACTCAAAGGTGAGTAACGTTGGAAAGAGTCTTCTTGAGCTTACTCATCATTCCTGGTTGTAGATGGAGGGTACAATAGGAATTTAAACGAAACATGAGCATAAAAAAGAAGTATACTTTATTAAGAAGGCTCTACACAAAGATTTCTAGTCACAGGTTATGTTTACCTTACTGGTCTTTTTTGTACGTGGAGCAGGTGAGGGAGCGAAGGCTCTCAGGCTGACAGGAGGTGATTCAGCCCTGTAGTCTCTGTGTGCTCCGCTGCTCCTCTGCTGTACCTTGAAAGAATCATCATAGAAACCATTTTCGGATCCAGGGGAGGTCAAGTTACCCGTCCCCTCTGAGCCATTAATGGCTGAAAAGTCTGAAAACACAGAAGGTGTGTCATCGTCTTCATCATCATCATCGTTCAGCTTGAGTTTCTCAAGCTCTTGGTTGATCTTCTGCAAATCTGCAACAGCTGAAGCGGAATTCGGAGCAGGTCCACTTCCATTCCTTTCAGCTCTGCCGATCTCGGAACAAAGAGACAGGATGGTTTCCAGTCGCTGCCTCTCCTGATGGAAACAAACAAACAGAGACAGACTTGTTAGAGGCAGTAGCTGCATGAGTTGTCGAGCCATTTTTGAAAACCTGCTACTAAACAAGATTATTCAAAAGTTCATTAACAAAACAACAAAAAATATTACCTGTGGAAGCATTGCATGTGTGAAAACTCAAATAAGTACTTACTATCCGTATTATTAAAAGAACAATTAGAACTAATAAACCGCTAATTTTAGGAGGAATGTTTCCTCTTACTGACCCCAGCAGGACTCCTCTTCCAACAGTCATCGAGCATAGCTATATGTGGGGGTTCTACGGAAGCTGACGAGAGACAAAATGAGCCCTCGTGGAAACATCACTGTGAAGTATATGTAAGCAAGTGTATGCGTGTAATATTAGAAACAAGGGAGAGGGAAAGTAAGCTAATGAGGAAGAGCGCAGCTGTCAACTGAGATTAAAAGTGTGCATTAGAACAAGCTACTGCTTTGATCACAGCAATGCCACCGTGTGCAATCCTCCTTTGAAAAGAGGACATTTTCTGTGGATTCATACTCCAGGAAGGAACATGATCCAGAGGAGGTTTTGACTGAACGCTTTATCTGCTACTTTATACAAGAAACTTCAAACAATATGGAAAAAAAAAGAGAATTCCTCTTGAACTAGCCTACTTGTTGCTTAAACTACCATAAATATTGAAAGTACAATTCCTCTGATAAAAATGGTCATTAAGCTGAGTTGAATGCACAATTTTCCTAAATATAAACTAAAGCTGATAAAATACTTTCCATTGTCGTTATGAAATGTGAATCTAGAAGTGATACAAGCTTGTGTCAGTTTGTCACCTTGTTCTATTTTAATAGAAAAAGCCACAGTGGAATTTCAACAGGATCAACCAAAGAGAGACTGACAGATGGACAGTGAAAGAGAAGGGACAAGTCATCCATTCATTTTCTCTTCTTACTTAATCCTATAAAGAATCACAGCAGAGCTGCTGCATTTGATGGTAGTTATGTAAAAGGTAAGATATGAGAAAAAGTCGAAAGTACCAAAAAAAAAAAAAAATCGACTTGCACCAAATACAAACTGTTTTAGCATGAAAAAAATAGGGTTTTTTATTAGAGGTTTAAAGTCTTCTATTTTTTTTAACTTCTTCCCCAATCAGATTTTTTGTGTGTTTCAACATCACACTTTAAGAATATATTTTAGTGTCTTAAAAATGCTAGGGGGCAACAGTACTACTTTAAACCAGCTGCAGTATCAGGGTCTAAAAAAAAAATGCAGCTATAAAAAAATACCAGCAGGTGGCGCAGCTGTACCGTTTGATGAGATTAACCCTTACCGTTAAGTCAACATGTTTTATTTGAAACATTTAAAACTTTGACCATAAAATTATTTTAGCTGCAACATTACGGTTTAAGCTTTTAATAAAAGCACACTAAGGAGTTGTTTGTTTGGAAGTGAGTAAAGCTTGATTTCTGTGTAAACTGTGGAATGCTTTGCTAATTAATAGCTATGTTTAATAAGAGGGCACTTGTTTGTGGTATCTTATAACTTCAGCAATTGATCTTTCCCCATTGGTTTCTACAAATATTCGTAATTTTAGGCAGAACTGCTGAAGTCGGGTTATTGTACACGTTAGTATGAGTAATAAAAAATGTATATTAAGAAATGGCAGCATTTAAACATAATTTTTTTTTTTTAAATAGAACGAAACGAGCTGATGCTTTGACCCAAGCAGATGCTTCTGGAGCGCTTTAGGAGAGTCGGTCAGATGTCTTGTGATGTTCTTGTGTGCAGTGCATCGGTGTGTTTATCCACCTGCTACAGAACAACTCTGTAATCTTCATTTCTCTGGCCCACAACCTACAGATGTGTTTTGCGGCTCTGCAGCGGTGAAAACCGCGCTGGGCGGACCATCGGATGACTGACACACAAATGCACACAAGCACACACAGGCACAATCCAAGCACCGGGCTAAGAATAGTCCCGTTAGTATAGAATAACTACTATAATCATGTGTTGAGTGGTGAACCTCACTGTGTGGGGATGTGTTAGACTCCCTTGGAGACTACGTTTGAGGCCGAAAGGAATGTTATTGTAAAGGGAGACATTCTTGAACTGTTTTTCTTCCACATGTTTCTACACTACAAAAAACAATAATAATAAAAAATATCAGTATTTTTAACAGCAAACAATGCAATTCTCATACTTTTGCAGCAACTTTTAAAGTGGTTTAATTATTAAGCTTGATGTGTCAAGTAGGAATTTGAGTAAACCACTTTATGCATTACCTGTTCAACCCCTAACACTGGTGATGTCTCCGGTGACACCTAAATAACTAGGGTTGGGTATTGCCAAATAATTTCCAGAATTGATTAAAATCACCATAGTCTGGATTGATTTGATTCTGAATTTTTTCCATTTTTTTTTTTTTATCCACTCAATTCGATTCAATTTAATTTTGAGCTACACATTTGTTTAGAAACACATAAATTATATATACATAAATAAATGTTCATATTTACTCTGATACAGTTTTTACACTGTAAAAAGTATTAGTGAAATTATAATGAGGTTGTTAATAGCATACAGTGTTACATGGATTCTCAAACGGAGAAGCTCCAACAATGGTTCTGCCTTTCCTGGAGGGCATTTCAGTTTGACCACTAAGTGGCGATTAAGCTACCGCATTACAGAAGAAGAAGAAGACAGTATTAACAGAAAATTGTTTTAGACCACAAATGGTTACTAAAAAAAATATTTCCTTAAAATTTTGGAAAATTCATGTCTGTGAGGTTACAAAGATGTTTATTTAGTCAGCAATATATGTTTAGGTCAACCAAGCGTTAGCATTAGCCATCCTATGGAAGATTCCATTACACGTTAGCATCCAGCTAGCAGTCTGTAGCATTATGCGCTAGATCAATCTCTACTTATATGGATCACTAATTGAATCTTTGAGGTACCGTAACTAACCAACCCCAATTAACCTAATTCCAATGGAATGGCATAAATGGTTTGAAGAGCTGGAATAATTCAAAGAATGTCAACGCTGGAGATAAAACTCTGGTTTTTAAGGGTTAAATACCACATGTAAGAGATATGTAGATCCTAGAGTGTTTCTATGATTGGTTAATCTACCTGCTTTAATTCAAACTAAACCACAACAGTTTGATACAGTTGAAAGACGAAACTTACCAGTCTCTCTACCTCCTGCTCACGAAGTCTTTCTTCTTTTTGCCGTTGGTGGTAATCTGTCAACTCTTCCTTTCCACTCAGTGAGCTTATACTCCCTCTTCTTTCCCTGAATCCCCCTGGGGGAGTCACCCCGGCTTTTCCGAATGACTGCCTCCTCTCACCGAGACCAAGCCCTGGTTCAACCCCCGCCTTCCCAAATGAGGACCTTCTGTCTCCGAGTCCCATCCCTGGGGCACAGGTGTGTTCTGTCCCGTGTCTTTCCCTCTCTCCCAAGTATGTCTCCTTTCCAGTTAGGGCCCCGTGGCTCGCCATGCGTTCTGCTTCTGGAGGAGTGGAGCTTGTTGAGCTGATGGAGCTGGTGGAGGTCAGGCTGAGTTTTTTGGCAATGCGGGGAGAGGAAGAGCCTCCTGCTTTGGATGAAATTGTAACATCTGGTGGGGCATTAGTTGGGCAGATGGTCGGACTGGTGGAGCAAGAACTTTTTGGAGAAGACAGAGAAATGGACACAACACCTTCACCCTGAGATGAGGTCTGCATTTGATTCCTGCTGGAGGTTTGTTGGCTATAACCACTTGAATTATGGTTGAGTTCATTGTTGGCACTTTGACCATAGCTGTACAAGTCCTTGCTAAATTTATAACCACTGGCACTGTCAAATCGTCGTGGAGGAAGTGTTGACAAAGTCAGCGCTCCATTGTTGTCACCTCTTGGAGATGGGGAGGGACAAAGGCGAGGCAGCGAGCGGCTATGCCCCCCTGTCATCATACCATTCAGTGAACCTGCTGAGTATTTCCTGGTTCGGTTGCTGGACAAAGGCTCTTGATTTCCACAGGTGCGACGGCCTAGACGGGGGCTTGATGGCATGCTTATTGCACCCCCAGCCGATGGAGCGCAGGGTGAAGAGGAAGAGGCAGGATACGTGAGAAGGAAACTATCACTACTGGTAACTGAAGAGGTGGAGCCTCCACCATTCCAAGCAGACAGTAGAGGGGATGAACCCTGGTTATGTAGTCGTCGTCCGTCACTGAGGCTGCCGCTGTCCTGACTGCGCCCAACTGAGGAGCGGGAGGAATGAGAAAACGAAGGGTCAGACCGCCGCCCAGGGGGAAGAGAGGAGCCAGATTTCAAAGAAATAGGTGGACGATCAGAGCTATAAAAAGATCTTGTCTGCTCTTGATAAGAATTCAAAGACGTGGATGGACTGGACACAGGCGTGGTGGGGGGAGACTGAAAGAAAAAAACAGCAAAAACTTTATTGCAGCAGATGTAGTCAAGGTGATGTTAAAAGTGACCACATAGTCCTGTTTAGTATGGTCGATTCATAAGACCTTAAAAGTTTGCAGTGGAGATCATTTCCACTTTAGCAGAACTAATTGATGACTGACCTGTGTCACGCTGAAGTAGGAGGGATTAGCATTCCCATTTGCTCTTAGGCTGTTTTCCAGGGCAACTTTCTTGCGCTGCAGGGTATCCATCAAGTCCCGCAGCTCGGAGGCTGATCTCATTCCTCTGGCACTATTTGTACCCCTCACCACTGCATGACTGTAGTCACTGCTAAACTTCAGATAGTCTGGAAGGAGAGACACATGAGATGTAAAGTCTATATGCACAAAAAATATAGGCAAAAAAATGTTAATGTGCATTGGAAAAAAAAAAGAGGTCAACTTGTAAAGGCTGTGGATGAACAGTTAATCTACAAGTTAAACAGAGTTTACAAACGCCTTTTGGATCTGGACAAAGGAAAGAAAAGAGACGACGAGAAAAAAAATGAAAGACAATGATCTTGAAACGAGAAAGCTTGAATGCGTGCCTGAACTGCTGCTTGTAATCAATGACGCTCTTGGCAGACCAGACTTAAACCATAATAATCCACAACTGGAAGCATATGCCAAGAAAAAGAGCCAGCTCACTAACACAGGTACTGTACATAAGTGCACACTTCCACAAACTATTTATTAGATCCAAAACAAACAGGAAGCTTTCTTAGACTAGGGTCTTGGAAAATTGAACCTCAAAACAATCTGGTTTACCCTCAAAAGGGCCCACCCACCCAAAAACCTATTTAAAGAAACGTGCAACTGTTTGGAGATCTTTACCAAGATCCAAACTAAGTTCCTGTTGCTAAACTTAAAGAAATATAAGATTAAAAAAGTCTAAAAGATCAGAAGAACCTGTTTGACTCCATCCTGACACTAAAGAGGCAAATAAAACCATTACATTGTCTAACTGTAGCACCAGGTTAAGCAGAATTTGAGAAAAGTATCAGTTTTTTTAAGCATCTGTGGTTTTATGAGGAAAAGAAGCGCTTACAACATTCAAACTTGGACCACCCAGTGTTTAACTGCCACACTCGCAAAAACACACACACACACACAGAAAAGCTTTCCTTCAATGGAGAACTGCAGCTCTGCTTGAGAGTAGTGCAAATGGGTTGTGTATCGTCTTCAAAAATCAAGTTGTTTGGATGTGTTTACGCCTTTGCACAGTTAACTTATTCCCTTATAAAAACAAACGCCAAAAAAATGTGTGCATCTGCGTGAAAAGACCAAAACTTAAACAGTAAGGGGCAATGAGGCAGAAAATAAAAGGACATCATAAGATCTAGAAATGTGCAAGCCCATTAACACACACACACACACAGTGTGTGTGTTTGTGTCCAAACATGGGCAGATCTACACTGGCGCTCTGCAGCGCCTCAGCCTTCTTCCATCATCATAATTCTTTTTAGCGCCAAGCTATTCTCGCTCAGTGTGGGACCCTTTAGGTCTTTGTGTCAGACTGTGAGTATTAACAACCTAAAGAAAAATATATCAGTTAGCTAAAATAACAGATGTGCTAATGTGTGTGTGGAATTTGCAGAGAGAGAGAGAAAGGCATTTCTGAGGTCACATGTTCTAAAAAGCAGAGAACTGCACTGAATATTGCTCACGCACTCTGAACACACACTACAGTCCATTTAAAAGTTTAGGAAAGCAGGAAAGCCCGGCAATGTTGTCATGGTAACTGAGGGGTACCAGATGACAAAAACTTTTCAACATGCACATTTAAAGCTTAAGTAAAAGCAACTGTGTAAAAGGCAAACTAAAATCCTGCTAATATTACACAGTCCTTTGGAATATCCATGTTCTTATAGAAAGCTGGAAAATGTTGTTTGAGTTTGGCTAGAAATCCCAAAACTGTTGGATTTTTAATTGTACAGATTAAGATTATGATGTCTAAAAAGTGAGATAGAAACAGGTAGAGGGTAAAGAAGTGCATAATACAAAGCTTAAATGCAATCAGGGGTTTCTCACTGAAGGAAAAAAAATTATCAAAACTAGAATACTATTCTAGACACTGAATGAAATAAAAATGAAAACTTTAAAAACGCACTTGATCTATTGTAAAAGTGCTTCCACTATTCTTTTAATTATAAAAATTATACCGTTTTTAGCCAAAAATCAAAAACCTGTGTCATTTTCTCAAATCCAGTTTCTGCAAAGCAGCAGATGTTCATTAAAAATTTGCCTAAGTTGTGGGTGGGACTGTTTGCTTTGTCCACCATAACTTGAAAGTTCTCTGTTTATATGTTCTCCCACTAGCATACAGCCCAATCTAATGTTAGCTGGAGAAACAAATGATGAGTAATATTGGAGCGATTCAGCCATACTGTTTCAAGGTCGGATGAGGAAAATGAAGCCGTACGTGGATCTATTAGTCTACTGGTGGGTGCATTAGACTGGGGCTGAGCAGGGAGCTTGTGGCTTCACCCTTTGTATTTTATAAATAACAAACTGAATCCTTTTCTAACTGCTCAACAATTTGAATAAAGAAACATTAATAAATGCAATTTTAAGCATAAATTTAATTATGTATGATCTCCATCATTAGAAAAAAACACCACAAGAAAATCATAGGAACACCAAAAACACTATTTTTATTGGAGTGGGTCTTTAGCAATTAGAAAGAAGTACTGTACATGATTTTCCTTTCAGCCTCACAATTATTCCAGGGGTGTCAGACTTCAGGCTTCAAGGACTGCCATCCTGCTAGCTTTTAAAGACCTGCTCCAGGCCAACTTATCTGCCACTGATTACCGGCATCATTTGTGTTTAACCAATAAGGAATTTCCATGGCTAGTTGGAAAATGTGTTTTGGGGCAAAAGATGACCATCTGACTCATAAAGTATAGTAGCTAATCAACAACAGAACCACAGTTCTGGATCAAAGATATGTTTTATGAAAGATTTTTTTTCCATATGTACCTGTATTGTAGGCCAAAGCAGAGACTGGGCTCTTCTGTGGAAGCATGCTCTTCATTCTGCTGGCCTCCTCAGGATGGTTGAACCGGAAGAAACAGGATTTACCAAAGCAGAGGGAATATCCTGAAGAGGAGCACAAAAACACAGACTTTAGTTGGAGATGCAACTGTGCATAATATTGCAATTTGACCACTATATATGACAAAAGCATACAAGGATGTAGACATTAGGTAATACTTTAAGTCAGAATGAGTCTGAAATATTTCCTCACAAGCAGACACACTGCTTGTGCACAGCTTGCCATCCCAGACCACAGTGTTTATTCTGGCCATCAATTAGGCTTAGAGGGCCAGGTATTAAACAAAATGTCAGGGTCACAACCTCTGGAATACACAGTGGGCCACAGCTGTCCAAATACTTCAGGAACCAACAGAGAGCAGCAGCAGTGCAGCATCATTTCTGACAGTTCAAATCCTAAAACAATATAAAGGTTTTTGAGTTTTAAAACAAACTGTGAAAACCTAATTGTGAAAACATAAGACAGTAACTAACAAAAAAAAACTAATAATAATAATACAGGTTTTATATATATATATAAAAGGGTGTGTGCTTCATCCCCTCTTGCTTCATATAGCCTCTTTTGCTGATGATGTGATCTTTAGGTGTGCCATACTATAAAACTTTCACCAAGTTAGCATGTATGAGAGGGTCAAGTCAGTTAGAGTCACATCAGATTTCTCTTACCTTTAGTCAGACATGAACAGTAAGGTTGAATGGAAAACAACTCAATGGAAAAATATGAAGTTTTTGTTCCCCGTTTTCTTTTGTTCTTATTTTTCCCTCCACATCTATCTCTGTGCTCAACTTGAGTCCAATTATAGAGCAAAAGCTTTTCACATTAGCACACCAGTGAGTGTAAAGTATTGAACCTGTCCAGAATTTACTTGAGTGCCTGAACAGAACAGAATCTTTCTCGCCTTCAGAGGAAGACCTGGATTGCAGTGTTGAAATAGAGCAAATGCTGCACACTCATAAAACCAACAGAGGGCCTGTTTAGTCTACACAGCTGGACTGTGACCTGTTCAAATCCATACTTGTGTAAACAGAAACAAGTTGGTTTCTACGAGGAAGTGGAATCATAAAAGGAAGATCGAAAAAATGTGTCTGGGGGATGAAAAGTATGCATGCACATAGCACAAACGGACAGTCTTCATATCAGTGAGTAAGACCTAATAATATGTTTCTCATCGCTAGACGTGAGTAATAAAAGTCTTTCAAATTTGCGGTTGTCTGTGTGCGCGTGTGTAAACATGTCCTGTAACAGCATCTATCTAATGAATCACAGCACCTCTCTGTATTTATCAGGATAGGACACAATCAGGCACACAAACACACACTGAGGCGACAGTCAGCTCTTGTGAAAATCCAATTTCCTAGCTTCAATAACCTCACCATGTGAGACCTTTCAAGTAGACAGTAAAATGTCAAGCTCTCATTTGTTCTCAGTCCCCAGCTCACTCCTTTTAATTTCCTCCCAACTTGTTAGCAAACAAATAAAAATGCTAACTAATCCACCCCTATCACCGCCACCTTTTACTCTTTAAAAAAATATATGAGACGAGCAAGACAACAAAAAAATAAACTAAAAATCAGGAAAATACTGTTGATATACACAAATGTGAAGTTCTAACTGGTTACACATGACTTGATAGCTTTAACCTCAAAAACCTTTGGTGCCTCTCACACACAACATGCTCACATGTTTACCAGCAAATTAAGTTTGCCTCCCGTGCGAGCGCCATAAAATGAGAATGGCATGAAGGGACCTTTCTAACATGAAAAACCTACCAAATTAGCTTGTATATACAGTTATGGGATAATTTAAAGTTTGCTATCTACAAAGTCAGACCTCAGAGTCTTTGAGGACACAGATGTAGAGCTGTCTCCCGTCTGGAGCCAATTTTTGTTCCCATGTAGATCTGCACTCGCCACAATGTTATGGGAGGGAGAACACATTCTCCATTTGGTTAACATAAGAGGAAAAATTGCCAAATTGAGACCATTAGGCTAGAATGAAAACTAAACCCATTACAAAGATCCCATGACGAACATATGTTCAGATTAAATTAGATTTACTTGACAGACAAACGAATACTAAAACACTTAGTCGTTTGGCCAGACAAAATATCTCAATTATATCTAATAAAAATTAAATACAAGCTGTTGTTTTTTTGTTTTGTTTTTTTTTTTTTTAACTACAAGGACTAAAAATGTATTCATTCATAAAACAATGCCCACAAATCTAACTCAGTGGGATTGTAAATTGACCTTTAAACCACAAATTAACCCTCCTTGGGACAAGGGGGTCCAGCAGCTAATTCATGCCAAAACAGATAACCTTTGCTCAGATCATTCTGCTCAAAAACTCATGTTCTTCTCCAGCTGAAGAGCTTCAATCTCTTTTTTTCAATTTTTCCTTTAAAAAGAATGACCTACAGCATCTCAACCCACCTTAATTTTCAGACTACACACTTATGTCCCTGTCAACAACCTCTAATCAGAAATAAAAGTAAATTTGAACAACCCGCTGGGTGAGGAAATATAATAAACATATTTCCTTTGTGATTTAAGACTACAAAAATGTCCAAAAATGCTTGGGGCAAACAGAAGACAGATTTTTTTTTCTTTCTTTCTTTTTTTTTTTTTCAGCACAATGGCAAAGGTTTTGTTTTTCAGGTGTCAGGTATCCCGACTGCTGAGCCTGCCTTCATCATCATGGGATAGTAACCTCAAAGATAATTTGTTTGTAACTATGGGGCATGCACATAAATGCTTTGTCCAATAGAAAGTGCAAAGGAAGAAGCTATCATCATCAGACTAAAAAAGAAACTTTGGTTTGAGCTGTTTGCATTCAGGTGTCTGCAACAACATTGCCAAACTAACTAATGGAGCAAGAGTAGTGCTGCTGTGTTGACTTTTACCATTACTAATCGCCTATAATTAAAACGAGTCTAAACTTTTCAATTTAATATAGAAGAAAACAGTATTTTGACAAACCTGGAAAAAGGAGTAATTGCTCAAATGAATGTAATGACAATTACATAAAAATAAAAGACAATTCTAGCACAAGAATATTAGTTTGAAAAAGTAAGATTGATGCTGAGGATGAATTAGCCATAGGACAAAGTCAATAGATGCAAATTAATGAAAACAACAACAATAAAAGAAAACTAACTAGCTAAAAGTATCTTACAAGCTAACAAACTCCCAAAAACTGAATTTTAATCCTCGCTTCAAATAATGAATGAACTGTGTAAGCTTTATTTTCATGTTGAACAAACTTAATTTGATGTGAGAAAAGCTTAACAATACGCCAAATAAAGGAAAAAGTTAAATGAAAGCACCCACAACAAAGAAAACATCAACAGGAAAACAATGCTGGGGTCAATGTTAGCCTGCTTTTTTAAATTAATACGTTACTAACCTCGTGAGTCCCATTCAGTGAGCGCTTAACACGGCCTAAAAATCTTTTCTCTTACATTTAACGCTTAAAAAACTTTCATTGCGGGCTTTCTAAAAGCTTTACTTCAAAAAATAAAAAAAGCAGAATTTGTAAATATCTATAATAGAGTGTCGCCTCCCTTGTCAAAGATGATGCGCCTCCCCGACTCTCAGTCAGCGTTGGAGAAAGTTCAGTGATTTACATCTGCCAGACCCTCATGCCTGGACTGTACCAAACGTCAACACAGAAGAGGGGGAGGCATCAAAAATGAACTTTGTGAGAGGTTTTTTAACCTGTTAAAGTCGAAACTTTGAGTTTTATCGTTCCCTTAAAGATATAAAATAAAATAATATAATCATAAATGTAAAAACAAAGGGAGACAAGTTGACCTTTAAGCCTTTGAAGGTAGGTTCAAAGAGAGTCCAACAGCGAAACACCCCCTCAGTGTTCTTTATCTCCCTGCCTGTTTTTCTTCACTCTCTTTGTTTCTTTCTTTGAATCATCAGGATAAGTAATACCTAAAAACTGCAATTTTTAAAAGATTTTTTTCGCTGGTTTGAATATTTTAATAAAAATATCTTGATTTTGAGAGAAGACAAATGGGAGGAAACTAAGATTCTGACTCATAAGACTAATTTTGAGATTTTGTAGGGAAAAAAAGCAAAGAGTGAAAGACAAAAAGTAAAATACATTATTGGGGGATTTGGTTCAATAGTCAATTTCTTTAAACATCTTTGAACAAATGCTTTGCATCTTCTCATTGAACAACATTTTTTTTTCCTATTTGCATATACTTTGCATACAAAGGTGGTGGAGTTGCCAGAAATCCTCCCCTATTGAGTGCTGAAAAGCAGTTTCAACACATCTACAAAACATTTTAAAACAGAAAAATAATGAGAAAATTTTAGAATTTTATTACAGTTGATTTGTCCAAATATTTAGGAGGTTTTTGTGGTTTGCAATCTTTTTGTAGACTAAAACATTTTTTATGACAATCTGTTTGCAAATATTTCCAAACATATGTTCAGCTGTTAAGCTGATATGCAATATTTGAACCCTATTTTTCTTTATTGACAATATGGTTTCTCCAAGATTTTGAACATTCTCCTTCAGCATTTATACAAGCCAGAATTTTAGGCATAATAAAAACTGAGTGGTTATAGCAAAAAAGTAGCCTTTTCATGCATTTCTCCACTAATTCTGATTTTGTACCTGTCTTTTTGTGCATAAAATAAAAGTTTGAAAATTAATAAACCTAATCAAGATATGTTTGGAGCAAAAAAACAACTTTAAGAATTCAAATCCAGACAGAAAAAGTACTCCTTGTTTTTTACTGTATTCATTTTTTTCATTAATTAATGAAAAAACAACAAATATTGTAACAAATTTGCTTTTAGAAAGAGGACTTTTTCACATGTTATTTTTGTTGTGGTTAATTCCAGTAGGGTGAATGTTTAGTTACAGAGTTACCAAGCTGGTGGGATTCTAGGTCAAGCTCCAAATTCTCAGATAAGCAACAAATCATTTTCTAAACAAAAAAAGTTAATCATCTCCAGACCCTATAGTGTTCGTAAGGGGATCAGTATGCATCTGTGGTTGAGATGATTTAGTGCTAGACATAAGGTGCCAGATGATGTTCTTGAATAATCATCCCTTTCCCGGCGTCTCCCTATTTTTCCTAACACTGCCCTCTTGACTTTCTAACCTTTTCTCCATTTTAGTCTCCACCCCCCTTTGTCTAACAATGCCCCGGCCTCCTGCATGCACGCATGTGGACACACCAACATGTCAATATTTGCAACAGCTGGGAACAACACAAAGATAAATAGATCTGTCAATATTCCACGTAAAAACTCAGACTAAAATGAAACAACAAAAAAGCAAGAGGAAACTTCAGTGGGAAATAGGAAAGGAAGGAAAAAGAGGCGGAAAATCTTACGTAAGACTACAACTGTCAAATCTTATCCAGGAAATCCAGAGAAACTAGGAGACTGAGCAAGTTAAATGAATAACTAAACAAAACAAAAGCAAAACACGGAGCCAGAGTGAACTAAAGTGTAAAAGTACAGAACCTAGGAGACTGTGTCAGTGTTGGGAGAATTTTTTTTATAGCCTGCAGTGTCAGAATGTTAAGAGTTCTACTAGCTCTGCATTTGTTAGAAGCTGCGATTCATTAAAAAGGGCCAACTGTTCCAAACCACAAAGAATTAACCCAAACCAGAGGTGTGCACAAGCACACATATACACACACATCCTTATTTTTACTTACATCAGTCACCACACATGGACAAGCTAAACAGGGGGTTTTGTGAGCTCTCATATACCAAAACAAAAAAAATACACACACTGTATACCCTGCTGTTTCGGTGCTGAACCTCTGCAGAATGCGACCCATGTGACTCACACATAAAAAAGCATGCAAGTTAACCGAACCACAAATTACACACTCTCGCCCTTTCCCAAACAGGAGTTATGAAATACAACATTTTTTCTTTTTTACTCTAGCATTGTGCCACTTTTTAACCAGTAGGGGGCAATGTAGCAAAGTGTTCTAATTTAAAATTCCCCTCAAAAGAAACACACACATGCCTCACCTAATTTAAGATAGGAGTGATAATTGTGTTCATGTGCACAGCTTACCCTGTGTGAGGGGTGTTGGTACAGTGACTTGGACTCCATCCAGGCTGCAAAGGTGACCACAGGGGTCAAGGGTCACCACACCTCCTGATTTGAGAGCCAGATTTGAATTTTAAACAAATTCACTCACAAAAGTCAATACAAAATATTCAATTGTATGTAAAAATAAGTTCCTTGAACTGAAAAAAATAAGAAAACAACATGTTTATTATAATTAAATGTGTTCTATCTTGTTACTTTTTTTCATTTTTACCAAAAAAACATGTTATTGGTATGTGCTGGTCATTTCAACTCTTATTTCAAATGTAGATTTAAAAGTATTGTCTAAAAAAACTGAGAAATTTGTTTTTTTTCAATCAATGTTGATGTTAGATATTTCTTCAATGGTTTATGTTTACAGTGGTTGTCATAGTTCACCCAGAAACAACGTTTCTACAAACATTTGCAGACATTTATTGACCTAGTAACAAAGTGTGTCAAATGTCTTACAATTTTTAAGAAAAATAAAAAAATGTGAGGTGACACTTACCTTCATTGAGGATGAGGCAGTGCTCGGCTTCGACTCCTGGCCCCTGCACTGTGATATCTTGAGGAACTGGAGCATCCTCTCTGCCTATACGTGTCACCCCTGAAATATTGAAAGATCAATTAAAAATTGTGTTCTGATTGATAAAATAAAAATCATTTTTGGATTTGGACCCCTTTAAAGTCTAAATCCAAATATCTTTTGATCTATTTTAAAAACATTCCAGACTTTTATTTAGGATTTTGCAGTTTTTAGCCAAATTCTAAAAATCAGTGTCATTTTCTTGGACATAGTTTCCGGAGAGCAGCAGGAGTTAATTGGAAATTTGCCTCTGAGATGTGGGTGGGACTGTTGGTGTGGAGTAAAGCTGCCCCTTCCCCATCATCCGGGTTGAATGTAGCGGAACAGGTAGTTTAGATTTTCAACTATATTTTCTCGTCTGCTCCTGATTCACCGTGATTTGAATAAAAAATTACTCAGAAATGCAATTTTAGGCTTAATTTTCTTCATTCTTGAGAGAAAACTCCATCAAGAACATTTTAAAAACAGCAAAAATGTGATTTTAAATTGAAATAGGCCTTTAAATATGGGAACATGTTGTTATTATTTGAAAAATAATGGTAACTTAATAAAACCCTGCACCTAAAAAAAGAAATATACGTCTTATATTTCTCGATGTAGCAGAGAAGACATTAGTGGAATGTCTCTGATGAACGTCTTAATCTTCTTCGCAGTTCTGAGATCATCTGACTGAAAGCTGTCCCCGCTTCTAAATGAAGTGTTCTTTGGGCTGTGCTATAATTAAAGACATTTTTTTTGTCCACTGCCAGCTTTAATCATCCTGTGGGATCTCAAAAGGATTAAGATCCTGGCTCTAACCTGGCCATTCCACACCTCTCAAATTCCTTCCTTTTTTCTCTTTAAAGTCATTTTGTGTGGAATTGCTGGAATGTTTTTGGTCATTGTCATGTTACATGGTGCACTTCCAGCTCACTTTTTTTTTGGATGGAGGATCTTACATCATTCGTATAAACCTTGGCAATGAAAAATTAAATTTTTTAGGATACTCTATCTATTGGCCACAGTCAGGTAACGACAGAATTTTCCAAATTTGAGATTAAGAATGATCAATTACAATTCAAGTCTTTATGTTATTTTCAGAAAAAAAATGAATTCCTTTAAAGAATTATAAACCAATTAGATTCTCTTTCAGGTGGTCAATGGATTTATTTCATGTTTTATTCTTAATTTTCTAAAATCACTGAGTTTTGATTATTTTAGCATTTTTATGTCTCATCCTTAATTAATAAACAGGTAGTTTAATATTAATTAAAAGTTTATGAAAGCTTTATGAATTTGAATCTTTCAAAAGAAAAGTAAATAGTGGATAGAAGCTGAAAGATCATTCGAATTCTGATGTGACAATGAAGTAGATCACATCATTTTAGAGACCACCTATTTTCTCACAAAAACATAAGAATTTTTTAGTTTGATTAGTAGGTAAATACGTTTTTTACTACAAACTGAAAGAAGTGAATACCAGAAGTTTCATATGACTGATTATGAGAATTTTTTTATCCAATGACTTGCATGTCATAAAACATACCTTTTGATTTAGTGTATTTTTTATATTCGTTTAACTTATTCAAAAATTTTGCTATAGTTTACAATACATGTGCATTTCTATCATAAAAAGATTGATGATCTCTGTCGCACATATTAATGTGTGTGGGAGTTGCCCTATTATTCTTCTGCAGATCGTTTTACATGACTTTTGAAAGCTTTTAAGATGGTGTCAGTCAACTGTCATTAGTATTCCTAGTTCTGCCTCAAGGCTACTGAATATAATTTCACAGTACAAGCATTCCTCCATCAATATCATGTTAAAAACCTTCTTATTTCTGCTTTGAATGTTTCACTGTCACACATTTGGCTCCCAACTCTAATCATTATAAAAGTTTAAGTAGGATAAAAGAGGATGTAAGCAGAAATCAAAAGTTCATATTTTCTGATTTAAACACAATGACTGTATATGTTCTGTTCTTGTGTTATTTGGGCTAAAGTGCATGTCACCATAGAGTCGGACTTTTTATCCACTTGACAAAGTTCAGGTTAATTTTTTACCTACTTTGACAAAAAAGAAAAAGAAACAGGATTGAATAGCCTGTGTGTGTGGCTTGTGTCTTAACACAACTTTCACCATTTATTGGCTCCTAAAGTTGACTTCCCAAAATAAAAGAGCCAGCATGCGAAGTTGAGACTTCTCTCTGGTTTCCTTCTGCTTCGTCTCATGATCAAATTAGTGCGTATGTGCATCATGGAAGGAGGAGGAGACAAATAAACAGTGGTTGTCATGAGTGTCTCTGTGTGTTACCTTCTTTTAGGGGCAGCAAGGTGATGGCCACACTCAGCCTGCCACTGCCCAGACTAACCAGATGAGGAGCAGCAGTCTGGACCTTCAGTCCTTTGCCTGTATCGATTAAGTCCAAAGGTGGAGACTGCAAATGTCAACCATAGAGGAAAGTTCAAACTGGTTTCCCCCTTCAATTCAATGCCATTTAAAACATATTATCAATATTTCTTAAAATACTAGCTTTGTTGAGAAACAGCATCATTTTGTGTACCTTAGGTTCAGCTGCAGACATCTGATCCGACTGGGATTGAAACCTCATCTTAGAATCCTGAATGCAAACACAGACAACAACATCAATCAAGAAATGAATAAGGACAAAGCAACGCACACACACACAACAACACTCTAAGCATTGGCAGCTTTTCCAAGGACCATAATTTATATGTGGAAGGGAGACTAAGAGAAGAAAACTGCACTTATTTACTGCTGGAAATTGACTTTGGGATAGTGGAATGTGAGAATGACGTATAGAATCAAACTTTGTTGAGTTTTTATTTTATTACTGCTCAAATTATTCTATTATTTTCTTTTATTCTTATAATTCCAGATGCATCCAAACATCTGTGGCTTCCTTTAATTGTGTCATGGTCCTTGCATGATGAGCATTTGTTTCTATTCTATTCTATTCTGGTAGTATCTGGTAGTTTTGTGTGTTGCACATAAAGGGAATGTTATAGCAGGGAGTGACAACTGATGCATCTTATATATTTTTAATAGAGTTGTTTTTAACTAATTCAACAATAATTCAAGTTTATTTGATATATGTGGGTTACAATTTAATTCATTTTCAAGTTTGGTTCATTTTGAACGATCCAATTTGATCCAATCCAGGACGTCTTTCGCCAAAAAGTCAACCGGTGGGAATCAGAAATAAGTACAAGATAGACTTGGTACAAGACTTACAAGATAATTAAGTGTAAATTAAATATATGCACAGAAACAAGTAAACAAGAATTAATGTCAAATACATTCACATTTTAGTTTCACAAAGTTCAGCCCATTATTGTTTTTCCATATCATTATAATACAAATAATTATCATATCAATGATCGATTGTCAGTTTATCCCATTTTGAAATGTCTTTTAAAGGTATAGGTCAACTCCATTCGGATTCTAAAGATCAATCTGGTTGGATCGTAGGAATAGAAATAAATTAATTGAATAATCGATTAATCGTGCACCCCTAATTTTTAAATATCCTTTGGTGACTAGAATTTGATGCAAGAGTTTTAATTGTTGCAAAAAAGGAGCAATTTCCTGTATGTAGTTTTGAATAAAGAATTAGGTCATTTGTTTTACAAGTACTCAATGAAACCTTAATTATAGTAGCTGAGAAAATCATCTATTTTGATTGTGCCATGACTGTTCAAGTGACAAAAGTAAATACTGTGCTTTATTATTACAGGTCAGCATCCCTGGAAAAGGATCTTATTTACTCCTAGAAAGCTAAATCTAACACTATTAAAAGATCAGTGTTTTTGAAATATGGACATAATACAATTTCAAAGATGAGTTAAATGTAGAAAAGCAGAAAGAGATAAAAAAGACTTAATTGTTTTAAGAAATGTTTAAGTGTGAATATGCTGTTTCAAAGAAAACTTCTGCACTACCCTGCAATTCAGTGGAGCCAAAACAGGCTGGATTCTGTTTGTGAGTTCAAACACAATCAAAGACACAAAGATAGAGCATGCACACACACCAAGATGTGTGAGTGAACCAAAGAAGAGATGATTACAGTATTTGGGAAATCACCACAGCCACATTGTGATTCACACCTCCTGCCGTTTCCTCCCCCTCTTCCTCTTCTCTACTTGTTACAGAGTTTTCCTCATCCTGTACCAAACCCTCAATAATGAAAATTACTCATTTCAGGCTGGTATTTTGGTTAGTCACTTGATATTTTTGTTTTCTTTCACTTCAAATGTCTGCAGTGTGTTTTCTGTTTCCCCTTCCTTCTTTTCATGTCTGGTTCGTCTAATTTTCTAAAATCTATCTCCCTTTTATTTTCCTCGAATCTCTAGAAAAGGGGAAACACAAATCGAGCTCTGCCCAACACAACATCCTTTCATTCAGCTGCTGCTTCCTTTCTGAGGACGCTTTCTTTTCTATTTTGACACCCTTTTCGGTTTGTCGCCCACCCGCCCCCACTCGTCCTGGCGCTTGAAAATCCGCCACCTCTGTAACCCCACAAATAGTCATACATCATTTCTTTGTTCTTTTACAAGAACATGCGGGTAACACTTTTTATTCATCACTAGTATGGACAAAGCAAACACCTTCATGAATAGTCAGGAGCATTCCAAATCAAAAGTCACATAGGATGCAGAAATCTGGAGTATAATAAAGATTTCTCATCTCTATTTGCTGGTCTTATTCCTCAAACTTTTTTTTAGCTCTTGACACACTCATCCATCTTCCTAGTTCCAATCCTACCTGCCTTTGTTGTCCTTTTCTTCATCAAAGCCCTCTTTAACTCCAAGGTTAGCATCTGTCTAGGCAGGTCAAGACAAGTCAGTGTCCTTGTTTGCTCGGATTAAAAGCAGAGCACTGAGGTGTGTCACGCCTCCTTCTAAACATCCAGATTTCATCTTTTTCATCTGCTTGTTTTTCATCGTCTCAGACTACAACCCCAAATCTGACCTAGAAAGATGAATCAAAATTAGTAGACCAGGGTAAATAAAGTCAAACACCTATAAAAGTAAAAGTAAAAGTGAGTGCTAAAATGTGACAAATCATGTTAACTTTAATTAAAAATGCACAGTGTTGTGCAAATGAAAGAATCAAAATGACAAAAAATATGGGCAGTATTAAAGATTTTCCTTTAAATTTAAGATAAACGATTTAAATTAAAGATGAATTGATAACAAACTCTTGGATTTTTAAAAGTAACTTAAATCCTGAATATGAAATGCACCAAATTTATTTTTTGAAGTATGATTCTTCTGTTTTTAGTCAAAATCCAAAACAAATCGACAAATTTTCTGCTGAATGGCAGTAGCTCTTAAGAAATTTGCCTCTAACTTGTGGAGGGTACTGTTGGCAAGGTGCAACCCCTCCCCCTCCTACTGTCACCCATACCTGAGAGCTCTCTGTTTACATGTTTACAGTCCCTCACAACCCCAACCTAATTTTACTTCTGCAACAACAATGTTGGAGCTATCTAGCCGTATAGTTTTGAGCCAGATGCTACTTCAAATGAGGAAAACAAAGATGTACATGAATATATTTTTCTGCAATAGATGCATCAGAATGCCAATAGTAGCAGTAATAGTCTGCTCCTGATTGCCAATGATTAAAAAAGGAAAAATACTTGTAACTTTGAATGTAATTTTCATTATATATGCTCTTCAAGTTGAGAGAAATACTACAAGTACATCTTAAAAACACAAAAAAATACAATTTCCATTGGAGTGGATCTTTAAAGACCCTTAGAAGAAAATTCAAAACTGCAGACTGCTAAGACAATGTCTCTATGAGGACATCTGTAGAGCAGCTGAATGTCTGATATTTTCTATTGGCTCAGCATCTGAAAGCAGGATCATTTTTTTAAAAAGAGGAAAAACAGAAGGATGGAAAATGATAAGAGTCAAGATAGAGAGGGAGAAAATATCAAAGCAGAACAAAAAGAGGACAATACCAGTTTAATTTCCTCATATTTCATCTCCTGTCAGGCTTCTCTCATGCATTTTTTAAACATCTGTTCTGTCTTTTTGTTGCTTGAAGAAACTTGCAGTAGCCTAGATTCTTACAGACAGTCACTTGGAGAAATGCTGCATGAACAGTTATTAATTGGAACACTGGAACAATTCCATTTTTTCCTTGTGTGCTTAATATGTCTGGTTTTATTCAACAAAAATGTCATCTTTAAAATGTCTGAAATGTCCAGCAGCTGCTTTTTGTCTCCATTAGTCTTATCAATAAAAATGTCTGGAACTAAAGATAAGCAACATCTACAGTTTAATTAATTGAGACTGAAAGACTGTCTTATGAGTCTTCTTTAGAGAACATTTATATACTAATACCGTTAGAGTAAAATATTTATTAAAAACGTGCCTCGTTTCATGTCATTTTGTCGCTTCTCCATCTCTGTCTCTAACACTCCCTCCCCTCACATTCCAGCGTCTTTCTCCTCCCACCTGACAAAGCCAGCATTGTATCACAGATGCTGTTTAATATGGAGTCTCTGTGTCCCTCAAATTGAGCAACTAAATAGGTTATCTACTCCTTTTGTTTTCAAGGAAATTCTTGCGTGTGTGTGATAAAGTCCCCAAGAAGTCTCAGACAATCTACTTGATAACCAAAAAAAACCTTCTGTGTTTTTTTTCTTTTTGGTCATTTGTTAGAACTTCCCTAATGTTATTAAGGTTATCTTTTGGTTCATTTTTTTTCCACGTGTCTCCTGTAAAGGAGTCTAAAAGCAGAGAACCACGAGTCTGACCTTGATCCACTTTACAAAAGACACTTTCTCACACTTTTAAAGAAGTTCTGTTCAATCAGCTTGCAAGGTGCAGGACCCTCAACAGGAAAGGAACTCCATTGTTATTTCAGCTGACTGAGTCTTATTTGGTTTTCTGTCCAGGGTGTGTTTTTTCTTGCCAAAAACCTCAGATAACTTTGGTTCCCATATGCAGGGGATCAAGTGGTTTTTGACTTTCAAAAGGTCGGATAGAATAATGAGTCAAGTCATGAGTTTTTACTGTAAAGTGTGGTACCAGTCTTCCAGCAGCTATACCCTGATATGAAAGTAAAGAAGAATGGCAGTGACAAGACATAGTGTGGACAATTAAAACAATAAGAACAGGGAAAATGTCTTAGTTAAATAATTGGAAACTTCAATCAGATATTTTTAGAAAATGCATTTATAAATTGGAATGAAAGAGTTTCCCTTTCAGTTAGTTAACTATCTGTATTTATTTCTAAATGAAAAGTTTAAGGAGCTAAAAAACAAATAATGTATTAAAAAGTTCAAGTAAAATCTTTATACGTTGGTTATTTTTTCCTCCAAACAGAACATAATTTTAATTAAATGACTTATGATATTGATTGACTCTCAATATTATTTTTCTATTTTTTTTTTTTTGTTGTAGTTTTAAAATGTTTACACGAAAGTGCTCCAAAGTCCAGAACGAGTTACAATAGAAAAGGATTTGTTTGCTGTTGAACCATTAACTGTGCTGTCAGGCCCCAGGATGGTCAATAACAAAGAAATAACAGCAGATTAGAAGCTTTAAAAGATTAAATTTCACTAAATAAGGTCCAATCAGATTATTATGTTTTGAACTAGTCCTGATTTGTCCACATTTTCTTCCTCATGAGAAACTACTGGGAGGAAAAAACTGGAATGAGTCAAACCAAATCGGCACTCCCTGATCTGTGGATAAATCAGCAGTAAAGTGAAAAGATTTTAAATTCTTCGGGAATAAATTCATCAACACGCATGCTTACTATTGCTGAAACTGGGCCGGCTACTTCTGTCATCCTGCAGGAGAAGACTCAGACAGTCTAGGACAGAAAAGGTTTCCAGATTAAACTCCCTTAAATGTTCTCCCTCGGCAGCCTCTGCGCTGACAGAAGACACATCCCCCGCTGGGCATGAAAAGTTGTAAAAGTCGAGAAAAGACTCTTTCTCCCGTTTCAGGTCAGGTTAAGAGAAGAGAGCTCCTCAGCCGAGTGTGACGAGTGCAGGAATGCAGCAACAGCTGGATAGAGATGAAGGAGTGAGACTCTCCCTCTCTTTCTCACTCTGAAACACCCCACCCCCTTAAACATATAGACACACACCCCACACAGCTAAATATGCAGGTGCTAACACACCTAACCTCTCATAATAAACTATTCAGAGACACACAAAACACACTGTCTGACCAGGAGAGTGAGAAAGTCGGGGGGAGAAGAGAGGTGGCATTCTTTAGACTAGGCAGCTGCAGATAAGCAGCCCAGATAAGAAGAATGTTTTGCCAGTGATGTTACTTCAGGGATGCAGTCTATGGTCTCCCACATCCCTCCGCTCAGTCAAGCCCTCATACGTTATAGAGCAAAAGGAAAGCTAAAATCTCAGAAAAAAGTGTCACAAAGGAGCAGACGGCTGGATCAGTGCAGCAGGTTTTATTGGCACAGACAGGAGGACAGGAGTGAAGTCCAGCTTAAAGTCCACAAAGCTAAATCAGGGTCAGGCAGGGAGGGGTCAAACACGAGCATGAGGATATCAGAGAACAGGGGGGCTTCTGGGAGTGACAGCTGGGGCTGATGGGAAATGTAACTGATAAAAGGCCACCAGTTCAGTGACCTTGTGGTAGAGTGTCCGTTCTCAGACTGGAGGATCTTGTGCTCAAATCCCGGCTGCGTCATACCAAAGACTCTAAAAATGAGACCCAGTGCCAAGTGTTGAAAACCAGGAAGTGCTAGTACTTAGGTGATGGATCCCACTGATGGCCAGAGGGGAGACAGAGGACCGATATATGGCACCACTCATCTTTTAAACTATTTTAAAAGCATTCCCAGTGGTCACTAATTATGCCATTTTTAGCCTGAATCCCACTGAATCATCACATTGTTTTTACTCTCTCCTGAGAGCATCCAGCCCCTTACAACCCCGACCTCACATTAAAAACGTCTATCAGTATTGGCGCTATCCAGTTTTGATCGGATGCGAGCTAGGGCAAAGAAAAGCTTGACTTACATGGATCTAGTAGTCTAGAAGTGTCAAAACGGAGCAGGCGCAAGCTTTCCATTCAATTAAACATGCACACTTTTGTCACTTCATATTATTTTTGTTTTTTATTGTGTACTTTTGTGCCTCTCCTTGAATCAAAGGATTATAGTATTGTATAGGAATGTTTTTTTAGTGTGTCTACGTCAGGGGTGTCAAACTCATTCGCACAGGGGCCAAAATCCAAAACACACCTTAGATCGCTGGCCAAACAGGATAAACATTTATTGAACACACAAAAACTAAATTTTTAAAACTTTAAAAAATTATCTTACTGACATAACTATGAATAAAAACAGGCAAGAATATTATTCCAGACTAAATCAAATTAAAGCTTAAATAACTTCTTAAATCAATATTTTACTCTCCACAATAATATATTTGTCAAAATTAAATAAAGGTTAGAAATTGACCCAAGATAACATTGGGCCATTAATGACAAAATAAAATGGTTAGACCGGATCTGCACCCTGGGCCTTGACTTTGACACATGTGGTCTACTTGATGTACATTTTATCAAAAGCTACTGTCTAAGAAGAATTGCCCCTCAGGGATATCGATTTGAATTGGAATTGAAATTTTCTAATGGCCTTTTTGAGTCTGATTTTGATTTAGAGCGATTTTGATAAATAAAAATACTCCTAAATGCAGTTTAAATCCTAATTTTCTTTATATATGTCTTCCATCAGAAAAAATGCCACAAGAACATTTCAAAAACATACAAAAAACCCCACAATTTTCACCAGAGTGGTTATTTAAGAGGAGGTTTTCTTGTCACACATTGCTGTAAGGTTTAATAATAATAAAAGAAATGAGGATGTGAAGCTCTAGAGCTTTTCTGGGTTTAGGTTGCATGGATGCATTAACAATACAGTAGTTAGTAAGTTGAAACGAATCCTAATTTCTCTTCAAATCAATTAGGATAAGACTGTTCCAATACTTCACATTTCTTTGTTTGTGTAACCAGGAGGAGACAGCATGTACCGACAAGAAGTGGAGCAGACAAGGATTAACTTACCCAAAGGAAAATTATTCTTCTATTTAGTCATATTAGAATGTAAAAAAAAGGTGACCAGTGGTTAAAGTGTAAATATCTGCAGAATTAGCTCCTCTGCTAGTGTGCATCCTGAAGGGCCATTAACCATAAACATTATCTAAGAAATGGCTTTTGAGTGCACTTTTAAAAATACTTTATTTGATAGAATTGCCCATGAAAATGAAATTATAAGCTTTGAGCTTTTGAGGTTAAAAGATGTTTACTGTACGTATACATAAAGGAGTTGAAGTGATCCATAATTTCTGAACCTCCACACAGGGAACAGCTCACTCCATGAGATATGTGCACTATCGGAAAAATCTCTTTTACATGTTCAGTCATGCATCATTCTGTGGATGCCATGAGGGAAGAATAAATGCCATCAATGCTGTATCAAAGGCTAGTTTTTAGTTGGAGTCGTCTGCAGCTTTCCATTAGCAGTTAATAAAATGCAAGCAACGTGCACAGCAGAAGTACGATAAAACTTGAAAGCTTTTTTCTTTGTCTCAAAACAACTTTTGTGTGTAAATGTTGTAGTCTAAAATGCAAAAGACATCCTAGAACCGATTTATTGGTCAGGACTAAGGTCAGAAAAGCTTTAACGGTAATAGACACCACAAACATACACAGACATGTACTTTTTCATTCAAGCATCTTATCTTATCTCTCAGACAGGGAGCAAATCCGTTGATAGGTAAACAGCCCCAAGCACTGTTTCACTGTTTCAGCTGCTCCCCAGCATGACAAGAAAAGGCCAGTAAGTGCATTCCTTAGTAAAAAGAACATTTTTAGACCAGTTTTATTGAATAGGTAATAAATCCAGATTACAAATCATCAATGTTTACATTTAATCCTCCTAATACCAGCAGCTTTTGCATACAAACAGCTCATAAGTGCTTAATTATGGTTTACAGATGTGATCAAATGAAGTAAAAAGAGAGAGCCTTCCCCCCTGCTCCTTTTGACTTTCATATCAAGTGTTTCCAGAAGCCTTTGCACTATTATGTCTCCATGGGTGCTTGCAAGCAATGAGAACTGCTAAATTTTCCTAATGACATCATTCAAGAGCATGTGGGTTTAAGAGGCCTGAAGAATGTCCGACAACGTTCCCAAAAGAATTCCACCGTTCCCAAGTGAACCCAGGAGGCTATGCAGGAGCTCTGAAGGTCTCTGATTTAGAGGAACCTGCTGTACTTCTCATTTATATGTTTTTTCAATAAAGTTTGAATGACAAATATTTTCCGGTCTACATTTGCAAAGAGTCTGGGTCGAAATATTTTCCACTGGTGACTTACTGCTTGTAAATTGGAGTGAAACCTCCATAAATGCAATAACTTTTGATCACCTGATGCCCGCCCAGATCTCAGCGTCATCTTTGGTGTAGTGCTTTGAAGAATGGGCATACCTATTGAGTTCACATGCTTCCAATGCTGTTCTAATGACTCATGATTGAGTGAGCCTGACAACAGTGATTGTGTCTTGTTGCAAACGGAGCTGCTCCTTCTTTGTTCCATCTCCAGACCAGGTTCAACCTCATTTGACTCATTCTCACTAAAGACAGTTATTAGATGCTGTGCCACAAGTTTTTAACACCATTTAAGCACCAGAGTCATCGTAATTTGAGCTATCACACTAAATCTCTGTGTGTAGGACATCTTTAACTTGGTTGAGTTTTGGTTCTGACATCACCGGGAGAAAATTCAGACGAAAAAGCAACAAAAATCCTGTTTTCATTGTTAAACAGGTGACTAAATACAGAAAATACGTTATTTTTTAAAAGATAACTTTTTCAACATAAAGATTCACTCCAATGAAAATCATGTTTTTGGAGTTTTCTCTTCTTGTAAAATTTTTATTCAAATCATGTCAGAGGAGGAAATGAAAACCCGCAGTTTGAAAAAGCTCGGGTCAGTGATGCAACAACTGCCATAAGGCGGGCCAAAGTCTTCCTTTTCCGCTGCATCCCAGATGCATACACTTGCAGAAAAATAGATCCACATTTCCTCATCTGCACTGTCATCTGGCTCAGAACTGTACGGCTGATACATACTGCTAGCTCTATCTTTTTGCTACACTAACAGGGCTCTATGGTGTGAACAATTTGGTCGCACATGTGACTGGATTTTTCAATGGTGCGCCAAAAAAAAAAAAAAAAAAAAAAAAAAAGCCATGGTCGCATACCCAGACTTTCTGTGGGAAAAAAAATCATAATCTTTGCGACACTGAAAGTCTCATCCCTGCATGTGTGCGCAGATTTAACACACCTCAAATAGGATTTTTTCTTTTTAATTAGAATTTAAATCTGAGTAGTTAAGTTTGGGTCCGTTTAGAGAAAAAAAAAAGTCTGTTAAAATGCATTTACACTGGAGGTTTAGTTGCTGCAATTAGTGTAATTCCAGCAAATTCTGAGGCAGAGTAAAGGTGCCTTGCATGTTGGTGCACCTAAGAGAAAAAGTCAGGCGCACAGTGCAGCCAGTGCAAAAATTTAGTTGAGAGCCCTGGCTAATGTTAGCTTGGGCTAGGTGCTATAAGACCGCAGGAGAGAGTGTAAACAGAGGACTGATGGGAGTATAGCGGAGGTTAACTATCACACAATACACAACTGATGAAAATTTCTAATGAGCTCCTGCTGCTTTGCAGAAAATGTCTCAAAAATCAACACAAGCTTTTTTCATTTTGGCTAAAAACTGCACAATCATAATTTAAAAACTCTGGGAATGATTTTAACAAGAACATGAAAACAAAGTTTCTGTGTTTTCCTCTCATTGAAATGCTCACAAAATGCTGCATTTTTGGCCAGGAAAAAGCCTACTGGTGATTTATGTGTCAAAACATTCCCTTTAACTTGCTTTCAGCAAGAGCTGCAGATGGGGAGAAAGTGTTAAATCTGCTGAAAAAGAAATGAGTTGCTGGAAAGAATGAAAAACACACTGCTGTCCAGTGTGAGAAAGTTGGAAACCTTTTGCTGCCGTTTCCAACAACAGTAAAACGGAAAAAAAAAAATTAGTTGAGAAGTGCCTCAACATGGATGGAAAGAATCTGAATCTTGACTGGAACAAATAGACACAAACAACACGTTTTATTGCTTTATGTCTTTATTGAGTTAGAAAACTCCCGTTCAAGTCATTTCCTCCTTTTAAACCGGGGAAGCCAAACGGGATAGAGTGAAGGGGAAAGACGAGAAAAGAAGGATCCAAACATCACAGGAATGCTCACTGTCCTGCCTGCTGCTCTCCCACTTGCCTGCCATGGTATGTGTAATTACTCCACAATTAAAGTGCCTTTGTTTATGTCTTCTCGTGGACCTCGACGTGTTTGGTGACCAAACTTGTCAAAAGGTGAGACGTGGAGCAAGAAGTGGAATCACAGAAGGGGGAATATTAAAGGAAAACATTTGATTTCCCTTCGACTTGGTCGAGAATAAGATAAAAATCCTGCGGATATTAACAGAGTGCCTTCTTTTGAGTAGCTGCCAGGTATTAATGTATCGGACAAGTTTTGATTGAAACTCTAGAAAAATAAAATGTACAGCTCTGTTTAAAG